>CM053502.1:8357384-8554325 GCA_028627145.1 Eidolon dupreanum | reverse complement strand
CCCAGACCTTCTAAATCCATCTCTAAGAATAGAGGCTGCAAGTCTGCAATTAAACATACTCCCCAGGGATTCTTACACATCAAGACCAGCTTGGACTGCAGGTACACACAGTTGAAAAGAATTCCTGCCGGGAATGAAAAGGGGCCACCTGGGCAGCCACACAAACCTCTTTTGAGTTTCTAGATCCGCCTTTTAGGCTGGAAGGAACCTTGTCCACCTGCACACACCTATCATAGGGAGTGGATGGCTTCACATGTGGATGCTCTCGATTCCCAGCTCTGCCCTAAGCCTTCTGCAGGCATCAGTATCCTCGTTGTACAGATGGGAACATGTGGCTCTGAGTGGCTAAGGGACTTGCCCAGAGTCATACAGCAGGAACATGGCTCAAACCAGGTCTGAAGCCAATGGGTATTGCCGCATTCAGGTAGACGTGAGAAACAGCGGGAGGGGTGCCCACTTCTGCAAGGGCGAGTGTAATGAGCTGCAGTTACAACCACAAGCAGACTCCAGCTGGTGATGCCAGGGGCCCATGAGAACAAGAACTCTGATTTCCAATCACTACATTGGTAGCCGCCATTTATCAAGTGCCAGGCACTTCCCAAGCATAACCCAATTTCCCCGGGGTCCACATAATAGAGTTTGAGCCAGCCACACCACCCTGCCTGAAAGCAGATAAACCAGACCTCTCCCCAGCACCTGAAAATTCCTGGGGGGAGGGGCGCCCTGTGGCATTCTGGCTTCTCCCTGCAGCTTACCAACAGCCTATCCCAAAGACCCCACTGCACCTTGGGGGTACGCAAAGCTGGGCACCCTGCCCCCTCCCCCACCAGCACAGCTAACACTGGGCTGCATGTTTACTGAAGCCTGACTAGGGGAGTTCTAGTACAAAAACTTAAAACCAAAACTTTTATTAGGCACTTCTGCCACTGAAGCCATGGCCCGTGTCCTTGCCCAAGGTCCCCTAGGCTTTTCACTCAACTTGCCACCCCGTTGCTGGAGCCAACTCATCCTCACTTATATCTTCACTCCCCCAACTCCCAGGACCTTAGCAGACAAGTTCTAACCTGCCAGGGGAACACACATGGAGCAGCCTGTGCCTTTCTAACTGGGAGCTTTGGGGCTGGTGTCGGCTCAAGAATAAGAGGAGTTTTAGACTCATTCGTGCGTGAAACTGAACACTCCTGGTTAAAAAGACAGTCTCCCCAGGACAGACATCAGCTTCTAGCCCCAGAGCTACCGGAAGCCTTTTAGATCATCTTTATCCCTGACAGACTTGCTTCATATGATGTAAACCTCACAACCCACATAGTAGGTAATAGGCACCCCCACATCACAGACTGGAAAACTGAGACTTGGGAGAATGGACTCACAGTGCCAGACTTGTAGATCTGGACTCTGAAACCAGGTCCAGAGCCTGTGCTGTCCACCGCCCCGTGGGACTGAGGTAAGCTGCATCACAAGACCAGGAAGCCACAGGACTCAGAGAGATGCCTCCTGACCCACATCTGGGGGTCTCTGTCCTATTTGAGGGTCCCCGTACCCTGAAGGGGGAAGGGGAGACGTTACCTTGTGCCTTATCACCTCAAGAGTCTCCCTCTGCCAGAAGAATCAAACATAAAAAGGAACAACTGAAAGTTCCTTTAAAATGAAAATTCTTTATAAATGCCACAAATCCCTTGCAAGATCCAGTTTCTGCTCCAGGAAGCCTCTGAATGGGATACCCTGGGAAGAGCACAGCCTTTGGCATCAGAGAGGCCTGATCTGGAATCCTGGCTTGGCCACTGGTAAACTGGCTGTGTGACCTTGGGCCAATTACTTAACCTCTCTGTGCTTCAATTTCATCTATGAAATGGAAGAAATCACCTGCCTTCCAGGACAGCCCATGTGAGATGCTTACACAGAGTAGGCCCTCGCTTAATACTAGTTTCCTCCTCTCCTGCCTGAACCACCACCTGCGGCTGTGCCTTTTGGACCAGCAGCTTCTGAGACTTCCTCCTCCGCCTGCCTTCATGGCCGCTTCCCAGCTCTTGCCTAATAATAGCTCTTTATCACATTAGGAGCACTTCACAAAAGCAGTGCTTTCCTCTTTTAGGTAATTAGAGTAATTAGTATTGCCTTTGTGCAGCCCTCTGGTTTTCCTTGAAAATTCTTGCTGGAGAAGTTGCTGGCAAAAGAGTTTGCATTGCTGCTGTTGGGGGCAGCCCTGTGCTGGAGCAAGAACTGTAGGGGCCGCCTTCTCCCGGCCTGGGCCAAACGTGGGCTAGGCTGCTAGGCCCTTTGTGAATCACCCCAGACGTCAGCCACCTGCCCCAAACATGGTCTGAGGCGGCTCCTGATCTCAGGACAAGCCTGAGCCAGGAGTGAGTGAGGGGCTGGCCCTGTCACAGGCAGGGGCATCTCAAGGTGAAGGAAGCAGACAAAAGCCAGCCTGGCTCCCAGTGTAGGGACTGGGTTGCAGTGAGCAGGAGACTCTGCCACCCCAGGGGCCAACTTGTGAGGCTTCCAAGGACAGAGACCCAGCCCGGGGTCTCTGAACCGTTAGTGTCCAAAGGAAATGCCAACTGGCTTCTAGAACTTAGCACAGACGTGGCTTTGCAGATCTTATCACATTTGATCCTCATCACTGTCCCATTGCGTAGGGATAGTAACTGCATTGTACAGCTATGGAAACTGAGGCTGCAGGAGGGGACACTGCACGTGAGAGGTACCGTCAGATGAACCCGGGGAACCTACTGCAGAGCCGACATTAACACTTCTCTGTGGCTTCCGGTCAGTGACCTCTAACTCAACGCCCGTTATATGTGTTACATCATTGAATCCTCACAAAGGGCCACACAGTGTAGGTGTCTATACTAGCCCCATTTTGCAGATAAGGAGACTGAGGCCCAGGTAGTAAAGAACTTGAATGGGCCCGATAGGCTTGGAAGGAGAAGGAGTTTTGGGGTAGGTAGAGGTGGGAAGCAATAGCCTCAGTTTGGGTAAGTCGAGGTCTCTTGCAAGGCAGGAAATAGGAAGTGCTGAGGCCCACGCATACTGTATGGATCCAGTAACTGTGTACACCCTCAGTGAGTACCCACAATGTACAGGGCAGGCCATGGGGAGCAGAGGTGAATTAGAAGTGGTCCCTAATCTCACAGTCTATCAGAAAACACAAGCGAGTGAGCAGATGAAGACGATGCGGTATGGTGATTGGTGTCACAGGGAATCTCAGAGAGGGTCCCTGAGCAGTATGGAAAGGTCTCTAACCAATGCGAGAAGGTCAAAGAAGGCTTCTAAGCACCAGCATGACATCCAGCATGTATCCCAATGAGTGGCAGATTTCAATCAAGACAGCCAGGGAGATAGATGGTCATGAGCTGAAATCCTTATCCAATGTCAGCCACACCAGAACATTCCACTGCTAAGAAGATAGTCTTTTTCCACCCGCCTCACCCCTGCTGTCCCTAACTGTAAAATTGGAACCCTGCCAGTGAGTTCTCCCCCCACACCTTTGCAGAATGGCAGCTCAAGAACTAGGGATGGCTGAGACTTGGACCAGCTTGTGGCTGAGGAAGGGCAGAAAACTGTGTTGCAGAACAGCTACACAGTCGAATTCCCATCTGGAATCAGCTGTAGCCAGTGGCCACAAACACCCCCCTTTCCTCCTGTCCTTCCTGCCTCCATCCAGCCCTGGCACCAGCCTTTCACCAACATTAAAAAGGTGTAGGGAGGCAGTTCTCTTCCGTCCTTGTGGGTCTAGGTTTCTGCCGGCTGTAATGCAGACGTGATGGCTGGAGCTTGAGCAGCCATATTGAGTTCCCAAATGCATCAGTCTAGCTAACTCCCTCCTCCCAAGGAAATTAAGGTAAGGGAACTTATATTTATGGAGCACCTACTATGTGCCAGGCATTGTGCCTTGTGGTTTGTATGTATTATTTCTTCCCACCAGCACCATGAGGTGGGTATCACTAATTGGTTAATATCCCTATAAGAGTATTTCGGGTCATATATGGAACATCATAATAAAAGGCAGCATGTACTAAGTCCCTACAAAGTGCCAGACCCTTGTAGCAGACATTCAAGGTAGGTGTTACGATCTCATTTTACAGATGGGGATGCTGGGGTTCTGGACATTGTAAGGACTCACCTACTTACTAGTAAGATGACAGAGCTAAAGCTGGAACCCCTCTTTTCTCAGATCCCAAATTTAGGTTTCTTCTAATGCCGTGCAGCCACTAGTGTCTACCCTCTAGAAATGGACACTGCCCCACCTTGATCTCCACCCTAAACCCAGGGATCTGAAAAGCCCCTTGTATGTGTGTATGCATGTATGCATTTTCACTGAACACTGTTTAAAGGCATCGGTAAAGAAAGGAACAAGATGCAGGCAGGTTCTGGTTATGATAAAATAACAACACTGTACAGGGAACTATCTTTTTTCTTGAAAAAGAAAAAAATCATTTGAATAACCCAGTGTGATTTGTGATTCAAATGGAAATGCTGATGTTACCAGCTCAAGCCTTTGTGTTATTTCCTAGGATTTCCCAGACAAGCCTCCCCAGTGTTTTCCTATCTTCTTTTTAAACGAAACCTTCCTCTTCAGCCTTAAAGGAATGTGCTGCCTTGTGCTTGCCTTTGACACTGAAGCAGACCCCCTAGATGGGCTGGGAGAACATTGCAGGGAGCAGATCTGAACTAAGCAGCCTCTGCGTGCAGCGTCTCCAGCACAGCACATGGCTTTCCTCTTTGCGTGCTGTGTGTCATTAAGCAAACCACCAGCCCTCTCTGGGCTTCACGTTCCTCATCTGTGAAATGAGAATGATTTGTAAAGTCTCCTCTCCCTGATTTTCTGTAAAGAGACTAGACCTGATTCAAATTCCAGTTCTGACACGTCCTAGCTCTGTGACCTTGGGCAAGTCACTTTTCTTCTGTATGGCTCCATTTCTTCGTCTATAACTAGCAGCCAACACCAGTCAAGGAGTATGTCCAATAAGTTCATTTTCTGAAATGGATTAAGAACCTACTATGTGTTGGGCATTGTTTACTATCACAGGCATCCGGCATTCTAACCACACTCCTACTTTTCATTCACTGACACTGTCCAACACAAAAATGAGATGACTCTATTCTCAAAGAAAGAGGGTGGGCGCTTCTGAGTTCTTGACCCTTGTCTTAGTGAAGATGCAGGTCCATATAACAAAGGCCCAGCTGAAGTGGCTTCAACATACAAGAGTTGATGCTGTCATATAAAAAAAAAAAAAAGGCCAGAATAGACCATTCAGGGCTGGTATGGTAGCTCCACAGTCTTCAGGTGCCAAAATACCCTCTGTCTTGCTCCCCTGCAAGCAAGCAAGTAGACTTTAGTGAGGCAACTCATGGCCCAAGAAGGCTGCTTAAGCTCTGGCCATCATGTCTCAGTTCCAGCCCACAAGAAAAAGGAAGTAGGGGGAAAAGAAGAGCATGCTCCCTTTTAAAGAGACTTCCAGGGAGCACCACATAACACTACTACTTCATCTCATCGGCTAGAACTTGTCAAAACATTACAGTTAGCTGTAAGGGAGGCCTGAGAATGTACCCAGCTATAAATCAGAATTCTAATGACTAAGGGAAAAGGGAAAGAGTAAATTGTAGAAGGTACCTTGCACTCTGTGCCATAGCTCTATTTCCAATTTGGGGGCTTTACCTGGGGGAATCTTCACAATAGCCCTCTGATGTAGCCACTCTTATTATCCCCATTTTACAGCTGAGGCAAGTGGAGGTGAGCAAGATAAAGGGGCTTGCCCAAGGCCCCAGAGCTGGTAAGCAGCAGGGCCCTTCTGCTGTAACCTAAGGCAGCAGGCAGAGAATGAGAACTTCCGTTCCAACTTTCTGTCCGTCAAGATTCCTTCCTGCCCCCAGAGGACCCAGATTTCGTAGAGAAACTTCCTTCATCTTTTGTTAATGAGTTCTAGAGCGCCCTTGAACCTAGAGGCTTCCCACCCCACTCTGGACTTCAGAGTCACGGAGAGTTGGAGTCATGGCACTGGTCACTGAGGCAGAGAGAGCTCAGCCTGGGGCCTGGGGCGGGCCGGGCTCTGGCCACCCACCCTGGCCCTCACTCACTGTCCTCCTGCAGGTCAGTGGCCACTTGGACTATGCCAAGCAGATGGACGTCATCCTGAAGGCCGTGGGCATCCACACCAAGCCAGGCTGGGACGAAAAGGGGCTCTTGCTGGGCCCCAGCAGCCTGTCCCAAAAGGAGCCTCACCAGGCAGCAGCCGCCTCCTCATCAGACAAGACCACTGACCAGGATAGGAAAAGCCAGGATCTCACACCCAGAGACACACCCACAGTGGCCACATCCACTGACTCCAGCCAAGCCCAGGTGCCAACGAGGCTGGACCAATCTGAAGGGGCCTCCCTTCCTGCTGCTGCCAGTCCTGCTGAGAGCTCCCAGATCTGCAGCCATGGCATGGGCCCCAACCCACTGGGCTGCCCCAGCTGTGCCAGTGAGATCCAGGGGCCCTGCCCAGGGCTGGACTGACCCCAAAAGGGGACTTGAGCCGTCTTTCCAGATTTGTACATACAGCACTCTCTTACCCACCTCCATCAGGCTCCCCGTGTGAGCCCTGAAGAATTTCCAGCAGTGCCTTTCCCAAATCAAAGTCTTTGACATTGAAAAGCAAGGAATTGAAAGGAGGGAGAATTGTAGAGATATGACAGTCTCTCTCTGGGGAAGTAAGGCTGGACCCCTGCAAAGTCAACCAAGCACAGCTGAGAGGCCCAGGACTACCAGCCATGGGCCTCCAGTACTCCAGGTCACACCTGTGGGGGTCTGGCTGCCCATCAGGAGATCCGGGTAGCTCTCTGGGGCCTGAGGCTCCCTCCCACCACTCTCCCCTGGCCTCAGTAGAGCCAGGTGTCTGCCTGCTCTTCCATCCACTCCAGGGCTGCCCGCCAGCCCATAAGCACCAATGACGCACCTGCAGAGCAGGCGCAAGTGGGGAGCAGATGCAAGTGGGGAACAGGCAACCCCCTCTGCTCTTGGGAGGTCCAGTCAGATCTGCCACATACAGTCGTGCAGGCTGGGCACTGCACAACTACAGAGGCATCACATAGGCGTGATGTGAAGGGCACCATCCCCCAAAGTTGTGCAACATGGTGACCCTGGATATAATTGTAACAGAGCATGGTGAGTAAATGTTGCATCTGCATGCAGCATGGGCAGGAACTGGGCCTGGTGGCAAGAATGGGTTTTATGGGGCAAGGATTTCCTGTGACAGAACAGAGGTGATGGTGATTGTAAAAATAAAGAATAATAGCTACCATTTACTTTTACCGTGTAGAGAGAACTTACGTGGATTGTCTCAGCTGGCCCTCACGACAACCCTACAAGGTAGCTTCTATTATTATCTTCATTTCACACCTGCAAATATTGAGGCCCAGAGAGGTTAGGTAACCTGTTCAAGGTCACATCACCGGTCAGTCTCAAACTCCAGCCAGTCAACCTCTAGAGCCCAAGCTCTTAGCTACTGTATCTGCATCCGGGGGAACTTTCTCTTTTGTTCTTCCCACTGTCCCTGGATGACAAGGCCAGAGATAATCCCCACCCTTTGTGCAGGTGGAGAAATCAAGGCAGAGAAAGTATCGACAAGCTCTGGAGGAGGCAGTGAGGAGGGAGAGAGGCAGGAGGAATTAGAGTGTTGGAGCTGAACTGGTCCTCAGGCAGACGTGTATATGCTCATTTGACAAGTATTTACAGAATTCCTGCTACTGTTAGTCCGAAATCTCATGTGACCCATAGAAGACTGAGGCTTCAGGAGGGAAAATGACTTTGCTGAGGTCCCAAAGCAAGTTACGGGCAGAGTCTGAACCAGAACCCAGGACATCTGTGCCCAGGGCCCCTTCCCACTTCACCAGTTGCTTCTCCAGCCTGAGTGGCCCCTCAAGTGAATTCAGTCCACACCACAGCCACTGTCTTCAGCTAATGTTTATTGAGAGTCCATCTGGGGAAGCCTGGGGGCAGAACTGAAGCCCCAGCAAGCACCATGGCCCCTCTGCCTCCAGCAGTCAGGGCCAGAGTTGAGTCTAATCAGCACCAAGGAGTGCAGCAGACCAGCAGCAAAAGCCCCCCTGGGAGTTTGTGTTGATGGGACATGGTGGGGGCTGGGAGGAGGGGGAGGATAGTATAAGAAAGATCACAGACTGAAAATGAGCCTACAGCAGGTAAACTGTAGGAACCGAGACACCCTCAAAATAAAAAATAAAAAATCAGACCCCTGCACCAGGGTTTACCTGCCTCCCGAGGTCACCAACCCACACCAGGGACAGCTCCTAGTCAACTCTACTGACCTGAGTGGCCACCATTCACATTTTCCTCGGTGACCTAGGGAAGGCCAGAAAGAGGTAGGGCCAGGGGCAGGTTCTGTCCCCTTCAGCTGGTTTCCTTTCAGATCCAAAGGAGCTCAAGGCAGAGGGACACCCAACCCAGATGTTGAGCAAAAAACCACCAGTTGCCCCTTTGCCCCGGGAGAGGCAATGCAGCAGCCTGGGAGCAGGGACGGGGCTGAAGAAGAGAAGATGGGGGGAAATGGGAACAAATAGCCCTTCCTGGCCCATGCGCAGAGGCCAGGGGGCTAGAGATGGCCAGGAGTCACAACAGCAGCACATACCACCTACTGGCCACCTGCCAGGTGCCAGGCATCCTATGAACATTGTCCTAATTCTCGTGACAGCCTAAGAGGCAGGCTTCCTTACCCCACTTTGCATGTGGAATTAAAGGCTCAGGTTAAGTAACCTGTGCAAAGCTAGTAAGCAGTGGAGCAGAGATTCAAATTTATGCCTGACTCCCAGGTTCGGGGGTTTCCCGTGAGGCCACATGCATCCTGAGGGGCTGGCCTGTCCACAAACTGTCCGGCTCACCATCCTCAGGGTAAAGATCATCCAAGCCAGCATACTTCAAACTAATATGCTCATGAGTCATCGGGAATCTTGCTAACACACAGATTCTGACTCAGCATGTCCACGGTGGGGGCAGAAGTGTGCATTTTTAACAAACTCCCAGGAGAGGCTCCTGATGCTGATGGCCCATAAACTAAGAGGCGTGAGGGATTCAGCCCCACCCTAATCCATCTCTGCAGACACAGGCATCCCTCCCTTGCAGTCAGATAGAATGTGCAAACGAGATGATTGTCGTCTTCTTAATCTGAACCAAGAGGTTCTTGTCCCCAATCCCAGAGCCCAGCAACCATCCTCTACACACAGCCACAAGTTACACTCGGCAATGGAGCATCTTGGAGAAAACTATCAGAGCCAGCTATTATCCCTCAGGTAGGGGACCTGGAGTAGACAGTGGGAGCTGACTCAGTGCACCCCACTGGAGCTCGGAAGGCTCTCAAGAGACCTGCAGCCTCCTGGCCTCAGCCAAGAGCTGGCCCAAAGACTCGGGGACTTGGTTCCATCCAGTCCAGCTCCCCACCAACCAGCTCCAAACCCAGATCAGTTTGGGGGGGCACCAAGAAAATGCAGCCGCAGCTTGGGCTCCACAGGATCAATGTTGAAGAAATTGACCACGGCAGAAGTCCTGGTAGGCGGCAGGGGGTCCCTGGTGGCCTCTCCTGGCAGCAGCAGCTGGGCCCTGAGCTGCAGGCCTGAGGAGCCTCCTGAGCCTGGGTCAGAGTCAGTGTGAGAGGCCTGGGGCAGGGGCAACACGTGCTGTAGGCTCAGGCCCGGCCGGGTACCGCTGTGAGAGGTACGCACGGAGGGTGAGGCCAGGCTGGCCCGGCGCTCCTGGGGACACTGGGGACATGGCAGAAACCTGCCCAAGGCCCGCTTGAAGTCCCGCATGAAGAGTGGGTAGATGATGGGGTTCATGGTGCTGTTACAGTAACCCAGCCACGTGAGGACATCGAAGAGGCCTGGGGAGACGCAGTCGCACACGGCCTAGAGGAATGGGGTGCATCACGCCTGGTCCCAGGGCAGACGCAGACCACCCCACCCAGCAGGGCTGGGATAGACACAGACACGAACACCATGAGAGGCAGCCCACCCTCCTCCCTCCCCATGTCTGGGCTGGGGTGGGACTTGGGGCCTCCCCAGGAAGGCCTAGACTCACCTATGCCCTGGAAGTAGCATTACCTGGGCTATGTTGGCTAGAAAGAAGGGCAACCAGGTCACAAAGAACATGCCCAACAGAATGCCTAGTGTCAGGCTGGCCTTCAGAGCCTTCCTGCTGTGCTTGGTGGCCAGACGCCTGCTGTCAGCCGACTCCAGCCCTGGGTGTGGGGTCCTGGGTACCTGCAGAAAGAAAGGCCACATGAGTCAGCTGAGAAAGAGCCCCAGTCTGACCTTGATCTCAGCCCCAGGCTGAGCCTCCATCCTAATTCTAGATGGAACCCTAGTACCAGCAACAAACTGAGCTATCACCCTTGACTGAACCCCAACTGTAGTCCGGCTCTGAGGCCTGACCCTGACTCCAGACCATGCCCTGACATTGGCAATAAACCAAGCTCTGCTCATGGTCCCAGTCTGATCCCTGATACCTACCATGGACTGAGCCCTATATAACCAAGGTCTCAAACTGAGCCTCAGTCCTGGACCAGACTTAGCCCAAGACTGTGCCCTGACCCCAACAATAGACTGAACCTTGATCCTGACCCAGCACTTCACAAGGAGCCCTAGGAAATACAGCAAGACAGAGCAACACTGCCCCAAACAGACATCACACATTTCAAAGAATCCACCCTCTATGCAAAGGTCAACTCTATGGGGGCCAACACACACAACTGTGAGTCCCAGCACCTCTCAAAGCCTTTGGTGCCACAAGAATTAGTTGCAATTGAGTACTTGACAAAAGAGGCCCTGCTGCTGTCCAGGGCTTGGCAATCTCTTTGTATATGGGTTCTCTGCATACTTTGGAGTGATGCTTTTGCTTGCACTGTTATGCTCATGCTCCACAATATAAAGTGATTTTTTTAAAAACATCTGCAAAAAGCACATGTTTACAATAAAATCTATTCTAAATTATTAGGGGTGCTAGTGACCTTGGCATTTTACAACTCAAATTATGCTGCGGACTGGCAGACGTCTCCATTCCCAAACATAGGCTCCAAGGTCAGGAATGTGGAGAAGGAGGAGAAAGAAGCTGCTTCACAGAAGCCATAGAAAAGAAGATATGGGCATGAGGAGCTTAGAGTCCGACTTTTCACCCAGGTGACCAGCAGTCCCGAAACATAGACAGGCTCTCCAAACTAGATGGTGCTTTAACCCAGCAGTTCCCATAACTTTTCAACCTCATGAGCCCATTAGAGATCTAATGAAATCTACGAAACTGCTCCCCAGAAAACTAAATGCTTATAAATTTTTACACACACACACACACACACACACACACACACACACACACACACAATAATAATTCCCACACTTCCTGAGGGTTCTGAGACCACCTTGCAGTCCATCCATGAACCCCTAAGGGTCCATGAAAGTTGGAATGTGAAGTCCTCCTCTAAACCATGTGTTGTAAACAATTTCAATTTTCATACATAAGACTTACACAAAGTGAGACCCACCGATATTCACAATTTAAGTAAATATTGGTGTGCAGAGGTATGCACAATTCATTGAACTATGGAAAGTGTGTGTGTGCTGCCAGGAAACACATCTGGGCTTTGAAAACCAGGAATTCCCCCCAAACATTTTCTAATTGCGTGAGAGCCCAGCTTAGTTCACGAAGCAACCAGTGGTGGGTTGGGTAGATAAAAGAGTCAGGAGGAGGCAGGAAGGGAACCAGATTCCCTGGCAACCTTCACAGATGGAAAGCAGGTGGAGGAGGCAAAGCCAAGATGTGTCAGCTCCAGGAAACACCAAAGCCAAACCCCCCACCCCTCTCCCAGGTGCAGGAGCTCCCCTTCCAGCCCTGTTCTTCCCTCCCCGCCTCCCCAGGGTAGCTAGAATAGGTTTCCTGTCCATGGTGCTGAAACTCCAGCTCCATACTATCTTTCTATAGGATCGTGGGTTTAACTCTGGGGTGGCAGTGGGCAGAAGCGGGCAGCTGAAGCACACTGTAACTCCCATCCTTCAGTGTGTTCATCTAGGTGAAGTCTAGTTAAATGAATATCAAGGGCAAACTCACAAAGACCAGCCAAAGAGAGCTCCTTGCTTTCTCCCCTGTGTCTTAGGGGGGCAGCACTGTGCAGAAGCAAGAGCTAGGCTTTTAACACAAGTGATCTGACCTCAAAATCATGCCTCTACCACTTACTTACTCTGTGATCTGGAGTGAGTCTCTGTTTCTACATCTGTAAAGTGTGAGAAATAATACTCACCAATGGAGTTGCTGTGAGGCCGTGGATAATAAATGCATGCACAGTGCCTAATGCGGAGTAAACGCTAAATACCTGGTTGCCCTGATGTTGGCTCAATGGTGTATGTATGAGGTTAGAGAAATTTTAGCACCTTTGGGAGCCCTGCCCTTCTGCCAGCAGCTCTGGCTCCCTGAAGAAGCACAGACGTCAGGGCAAATGCTCTGACTCAACATGCTGTAGCAGGGGAGGAAAAGAAGGTCTGCTTTTCTCTTTTCTCTTCTCACGTTCTCTCCTCCAGAGTGATCTCCATATGGCTTCTGTGGCCCCATTGTGGTCAGCCTGGAGGAGAAGCTCCTGCTTCAAAATAATCTCAAGGTTTGCCATGGCTTTGAATTGCTGTCAATGGGGACAGACAATAGGGAACTGGGGAGCCACTGTCTCCAGAAGGCCCCACCCACACAGGTACCCTTCTGGCCCCTGACGACCTGAAAGAGGGAAGCCAAGAGAGAGCCTTGACTTTGTCAAAGCTCTAGGGCACCAGGGAGCTGAGACACTTGGGGAGATACCTTTGGGGCAATCAGCAGGGCAGGGACCTCCAGAGATAGAGTAAAGATAATCTGAGATTCCCTCTCTAATCTTCCTGGGAAGAACCCTGGGCTTTCTTTCTCCTCTTCTCCCCAAAAAGTTGACCCAAGAACACAGGCAAAGGAGAAGAGAAAAGGAAACTGAGGCTCAGAGAAAGTAGAGGACCTTCCCAGGGTCACATTGTGCTAGTTAGTATAAGTCCTCAAACCAAGACCTCAAATCAGTACTATGATCTCCATTGATTGAGCACTTACTATGCATCAACATTTGATATTCATTATGCCATTCAGTCTTTATGGAAGGTAGGGATTATCCCCATTTTGTAGATGAGGCTCAGAGAGGCAAAATAACTTGCCAGGAGTTACACAACAGATAAGTGTTGAGTCATGGATTCAAAGTCATTTCTGGCTCCAGAAACCAATTCTTCCACTTTCCCATGCTGCTTCCATTTGTGGCGATGGCACCCTTGGGCCACAGTCAGCGTGGGGTTACAGAAACCCCATCTCTGACACTGAGAGGCCTTCATGGAACAGAAGCCAGTGGTAACCTCCAGCCCACACCCTGGGTCCAACTAGTGCTAACTTCCCCCTCCCTACTTCTTCCTGCCCCATAGCCACCTCGCAGCCCCACATGGCCATGTTCTGTTGTTTGTGTATCCCTTACACATCTCTATGACACGTGGCACTGTCAGAGGGCAGCCACCTGGAGGACAATTTGTCAGTGTCCTTCCAGGAAGCAATTCTGCTTACAGGTCCCTATGTTTATAAACACCTGCACAACATGGCCACACACATGGCACACACAAGAATATGCACCACAGCACTGTTGTGATAGGAAAAAAATGGAAACCGCCTAAATGCCCATCAAAAGGAGAGTGGTTAAAAATCATGGTACCTCCCACTACAGAATACTACACAGATGTCGAAAAGAATAAACCAATCCAATGGAAAGATCTCCAAGACCTATTAAGCGATAATGACAAGTCGTAAAATAATATAGCATGATTCTATTTGTTTTTTTTTTTTAAATGCACAGAACACTAAATTTCTTTAGGTATGTAAACAGATATATGAACATATCGAAAAAGGACTGGAAAGACATATGCTAAATTAACGAGTGTCCCTGGCAGAGGAAGGTGACTGGATGGAAGTTGGAGAGGTCTCACATCTCTCTGAATTTTTATTTTAAAATGTGCTTGTGCATTCCCTGTGTAATTTAAAATCTCTATAATCACCTAATCATAGTGTGAGGGTTACTAGGCAGATTCTGGAGCCAGACTGCCTGGTTTCAAATCATGGCCTTGTTACCAACCAGCCGAGGGGCCTTCAGCAAGGTCCTTCATCTCACTGTGCCTCAGATTTCTCACCTGCAAAATGACACTCAGAATGGCGTCTACCTCATCGGACTGTAGTAAAGGGTAAGTAAGATAACATAGAGTTACTCAAACAGTGCCTGGCACGTAGTATGTACCACATAAGTGTTAGCTATGTTGCTGTTGTTACTGATTGTTATTAGTGTCCAGTTTAGCTCTTTGATCATGGTGATGATGATGCTGGTAGCAGCGATGGTGTTTTTTTTTTTCCTAGAAAGCCTCAAAAGGGGTGAGCTCCCCAGAACCATATATTTTACCACAAGAGGAAAGAAGAGGAACTAACATTTGTTGAGCCCCTACTATGTGCCAGGTTGATGTATATTATCTCATTGGTTCTTCAAACAGCCTCAGGTGATAAATAGCATTTCCCCTGGAGTACAGGGAGGTGAGGGACTTGTCCAAAGTCATCTGGACATGATGGAAAAGAGGCAGGATTTGAACCTATGACCAGCCAGACACACAAGGTCCTGCACCCAGCCCTAGCTGCACCAAGTCACCTTGTTCCCAGCAGCAGCTGAGCCTGCCACACTTGACATTGCTTCTCTGTCAGCCTCTCCCCAGTTCAGCCCTCTCCTTCCCCTCTGAGATATTTCTGTGATCACAGCCTCCTCTGAGGAGGAGGAAGCAGAGATGGAAGGGAAGGTGGATTGCTAAGACAGAATGATGCATAGTTGGAAAAGGCGGGGGGTGGGAAAAGATGGGGAGGAGGGAAAGGAGAAGGAATTGATGGGAAAGAAGGAAGAGAGGAAGGTAGGGGTGCAGAAGGAAGGAAGAGAATAAGGTGAGATGGAATTGAGAGAGAGGAGGGTGGGAGAAGGGGAGAAATATGAGGTACAGAGGAAGATGGTGGGAAGAGGGCTATAGACCCCAGAAACACGGGAATCCTGGCAGATGGAGAGAAGCTAAGAAAGCAGAACTCCCAGCCTGGCCTCCTTCTGCTGCTTTCCACCAGGCTGACCCTCCCAAGGATGAGCCCCATTCCCACATGGGCACACATGTCTCTCTCTCTGCCTCTGCCTCTGCCTCTGCGTCTCCTGCCCTGGCAGCATCTCACTCTGATGCCACTACCTCCCACACCCCCTCTCCATCCCTGCCTCAGCTATAAGCATGACCCCCTTTCTCACAGCCCCTGGGGCTGGGAAGACCTGGCTGAAACCAGGGAGCCAACCAGTGGCCTTTTAAAAGCCTGCTCACATAAATAGGCGGTGTCGGGGGTGGGGAGATAAAACGCTCAAGCCTGCTCAGCTCCCACGTCCTCAACCCCAGAGATGCAAGGACTCCTGGGACCTGTGCCCAGCTCCCTTCCTTCTGTGGAGGAGCTAGAGGCTGGATTGGGAAAGGGAGCTAAGGGCTAAATAGGGCTTAAAAGAGGAGGAAAGGAGTCCAATGCACCCCGAGTGTTGTTCATTCTCATCAGTTAGTTCCTTTAGGTCTAGGTGTTGAGAGAGCGTCCCCCTCGCTGCTGGTCTCTCAAACATGTCGACTCGAGTGGGAGGAAAAGGGTCACGACACAGGACACCAAAGTGAAGGCAACGTCCCAGAAGCAAATTCCCAAACCACAGGCAATTCTCCGAGCAATATGGAAAACAGGGGCACAGAAGGCTTGCTTCGGAGCTGAGCGGTTTGGGAAGCAAGATAGTGGCAAGGTCTGACATGTCACATTCTAACCAAAAGTCTTTCCAAAGAGTGTGAGGATTAAGCATAGACACATTCTGGCTTGAGAGGCCCATGGGTCATTCTGCCTCAGAGGCAGGGTGCTGGCTTACATGACCCATGAAGACCCCTCCCAGCATTTGGTTTTAGGGCTCTTTATGCCCTCTTTGCTTCAGTTTGCAAACAGACACACATCGAATGATAGTTTCTGAATATTCACTGGGTGAGGCATCCCTCTTATAATCTCTATAACCCTCATCGTGACAAGGTTTCATGATCAGTGTCTGTCTCCCTGACTAGAACACAGATCCTGAGAGGGCAGGACCTTCTCAGTCCTGTTCATCCCGGCGTCCATAGCCTAGAAAAGCTCCTGCACAAAGTAGGTCCTTCCTCAACACATGTACTAAAAAGCATAGGATCCACCAGATACAAGACCTGATCGTGAAAGGGGTAGGAAGAAAGGAAGCAATGTAAACAGGGCTTGAATCGCCAGCTCTGTGAAGGACTGTGCTCATTTCATTTCTTCCATCAATATGCATTGAGCACTTAGGATATGCCAGGTGCTATTTCAGGTCCTGGGAATACAGCAATAAGCAAAGAGACAAGTTCCCGTCCTCACAGAGCTTACATTCTAGTGGGAGGAAATAAACAATAGATAAATAAATGGGAAAGTATCTAACATGTCAGGTGGTGGTCGGTGCTGCTGAGAACAAGGACTCAGAAACTTAGGGCTGAAGGAGAACTGGGAGAGTGTGGCAGTTGCTGCTTTTGGTCGACAACCAAGCAGAGGCTGGGAAAACTGGATGGAAGTTGCAGAGAGAAGCACGTGGAGATGTAGGAAAAGGGCACTCCAGGCAGAAGAAACAGCAAGTGCAAAGGTCCTGAGGCAGGAGTGTGCTTGGTTTGCTCAAAGAACAGTCCGGAGGCCAGTGTGGCTGAAAGAGAAAGAATAAGGAGAAGAGGCCAGAGAAGAAGCAAAGAGCTGGGTGACATGAGATGCAAGGCCATGGGAGCAGAAGAACGACATGGCAGGACTTAGGTTTTAAAGGGATTGCTCTGGCTACTGTGTAAGATTGAAAGGAAGCAAGGATAGAATTGGGAAATCAGTGGAAAATTACTGCAATAACCCAGGCAGCAAGTGAAGGGGCCCAGCCCAGGGGCAGGGGGCAGTGATGAAGGCGAGAAGTGGCCACATGTATTGAAACTGGAGATAAGAGGACACGATGCGGGGTGTAAAAGAGGTGTCCAGGCTGCCTTCAAGGTTTCTTGCCTAAGCAACTAGAAGGACAGAATTGCCATTAATTGATAAGAGGAAGACTGTGAGGAAGGACTAAGGCTGGGCCCCGGAAAAACCAAGTTCTTTTGGGGGCACGTTAACTAAGCAGCCCGGGCTGGAAGCCACCAGCGCATGGGTGGTATTTCCAGTCGTAAGACAAGATGAACTCACCAGAGATTGAATGTGGAAAAAGAGCGAGGAGGTCGGAGGACTGAGGCCCGAGATGCCACCGCTGGGGGCATATCAGGAGTACCAGACAGAGGAGGCTGAGAAGGCACAGCCCATGAAGTAGAAGGACACAAGGTGGTGTCCCTGAGGCAGTGTTTTCACAGAGTGTCACCACCAAAGACAGTGCAACACACACTGAGGCTTCAGTGTCGGCCGGATCTGAGCTTGAACCTCACTAACCAACTGTGTGACCTTGGGCAAGTCACCACCCCTCTCCTTGAACTTCAGTTTCCCCATCTGTCAGACAGGGATGATGGTAGTACTTGCCTCATTGGGTGTTTGGGGATGAGCTCAGCTTGGCGCCTGGCACATAGTGAATGCTCAAAGACTGTGGAGCGGAGCCCGTTAGCATGTGGAGAATGCCTGTCCAGGTTCTGAGGCCTCAAGTTCAGGTCCAGTCCTGGTACCAGCCAAGTAACTTTATGGAAAGAAAATCTGTGTGTCACAGACCCTCCTGGATGCAAGAATCAAGACGCCTCCCACCCTGATCTCACCAAAACCAGGCGACTTCTCCCAACCTTAGACCCTGGAGCAGAGCTTCCCATGGTGGGATGGCAGATGACTGTAGATGGTAGATGGACACCCCATAAAATAACTGAATCACAGAGTGGGAACATTAGCCCTTTATAATTCCCATCCAGGTCTTCTGGTTACATCATAAGAAAGTCTCAAGTCGATGCTACTTCACCTTTAGCATCCGTCTAACACTTAATAAAGAGGAAGCAGCCTTGGCTCAGTCACTTCAACCATCCAAACTGAACTTCATTAACACTGCCGGGTTCTGCAACCTCACTGAAATTGAGTTTGATCGCCTTCTATTTATGGAAAAGATATTGATTTTCCATTTCCAGACGAGAAAGGTTTTCTTTCTAAACAAATCCATGGAAGTAAAAAGATAAGTGAGGTGATTTAAATAAAATGCTAAGTACATATGCATGAAGTGGTCTGAGGAGTGTGTAGGAGATGGGAGGAGGGAATAGTAAGCCAGAGAGCCCGGGGTGGTTCCTTTTGCCTAAAATTTGGGAAACAGTCCTTAACGAGAACCCAGAGAGAGAGAGGATGGCCCATGGCAGTGATCCTACCACTGAAGAACCAAGTCAGGGTCACAGCCACCTGCTGACACTCAAGAATGCTCTCCAATGAACACAGATGGCGGAGAGAGCAGGCCTGCAGCCAGGACCTCCTGCCCGCCCAGGGCCATGCTTTCCCGGTCCACAGGCCAGCTGCAACACCGGGTGGGAGAGACAAGCTGCTCCAGGGGACTGCCGACAAGGGGGATAGCCTTTCAGCCCTCAGCCAATTTCCCATCCACCCAGTGACTCACAAGGCACCCCTCTATCCTGCAGAAGCCTCTTCCACCTGAGGCTACACCAAGATAAGCCTCGAGAGCCCAGTCGGGACTTTCCTCAGGGCCTATTCTCTGAGGCTCAGGCCTGGTCAGTCTCAAACCCCATCCCTCAGGTGGACAACAGGACTTGGGCGCTATGTGGCCTGGGTGACAAGAGCAGGTATTCCACTTCTAGATACTGCAGGGCCTACCCCATCTTCAGCACACTTGGCCATCACGGAGCTTACAGATCATGAGCAAATAAGCTGGGGACTTGGCTAGGGAATAGCAGGGCGGGGAGGACAGGTGGGTCTGCAGACAGAGTGGTCAGGGACGGCCTCCAGGAAGGGGCGATCTGTGGGCAGCTCCAGGGGAAAACATTTCAGGCAAGGGGAACAACAAGTGCGAAGACCTTGGCGTGAAGTCAGTCTGGTGCTTTCTAGGAACCGCGAGAAAGGCCACTTGGGCTCATGCAGAGAGAGGCAGGGGGAAGGATCCTGACTTGGGTCTCCACTTTATCTTGACAGCAGTGGAGAGACACTGAAGGGTTTGAAGCAAGGGAGTGACGTGATCACTTTTTTTTTTTTTTAATTGCTCTGTCTCCTGTGCAGAAAATGGATAGGAATGTGTCTGGAGTGAAAGCAGAGGGAGCCAGCGGAAGACTCAGAGACTCCCAGGTAAGAGCAGTGGTGATTTGGATTAGGCAGGTGGCACTGGAGATGGCAAATGTTTAGGAGGCAGCACCAGCAGTTTTCACTAATGAATCCCTAAGTTTCTGGCGTGATGCCGTGATGGTGCCGTGGGAGAGCTGGAACACCACAAACTCCCTGTTGCATGTTACCTTCCAGAAGCCTGCCTTGCATCCTGAGGGGCACTGAGGCTGGAGCTCAGAAGAAGGGTGGGAGCTGGGAATGGCCACTTGGAGATGGCCCGCAAGTGTATATTAAGTGGTGGATGCCCCATAGGCACCCAATGGCTGCTCATTCCTCTCTATCCCACAAGCCCGGGACTCCCTGCGCACCCCAGGTACCTGCAGCGTTTCCAAGGCCTGGCCGGCTGTGCCGGTAGTGAGGGAGGCCACCTGCAAGGCCTGCTTGCGGGCGGCCAGCAGGATCCTGCAGTAGGTGAAGCAAATAGCGCCCGAGGGCAGGAAGAAGGTGAGGCCTGATGCCACGAGGACGAAGGGCAGGCTGGCCAGAAGGCGGCACTGGCCCGGAGTGGGCGCCCGCGCGCGGCCCAGCTGGTGCCAGCCCAGCAGCAGGGGCAGGAAGGAGGCGAGCGCAGCGAGGCTCCAGGCGCCCAAGACGAGCGCCAGGGCGCGTAGGGGCGTCATGCGCAGCTTGTAGCGCAGCGGCGAGAGGATGAGCAGGTAGCGGTCCAGGCTGATGAGGCAGAGGTTGAGGATGGAGGCGCTGCAGCACATCACGTCGAAGGCGGCCCACAGCAGGCAGAGGCCGCGCGCCAGCACCCAGCGCCCGTACAGCGCGTTCAGCATGGCGGGCGGCATCACCACCAGCCCCACCATCAGGTCCGACGTGAAGAGCGACACCAGGAAGAAGTTGGACGTGTTGCGCAGCGCCGGCTGCGTGCAGATGAGCGCAATGAGCAGCGAGTTGGCCGCCGCTGTCAGCGCGATGACCACACACAGCGCGGCCGCGACCCAGCCGCTGCCACCGGGATCCGACGCCGGCCCCGACCCCCCGTCGGGGGTGCTATTGTGGGCAGGGCCCGGCTCTGGGACCATGGGGGCTGAGGGTGGACAGCGAGGCCGCGAGGCCCGAGAGGAGTCCTGAGGATGGGCGGGAAGACACGGTGAGGGACTTGGAGGGGGGTTCGTGGTGGAGAACAGACCCTTCCCCCAAGGGGAGCAGGTGGGAAGAGAAGGGAGGGGCGGGCGATCGAAGGGCAGCGACCGGAAGAGGATGGAGAGGGGTTACACAGGTGTCCTCAGGTGTGGGGCAGAGGCACCTGGATCAAACGGGTAGGAAGTTAGGGAGGGGCACCTGATGAGGAGCAAAGTGCCTTAGAGGGAGCAGGCGGAAAGTCAGGAGGATGCGGAAGCCAGAGGACTCTTGGGGGTTAGGTGGGTGGGAGCAGAGCCCCCTAGAAGAGACGGTAAGATTGGGCGAGGGCGCCTGCCTGGGGCAAGGACCCGGGGAGGTGGGAGCAAGAGGCGAATGGGCGCTGTAGGGCGTGGGGCAAGCTCCGCTGTGGCAGGTGGGTGTGTGCGGGCGCTAGGTCGGGAGCCGTAGGGCTGGGGGTCGCAGGGTAGCGGCCCACTGGCCAGGGCAAAGCCCGGGAGAAGGCAGTTCTCACGGCCAGTGCAAAGGCACCCCCGGGCTTGGGCTGACACGGGACCCTGCGGCGGGCCGGGGGCGGGGGGACGCCGTGCGGACCAGCGAGGACAGAAGGAGCAGCAGCCGCGCCTCCGCCCCCTCCCCACCCGGCCGCAGGGTCGCGGGCCCCACTCCCGCCTGCGCCCGGTACCTGGGGCGCTCAGCGCTGCTCCGCTGCCGGCGAATGCGGCAGGCGCCGCGGGGCTGCGAGCGGAAGAGGCGGCGGCGGGCCGGGCTGGCGCCCAGGGAGCCTGGGAGGTGCTGCGAGGGGCCAGCGCGCGCTGGGGAGCCGGCGGGTGCTGCCTGGAGCGCGCGGTCCCCTGGCCGCGGAACCTGCGCCCCGCCCTGCGGTGGGCGGGGAGAGCAGAGCCCCCGCCTCGCGGGCGGGCGGGGTCCCTAGCACCCCAGGCCTGCGGAGGGACGATCCGAGTGCCCCAGCTGCATCAAGTCGCCTCCCCAGCTGTAGCAGCCTCCATGGCCCCCCATACCCTTGCCCAACTCACATGTGGTGGAGGCAGCGGCTCTGGACGAACTCAGAGGAGGGGACTGTGACCTGCCTTTATCTAGGACTGCCCCCTAATGCTGGGCTGCCCACCAGCAGTGGGGATCACCACACTACCTGGGGGCGCCAGTTGGGAGACATTGGGCAGATCGCTTGACAGCCATATGTATACACACATATATACACACATGTACATATATAATATTATATATTATTTATAATAACCTATATAATACTTTCTTCAAACCTTGAAACAGCAGGTTACCTCCTCCTCGAGGTCCTTCGGGCATAACCATCCTCTGACAGCGCTAGACACTAAGAATGAAGTTCCTGACATGTTAGCACTCCCAATTTAACAGATCGTGAATGGATTTGGGAAACCCTAGGCGAGGTGGGGGTAGAGTCACTGCAGGTAAAGGTGTGGCACCCTGGGTGTGGTGACCCCCGCTGTATATCTCTTCCTCTGGCTAAGAAGAGTCTCTACTGGACACTGTGCAGATTAATATTGTGGATTCCATTCACTTATTCAACATTTATTGATCACCTAAGTGTCAGGCACTGTTTTGACCAATTGAGACACTATGGTAACCAAAACCAAGATCCCCAGCTTTGTGGGGTTTACATTCTAGAAGGAGACACAATAAACAATAAGCATAATAGATGTTTAGTTGTAAAGTGACAATTGCTATAGAAAAAAAAAAAAAAAAAGCAAATGGAGAGCCATATAAAGGAAAGCTAGAAAGTGGGGGGAGGGGGGAGTTTTCCCTCCACGGAAACAAAAAAATAATGCCTCTGTGGGGGAAGATGAAACTTTCTGTGGCCTTTCTGGTTCTTCCAGCTGGCCTAATAATCAAATTGACATGAGACAGATTAACAAGAGAAAATAACCAAATTTAACTACATACATCGATATGGGAACCCCACATACATGACTGGTTCAGAGACAGGGAAAATGAGGTATATATGACATCCAGAGCTAAGGATGAGGTTAGGGGCCTGCAGCTTCGGGTCCTTCACAGATGGATAAGAAGAGCAGATGTTCGGTAATTATATATTTGTCCTGCCATATACATAGGTCAAAAAAGGTTATTTCTGGTGATAACTCTTATTATGGGCAAGGCCCCAAAATTAAATTCCTTAAGGCACAAGTTTCTCTTGAAGCCACAGTCTCTTGATTGCCTTTAGCTCAAAAGAATCCAGGTACCAAGAGACACATCTTGGGGCTACTCATTCTCAACCCCTACAGCTCCCACGTATAAGGGTTCTACTATGTTCCAGGGGCTTTATTCTGTTATTCCAACCTCTGCAATAATGCTGAGAGATCGATGTTACACTGGGGCTCAGAGAGGCCAAGGGCCTCAAGCTAGGTCACCAGCAGCAAGTGATCAAGTGGAACTGAAACCCAGGTCTGCCCAACACCCAAGGCAGAAAAACCCCAAGACCCTACAGTACCCCTCACTCACCCCCTGAGCCATTATTTGGCATTTAGAGCCCCGGTCTTGCCCATAGAAGGGTCTGTGCTACAGGAGGGGGAGGCCTGTCATCCCTCCCAATACCACCTGCATCACCGTGACAATCTCTGCCAGGCCCCAAGGATCAGGGTGTAGTATACCAAGCATGGGCTGAAAGTCATAAAGACCAGACTTGGAATCCCATTTCTGCAGCTTACCAGCTCTGTAGACTTAGGTTCCATCGCCTTGGGTCACTCTTTTTTCATCTGCAGTAGTCAGCAGAGTAATATAGCTCCCACCTCACAGGGTTGTTGAGGGGATGAAATGATCCTGGTGCAATCTGCAAACTTCACAGTGCTGTGCCAGTGCTAGCCGTTGGCCTCAGCGTTCCCATTTGTACAATGGAAACGTGTTCAGCTCTGTAGTAACTCCCTCAGCCCAGGGTTTACTGGTTGAGCAGAAGCAAACTCGAGAGGTGCTGTGTACAATAGACTTTGGAGCCCAGGGACCTGGATTCATCGTTCTGATTCTGCTACTTGCTCTGTTAACTTGGCAAAGCTCTTAAGTACTCCACTACCATGAAACTGGGGTAGCGAAGAGGTGAACAGAATGAGTATTTAAACTATTTCACACAGAGGACCTGCCCGATAAATTTTAGCTTTGAAAAATTAGTGGTCTATAGTGGGATAGAATATTAGTCCCTCTGCTTTAGCTTTTGCTATAATGTTTGATAGCCGTTATTTAAAAAAAAATAAAGAAAACATGATAAAATGTTAATACATGTTCATTCTGGGTGATAGATTCACAGATGTTTGTTATATTATGATCCGTACTTTGCTAAAATTTAAAAAAAAAAAATTCAAGCTTGGGCCTGGATGGTGATGCCACCTTGTGGCCACACTGTTATTGTCTTGAACTTAAAATTTCAGTTCTGTGAGTGTGCTCCTAACTTTATCCTTTCCATCATTAATTAATAATGTCCTAGACTTCCTTAACATTTCAGTGTAGAGAGAGACCTTCAAGGATTCTTAGCCTTTGCTCGGTTGCTTCTAGCCTTGGGGTGCTCTCCCCCTAGAGGAAAAGTCTTGTGCTACAATGGGCAGCTGAGTCTTAGGAAGTCTTCTGCCCCAAGCCTCTGTTTCTGTCAGTACATAGAGGACCAAGGAGAGCTCTCCACTACAGAGATGGAGAGATCAAGGTCTCGAGAGTGTGTGAGGACTACCAAAGCTGCTCTCACAGAAAACATTGACCAACTAGGTAAACTCCATTTGCTGGTTTTGTTCACCCCTGTAGCCTCAGCACAAGTTAGGCTGTCAGTAAATATACTTTAAACGAATGAATGAACAAAACTATCAGCCCAAGCACCAGCTGTTATGGGCCAATCATTCATTCTCAATAATTGTAATAATGGCTGACATTTACTGAGGTCTTACTATATGCCAGGCACTGTTTCAAGCTCTATATGTACATTGATTTATGTAAAGCCCACCACAACCCTGAAAGTAAGGAAGGTGTGATTATTATTCCCCATTTTACTGATGGGAAAACTGAGCCTAAGTGATTTGCTCAGGATTACACAGCTAGGAAGTGGCCCCACCAGAATTTGAACCCAGGCAGACTGGATTTCCCCTGAGGCTTGAAGCAAGAGAAGAAAACTAGTTGGAGGTTGTTGGCTTCATACATGCAAACAAGGCAGGGAAGCTGAGGCCAATTACCCGCCCATTCAGAGAGGGGCCTGCATTGACAGTGTTGTGTGTCAGTGTTAAACCCTTTTAAAGATTTTTCATCCCTTGTGGGTGGGATAGGGGCAATGGCGGAGGAGGAGCTGCGATTTTTTTTCTTCGGGGCTGTCTTTGTTCATTTTAAGGTTGATGAAGAGAAAAACTGGCAGTCACTAATCCACGTCTCCCTCTACATTGCAAACTGGCACAACTAATGATGCCTCTCTAGTCTCTCAAATCTGGCTCCTCCCACTCACCGCTCCCACATCCAATCAGCAGCTCCTCTCCCACGGGGCCTCCCCTCCCAGACGCATTGCCCCACCCAACTCTGGCCTCCATCATCTTCTGCCCCGACTACTGCAGTTTCCAGCTAGTGTCCAGCATCCCCTCCTCCACTCACAGGATTTCTTTTAGTCTCGCTGAAACCCAGCTCTGCGCAGACGTTTTGAGGGCTCTTACTGCAAAGAGAATGAAGTCTGAACTCTGGCTATCACTCTGCCACCATCCACGCCAACCCACATTCCTGTTTTCTTTCCAACCAGCTTTTATTAATTTCTTTGTTTCTATTAATTTATGCCCCGCCTTGTTCGTTCCATACAGAAGATGGAGGAAGCCCCTGACCAAGACACATCCTGCCAAGACAGTGCTCAGGTCTCAGCCATCGCCTCTAGCCAGAGACTTAATATAGCCAGGGCTTTTCCCTACAAGACTGAGGGGTCGCTGAAGTCTGCATGCAGGAGGTACACTTCCCTCCAACCCAATTCCAGGTCAAGGGATGCAGGGCCACCATGGATGGTCATGCAAGTGGTGACCTGCACAACTGCAAGTGCCATTCTGAAGTTGGGAAGTACACAACCTGCACAACGGAGCAGAGCAGCCATGAAGAAAAAGGCTCGGGTACACTGAGAAAAATCATGTGTGCAGTACACAAACGGCGTCACTAGAGGGCGCTAGATTAGAACCCTGGGGCCGCCGCTTCCCCGCCTGGCTGAATCACTGCTAATGCACAAACGCCCTGTTTTCTCATTAGCAAAATGAGGATTTCAAAGGATTAGAAATAATATATGTAAATTTCTGGTATGTGGTCGTGACAGCAATGTGTGCAAGGAACCACGCACACCACCTGCCCTGCCCTGTCTCGATAGAGCATTTAGAACCCACGCTCAACCGCAGGGTGGGTAAAGTTATCAAACTCTAGGCTCACTGTGAGAGGGGCAAAAGGACTCCGGAGGCGTCAGGACCCCGCCAGCACGTAGGAGGCAATGAACCGCAACTACTAAGGTTATACTGGGCACTGGGCGATTAGGCCAGACTCCCTGGGCTCGAGACCCGTTGATGACATTTCTTGACTACACAACCCTGAGCACATTATGTAACCCCTCAGCACTTCAGAAACCCCCTCTGCAAAAGAGGGCAATGTCTGTATCACAGGGTGGTGAGAATTACGGGAGTTATTTTACGTAAAGACCTTAGCAGGACACCTCACCCGTGTCTGTTTAGTCCACCGGTTTTGTCCATTTCCCCCTCTCCTGTGCCAGGCCAGGCTAGCATCCAGGGAAGGACCGATACTGGGTCACTATAAGAGCAAAAAGAGATGGCACGAGGCAAGCTCAAGGGACCAAGAGTCAAAATCAGAAAAGCCCGGTTGGGGAGGCCCACCCAAGGTATGTGCAAGGCCATAAACAAGCACCCAAGGAAAGAGGCCGGAGCTGGGGAGACAGGGGCCAAGAGTGCACGTGGCAGGAAAGTGAGCAGGTCAGCAGGAAGCAGGGAGGGGGCCGCAGGGGCTGCACTGTACAGCCTGGCCCCTTCCCTTAGGCCCTGCTGCTGGGCCCCTACGGGAACTTGGGTCAGCAGAGCCAGACAGTGAAGAAGACAATACAGCCATTGAACAAATTTATTCATGAGAAAACTCAGGATCTGTCAGGGAGACAACCTACTGGTTACAAGCTCCAGAAGCTCTTGTCAGAACAGCCATGAGGGTTGGGCCACCCCCAGGCAGGGTGCTGGTGGGGCCGATACCCACCCTGGGGACAGATGAGCAGACACTGGCAGTTCTGGGTACTGAGGTGGAGTTCTTCCTTGCCCACCTGCCCTGCCCTGCCCCATCCAGTCCCCCTACCCCCTCTAGGGTTAAAGTGCAGCTGGGAGTGGGGAGGCCAGTGGGATGGGCAGCCAGAGCTGCAGTGAACATGGCCGCCCACAGGAGCCCTCGCCCTGCCTCTTCTTCGTTTCTTGAGGCTCAGCCAGAGTCCATCCCACTCAGGACTCTTCTCGGGATCTCTGAGTAAGGGAGATCTCTCCCCACTATCAGACATTTAGAGAGTTCCCCTGACCAGGTAAGGCTGGCTCCATCAGCTAAGGAGCCTAGAACGTGGGGAGCAGCAGAAAGCCCCAAGATCTCAGAGAAGAGGGAGGGACACTCTCCTGTGGCCACGGTCTGGGGGTCATTCCCACCCCCTGGCCCAGAAAGACTCCTCCCTTGCCTTCTCCACCACCTGGAAGCCAAGGAGGCCAGAGGCCCAAAGAGCCTACCCCACCCCCCAGCTCCAGGGCCATGAGTCAGCAGGGTCCTGCCCAGGCCTGACTCCCAACCATGTAGAGAGAGCCACTGGGAGGAGCTGCCTGGGGTAGGAGTGAGAGGCCTTTGGGGAAGCCTGTGGGCCTGAGCTCCCTGCTTCTGCTGGATGGTCTTCCTAGCCCGGACCCGGTACCCACCCTCAGCCCAGGGCCCCGCTCCATCGTCTGCACCCCAGGGGCCCTGCCCCACCAGAGGCTGCCAGGGCCATAGCCTGGCTCCCGCCATCTTGAATGGCCTCACCCCCACCTCAGCAGCTTAGCCAACTTCCTCCCCCTCCCAAAGGCACATCTCCAGGAGGCAAAAAGGAAGAACCCCGCCCCCCTGAAAAAGAACCCTGAAGACCTCTGGTTCCTCCCCTCACTCTTGAATATATTAAATTGTGCAGCTTGGCTCCAACCCCTCCCTTCAGATCTCCATGGCAACCGGGAAGTATTCCAAGTCCGAGTCTGAATCCAAGTCCATCCAGTGCCAAAGGGGGGCTTTAGCCTCTCCCCCCACTCTTCTCCCAGCATTCCGCAGGGGATGAGAGGGGAGGAACAGACAGGGGCCTCAGTCCTCGGCCCCCTCTTCCTCGGCGTGGGGGACCCCAGGAGGTTCCTCAGGCTCAGGGGTCTGCCCGCCAGGGTGAGGGTGAGGATGGGGGTGGGGATGGGTGCCCGGCTGGGAGCCTGGCCCATCCTCGCCCTGCACATAGACACTCAGCCCCTCGTGACTCGGCTCCTTGCCGCACGCCTGGCAGCTACAGTGCAGAATCTTCTCCACCAGCTTGTCCACTCTGGGCACCTCCTCGTGGCCAGGGCACTCCAAGGTTACCTGGGGGGCGGGGGACAGGAGAGAAGGGGAGAGATGTCTCCAAAGGCCTAGGGCAGGCAGGGAGGTCTCAAGGGCAACACAGCCTCATGCGACCCAGAATCCCAGAGGCCGCAGAAGCCTGAGTCCACCAGTTCGCTCTGTGGGCCCTTGCCGGGGGAGAGGGAGTAAGTCCCCACAGATGCCACCTGCCTCGTCTCCTCATTCAGTCCTGCCACCCTCCTTTCCATCCCCCCACAGCAGAGGGCACCCTGAGGGGAAAAGTCCAATATGGCCTGCCCCTGCCTTAAATTCCCCTCGATGCTCCCTACTGCACTTGGAGAAAAATCCTGAGACCACCCAGGACCTTCAGGCTGCTGCCCCTGGCGTCACCTCTCTACCCCTGACTTTGCGCCAGGGTGCTGACTGATCTTCCTGAGGCTTTGCACATGCTGTTCCCTCTGCCTGGAAGGGCCTCACCTGACCCATCCCCTACCACCTGCCCAAACTCTGCCCAGTTTCCTTCTATCCAACCTCTGGGTCTGAGCTCAGACATCGCCTCCCGCAAAAGCCCCCTCTGGAACCTCCAGCTCACCCTGCATGAGCCCCACTGACATCTTCTGCTCCTCGTTACCTTCCTTTTCCCCTCCCTTCCTTCCCTTGCCCTCTCTCCTTCCACCAAGCACCTACTCCATGCCAGCTCGGGGAATACAAGGACAGGCATGGCCCCTCAACAGAACTCACAGAGTCTACTGGAGAAAACAGACTTGTCAAAATCACCCAAATGCAGATGGAAAACTGTGGATGTGACAGAAGACGCTCGAAGCAGAGGCCCACAGGGCTCAGGGGATCAGGAAAGGGCCCCTGGGAAAATGATGCCTGGGCTAAGAGCAGAAGAACGAATAGACGTTAACTAGGTGAGGAGGAGGAGAAAGGTGTTCCAAACGGAGAAACGAGCGTGTGCGAAGGCCCTGTGACAGTAACAAGCACAGCAGGTCTGAGAAACCGAAAGGAGGTGAGTTGGTGTCAAGTGTCAAGCTAGCAAAGAAGGCGAGAAAAGCAAAATGAAGCTAGAAAGACTGGTGAGCCAGACCACGCTGGCCCTCGTGGGCATGGCGGGCTGGGCGGAGGCTGGGCAGCAGTACTCACAATCTCCCACATGGACTGGGCTGGCATGCAGGAGTCACAGTGCACCAGGGACTCCGTCGACTGCGGGAAGGTGTTGGGAACACTGTAGCTGAAGCACTGTCCTAGGCACGCCCTGTGGGAGGAGAGGTCACCATGCCATCACTCGGGCAGAGGCAGGGGTGGGCGGCCCCGCCCTCTTCCTCCCTCCTGAGCCCGTCCTCATCCCCTCCACCCTCCCTTCTGGATCCCACCTGTTCTGGATGGACTTGGCCTCACAGCCGCTGTGGCCCACAATCTGGGTGATGTTCTTGGCCTCGCACCAGGCACTCTTGTCCGGGAACAGTGCCAGCTTGTTGATGGGTGGTGGCGCGGCCAGCAGCATGGCGGGGAGGACAGCCCCCACCAGGACCCGAAGCATCATGCTCATGGCCTTTAGAGCCCTAGAACTGAGCACAGACTTCGGGTGAGGCCAGTCGGGCTCAGGAGGGGGTGAGTGGTGTTACAAGCATGGGCTCTGACACCTGACCGACGATGGTTCAAACCCTGGCTCTACCACGTACTAGCCAAGCACAACCCTGGACAAGTTATTTCTCCCAAGTGAACTTCAAAACGAGAGCTGCTAGTGGCATGTGCATCAGATGGGTATCATAAAGCGGACATGAGGTGTTATATGAGAAGCCCTCAGTGAGGCTAGCAGATAACACACACTCGGTGCGTGTTAGTTATTTTTAAAACTTACTAGGTAGCTTTGAGCAAGTTACTGTTTATCTCTGTACCCCAGTGTCTTATTCTAAACAACTGGGATGGTAATAGCATGCGTGGCTGTTAGTACCAACCGTACAATGCCAAGCACACGCTGAGTGTTGACCAATCATCAGCTGCCTCCTCACTCTGATGCTGTGGGTCCTCCAGGAAACCCAAAACATTGCCTACAGAGTGCCTGCCCTCAGGGGCTGGCCGTCCATCATGTCTCCTGGACACGCTGCCACAGCTGTCAGTATCCTGACGTCGGGAAAGCTAACCTCCAACTTCATGTCACTATGAATTCTTGGGCCCCTGTGGCTGGCTGGGCCTCAGGTGAGAAAACTAGCCCCAAACTAGACTATATTTCTTTTTTGGATGCCCCACCCAAGCCTTGAGCCCCGACTGTACATGTATTCAGCATTATCCCCAGCTCCATCCTAACCCAGTCAAGCAGGGGACAATCCAAGCCAAGCTCTGGACCCTCTGTAAATTGGCTAGGACAATACCGGAATTTGCCAGCAGATGGCGCTGCAAGGCAGGGTGTGTGTTCCAAGGATCTGGGCACAGGGGACTCCTCACCCAATGTTCCCCAACTTCATATTCTGTAGGTTTTGCCCCCTCCCCCACCTCAAAAATATATGGAGAAGGGAGGCTTTGGACAGATCCAGAAAGGAAAGAAATGCCTGCAAGGTGGCTTCTGGGGAAAGGATGCTGCACTGGGAGGTGCCCACACATGCTGTGTGACCCTGGATACTCAGGCCTCAGTGTCCCAACCTATAAGACGTGTGAGGTGCCCTGGGCCACTGGTTTCCAAGGCTGGTGGATCCTCAGAATCCCCTGGGGACTTGTAGAAGGCAAGTTCTCAGGTGGCTGGGAATTTGCACTTCTAACTAGCTTCCGGGATGGGTGATATGCAGCCAGGCTTGGGAGTCAGTCCAGCTCAGTCAGTCTGGGACTCTGTGTCTTGGGACAAACCCCAGAGGGGCCTCGGTGGGGCTGAATCAGGAGGAGGAGCCGAATAACTGTCCCACTGGTCCCAGAGACACCCAGCACTAGTCAGGCTGGCTCTGGGCTAGACATTCCATTCAGAACCCTCGGCCCCCTTTCTGCTAAAGGTGGCAGGTAGTTTGCAAAGTGCCTAGGGTGCAGGGGATGTTGGGGCATCGTGCCTGCTCCTGCAGTGGAAACCTAGGTGGCAGGTCAGCTGGGCTTCTGCGGAGGGCCCAAGCTGGCCTGCAGGGCTGTGACCACACCACTCAGCTCCTGCCTCTTCTCCTGGCAGGAGGCAGAGATGTGTCCCATCTCACTGGGTCCCAATGCCTGGGTGACCCTTGCTTCAAGCCCAGCAGGGAAGGGTGGAGAGGGGAGAGCAGTAGGAGGTGAGTCTGGACAGTCTGCCCCTATCCAAGATGAGTTCGTCACGGCCCCGGCTCTCACCCACACATTTCCGGTCTCACTCACAAGACGGACAGCAAAGCCTGTGTTTTCAGCACAACCACATCCTAACGAAACAGAATAGACTTGTTCCTAACTGGCAACCTAACTAATTTTTCAACAGGCTTAGTATCCAGGAGACTTCCTCATGCCTAAGGGAGCTCATCTGTCCCTAGGGAATGAGCCTCTGAGTCAGGGTCTGATCATGGCTGACCAAAAGAGGCCCAGAGGCCACAGGCCCCTGGGCCTCAAATCTAAGGACCCTGGTCCTACATGTGACGCCATCAGGATTCCTCAGGAAGGTCAGGCAGGTGGGGTCAGGGAGGCAAGCCGGACAGGGAGTGATAGTCAGGTTTCCTGAGGGTTTGGAACTGAGGCTGGGATTTTAGTGAAAGCCTGGCAGTGAGCACTCAGGTCTGGGTTGGAGTTGGTGTTAGGAGAGGGTAGGACTGAGGCTGTGGTCCAGAAACAGGCTAAAGGTGAGCAGACACTGGGGGTGAGGTTCATAACTGGTTTATGGGGAGATAACAGTGAGAGTTTTAGGGGAGTCACCGACCCGGAGGATAGGGACTGGTTATTAGGGTCACACTGAGGAGAAATGAGATAAACTGAGGCAGAAGGCCATCTCCCTTACCTTTCTCCTTTTCTAGTACACAGCTAAGAGTTAATCCTAAGGGCCAGCCGTGACCACAGAGGGGGCCCGGCCTCTTCCCAAGCCTTGGCCAGGACCTCAGAGGAGGGGCTGGGGCCACACTCAGCTCCCCAGGCCAGCAGCCCTGAGATCCAGTGCACTGCCTGGGCTCGCACAAGCATGGCCCCCTGAGTCTCCTCTGTTCGAGTCCCAGCCCTCCTCCCTAGGAGCTGTGTGACTTCCAGAAACAACGCTCACCTCTCTGCACCTACTTACCTCAACCCTAAAGTGGGGAGCACAGCACTGTCCTTGGAGAACAACTGGGAGGATGCCATGAAAGCATCAACACCCAGCAGGCACCCCACTCAGGCCAGGTCTCTTACCCTGAGGGATCATGGGAAAGGCTGGGGCAGGCAGCAGAGCCACAGCTGGGCGCTGGAGAGGGAGGCGGAGATGATGCCCGGCCACATTTGCCATCAGGACACAACCACCTCCTCCAGCCCTCGCACCCAGCCCCCAAGAACCCGGGCTGCCCCCCAACCATGCACTCAGGAGAGCTCCTTACTAGTGGGTTTTATTTTTTGTTGGTTTATCTTTTTTTTTTTTTTTTTTTTGAGCAGCAAGCAACTCAATGATTTTTATACAGCAGTCAGATCTTCCTGAGACTTGAAAGCCAAACCCACAGATTCTCATGCCCTCCTCCCGCCCTGAAAATCACACAGCAAGTCATGGGACACTCACAATACCAAGGGCAGGAAGGGGGCTCCCTGGGTCGATCCCCCTTGCTGTGAGAAGGGGTTGCCCCAAGGCCCCCCAGCGAGTCAGGCCAAGCAATGCCCTTCCCCTGAGCTGTGTGATTTCATTTTCTGAGCATCTTCTAGGACGGCAGGGAGGAAGGTGAGGGAGTGGGCAGGGTAGCTGGAGTCCTCGACCCTCTGCCCACTCAGGAGCACAGAGCCTAGAGAGGCGGGCGGGGGGGGGGGGCATTAAGAGGAAGTTGTTTGGAGTAGGGGCAGAGATGGCTGTGAGGGGTGAGGAGTAGACAGTCTTAATTCTGGATTTAATGCAGGATCACAATTAGTTACTGAAGGCAGGTAGAGGAAGGGAGCTCCTGGTTGAGGGAACAGCATGAGCAGAGGCCACGGGGCGGGAATTAGCCACGTGGCCCCGCACAGCCTCTCCCTGCCTCACTGGCAGTGGTAGGAGCCGGTTCTAACCTTGCACTGGGCACTGTTCTAAGCACTTTCACACAGACTCATTTATTCAGTCCTTACAACAACTGTGCCTCAGTTGTAAGGGCTGAATAAGTGAATGTACGTAAAGAACCGTTAAGCCCAGTAAGTAGTACAGAGAACAGAGATTTGAACCTGGAGGGCAGCGGAGTGACCACCAGCTAGCCACCTTTGCAAATGAAAGAGTTCTCAGAGGAGGAATCAGGACGCAGAGGGAGAGATGGCCCATCCAGGAATCCCGGGAACAGTGTGGAGTGGCCCGAGGCCTGGGGCTCCCTGCCCCTTTCCAGCCCCAGCGGCTGTATTCCTCATCTGTGTCAACCCTCCAGTGTTCAGCTCCAGTCTGGCTGGAAGCCTGGGAACCCCACGAACAGGGTTCAAACCCCACTCCCAACTCTGATGCAGACCGGGGCGTGGCCCCAGCTCCTCGGAGCCTTGGTAGGGTGACATTGCCCTTCCTCCAAGTGGAGCTGTGGCTTCGGCGAGCATGGCAGCCCTGGGCGGGGGTCTTCTTACCACCCCGGCGCCCACTTCCAAACCCAAGCCCTGCAGACCCTCGGAGCCCTCGTGGGAACACCTGACGCATCCCAAGGCTGCTAACGACACAGAGTGAGTTCCCCAGGGGACACTGGCTGACCCATTCCGACATGGTGGAGACTGGAGCACAGATCAAGGAAGGGGCCACGAGCATCTCCCGCACCAGGAAGAGGGCGGTGAATGAAAACAGGGCACCTGCCTTGGCGGCTTCTCCTCCAAAAACGCCAGGGAGTGGGGTGGGGGGGGGCAAGAATGCAGGCTTCGGGGCGGGCCTTTGGGGTCCTCTCTGTCTCCACATCGACAAGAACCCAGCATCTTCCTTTAAAAGATGCTTGCCAAAAACTCAGAGGCCTGGTCCCCACCCCGGACAGGTCTAGGGTGCGGCCCGGGCATCTGTATGGCTCCCACGTGCTGCTGAGGCCCAGTCAGGTGGCGAGCTACAGCCCAACTCCCCAGGAAAGGGTCCCCCCGTAACAGCCCCACTAACGGAGGCCCCTCGCCCCACCGCCTGAATCCTGATGCCTGAAATCAAGTCTTAAATCCGCAGGAGAGGCCTGGATTTCAAGGCCTGGATTTCAAGGGAGACCTCCAGCCTGTCCCCGCCCATTTTGTATAACAAGTGAACAATCGCTCCCCATTTCCTCTTTGGGGTAAACCTGAATATTCAGGGTCACTCAGTGCCCAGCACCACGGGATTGTCTTGGCAAAATGTACCCACTCACTCCCACCCTCCTCCTCTCCCTCCGTGTGTGTGTGTGTGTGTGTGTGTGTGTGTGTCTGTCTGTCTGTCTGTCTCTCTCTCTCTCTCTCTCTCTCTCTCTCTCTCTCTCTCTCTCACACACACACACACACACACGCACAGAGCAGGCCTAGGTCTCCTCCATTCTCCACAACTGTGACAGACCTGGTTTCCATCCTAGCTCAGCCACTGTAACCTTCCTCTGCCTCACTCTCCTCATCTGCAAAGTAGGGGCAGCAATAATACCCACCTCACAGGGCAGCTGTGCACGAAAACCTCTGGAGAGGGCGCCTGTCATGGGGTAAGTGCTCAGTCAGTGTCACCATTAGTGCCAGCTCGAAGTCACCCTGGGCCACTCATCCTCCCTGAACTGTGCCCACACCCCTCTGCCCCCACACGATCCCCCGCATCCTCCCCCCACCCCCACTGGACCCTCCGTGACCCCAAGAATATCTAAACCCAAGGTTGCGTCTGCCCCAATAAAAGTGGACTGAGGGGAAACCCAAGCAAACCAGCTGACTGATGGCTGGGAAAGGGTTTCATAAACTGTCGAGTGCTGCCCCACTCACACACCCGCCTGCCAGGGTGGGAGCCGAGAGTTAGATCCCAATCTAATTCTTGGGCCACTGACTAAAAGGGATGGGGTCCAGAAGAGACCAATCCCTTCTAGAATCCACCTTTGAGAAAACAGGCAGGGAGGGCCTGGCGCCAGGCTGGGGTGTGCATGCTGCTGGGCACAGAGGGTGTGGCGTTTGTGGCCCTGGGCTCGGGATCAGCAAGGGTGGGGTGATCACTGCAGGTCTTGGACTGAGTGCAGGGACTTCCTTGAATGGTGCAACTGAAAAGGGGGCCTGGCAGTGTTAGCCCCCCAGCCCTGGTCAGCTGGGCGGGGCTTCCCAAGCCCACTCTGGAGACCGAGGGCAAGTTCAGGGCCCAAGCTCATCCACTGGCTCACTGCGTGCCTGGAGGCAGGATCGGCTAGTGGTTACAGACCAGGCCACCGGCCACTTGGTTCACCTCCCTAAGTCTCAGGTCTGTAAAATGGGGAGTGCAGCCTGGAAAAGTCCGTTTTAGCAGATTCCCTCAAAGGGAACCCGGCTCCTGCGTCCTGCTTACGGCCACTGTGATTCCATGACCCCAGTCTGGCCGCAGGGTGGCCTCCTTCCTCCGTCAGCGTCAGCCTGGCAGAGCATGAACCAACTGTCCAGGGGGTGGACATGCAGAGCCCAGCCCAAGCCCAAAAGGCCTGCCCGCCTCTGCCAGGCAGCTCCCCCTTCCTGGCCGCAACCCCCCAACCCAGACCCCGGCCCTCCTGCCTGCAGACCCAAAGCTGTCTCCAAAACAAATCTATGCTAATGAGCCACTGCAAGGCGGGCCCACACATCTGCTGAGCCCAAGTAGCTCTGCAAACCTCACAGCATCCCCGCAGGTTCCCCAGCCTCTGACCCTTGGGGTTGGGGTTGGGGGTGAAGGGGCTAAACTCAGTCTGAGATTTCACTTTAAAAGAATGAGGATATATTCGCGGCAAATGTAGAGCGCCTACACCGCCCACCCACCCCTCCAGCACGCAGGCTCAGGAGAAGAGAGGTCCAGACTGCAGCGGTGGGGGGCGAAGGGTGGGGTTCAGCAAGGAAATGCTTCAGTGTCACCTTTTCTTTGGCCCCAACTAAAGGCAAACCACACCCAAGCAGCCCCAGCATCTGGGGTAGTTCCAAGAGGCCGGTGGTTTGACAGTAACAAAGGGTGAGGGGCTTGTTGACAAATTGCTTCCTCACCGCCAGCCACCCCCCACCAGCGCCCAGCCTTTGGCCTCGGGCCCTGACCTCTGTTTTCCTGGGTTTCCCTTAGTTACAGGCTGGTGTCCTCCAGCTGGGCCCGGGCCTCAGAAAGCCTGAAAATGTGCCCTTTTCCCTTGTCGCCCGCCAAACCCCTGGCCACGCCAAAGCAGGCAGCTGCCCCTTTACTGCTGCTTGTAAAAGATCAGAATCGCCCCGCCCAGGGAGCAGGCGGGCAGGTGGCCGGCAGCAGGGCCCTGTTGTCCAGGCCGCCAAGCGGGGGTGGAACTCGTAAGAAAACTGAGCCCCCAGAAAGGCTGGCTTCCCCTGCCCCAGACTCAATTCCGGGGGGATGACCCTGGCCAGGCCTTGGGGGCAGGCGGAAGGTAGGGAGAGGGTTTCGCTTCTCTTACCCGGTCTAGGAAACTATTCCGACTACGCCGACACTGGGGGACTATCTGAATTTGAGGTCGGGGGATCGGGGAGCTGCGCAGACACACAGAGGGAGAGACAGAGAAAACATACACGCAGAGACACAAACCCAGGCAAACTCAAAACGGAGAGGCAGAAAGAAAGGGACACAACTAGGGGAAGAGAGGGACGGAAACAGAGATGGAGACAGACAAATGGGGGGGGGGAGAGAGAGAGAGAGAGAGAGAGAGAGAGAGAGAGAGAGAGAGAGAGAGAGAGAGAGAGAGAGAGAGAGAGAGAGAGAGAAACAAAAAGGAGGCAGACACGTACCGGAGCGGAGAGGCGCGCGGCGCGGCGAGGCCCGGGCACTGCCGGAGGACGCGCGAGCCCAGCGGCCGAGCTCCGGGCGCTGCCCCTGCGCCCCGACCCCCCTCGACCCGCCCGGCTTTTGCTCGGCCACGCATCTCCCTCGCGTGCTCTCCTGGCCGCGGAAACTCCTACCAAGACATGGAAACCGCGGGCGAGTCTGGGAACCGGCTCAGGGCGCAACGGTGCCCCCTGGCCACCCCGTGCCGCGCCCACATCCCCAGCCCCAGCGTCCGGAGGGGCTCGGCGGCGGCGCCTCAGCCCCGTTCCTTGGGCAGCTGGACGGGCCGGGATGAAGCTCAGAGCCGGGGTCGCGGCGCTGCCCCTGCGGCCGAAGCCTCTGGAAGCCGGGCGCCCGCGTGCCGGCCCGGGCAGGACTTACCGCGCGCGGGGCGGCGGCGGCGGCAGCGGGGAGCGTGGCGCACCCGCCGGTTCCTGCGGAGCTGTGTGCGGACCGCGGGGATGGCAGGCCCGGCGGCACCGGGACGCTCGGGAAGGCGGCCGGCAGGGCTGACGGCGGCCCCGCGAGGCTCGGCTGGGCTGCGCGGCGCGCCGTCTGCGGCCCGGGGCAGGCGCGCGGTGCGGGGGAGCGGCGAGCGAGCGGCTCCGACGTCAGGGGTGTCTCCGCTCCAAATAGGGAGCGAGGGCGGGGGCAGTGGAGGGAGGGACGCGAACAAGAAAGAGCGGGCGGGCGCGCAAGGCCGCTCCCTCCGGGCGCGCAGGAGGGGGCGCCTCGGCCGCCCGGGGCCCCGGCCCCTCCTCCCGCCCTCCCGCGAGCCCCGGGCCGGCCTTCTGCGCGGACCGACGGCGTGGCGGAGCTGCCGGGTCTGCCTGGCCGGCGCCCTAGGGGCAGAGCAGAGAGCCCGGTGCCTCCGCTTGTACGAAAGAGCCCTCCGCCGGGTTTCTCTGGCTCCGACTTCTCTCCGCCTAACTTTTCCGGAGACGCGGCTGTCAGGCCGTGCCAGGCCTCGGGGTGGCAAAGATGGAGGTGTTCCTTTAGGTGGGAAACAGGCACTGCAGTCTTGCCCCGAGGGTGTGGCGCTCCAGTCTTCCGAGTTCCGACACCAGGAGACTGCGCTCCAGTGCAGGGCGCCCAGCCTGACCGCTCGCTCCCAGGCGTGCGACCCGGCCCGAGCCGTGGTGTCATTCGCCCTCTGCACAGCCTTCCCTCACCCCGAGAACTTGGCTGAAGCATCCAGAGAAGAGACTAGAGCCCCAGGAAGGACTGTTTGGAAGGAGAGCACCAGGAAATGGACTCACTCACTTCTCTGGCTCCTGGGAAGAGCAGAGCGCCAGGCCAGCACCCAGCCTCACCTAGGCTGAGAGGCACCCAACTAATCCGTCTGCTCTTGGGCAGCTGGGTGGCTTGCAGTCCTACGCCCTCTCTGTTCTGTATGCCCAGTGGAGTGACAAGATAGCTTTGCTCGTGGAGAGTAGTTGCCCAGGATACAATGCCCGGACTTGGAGATGTGCCCTCTTATCATGGTTGTCCATGTCCAGCCTGACTGGAAACTCCCAGACTGTCGCAGCCTTGCTCACCTGTCAGGAGGTTGCTGAGCATCCTGGATGGCTTCTCTTGGCCCGCTGGTAACTGCCTGATGTACTCAGGCCTGTCTGTGCCCTCCAAGCCCAGCATGCATCTCCATGCCTTCTAGCATTTGCTTATGCTGTTCCCTCTGCATGGGGGTCCCTTCTCCTTTTATTTCCTGGCAAAGGCTTTCTTCAAGCACCAGAATGGAAAAGGCTTCCCAAGGCCTTCAGGTGGCCTTAACTTCTTCTGGGGTGACCCAGGAGCAGGAGATATATACCTCTGTTAATGGTGCTTCTCCTCTAAACTAATTGAGTAGACCTTTCTTCCACTAGACCTTGCGCTCCTCAGGGCGGGGATCACAGGGGGGCATGGGATTTCAGCATCCCTAGAGCTTAAGGTGGAGCCAGACAAGGTATACAATGTATCTGACTGAAGGAAGAAGTATCCCCCATAGGTAAGTGCTTCCACGAGCATAACTATGATCATCATAATAGCGTATGTATACTGACCACCTCACTATATGCTTGGTCCCGTTCTTGGCACTTTGCACCCACACACTAAATCTACGAGATAAACAGTATTGTCTTATAAGTGGAAAAAAAAAAAAAAAGGACCTAGAGAGAGGTTAAGTAACTGGCCTAAAGTCACACAGTAAGAGGTGAAGCCAGCTACTAATCTATTGGATGATCACATTCCAGAAAGCCCAGCATCATACATAACAGGGGCTCAGGAAATATTTACCGTTTTGCTTACGACCATCATTCTCAATGTGGATCCTGGGTAGGGCGGGCAGTGGATGTCTACATTCTGTAAAAACCGACTCCAGCACAACAGGAAGCTAACTGTATAGCTTAATGAGCTTGTCAGATCTCACAGAGCCAGGAGGAGTAGAAGCCCTTGACAGTTCAGCCATCGCTCTCCCAAACCCAGGGGGGTTCTAGAGCAATCCCAACTGCCTAATCAAGGATATAGGCTTGGGGTTGAGTCACACCTGTCTGGTGAAGACTGGTAATTACAGGAGGGCCACAGTGTGGGCAGGGGTCTAGAAGGTGCCTTGTTAATAGTATCAACAGCTGCCATTACGTGCCAGGCATTGTGCTAAGCACTATCAAATCTTTGCCACAGTCCTCTCATTATTCCCATTTTACAGGTAAGGGAAGTCAAGGCATCAAAAAGTGTGGTTCACTGCCCAAGATCACGTGGCTAGTGACTGACAAAGTCTAGACTTGAACCCAGTCAACTCCAAAGCCTGCCCGCCACACCCTCCTGGCTGCTTCAGAGCCCCTCCCCGTGCAGGATGCTACCCCACTGGAACCCAGGGTGGTGGAGCCCCAGCAGGAAAGGCAAAACCTGTCACGTTACAGTGGAGTCTCCGAGCTCATGGAGATGCACCTGGTTGGCAGTGGTACGCCAGTTGCCCCGACAGGCCTGGCTGGCACAGGGCACGGGCCTGGAGCCAGAGCCTGCTGGCCCTCGGCCAGCCTCTTGGGGCCGAGGTAATGTGGGGCCCAGAGCTGGGGTAGAGGGCTGAGAGCCTCCCTCCCCAGCTCATTAGCAAACATCTGTGCTCAGGAAAATGACCGACCTGGAATGTGACTGGGCTGTGGGGAGCTGCTCCCTCCCAGAGGCAAGGGAATGCGAGCTCCCTCCCGCAGGGCACGGGCTCAGGCCAGCTGTTTCCTCTAATCCCGTCAGCCCGGCCTCCACAGGGGTCCAAACCTCTGCTCTCTCCTGGAGAAAGAGTGAAAACAAGCAAAACGCCTTCCTTCCCGGTCTGCCCACTGAATCGTAATGTTGGTACTGGGACCCAGAACCACAGCCCCTCCCTCTTCTGCAAGGTGAAGACCAAGGGTGTCCACACTTCCAAGTTTGGAGCTGGGAGGGGCCGGTAGGACTCATCACCGAAAGTTCTGTAGTCTTCCTGCTTGTGTTTGAATCCTTGCTCTGTAACCCACTGACTCTGGGACTCTGTGCAAGTTATTTCATGTCTTGGCCTCGGTTTCCTCTTCTGTGCAACACAACTGGCATAGTGTGTACTCTATAGGGTTGTTACCAGGAGTCACTCATTTCCTTAACAAATATTTATCATGCCTACTATGTGCCAGACAGGCACAAAGGTGTCAGGGACACAACGATGGACTAGACCCATAAGGTCCCAGCCCTCAAGAAGCTTAAGCTCTGCAACAGGTAGGCACAGAGTGTACAAGCAAGCAGACAAATGGGTTTCCCGTAATCAAAATGTTATGAGCTAAGTGAGCCATTGGTTGATGTGCTGCAAGAAGCCTCCAAAGACATCTCAAAGAGGTGACGGTTAAGGTAAGATGATGAGAGAGAGCCAGAATCCAAGGAGATAAATGGATGCAAAGGGCTTGGCACAGTTCCTGGAAAATAGCACATGTTCCAGAAAATGAAAGCTATTTTAGGGAGGTTTGGGTATAACAGAGGGAAGGAGGTTGAGTCAGAGTCCCTGGATCAAGCTCGGGCTCTAGCACAAAGCTTTCTCATCTTACTCAAATAGTGCACTTCCTGAGCCTTGGTTGCTTCATCTGTGAAATAGGAATTTTAATAGCACCCAACTGCAGGCTTACTTCAAGAGTTCACTGAGATGTGCACAGAGCCTGGCTGCTAGGCTCTCAGGAAGTAGTAGCTACTATCGTTGCATTATCTTTTCCCATGGTGGAAAAGGATTTGCCTAAATTCACTCAGCAAGTAGGCAGTAGAATTGGATATTCTATCTTACCTCATGGAGAGGGTAGAGGGCACACAGTAGGAGGTAGAGATAGGAGCTAGCTGGCGGAGAGAGCCTTGAATACCAGGCTAAATAATTTGGACCTATAATCTGTACATTACTGGAAAGCCACTGAAATTTCTGAACAGGAAACAACGCACATAAAACAGTGTTAAGACTGATAGGCGGGCAGAGGCTGAAGGCTGGCAGGCTATTGGAAGACTTGTAGAGATTCTGGTAATATGGAAACAGACAGTCCTCCAAGGTTCCCCCTTCCTCCACTGAACGGGGACTTTACAGGTCACAGGTCTAGGCCAAAAAAAAAAAGAGTTTTATGGCTGCTTTCTGGGGCCCAGGGGAGGAGGCAAGAGGCCTTAATAGATGTGGCTACCGACTGACATGTTCTGTGCCTCGCCTTCTGGGGCTCTATCTCTTGGTCTTCAAGAAGTATATCTCCGTGGATAAAGGAAAGACCTATAATTACATTTTTACTCCTCGACAGGAGAATTTTTCCTGGTAAAACAGGTAGAACTTGGATTTTATCCATAAGTCCACCATAGAGAGAAGAGGAAGTCTGAAACAGTGTAGGTCTTTAGTTCTGCGATGCAAGAGTCTGTCACATGGTACCACAATTGATACACTTCCCGTTTAGATGGGGAGTTGTTCTTTTGATCATAATTTGTTGCACAATTGATTATATTATAATCTTACTTTGATAGAATCTATTTCCCTCTTCTCAATAAGTGTCTGACCTCACATCTGTACTGTGAGGCAGGAAGGGATCGCTACAGCCGCCTCACAATGAGGCCCAGAGAGATCAAGTGACTTTTGCATGATTACACAGTGATCCAGGGAAGCAGCGCAGATGAGAACAGTGGATGCTGTATAGTAAGAATGTGGGGAAGCCTTTCTTTCCATTGAAAGTCACTGACCCATAGAAATGATCAGTCTGGGCCACCCACTTAACAGGAAGTTAATTTAGCAATTTTAAAAATATAGAAAACATTAAACATCCTCACGGGAAAATAGTAAGGATAAAACTAGGCCATAAATATTAAAATAAAAATGTACTCTGAGTCTTGATCAGAGATAGAGGCAGCAGAAAAGACAGAAGGCGAGGACAGAAACTGGAAGACACATGCAGCCAAAGACTGAGCGAGACCGGAGAACACACACGCACGCTGACCACCTGGCAAAGCCCACAGAACATTTCCGTTCATCGACACACACAGGGGCCAAGATCTCATTTATAAACATTCTCTTAGAAGTTAAATCCCTAGAGCCAGGTTTCTCATTGTTAGATGATGAACTTATGGGTGGGGGGCAGGGGGGACAGGCCAGACTAACCCTCGGTTTTGGACCTAAGATGTCAGTACAAACTCGAGGTCACACATACACACACACACACACACACACACCCATACACACACACCCATTTCCTAGCTCTTTCTACCGAGAGGCCTAGAAGCAATGAGCACACTTCCAGATCTTGGTTTCTAACAATCTACCACTCTCCACTGAAAGAATTAGCTCCTTGGAGAAATGGCTGATTCCAGGGCTAGGGTAAAGCAAATGTCCGGGGCTTAAAGAATGGAGTGGATATGTCAAAATGATAAAGACACCGGCTAGAAGGAGCACCTATTAAAAAAATCTGGACAATCTGAATAATAAATATCGACAGTAATGGCTTATAATCAATTTAACAGAATGTCAAGTAATAAGGAATAATGAATTTAGAAAATCATCAATGGATGCTAGAGCTCATAATGCTTTGATAAGGAATAGGACATTTATAGTCTCGAAAGTGTCTCCCCACAATTTTCCTTATTAGTTACAAAGAGAAAAATTATAAATTTACAGTGGAGAAACCAGGCAAGCACCACTCAAACCAACTGACTAAGGTTCTCATTACTAACGCTGAGACAAATGGACATCATGATACACTGAAAAGGGCACATCAACATCTCTGTCAAAACTGCAGAACCTGAACCCAATCATGAGGAAACCTCACATAAACTCAGACTGAGAAGGATGCTACAAAATTACTGGCTCGTACTCTTCAAAAATGTCAAGATCAAGGAAGAAGTCTGACGAACTGTTCTGGATTACGGAAAGAGACTCAACAAGTAAATACGATGCATGATGCTGGACTGGAGGAAATAGCCAGACCATATAGTATTTCAACAATTTACAAAATTTGAATATGTACTGTGGATAATACCATGTATCAATTTCCTGATGCTGATAATTGCACTGTGGTTATATAATGTTCTTATTCTTAGAAAAAGTACATTAAAATATTTAGGAGTAAAAGGGCATGATGACTCCACTTTACTCTCAAATGGCTCAAAAATACTATACACATACACAGAAAGATAAATTAAAATATGAACAATTGGTAAACATGGGTAAAGTTTACAAAAGAGTTCCTTGTATTATTTTCACAACTTTTGTGTAAAATTTTATCAAAAACAAGTTACAAAAAAATTTAACCCCTTAAAAGTAAAGTATAAAGGTAGTAAATATTAATTACCACTATACATTGTAAAAAGCGTTTTCATTTTTTACCTAACGATGGGTGCATTTTACTGTTTGTAAACTGTTTTAAAAAAACCTAATGGAAAAGTGTGTATGGTTTTTAAGATGCATAGGTCAATAAAATAATACTTTACTACATTTACAAAGATTTGGCAAAATTCATCAGTAACATTGACCTGAAACTCTGGTTGATAACTGTTTCTGATTAATAAACATAGGAATTATTTTTATTTTTTAACAAATACAGCGAACTTAAAATTGGATCAACTTGTTCTTATCAATTTAAACTCAAACAAAACTGACTCTGATTAATTTCAACTAGTCCAATCAGGTTTGTGTCAAATCAGATTTAAACTGGGTCAAACCATTCTGAATGATCCTTCCCAGTTTAAACAGCTTTCGACCACCACAGTGGAGTAGTTAAGTGTCTGAGTTCAAGAATCAGTAAAAATCCCACCTGTATCACTTCTTAGCTGTTTGTCCTTGGGCAAGTTAATTATCCTTTCAAAATCTGTCTCTTCATCTATAAAATGAGGATAACAGTACGTCTCTCACAGAATTATTGTAAAAATTAGGCATCATGATGTATATAAAGCCTTAGAGCAGTAACTGACATAGAGTATGTGCCCAGTAAATACTATTACTATATATTCATCATTTGAAGTGATCAAATTAAGTTCTGCTTGGCTCCTTCTGGCTAGACCAGGAATAGAGAAAGAAGACGGATAATTGAGTTCCTTTTTCTAGTCCCAGTTTCTTCCCTATTAAAGACTCACCCCTGGCCACTCCTGAATTCCTCCTAGAATTCTTGACATCACCATCCCCCACTTACATCTTCTGGCTCTGAACCCCCTACGTGAGGACCACATAACTGAAACCAATTATCCTGAATGCAAATGTTCATTGTCCTGTTTCCTACCATGCCAGAAGCCCTTTGAGGAGTTTCTTGCATCTTCCTCCTCTCTTCCCCTTCTGACTCCAAATGCTATGCTCTTCCCACAGTATAACCTTGCCTCTCCCTGGGCTCCCGTCTGTCCTGTCCTCTTCCTTGGAGGCATTTTACCACTATAACTGTTGTTTCTGACTCTCACACTTGCTTCATACAGAGGCTGCTCAGTGAACATGGGAACTTCTGCCCTGCTCCTGCCCAGGTCTGTTTACCCTGAAATCATCCTTTGGTGTCAGAGGGGAAGTGGTGCTTGCACACACTTAAAGAAAAAAGTGGTGATAGCTTCCAGATGAGTTTGTTATTCTAAATTTAACATTCCTTTTGGTACTTAGAATTTCCACTTTCTCCTTTCCACCCCTTTGCATTTATGTAATTAGAAAGCATGCATCAGGAAACCAGTTGTATCTCAGTATCATTCAGGAGGAAGGCTGTTCCAGCCCCATGGCGTCCATTCTTGTGGAAATACTTTGCAGAGTTTATTTGGACAGGTTCAAAAATAGTCCTGCAACAATACAATCAGATTGCACCACAACAAGTAAAATGTAATTATAGCTTGGTTACATTAAAAAAAAAAAAAGTAAACAGTGAGGCTGGAAAAGACTAAAGGCAAAATACATAGATTTTCTCTTTCATGTCCAATATCCGCATTTTCTATAAGCAGGATTTCAAGACTGCATCCTTAGATCTTTTGAAATGGACGAGAGAGGATGACACTAAAGGAGACAGCTCAATAGAGTGTGTTCTGAGGCCATTTCTCAGAACAAAGGCATACTTCTGCATAAGGCAAATGCAGCCTGATAAAGGCTTCCCCGGCGGGTACTCATATTGCCAAAGTCATTCACCTAAATGAGTTCAAAATACATATTGTTCTGGGCCAAATTATACAGTGTCAGGCTCAGACTGTACGTATTTATGTATGTTGGCAGAGCAGGCCACTTTTGGGGCGCCACAGCTTTATCCTAGTATCCTGTGCCCAGTTGGGTTCCCATCACTCTCTTCCCAAACTCATGAATTTCCTTGTATTTGGCTCCAGAAGGGCAGACAAGAAGCAAAGTCAAAGTTTCACAACCCCACAAGGGAACAGGGCCCTAGAGGACTTGAATTTTTACTGAAACTTAGAGTACAACAGAATGTGTGCCTTTGCCAACAAGCTACAACTTTCTGAAGGCTGGTTTGAGATGGGGGCAGGAGTAGGGACAAGATCTAGCATTGTGCTTTGGGTCAGTCTCCGCTATGAGCCACAAGGCGGGAATATAAAGTACTCTGGAATTAAAACAAACAGCCAATGCTTCCTTTGGCTGGCCTTTGCCCAGAACTGCTCCCTCGCAGAGCTGACCAGTTTCTCAAAACACATAAGTGGTATTTCAAAGATGCTGGGCAAAGGGATCCATCCAAATAAATGCCTAAAACCTAACAACTAATGAGATGGAGAAACCTGATTCCAGTGTACATTTCCATTCCATATTCTTCTGACATATCTAGAGAATTAGTGGGCATGTTGTGTTTTTGCGTGTTTTTCTTCTTTTCTTTTTTTTTCTTTTTTTTTTGCAGGGACCTGTTATTTTTTCTCTGCCTGGAAAAAAATTGGAGGGAAATATTAACTTTTAAAGCAAATACGGAGAAGATGAGTATAGGGGATGAAACAGGTTGCAAGGCTCTTTTACTTTTATTACATGGGTTGTCCTGATCATAGAATGAAGAGGGCAAAGTGAAAAACAGAGTGGCTATAGCAAGCCATGGCCATGACTTATATATCCTGGGCTCAGGCCCATCTTTGGGCTTTAACTGATCCAAAGAAACAAAAAAGCCCAGAGAACAGAGGATCCTGGACAGTTTGTAGGGCAGGGAGCCACTGTTGCCTCTTGTGGTCCAGAGCTTAGCACACCTTTCAGGAAAGAGGAGTGAAGTGAAGGATGAGGGAGAGAAAAATGAGCGGGCATTTCTACCTTGAATCTACTCATCACAACACTTGCAAGAACCATCTCGTCACTGTTCCAGAACTGGGGTCAGACACTAGTTCTACTCTGGTGCCAGCTTCGTCCCTCCACACCTCTCCCCATCCTTCTACACCTCTCCTCATCCCTCCCACCTCTCCTTCATCCCTCTACACCTCTCCTGCATCCCTCCCACCTGTCCCTTGCCCCTGCACGCTCTGGCTATAGTGATCTACCTGTAGTTTCCCAACTATAACAGGCACTGCCAGGATTCCAAGCCTCTGCATAAGCTACTTTCCTTCTCTCTCGTCTGTCTGGAATGTCCAAGTCAAATTCAAGTCCAGTCCATGTTATTCCCTCCTCCGCCAGGCCAACCTAAGGAGACTCAGTTCCTTCTCCATTGTTCTGACTACACTTGGTCTACAACCCTCCTCTCTTCCAGTGCCAAGAGTTGGCATGTCTGCTTTTCCATCAGACTCTAAGCTCCTGGAAGGCAAGGACTTGTGTCTTGTGTTTTCATCCATTTATCTCTGCTGCCTATAACAATGACTAACTCATGGTAGATGCTCAATCAACATTTACAGGATAAAGGAACAGGTGGGATCAAGCTCTGTCCATTGTAATTTTATTATAAAGAGAGAGAAATAGATAGGAAAGACTGAGTCTGGGGTTCTATTTTCAGAAGCAATCGCTTCAACACTCCTTTTATGTCTAGCCTCCCTAGTTCAAGTGGAACCAAAGGAATAAACTCAAAGAGGGCATTAGCAGTGGCCCTTTTGTCCTCAAACTTCACTGTTACACAAAGATAAAATCAATCCCAAATGTGGGCCTCCAACCAGATGAGTATGCCACACACTCTGCCTAGCCCTCAGGACAAAGCCCCCAGTGCTGAAGCTTGGACTCTGTCAAGCTCCATGAAGCTGCGGGTAACTGGAGTGAGTATCAATGGAGTGAGCTGTTGACAGTCGGGTGGCATACCCTGCCAACAGGGCCAGCTAGCTGACCTCGGCGCAGTTGGCACAGCTGAAATGTGCCCTGCCAGGCCTACTGGTGAGAACATCATACAGGTAGTAAAGAGCTGCTACAGCAAGGCAAGGCTCCTCAGGACATCCTTCACCTTCATCAGACAGCATAGCGGCAACCTCCAACCTCCGATTTATGAAGTGGAAGCAGTTCTAAAAACTACACATTACGGGGTGAGTGGGGAGGGATGCACAACGGCTGTGGTTTCAGGAAGGTTCTCAGAGAGGTTGGGACCAGGCGGTTACAGCTGCTGGCAGTTCAAATATCATTTTCCTCATGCTCACAGACCAAAGGCAAAGAAATACAGGCAATGCATTGGGCTGCCTATTTTTGTTTAATTTATTTCTTTTAAGACCACCTCCTTGCAATTTCCAGAGAGAAAATACAAAACAAGAAACAGACTTGGTTTTAAATACATAAACAGTGTGCTGGAGTTTAAAGTACTGCTGATAACATTGGTACAGAAGAACATCAGCTTACTCCAGGGCACTTCAGTATTCCTGAGGAATAAACATGATTTCTCCTTTCCTCCCACTGGGATGTTCTCAGGTGTAAGTCATTGCTCCTGTTCCTGGTAAAGAAAGGACACTCGGGTTAGAACTGTGCACAGTATTTGACAGCCCTCTCTAACTTGTTCCTGCAGGTCAGACCCCAGGGACTGATGGGCCCAAAACTTTACCACCCTGTTTGCTTTCAAACCATCTCACAAGAGGACTGTGTATACCCCACCCAGGTGCTTAAGACTGACTCCCCAGTCTCTGAGGGAGGAGAGTGGGAAAGGGGCAGAACAGGGCCACGCCATCAGTACCTGGAAAACGACATTCCTAAAACCCATAAATCACAGGTGAGTAGAAAGAGCATGGGTCTAGAATCAGCCTACTAAAGGTGGGGTCTTGGGCAAGTTTCTTAACCCCAGTTAAGATTCATATTTCGCATCTTCTGAAAAGATAATAAAACCCCTCACAAATCTACTGGGGGTGGGGAGGTCTAAAGAAAGAATATAAAGCACCTAGGATGATCTACAGGGCATAGCAGGGCACACAACAAGCAATTACCATAATATAACTACATTGAAAAAGCCCCACATTGAGATTTCGCTCCCTTTTTTAGAGAATGGAGGATGACAACATCAAGGCACAGACTGAAGTTCAGATAAAGTTACAAGGCCATTTTGGAGCAGTACACACAAGACTATAAAAAAAAATGTTAACAATATTTTCCACAGTAACTCCCAGCCATTAAGTATATAATATGCATATAATCACCCCTGAGCCATTATCCATGGCAACTCAGTTTGGAACAATGAAAACATTTAAACAATTAAAAGACCTGAAGCCCCTCTCCCTGTTCCTTTCTGATCTCCCCCATATTCGGCTGCGATGCCAAGAAAGTGAAGAGCTGGGGAGCAGTGGAAACGGCCTGCCGTCAGCGTTGGTGCCCTGCAGCTGCGCCTCTCCTTGCACTGTCCCTCTGATTATGTCACCCTGGCTGTGGTGCAGACGGTTCATTAACATGCAGGGCGGCGAAAGGCCTGCCAGGCTTCCTAACTGGCCAACTCTCCCTGCTCCCAATTTTCTCTCCACACATGCAAAAGACGGGCAGTGGGCAGCTGACATTCTGAACAGGTTCTAAGATAGAGGCTATGAGCTGTGGTGCGATACTGTCATTTGAGATTTGGTGACAGCTCCTGACCAGAACTGGGACACTCATTTGTACCACATTTTCTGCTCTACTTATTATTATGATGGAACAATGGCCAAGTCAATCACCCTTTTTTGGTTGGCCTCAGCTATAATAACCAATGTTTCTATTCATATAGCACCTCGTGGCTTAAAAACAGTTTCACATTTAATTCTCATAACAACCATGTAGGTAGAAATTATTAACCTCATTTTGTAGATAGAAAACAGAATCGCAGAAGTGAAAAAACTCAAGATAACATAGGAAGCGACTGAGGGACCAGGACTCACATCCATGTGTCCTGGCTGCTGTGCTCTTTCCACCAGCCTCCAGCCACTGCCCAGATCATAGCGATTCCAGCCCAAGGGTGACCTAGATAGTACGGTTCTACGTGTCCAGGGCATGCGAAGTTCTTCAGTGAAGTTAGTATTGCTATAAAGGTTATACCTCAGTAAGCCTGAGGCCATTACATCTAACAGGATGTATCATTTACTTCATTCATCCATTTTACATTTGAGTGCTTACTTTGTTCCAGGCCCTGGGGATATAAAAATAAACACATCCCTCTGTCCTTGAGTACCCAGCTTCCCATGATCCCTTCACTTAAACCCCATGGTTCAAGTGAAATGGAAAACGCTGCTACACACAAAAACTTTGGGAAATTTTTCGTCTGGTCTGCATCAGTAAAAAAAACCATCTACAGACAAGGACTCCAGCAGAATTATGTGGAGCTTCCAGTCAAGAACCTGCCCTCTTCAATAAAAAGAAGAATAATGGCCAAGTCCCACAAGTCTTTAGGTTTAGCTTCGCTGTGTGAGATGCTTACAGGGTGTGCTGAGATCTTGAAAAAAAGTGCTACTTACAGATATATAACACAAGTCTACTTTACCACAATATAACCTTTCAGGCAGGTCTGTCAATTCCAGTCCGTTAACAGACGAGTCTGTATCTGAATGCACATACGCATCTCAAGGTACAGGGGAGGGGAGAGACGTTAGGCACCAAAGCCAAGTCAACATCACTAAAGGCCAAAGAACAATTAGGATCTCAGTGGTGCCACACGACACACAGTTCATTAATTACATATACTATAAAGAATTCTTCGAGGACTTAGGAGAAAACTGTTTTTCTTTGCAAAGTAAGAGAAATACCAATTCTGTACATACTTTGACATATTTTCCATGTAGAAGATATGGAGCCTGGAAATCATGCTGACAGTTGGAGTAGGCCATTCCCAGCCCCATGCCAGAACCAAAGGCTAACGGCCACATTCTTCCTAGTAGGCAGAAAAAGGAAAATCCCAATAGGGAACCATTAACAGAAGATACAGCTTTTTCTCTGGCTTAAAATACATTTGCTTGGGATTCAATAAATATTCAACATGCATCACACAGATGACTATACTATGCCACATTTTGCCAATATTTCATCAATGGTCAAAAAAAGGGAGCGAGAGTCTGTGAGTAAACTCATTAGTTTAGGAAGTATCTATTAAGTACCTATGCTGCCAAGTTTAACATATTAACAATGGTCCATCTGAATGTTATATAATGGTGAAAATGTGAATACAGTGTGAAAACAGTAGACGTTTAACTTCCAATCATTTGCTCCTTCTAACTATTTTCTTAACATCAGCACAAACGATACCACCTTGAATTTTTAAAATATGTAAAAATTTAACTAATATTTACATATTTTGATTACAATGTCAAAATTGTCATGCGGTTTATTCATGGCGATACCGTAAATGGGTATTTCACATCAGCACTATGTGTCAGTTGTGATTCTCTAGTTACGCATTCCCCACCAGTCCTTCATGCAAAGAGGTCAATATCCAAACTTTGGAAGTTCTTCCACAGAATGAAAGGGACATTGCCAGTCCTTTGCTTAGGAGAGTTTTTGGCCAAAAAGCATGTGTATTTCTGGTCCACTTATTTTTATTACCAACAGAACTCTCATTTTCAAGTCCCTTTAGAAAAAATTATAATTAATTAGAAATATATGAGCATGCGGATTGCGCCAAATGACTCACTAGCACAAACCACAGTCTTTTAAAGTGATATCATATTTAAGATATCAGGCACCCTGACTCAATGCCCGGAGGGAATTCTGGAGATGTCCAACCCATTCTAACCTCTTTTGAGTCCACATTCTTTGTCTAGCTCATTTATAGTGGCCTACCTAAACCCATAAATTAACGGGTTGGCAGCCACGTAGATGTAACTTCCAGAAGTTACATGTGTACATACACACTAGGACATTATATTGAAAAGGTAGTAGAGCCACACTTACTTTTAAAGAAGGTAAGTGAGAAAACAAGTCCTAATCCAAAACCAGTACCTACAGAGAGGGAAGAAAAACATGTTAAATCTCATAATAGTAACAACATAAATAAAATGAACATTTCATAAATGTGAACATCTATAAAATAGATGCCCCCCACCACCCCAACTTGGCATAGAGTTGATTTTCTCATTTCTAACCTTCCTTCTTATTGTCAGAGGCTTCATAGATGCCTTTGGTCCCTTGCCCACAAAAGAGGATAAAAACTTTATTCCCCATCTGTCTAGACAAGTCTTGGGGTTGGGAACGAGCCAAGAGAGGTCCTGAGGAAACGCTCTCTGCTCTGCCAGTGAACAGACTGCCTCCGGCATCTCGGGCTCTCCTACCCGTCTTAGGCAGGGGTGCCGCAGCCAGAATATCACATAAAGAGTGTCAGCAGGAAGCTCCCCTTGTCATTTCAGCACTTTGATAGCTACTTTCCCAGGAAGATGGAAAGGAGTGATCCAGAACAATACTTAAAGGTTGTCACAAGTCAGAGTACCTACCCAGAGGGAATAAGCACTTCCTCAAAAGTCCCAAACGTAGAGGTTAATTCCCTCCCCCCATTTAACTCACAGGGCATTTTCAATCACTATCTTTCAAAATAAAAGGCACACACAGAGCCTATTTTAATGGCCTGGTAGGAAAAAACTGTAAATACCTAATTTTAAATTAAACTTCGAAGGAATCTAAGCTTAGATAAAAAGACCAAATCCTCATTTTTACCAGATTTTATTTCTCAAGCCCTGATCATTCTAGTACTAACATCAAAATTTTTGCTAAATCTACACATCACCTGCACAATTATTTACTTAATAGTTTTCTTTAAAAAGAAAATCAATGCATGTATTTAATTAAATAACTTCAGCCTCAACTTAATAATATTTGAATGCTAATGGTATTTTTTCCATGAATTGTGTTAAAATAAATGTACAGCTGTCAAAATATTTGCCTGTGGTACCACTTCAGAAAAAAGAAATCACCTCACATACTGTAGTGATACATGTCCCAAACTCTGAGATAAAACTATTTTCCCATTATCAAAAAAAATTATACATGCCAAGGAAGAGAACCAAATCCTATTCTTATTTTCTTCAGCCCTGACAACTGTTTTCAGACCTTTCAGAGCATTCTGATGCTCTTCACCAACTGTCTGTCTGTTCCATGGTCCAACAGAGCTCCTTACTAATGTCTTTACAATTAAGCACGAGACAAAAGTTCCAGTTCTCACTTGCCTTAATGGTTTTCAAATCTGTGCTGTTGAATTCCAAGAACTTCTCTGTCTAACCATGACTTTGGGGCTACTACAGTGTGAACATTCAAAGTATTCCCTGTCAACTGACCTGAACTTCACTGCTCCCAAAAACACACAGAGCTTCCTCACCAGCAAGCAAGCTAAACCGCGTTTTTCTTGATCCACCTATGAAACAATCCAGCTGATACTGGCCAGAAGAAAGTATTTATGCTCTTTACCCGGAGTGATTTCTGATAATACTCCTCTACCATATACACATGGCTATGATGTATGTTTCTTTCCCATGACTATATCCTATACTAATATAAATTTTAATTAAAAAGCATTACTTTGTCCTGTATAATAGACCCTGCATTAGATACTAGTTTGGTGCCCAACTTTAATATGCAATATCTGAAAATTACTCATGTCATCCCAATTTAATAAAATGGTAGAAAACTAATCAGTTTATAGACCACAACAGGTAAACCATTCAAGGCTGGTATATGAGAAGGAAAAAGAACTAACATTTCAGTATCTCCCATGAGTACTCAGCATCCCCCATTTCCCACATGCAGTAAGTAATTTGCTCAAGGAAACTGTTTAGTTAGTGGAAGAACAGTGAACTGGACCCAAGTATGCCAGACTCCAAAGCCACTATGCCCACTATGTCATGACACTGGATTCCCCTACAATTTCAACCCCTAAACAATCACTATTTCCCAAGGGAAACTGGAGCGTCAAGATGTCTACTACCAGTGCAGTAAGATACAGCCAAAAAATAAACTGTGCTTCCCATGTAACAGCCCAGAACGCTAGGCAATGAGGGTAGTAACAAGTCTACATGAGGCCAAAAGGGCTTGTTCAGATCTATTTCTAGACTAATCCAACCACATGTGTCACAGACACAAGTCTACCTGGCAGGCATCATTCAAGAACTTTAGAGAAATGAGAGCTATCGCGATTGATATTCCTGAGGAAGAATTTGCTGCTGCTTGGTTTATAAAATGGCACAAGGTTCAATCTCAAAGGGACTTGCCTCACCCCCTTGCAGCTGAAAGATGAGTAAGACAGTAAACTGGTACTAGAAAATGAGGTAAAGGATTTGGACTAGCTTACAGATTTCAAACCAAGCAATGGGATAGGGAGGTAGGCCAGTAAAAACATAATGGCTTACAATCAGAGCTTTTGGTCTTCTCCATCTGGAAGGCAATAGTTTGGCAAACGAATCAAAAGCCCCAAAGGAATATATTTCAGCTTTTTTCTTGTCCCTCTAACTCCATGCCTGTCTCTTCTATCCACCACGCAACCCCCCCACCCCCAGAAAAGAAAGCTCTGATGCTCCATTTTCCCTAGCAGTAGACCAACATGATGCTATGTCCACTGCTACCAGTATCGCTCAACCACAAAGATGAGAGATGCTTCGACATCAATCAATACAGAGTAAAAAACCTTTAATCTCTAGACTTCATTTACATTCCAGTATATGCCCAACCACCTAGTTTTGCTCCTACAAAACGCACTTATCTGTAAAGATAAATATGAGATCAAAAATCACAGTTCAGACTAGCCGAAAGACAGAGTGTACGCTACGATCTTAGTTAAATTGGGCTGTTGCATCTTCAACAATTGTTAAGAGTGACTCTCCCATTTTTATATTTTTTAAGACACACAATACCAAGACAATTATCTTCAGAAAAGAAATAATACAAAAAAATATTTTTTTAAATGCCAATGTTTTACTTAAAGTTAGCTATCTCAGTTATTTAAGAGATAAACAATGGTGGGACTGCTGATGAGTTTTACAGGTTCAAGTTCTCACATGTTCAATTTTCTTTTAAAGGGCAACATGTTGCTTCAAAGAAAGTCCCACCTGATCAGGGGACACCAACTCTGCAGCTGTTTCCACTAAAGATTGGCACCTCTAGGCCAGGCTTAAACTTCATAACAATAAAACATGAAAGGTTTTGTCTTATAATAAAAACAAACCAACACGGATAAGAGAAGAGTTTTTTCTGCCTTTGGCCACTTTTTTTTTGTTGCTGCACGACAAGCTTCCTTAGAGGAAAAAAGGCAAAGGAAAAAGTACAAAGCATTTTTCACCTTCCCTGGAAGCAAATATTTAACTATGAATACAGTTTATATAACTTTGCCTCCCTCCACTCAAGCCTGTTCTTTTGGTCCATGCCTGTCTAGAATGACAAATAACACTAAAGTAAAGAAATGCCTGATTATAGGTACACATCTTCCTCACGGCAAAGTCCAGATATGGAAGAAGTAGAGGGGCAAGACACACACACACACACACACACACACACACACACACACACACACACGAGCCTTATGGAATTGACATTAGGCAAGGAGCCCATGCTCTGAAACCATTTCTTTGGAGAGGAAAAAGAATTGGCACAAATTCTTTCAAAAAGAAATTACTCCAAATCAATCTAACCCTGCTCTTTAATGCATGCTTAGTGCCCAAAAGGACATCATAAAACTAGCTAGTAGATAAATACACATTTTAGGAAAGAGCAACTCCCTAACAGTTCATCTGATACTATTTCAATAACAAAACAACAGAACTCACTCCCACTAACTACGTATAAAATATTGTCTTATCTTATGCCTAACTGTATTTTAAAAGGAGTTTAAAAGAATAACAACTAACAGTATGCCAGTGTACACCCTAAGCCACACTTTGTGTAAGAAAGAAAGGGTAATATATGTTGATAGCTATTACTGTTTCATGTGGACAATTTCCGGTTAGTCAATGCAACTTTATTTAGAAAAATCTTTGCACTGACTATGCCACATATCATAAAGCTTTACTTCACTGAAAACAATTAGGAAGCAAACATAATCAGCAAGAATTAACAAGCAGGCTACATAAACTGATTGCAGTCTTGGAGTAGAAATGTACTTTGGATGTTAGCCCCTAAAAAGAACAAGTCAGTGCAATACATGTTCCTGTGAAATCAACTTTGTAAAAGTTGCAGTTGCCAATGACCTTTCAATTAAGAAGGAATAACTTGATGTTTGGAGAGGCACAGAAAAAACAAATCCTCAGAAATTCTCTTCTCTTGGAAAACATTTCTACAAAATCCTGGGGTGGGAGGGAGGTACAGACCACAGATCCTTCTCATTGGTCTATTTAGTATGTCATTTATGTGATGATTAAGATCTCATCCCATCTTACATTTAACACTTAAACCCAGCTCCTAAATTCATAAGCCTAAAGTTGATCTGCATCTAAAAATTAAAATTGTGAAGCAACTCCATCTTAACTCGTATAACTTAAATCAAGATGTATGTGCAAAAACTTCACCATGTTCAATTGGCAGTTTGTAAACAGGAGAAGCTACAAGAATTACAAGCAAGTTTTTAAGATCCTAGAAGCCCTATGCCAAACAACTTTATTCTTAAATGCCTGAAACAAAAGATACAGCTTCCAAAAACTGAGGAACTTACTCTGCTGCTACGTGGAATGGCAAGAGCACTGCTTCCAGCCACTGCTCCACTCCTTCCCAGCTCGCTCTCCCACCTCAGGTCAATGGTTTAACCTCGCCTGGCCTCCACGTGCTCACCTGGAGAGTGAAAACCACCTTACGGGGTTGCTATAAAAGGAAAACGTAAGGTATCTAGCAGGGTCTGACACAATTCAGTAAGTGGTAATTTAGTTCTGCTACCTCTCTAATAAAACCCAAAAGACATCAAATGTGTAATCCTCATAGTTAATCCTTTATTAATATACAACCCACTGGTTCGCTTAGAATCCCACTGTGGATAAGCCCTAGATGAAAATCACACAGCTAAAAATCAGAACCCTTTTTGCCACTCTCTGCATAGCTGATTATATTTTCGCTGGCATTAGCAACTGTTTCCAGGAATGTCAGGTTTTGAGAGATGTGTATTTATATATAGGGGATTGAACTGTGCGCAGCGGCAGTATCGCAGCCAATGAAGTTTATCCGAGGCACGATTATTGCTAATTAAATAGGGGATTGATTCCTTCAGACTCATCGCTGAACTACAACATTTTGCTTTAAAAAAATAATAAAGATTTTCCTAGAGCTGTCTTGTGTTTAATAAAGTTATTTTTATGATTTGAACATGGATTAATATCAAATTGACCTATTTATAATGGGCATGTTTTCCTGTTCAATCATGTTTCTATTAACGTTATTACAATCATCAAGTGCATTTGTTACGACAGAACAAACAAGAATGTGCTTTTATAGAAAAGTACCCTTGGGACTGAGTTTAGTGAGAATTACATTTCCAAGAAACATTCCTGATTTATGAAAGATGCTCAGGGCCCAATTTATGAGGGAAAAAAATAGTTTTAAGTCAGCTCCAAACTGTGTTACTTAATCCTTTGAGGCAAAGACAGATTGTCCCAGGTGTCCGTGTGCAAATGCCAAGTCATGTGAATTAACCAAGAACGCGTGCCAGACCAAAGACCCAGAGATGGTAAATTCGGTCTGTGTTATTCAGCTTCTCAAAAGTCAACATTGCTGCAGGGAATAGAGGAAATAGACTAAGAAGGTGGCTATTTTACAAGACCATAACCTTCCTATGGCTATCTACACTAGACAGAGGCTGGAACATCTGTAGGAATTTCTCGGGTGAACATCAATCGCCATCAATCTGACCAGAACAAGCAAACCAGTCAGCAGAAAGGAGTAAAGATAGGGAGGTAAATGTGGAAGGCATTACTGGTGTGCTCTGTTTCAAGAAAAGCCAAACTCACAAAAGGGTCCTTTTAAATGACTGTGTATAGCACATGATTCAACTTTCGGAATTCTGACGGCCATACAACTTTCCAAGAATGCACAAAAGAAACACGGTTGTACACATTTTACTAAAATATAATGTTCATTCAGATGTAGGCATAGTATGTAGGAAAATGAGCTCTGAAAACTAATTATAAAAGGGAGACTAAAAAAATGCAGAAATAAGTTTCAACAAACACAATAAAAGACAACACATTTACATTTATTTAATGGGGGGGGGGCTTTGGGGATGCTAATATTTATAGTGTCAGGCACTGTATTCCGTTTCTACATTTCATTTGATCCACAGAATCACCTTTTAGGTGTATCACGATTCTGCCTCTTCCTTATATACCGGGATAAACCTCATAGAGAGGTCAGCATATCGAATGGGCTCAGGGCTGATAAATGACTCCAGATGAATCCAAACCACTCGAAAGGGTATTCTGCAGTGTGCCCCTTCCCTTCTCTCACCTCCAGTACCTCTAGCCCTCTTCATTAGCATCAGTAACTGGATTCTCCTCATTCTTGTGAAAGCAAATATAAGAATTAGGGATCCATTATACCCTATGTACACATCACCATGGCTATTATGTTGTCATCTATTCCTGGTTCAAATAAAAAATTCGATGGAGAAACAAGTACCAATACTTTTTCCTTACACCTTTACTTGACATTTATTAGTATTTATTAAGCAGAAGGCACTGAGGACAGACTTCACTCCTGTTGGAGCACATTCTTTAAAAAGTGGAAAGTGTTACATAGCAGTTATACTCCAGTTATAAGGGTCTGTGGACTTGGGGGTAAGACAAGTTAAACATGATTGAGAATACTGGTTAGATTAGTTCCTAACTGTGTGTCTCAGTCCATGGGTAAGTTACATAACATCTCCAGGCACCAGTTTCTTCATATGAAAAATAAGAATACTGACATTAACAGTGTCTAGCCCTGACTGGGGAACAGCGAGGATGAAATAGCATAATGTGTAGAAAGCTTAGAAGAACAATACCTTGCACACAGTAACTATACTTGTCTTCTACAAAAAGCATTTCAAGAGCACACTGTAAGTTTAAATATTTACTGAACACTGAAGGGCAAGAACACTGGGTTCAACAAAGGTCAGAAGTAAGACAAGTCTCTTCCCTGGGGAGCTTGTGATCAAGAAGGGATAACAAGTCAGGTTTCCAGAAAACTGCGCAAAGACAAGTCTTCGGTGCCCTGAGGGGGGTAGGAACACATTTAGCTGGGAAGACTTTCTTTCTAATCTTCAAGAAAAGTTAAATTAATTTAATATTAATTCAATTTATTATTAAAAAAAGAGGTGGCATTTGAGTTGTCTTAACAGCCAGAGTTTTGGGGGGAAAGGCACACACTCTATTCGGTGGCAGAAAAGCAGGGCTTGTGCAGGGAATGAGGGGGCGGGGGCAAAGAGTCTAGCTGAAACATGAGGCATGTCCTGGAGAACAGGAGATAAGGCTATAAAGGGGTGGGGGCCATTCTGAAGGCACCAGAAGCTGGCCAAGGAGCCTACATAGCGCTTAATTCAGTATGCAGGGGGCTTTCACGAAGAGTTTTTAAAAAGGCTCACAAGACTGAGGCTACACTTTAGGAAGACTCATCTGACCGAGGTGTGCAGGATTACTTGGAAAAGAAGAGACATTTTGCTGGCAGAATTTACAGGACTTAACTGATTAAGTGTGTGGATGTGTATCTGAGGTTTTAGAGGGTGCGGTGGGGAAGGCTGTCAAAGAAAATGCTGAGGACGTCTACCTGAATAACTGTAAAAACATTGGTGCTATTCATAAGTCATCAAATAACCTTTTAATACCAAATTCCCTTAATAAATCTAAAATGTAACTTGGTTGATAAAAATGTAACATCTACGTTGTTTTTCGGAACACCAGACAATATTAAACAGAGAGCAGTCACCAAGCGCTTATGCTTCAGGACTGGATTACCTCCTTTTGGTCCTCACAGCGAACTTCTTTCTTTCATTAGCCCCATTTTATAAACCAAGAGACTGAGACACAGAAAGGTTAAGTAACTCGCCTCAGGTCACACAACTGAGATTTGAACCAGGCTGATTCCAGAGGCCCATCTGGTCTTTGGTCACCATGCTATATACTAGTGCCAGTGTCCCTTCGTCACAGATAGGCGAAGCTATTACAATCATTAATTTGGACTTGCCAAAGGAAACTACTTTCCAAAATTCATCCTGGCCAACAATATGCGTGGGCATTTCCTTAATTATACAAACTGAGTGCCTACTGTGCGTCAGGCACTGTGCTAGGCCCTGGGCAATAATAAACTCTTGCGCTCATTCAGTTCGCTGTCTAGTATTGGAGCCAACTGATAAAATATAAGGCATAATGACAGAAATGGGAAGTAGTAGAAGCACTGAGCAGGGTACCCAAACCGTCCTGGAGGGCTAGAGAAGGGAGGGAGAAAGAAGGCAGCAAGAGAAACGGACCACAAGGAGCTCAGATTCTCTTCCTACTCATTTGACTGAAAAAAAAAATGTTACCTTACATACTTTGGTCTCTCCTCAGCAACCTGCCCTCTATCTTGCCTGTATTCCATGCCAGGCAGAACTGAAAGAGACAGTGTTTAAGGTAAGCAGTAAAGGTTAAGGCATGACTTTAACCAGGGATTAGGAATTTCTGAGCAGTGGGAGTGAGGACACTTATTGATGATTCTGAGGTAATGGATCCCTAGGTCAGATCCATACATAGGCAGGAACGAAGACAGGGAGAGATAGAAAAGAGGGTCAAATATTCTTAAAAGATACTAATGGTTCTGCATTCAAGGTATTGTTGATTCTAATGGTGAATATCTCAAATCAGTACTGCAAAGGTATTAGGAGGACTCGCCTGAATTTTGGGGCTTTCTGTGAGCAAGCAACATTTTCTCTGCTATTTAAATCTGGTTCCAGTAAGGGAGGTACCCAAGACTATATGGCTAGGACACAGAACCCAGATGACTTTCTCTTACAGTAGCATTCCACAGTCTTTTTTAAAGGCATCACAATTCTCTAAAGCCCCATAAATAAACCTCTTCAAATCAATGCACTTGCATACTTTAAGAAACCAAGAATTCAGTTTTTATAAACCGAGTAAAGAAAAAGTCTCCTAAAAAAGAAATTATGAGCTGAAATAAAATGAATTTCAAGTTGCAGCTGGAACAAGGAGAAAAATAAGTTATTTTTTCAATGGTCACAGCCAATCCTTTCTGGGAATACATAAGATTAGTAACATTTATTCTAATGTCAAGACAATATATGATTGGAGCAGTAATACGGTGTACTTTTGCTTCTAATCAGAGTGGGATATTTATGAGCTTACAAGTTCAAGGTTTGTCACATATAGGCCTATGCTGAAATAGTAAAAAAGAAAAAAGAAAAATTCCTGCAATTAATGCTTTCAATTCAGTTATCTGAAACGAAGCCAAGAAACTAGCAGCTTTCTTAGGACTACCTTCTTAGTAAAAAGTAAATTATGTTGCTTAAATCATTTGCTTCAGTTAATCATTTAAAATCTATCAAACAGGAATTTTGAGTGGTTTATTTGTGCAGGTTCTGACAATCAGAAACATTTGTTATAACTTGTAAACATTTGTCGAAGTTAAGTGAGTCTACAAATCCATCAATAATTATGTCAGTGTCAACAATAATTCTAAATTATCCCAAGCATCCTAATGCAGGTTTAGGTTGGATAAAGAAAATTGAAGTAAAAGCACTGGATTTCGATTTCTCCCATATACACTGTATACTGTTAATTAAGTGTCTTTAAAAATTTCACCTGAAGGCGCATAACCGAAGCAACCTGGAGTCTATATAATCTCAAACGAGCCCCTCAGCCATACTGTGATCGGCCTGTCCGCCCACCCTCTCCCCTAGACGTGCCTTGCACTTTTCTATTCAACGCCACATTACCCATTGATACTGACCCATATTCTCACATCCCATATCCTTCTACTATCTTTCCTAATTTGTACTCAGGTTTATCTTTTATTTCTTGTTCCTGTCATGCTGTCTAAAGAGGATTTCAAATTCACTCTCTCCACTCGTACTTTTTTAAATGACAAGTTAAATTGTTAACTGTTAACAGTTATCAATTCCAACTGACTTTCACTTTATAAGTAAAGTTCTTTTTTGCCTTTTTAAAAAAATAAGTATACATTTGGTTTAAAAAAAAAAAGACCTTAAAATTATGAGCTACGCTTTTTTAAGTCATTTGAATTATTCTTTTTGTTCATTTTTCTTTTCTCCTTTACTTTATTTCCCACCTCATTTTCAATTGCTGAAAAAGTATGTGCATATAGCTGTATGAATATATGACCCTGTGTTATGTATTAGTCTGAAAGGGCTGTGGCTGGAGAGTCATAGAGAATAAGCTTGGGAAAGTTACCTTTGTTTAGGGCAGGATTTCTCAACTTCAACGACTGACATTAGGGCTGGACAACGCTTTGGTGCTATCCTGTACATAGTACAATGTTTAGCAGAATCCCTGTCCCCTACCCACTAGATGTCAGTAGCACCCCCGGGGACTCCCTCATCCTCCAGTTATGACAACCATGTCTCCAGACACTGCCAAATATCCCAAGGGTGGGATATGGGGGATAGATCATCCCCAGTTGAGAACCCTTGGTCTAGGGGTTTAAAATTTATAGAATGCTTTCCCGTCCATCTGATTATCATCTTATCCTGGGCTTCATCAAAACCACATAGGGATTAACATCCCAAGTTTACAAACGAGGAAACCGAAGCTCAGAGAGGCCAATAACTGTCCAAGCTCACTGAGCTCTAGGCCCACTCTTCTCACTGTCCCACACTGCTTCTCCAGCTAAAGGAGCTTCACGTTGCAGGTCCTCCGTTTCCTCATCCCTTCAGCGAGAGGCTGGGCTAAACCAGCGTTATTCACAGTTCCCTTCATTCTTCTCTTGCTTTCTTTCAAAGCAGAAAGACTTTCTTCCAGAGAAATCTTCTGTGGAAGCCCAATACATTCAACAGATAAAAATTAAGCTTCTACTTGAGGAGTCCAAGTATCATCCAGGCCCTACCTCCTTAAACCTCATACTTGTCCCAGAGGGACCCCCAAACTCCAGGCTCTACAGAACATACTGCAAAAATTGGTGATAACTTTAAGTTATGATTCTAAACAGCATCTCTCAGTTAAGATGGTTTTTAACTGAAATAGGAACCAGGCACATTCAGTAGGAATAGCATCTTAAACCATGATCCAAACTAAGTTACAGATAGGTGGTAGGGGAATGGAGAGGGTATATGTTTGTGCCAAGTGTGTAGAACAAACTTATAGCTCCAGAAGAGCTATAAGTGAATATCAGAAGACCAGTAAAGCAGAAGTCTGATGGACAAATCTGTCCAATAACCAGAAGAGAAAGAAACAGGTTCCAAACAAAATACCCTACTTGAATGGACCTAAAATATATGAATCGACTTCCCCAGGCATCAATTTTCTAATCTGTGAAATGAGAGGGTTGAAATAAGTTAGTGGTTATCAGCCCTTTTTCTCCCCCCAAAACAATTATTTTTTCAAATAAAATATTATACAGAAAATAGATAAATAAGACAAATCAAAGTAAAGCTGCTCTGTTTGCGCAGAGGGAAGGGAGAGGGTTGGAGACCTGACTAGAAATCCACTTGCTCAGCCTTCCCTCAATCTCCTCTCCATACCTACCTCCACCCACAGGCAACCTCCAGGGTACTTTGGAACACATTTAAAAACCACTGGACCAAAGGAATCCCTCAGGTTCCTTCCAGCTCTAATGATCTGTTGTTCTATAAGTCTATGAATTCATGGAAGTTATTCAACCAGGGCCATCCAAGGAAAGCAACAATAGGACGTCACATCCACCAAGGACAAACAAATCCCTTTAACTTGCTGACCAATGAGAAACTTCATTAATAGATACCAATGTAATATCAAAGTTAGTGAAAGCTTAGAGATGTTCACATTAAACTACTAATCTATTCACTAAAACTAGATTTAACATATTTATGTAAAGGTTATTCATAATCTTCAACTATAAAAACTGAATGAACTCAGTAAATAATTTTTTGAACAGAAACTGTTCTCATTTATTTATTCGCTTACATTATAAAAAGAGCAAAGTTAATGATCCTTCCCACCAAGTATCATTATCATTCCCAAGAGATACTTTGGATTAAGTTTATTGTTTATCATTCCATTTATATAAGTAGGATCATATATCACATATAATGTTCTACAACTTGCTCTTCTCATTTTATAATCATCAAAGACACTTTTCTGTGACAGTACATGTTTTTTTTAAACTCTTCACTGAAATATACACACAGAAAGCTGCATAATTAGGTGTCCTGCTCAATGAACTTTCAGACTACACACACTCATGTTACCAGCAACCACAGCAAGACATAGATGATTAACAACATCCCCAGAAGCCCGCCTTGTGCTTCATCCAAACTCTCCATTCAAGGATAACTATACTGACTTCTAATAGCACAGTTTTGCCTGTTTTTAAATTTATATAAATGGAATTGCACAGTAAGTACTTTGGTCCAACACTGTTGTGAATACCTGTATATAGCTCATTCATTATCAGTGCTTTACAGTATTCCATTACAGTAGTATACCACAAGTTACTTACCCATTCTGTTGATGACCATTTGGGTAGTTTCGAGTCAATGCTATCATGCAGAGTATTCTGTGAACTTTCTAGTACAAGTCACCTGGTGAATAGATGTATGCATATCTGCTGGATACATATCTAAGCATGGAATTGTTGTGTCACAGGGTATATATATAGTTAGCTTTAGTAGACACTGCCCCAGTTTTCCAAAGTAGTTATATGGATTCATACTCCCATAAGCTGAGTCTGAGTGTTTTGGTTGCTTTAAACCTCACCAACACTGAGTATTTTTCATCTTTTTCATTTTCATTTCATTTTTCACTGTTTTGGTTTTAAATAAGTTTTTGAGGTATAATTCATGTAGAATAAACTGCACCCATTTAAAATGTAAAATTCAAGAAGCCTGATAGATGTACATACCTGTGAAGCCACCACCACAATCAAGAAATGGAATACTGCTATCACCCCTAAAAGTTTCCTTGTGCCCCTTTGCAGTTAGTCCTCCCTCCACCCTTGGGCCCAGGCAACCACGTATCTACTTTGTCATCACAGAATGATTTGCATTTTCTACAATTCTTTATATAAATGGAATCGTACAGTATATACAGGCATACCTTACTGAGCTTTGCTTTACTGTGTTTCACAGATGTTGCATGTTTAACAAATTGAAGGCAAGACTCTCCACAAAGATTTACGATACTCACTTTATTGTGGTGGTGTGGAACTAAACCCACAATGTCTCTGAGGTACGCCCGTACTCTTTTCTGTTGGTTTGTTTGTTTGAGTTTTTGTGCCGAAACCCAGGACAACATACACTCTTTTGTAACTAGCTTCTTTCACTCAACATGATTTTGAAATGTATGTATGTTGTTATGTGCCTCAATAGTTTGTTCCTTTTTATTACTGAATATTCTGCTCTACAGATAGTCCACATTTTATTTATCCCTTCACCTGTTGATGGACATATAGGTTCTTTCCAGTTTGGGGCATTATGTATAAAGCTGGTATGAACATTCATATATAACATATTTTCATTTCTCTTGAATACTTAAGGGTAGAATGACCAGATAGTATGTTTAACTTTATAAAAAACTATCTAAACGTTTTATGAAGTGGTTGTACCATTATACAGTCCTCTCAACAGTATACAAGAGTTCCAGTTGCTCCATATTCTAGTCAACCTTTAGTATTGTCAGTCTTTTTAATTTTAACTATTTTAATGGGTGTGCAGGGGCATCTCATTATGATTTTAATTTGCATTTCCTTAATGACCACTGATGTTGAATATCTTTTCAATTGCTTATTTGCTGTTAGTATAAATTCTTTTTGTGAAGAATCTTTTCAAACATTTTCCCCATTTTCTTAAAAGGTTGTTTGTCTTATGACTAATTTTAAGATTTCTTTATTTATTCTGGAAACAATTCCTTTATCAGATATATGTATTGCAAATATTTTCTCTCATTTTGGAACTTGCCTTTTTGTTTTCTTAATGGAGTCTTTCAAAGAGCAAAAGTTTTAAATTTTTTAATCAAATCCAGTATGTCAATTTTTTTCTTTGTGAATTTTTGCTTTTTTGTGACCTAAGAAATCTTTTCTGAACTCAAGGTCACAAACATTTCTCTCCTGTTTTCTTCTAGAGGTTTCATAGTTTTAGATTTTAAAGTTAGGTCTGTGACCCTTTCGAGTTAATTTTTATGTATAATAATGAGGTTTATTTTTTTTCTCTATATGGATATCCAGTTATTCTAGCACAATATGTTGAAAAGATTTTCTTTTCCCCATTAACTGCATTGGTATCCTTGTCAAAAATAAATTGACCATATATTTATGGGTCTATTTCTAGACACTAGCAATTTTACTGAAATATGCATGTATCCCTTCCCTGATACCATACTGTCTTATTTACTGTAGCTTTGCAGTAAGTCTTGAAATCAAGTAATATTATTCCTCCAACTTTGTTTTTCTTTTCAAAAAATGCTTTGGCTATTTTGGATTGTTTACATTTTTATATAGTTCTAAAAATCAGCTTCTCAATTTCTGTAAATATCTCTGAGCATTATTTTTCTTGCTGAGAGAGTAAAAAAGAAATAATATGTTAGTATTCTAAACATGGTGGCACATAAGAGACATTCAATTAATTTTAGCATCCTCTCTTTTTCTCTCTCTTGGCATTTGAATAAACAGGATCCAATCTAGTAATGCCCTAACATTTCACTAGTTGGTCAATGGCTGTAGTAAAAATATTACCACACCAAATGACTTTTATAAGTAAATATTTGTATTTTTACTTGGATTCAATACTAAAACACACTTGCCAAAGAAAGCAATTCAGCATATTTACTAATAAACTATTTCAGGCCACATTTTAGGAAAGCATAAAACCACAGTCAGACAAAAATTTAAATGTTTTCAAGTTCCATATAGCGCCTAATTACATTATTCTATAATACTAACAAAAATTTTCCTCTAGCAAGATTACAATGTTCCATTATTCATATTGCTGTTGCAAATGGAAAATGTATTTTTGCATCTGTTTAGAAATACCTACAAACACTGTTTAGAAATACATATAACAAACAAAATATGGCTACTAATTCAACAATTAACATGTACTAATTTGAAACCCAAACCTATAAACAACCAAGATCTTTGAAGTATTTTAGTTTAGTGTAATTGATATAACTCCATGAAATGGAGAGACATCAGTTTGCAAACACAGGCCACCAAAAGGCAATTTTTGGTGAGCCACCAATACTTTGTGGCAACCCACATTTATCAGATGAACTGATAGTTAAAGAAAAACAGTAATTTGCTTTCTTTTTCCATGATCTTATTCAAGGCCTCTTTTGGCATAGTATTTTTTAACATTAAAATGGCCTGAAACAAGCGATTTAACTACACTTAATTGATTAATGGATGAGTAAACAAAATCTGCTGGTTAATTTTAGGCAGGTTGGCTGCTAAGTCATTTACTGTCCTATTTTCTTAACAAGTAAGGAACAAGGCCAAACCCTTTCTTTTCATGAAGATGAATGCATGGCAAAACAATAACTTTCATCCTGTTGACTGAGCTGCATATAACCAGTGACCTATCTCAAAACACACCAGAAATTAATAAACTGCAAAATGTTACTGGAGCTCCCCTTCTACCTCTCCCATTTGTCAACCACAACACTATTCTTCATTTACACAGGTTTGGCATCACCCCTGACTCCTCCCACTCATGAGCCTACATTTCAAATTCTGTAGATATTACCGCTGTACTGTCACCATTACTTCTGTCTCCAATCCACTCCTTCTGCCCTCATCTTTTTTCTGGTTTCCTCTAAACTGACCATCTTTGGCATGATTTTGCAATAATATACTAATCCATCTCTGCCTTCATTCTGGCCTTTTCCAACTCAATTCTCCTCAGCTACTTCGATGATCTTTCTGAAATCAGAAATTCAACAATGTCACTCTTCAGCTTAACATTCAATGGTTTTTTTCAATGCTACACAAAGAGCTGCCATACAATCCAGCAATTCTACTCCTAGTTATATATCGAAATGAAAACCTGTCCAGATGAAACTGTATACTTGACCTTAGTGACATAATTCATAATAGCCAAAAAGTGTGAAACACATAAATGTCCATTAACTGATAAATGAATAAACAAAACTGTGGTATATCCAATACATAGAATATTATTTCTTAACAGATATCAATACCACCCAAAGTGATCTACATAGTCAATGCAATCCCTATCAAAATCCCATGACATTTTTTGCAGAAATAGAAAAACCCACCCTAAAATTCACATGGAATCTCAAGGGATCCTGAATAGCCAAAAACAATCTTGAAAAAGAAAAACAAACCTAAAGGACTCACCATTTCCGATTTCAAAACTTACTACAAAGCTACAGTAATCAAAACAGTGTGATACTGGCATAAAGACAAACATATAGACCAATGGAATCGAATGGAGAGCCCAGAAATATACCCTTGCATATGTGGTCAAATGATTTTTGACAAAGGTGGCAAGACAATTCAATGGGGAAAGGATAGTCTTTTCAAGAAATGGTACTGGGAAAACTGGATGTCCACATGCAAAAGAATGAAGTTGGACCCTCCCTTACCTGACACCATATATAAAAATTAACTCAATATGGATCAAAGATCTAAATATAAAACCTAACTATAAAACTCATAAAGAAAACACAAAGCAAAAGGTTTGTTATTTTGGATCTGTCAATGACCTCTTGGATACAATACTGTGTAAGAGTAGAAAAAATACATATATTGTTCTCTGTCTCCAGGTCCTGGTATAGAGAGCTCTTAAATCCCTTAGGATTTCCTAGGTGATAGCAGTGTCTTTTGTTCTAATGAGGCTACTCTCAGTGGGATCCTGGTCACCACAAAGACCAAACCAAACTTGGAATTTTCAGCACCCACCCCCTCCCCCATTCTCCAAGAAGGGGAGAGGAGCTAGAAATTAAGTTAATGATTGAGCATATTTTTGTACTGAAGCTTCCATAAAAATCCCAGAAGTATGAGGTTCTGAGAGCTTCCAGGTTGGTGAACACATCCATGTGCCATACCAGGAAGGCGGCACACTTCAGCTCACGGCAACAGAAGTTCCTCGCTCTTGGGACCCTTCAGGACCTTACCCTATGTATCTCTTCATCTGACTGTTCATTCGTAGTCATTAATATCCTTGGTAATGAACTGGTAATCTAGTAAGTAAACTGCTTTCTTAAGTTCTCTGAGCCATTCTGGCAAATTATGAAAGCCTAGGAGAAGGTCGTGGAAACCTCTGCTTCATAGCCAGTCAGAAGCACAGGTAACGATGTGGACTTGTGATTGGCATCTGAAGTGAGGACTGTCTTCTGGGACTGAGCCCTGAACCTCTGGGGTCTGAGCTAACGTCAGTTAGTGTCAGAATTGAACTGAATTTTAGGATACCCAGCTGGTTTCAGAATTGTCTGGTGTGGAAAACCCACACATCTGACGTCAGAAGTACTGTGAATATGAGAGTCAAGGAGAAACAGAGTTTTTTTCCTGCTCTGATACCAAAGGCAAATAAAGAAAAAACTGACAAACTGAACTTCATGAAAATTTTTAAATTTTGTGCATCAAAAGACAATATCAACAGAGTAAAAAGGCATCCCACATAACAGGAGAAAATATCTGCAAATCATATATCTGATAAGGGATTAATATCCAGACTACGTAGAGAACTCCTAAAATGCAACAACAAAAAAAGATTCAAAAATGAACAAAGGAACTGAATAGACATTTCTCCAAATAAGATATACAGATGGACACATGAAAAGATGCTCAACACAACTAATTATTAGGGAAATGCAAATCAAAACTAAAATGAGATACTACCTTACACCCATTAGGATGGCTACTCTTGAAAAAAGAAGAAAATGACAAATTTTGATGAGGATGTGAAGAAACTGGGACTCCTGTACACTATTGGTGGGAATGTAAGATGGTATGGCAACTGTGGAAAACAGTATGGCAAATCCTCAAAAAATTAAAAACAGAATTACCATATGATCCAAAAAATTCTACTTCTGGGTATATGCCCAAAGAAATTAAGAGTAGGGTCTCCAAGAGATAGCTGTATATCCATGTTCATAGCAGCATTATTCACAATAGCTGATAGCTAAATTCAAAATAGAAGCAGTCCAAGTGTCCATCAACAGGTGAATGAATAAACAAAATGTTATATATATATATAGTTCAGCCTTAACAAGGAAGGAAATTCTGACACATGCTACGACATGGATGAAACTTGAAGGCAGTATGCAAAGTGAAATCAACCAGTATCAAAAAGACAAATACTGTATAAGTCTACTTACATGAGGTCCCTAGAATAATCATAATCACAAAGAAAGAAAGTAGAATGGTGGTTGTCAAGGGCTGGGGGAGGCGGGAATGGGAGTTATTGTTATATGGGTATGGAGTTTCAGTTTTACCAGATGAAGAGTTATGGAGATCGATGATGGAAATGATCGCAGTGCAATAAATATATTTAATACTATCATTAACTGTATACCTAAAAATGGTTAAGGTAGAAATTTTATTATGTATATTTTATCACAACAAAAAAAATGAAAAAACATGAGTTAAATACCCCACGAGGCTATGAGGATTAAATAATGCACGTACACTGTAACATGTTTATTATTAGCACAGTATCCGGTATATGGTAAGTGCTCAATATTTGGGAGCCATTACCATCATTCCTCAAAGAAGTCAAAGTCCCTCTTTCCCCTGGGACATAGCCTGGGCAGCTTCCGGGACTTGGAATGCAGTCCTCCACTGGGTCCACCTATTAAACACCTGCACATTCTCCCAAGATGAAACTTCAATGTCACCACTTCCTTTTCACACTCCTCAAGGGTAGGGCCAGTGTCCACTCATCTGTGCACCCCGCCCCCGGCTTTCCACAATCCCAGGTATTGTTTTGGAAAGTATACACATTAATGATTACTGTTATATATAAACTGGAATACTGATTGTCAAGCTTCCGTACCACCCACAATAGCAAAGATCAGAGCAAATGTGTGATTTTAACTTACGATTCCTAATACAACTAATATTTATCAAGTACAGGTAATGTCCTAACTGCTCTAGAGATTATCTTATTTATTCCTTACTTGTAACATCTCTCTGAGGCAGGTACTATTATTTTAGAGATAAGGAAACTGAGGTACAAAGAGGTATTTGTTGGCACATTTATGTCTAATAAAGAAAAATCAGAGAAAAGAAAAGCAATGGCATGTGAATGTTCCCACAGTCCACTGAATAGCATACATTCTAAGGGCTGCTTATAAAGTCCATGGCTTGCATTTTTCCCGCTTACTAAGAAAATAGAAAACACTGTTGTGCTTATTGAATACACTTGGCTCACAAGGGCAGCTTTTTTTAGGAAAGTATCACAAGCTTGGGCAACCCCTCCCCCAACCATGACACCTCCTGCCTACTTTTAGATTTCCTGGCCAATACAGAGAGTAGTAACACCAACTATTCCTCACTCTGTTTTCACAGTGAGAGCAAAATGCAAAGAAAAGACATGCCGCCAATTTTACAGCTTTTCAAGTCACATTAGGGATTCTTAGGACCTCCATATGAATCCAGAAATTACTGGAATCAAGATTCTCCTCAAAGCCTCCTCCTGCAAATCTGCAACTCTGAGCCCCTGGCCACTGTCACACAGACATTAACTTGTTCCTGAGATCACAGCCTGCCCGCTCAGGCCTTCAGCATTCAAGAGTGAGTTGCAACAGGACTCTGAGGGTGATGACAGTGTTTCCACGACCCACACAGCAGGGCTTAGAGATTCTCAGATCCCAGGGAAGCACCTCCATAAGTCTCATAACTGATTTTCCTCATCTCCTAGAATCTTATTTTCCCTGGGAAACAGAAAACAGATATAACCTCCTATCCAGTCCTGAGTGACAACCATAAGCCGCCTATGTTAGCAAGATACTATGCCTTCTACTCTTATTAACATGTGGGTATGTACAAGACAAATTCGTACTACAAGGAAAAGAAACGGCACAACCCTTGCACTGAGTGGAGAAAGAAAACCAGAGCATTCAATAAATCTGATAAAAATTAAAAATAAATTCATAAAATTAGCAAAAACCATTAATGACGCACTCACATAAAACTAACGGAACATGCCATTCTTAAAATGTAATAGTCTTCACTCCTTTTTAATTTCCTGCAGTGAGGCGCTGCCAGTACCACTTAAACCAACATCACTCTCTACTTGTTTAAAAACAAAAATGCTCTCTGGTTTACGTTTCTTGCTTGACTACTCCCAGACATTTCTAATACTACTTTATTATTAAGATCTACTGACAGTAATTTACAACCCTAAATGAAATAGAAAGTTGGTAAAAGTTCCAAGTGTACAAAGACACATGATAAAACATGTAAACTGGCAGAAACTCACATGAAATCTACCTTACCTGGATTTCTTAAATTTAAATGTTAATTCATTCGGTTAACACACAATAAGCAGTAAATACAAGGCAGAAAATATAGTCTACAAAATCCTCAGCAATACATGTCATCCATTCAGCAATAACTGTTGTATGCCTCCTCTACACCAGGGGACTGGGGGATCAATAGTGAACAAAACAGTCTCTGGTTCTCATGAAGTTTATATTATAGGAAGGAAAGACAATCGAGTAAAGAAACAAATTGCAAATTTCAGCTGGTGATATGTGCCATTAAGAAAAATTAGTGCTGTGATGGGGAATAAATAGGACACCTATAGGAACTTAAATGCTAACAAGGTTATTAAAAAAAAAGATATATTAATCTCGAACATTTTGGATGAACTAGGCAATATATATGATGGCAGTGACAGGAATAAGAATAGAAGCCACAGAGAAGAGTAAAAATGTGAGAAGAAAGAACAAGAGCTGAAAAGAGAAACAGATGTGTAATGAACAACAGCCTACTGTGCCAGTTACAGGGAGGCCTATGTTTTGTTTTGTTTTGTTTTGTTTTCTTGATCCATGGGATCACTTTATCAGATCAAACCATATAGAAACCGCCTATCCTACCATATTCCTATTAAACACAAAGTAGATATTTTAAAACCAGAATTAAAGGGGGAAATAGAACTGCTTTTCTTATGATAGCAATCGAAGGGGGAGGAGTATTTATATAGAAATGTCGTTCGTCCTACAGGAACAAATCACACTAGAACTTTCTGTTAAGACATCACTTAAGTCTCAGAGTATGAGATCCTTGAAGAATACTATTTAAAAGAACCACTGCCTAAAATGCATGCTTTTGAGTTATTTAACTCATCTGTATAACATCTAGACCAAACATGAACAATGAAAATAGTCATTTTTTCAGAAACCACTGGGAAAATAAAAACGCGTTAGCCAAACAGATAAGCACTCACAAAGGGAGCTGTGCATCACCTTGGCTCCCTGCGGTCTCTGTCAAGGTAGAGGGTGTAACATTATCAATCTGTAATTGAAAGCCTGCATTGGCCCTTTCTTTCCTGCCTGCATCTTCATAACGGTCCCTAATCTTTTTGGCACTAGGAACTGGCACTCCTATGAGAAATCTAACGCCTGATGATCTGAAGTGGAGCTGAGGCGGTGATGTCAGCGCTGTGGAGCCACTACAAATACAGATGAAGAAGTTTCGCTCCCATGCCTGCCACTCACCTCCTGCTGTGCCACCCAGTTCCTAACAGGCCGCGGACCAGGACTGGTCTGCGCCCCAGGAGTTGGAGACCCCTGTTCTACAAAACCTCTGTCTTATGAGAGGATGCCATTCCCTGTGTCTCCATTTCTATATTGAAGTACCAGAAAAACAAGAGCCACAGAGGTTTCAAGAGTTCTGTTACCTCACTGTCTTTAGCAACAGGAACACACTCACTACAGAAGTGTGTTCATCCTTAGTCTCAAAGATCACTCAGACTAAGTAAATTAAATCATCCCAAAATCAGACTTCTGCACTTTATCTGTTTGCCCTGTCTCTAAGTCCATGGCTAAAGGTACATCTCCTCAAAATCTGAACTCGGCTTCCCCCTCAAAATTAAAAATCCCTTTTCAACTTCCCATTATCATTCCCAAATTCAACTATGTAAGCAGAAAAGCAACCAAAATCATGACCTTTTTTCTCACTACAGTCTCTCTCCTGCCCTCTCACATAATCAGTTACTAAGTCTTATATGTTATTTACTATATATGAGGTGCACACCCACCCTTCCTGTTACTCTCTAAATTCTGATCAATGACATTATCACTTACCCAAGTTCTAAACCTGGAGTCATCTTTATAAAGAATGAAGATGAGGCAAAGTTAACCAGTTGGAGAAAAAATAAAATAGCATTTATTGAGTTTCTACTATGTACTTATCACTTGTGCTGGCCTAGGAAATATGTTATACTATTTTCACTTTATAAATGGGGAAAAAAAGTTTGAAGTTTCTCAAATACACCCATTTCTTTCCAGTTTAACAGTTCAGACTTTTAACACTTCACATTTACAATACCGTTAGTCTTCTCTACTCCAAATCTGTTCTGCATAAAACAATGCCAGAACAATCATACCAAAATTCCATTTATATCACATCAATTCCCTGTTGAGGCCAGTGAAATGCCTTCTGCTTCTCTATTTGCCCAATGACTGATCCAGAGCTTCATAAATATTGGTTGCTTAAAAACATTCCATGATTCCCCATCAGCCTAGATATAATGAGCCCTGGAAGCAGAAAGTAATCACTTTAATCTAAGACAGAGATGTTGAATATACAGAATACATGTGTAAAAGCCAAAGGCAAAGTAAAAGCCTTCAAGATAAAGTAGAATCTCTCTAAGACATTTCACAATTCTGACTCGACCCAAACCAGCCTTCTTTAGGGAATAAGGATGCTGAAATTAGAATGCTTCTGGGTTCTAACCCAGCTCCTCCACTTCCAGAGACCTAACTTCTCTGTGCTTCAATTTCCTCCTCTATAGAAGTTTAACTCCGTCTCTGCTCAAGTTCTCCCACCCCCTTCTTGATTATCCAAGTCCAAGGCATTCTCCAAACATCAGCTAAAGCCCCATTTCCCTTGCAAACTCTTACTGGATGACCTCAGCCCATCACTCCACTTACTTAATTTATAATAACATTACAGCAAAAAGAGTCTGAATCACTCATTTTAATTTTTAGCTGTACTCATACATGACTGTGTTTCATTTATTTCACCTGTGTATGCCCTACCCCCCACCAATGGCCCACTCAAGAATGATAGTGACACTACAAACTGTCCCAGGTCATCATCTGTGGCACAACCATATTAATAGCAACAACTATAACTACCACCATTTACTGAATATAGTAAATGCCAGGCACTTGCTAAATATCTTATGTATTTTTCTCTCTCTCAGTCTTCGTAATCCTTTTAGGTAAATCTGCCTCTTTATCCCCATTTCATAGTTAAGGAAGATACATTACCCAAAGCTACAAAAAACAAACAAACAAACAAAAAACCTAGTGAGGATGGAGGTGAAAAGTGAGAATGGGTGATTTCAAATTCAGCTCTGTCTACCTCCCATTCTTAACTACTATATCATACTGTTTAGAAATTACTTTGGTCATTTCATATCTAGGTGTTAAATTTTCTCTCCTAAACGTAAGCTGTTAACAGTAACAAAAATTGTGCATTTCTTTGGTCATTTCCAGACAACCCATTCTTAATAAGTGATTCATAGTCAAGTCTTCACATAAACTAACTCATTTAATCCTCACGACAATTCTATGAGATAGTAATAATTTTTATTGCCAATTTACAAATGAGGAAACAGCCACAGAGAAGTTAAATAACTTGCCCCAAATCACACAGCTGGTAAAGTGCTGAATTTAAGGGTGAAATGATAACTGTGGTACATTACTTCATTTACTGACTCTTCTCAACAATTTTTACTAAGCACTCTTCTAGGGGCTGGGGGATACAGCAGTGAACAAACCAGAAAACATCCCTGCCCTCTCATGGAGCTTATAATCTTATTTCTTTTCCTATATTTTCAATCTATCATATTAAATACTCTTAAAGAAGATTTCCATACAAAAATACCAAGTCTGGATAATAAAAACGAGTATGGAAGAAAGAGCATGAGACTTGTAGCCACAAAACCTGGGATAAATTCCCAACTTTGTCATTTATTAGACCCTGGGCAAAACTCTTCACCTGACTCTCAATTTCATGACCTGTATGAGACAGTGTATGAAGCTGCACACCTATCAGTGTCTGGCACTTAGTATACATTCAGTAAAGGAATTTTTCTTTCTCCTTCCCTCCATGCAGTGACTTCATAATCTGTGTCATTCCAGAGCACACGTTAAAAGGCTCCGCAAAATTACGTTAAGGACTACAAAGCGACCAATCTCTTCTGTTCCAGGGCAATTCTCATTCCAAATCACTATGTCTCCAATTTCAGGCCCCAGACTACTCTAACGCCGATAAATCAGGTTACAACTCGGGAGTGACAGCAACTCACGTTAGGGCCTGGCAGTGTCTATAAAGTGCTCCCGATGACCTTCTTTGGAAGGCAACTTTTCAGCTGAGAAGGAATGTGGCCTCCTGACCAGGCTCCACTCCCCATGAGGAAGATGTGGCACCAGGGAGGAGAATTTCGAGCCTCTGGCACAAGGTTGTGTCCTACATACCGTTTTCACTCGAAGAGCTCAGCACCCCTCCTGCCACCTGCCAACCCGACCCCCGCCTCCTCGGGGCTACGACTCACTCCTTTTACTCCGGCGGCCGCCCAGGCTCCCCCGATCGCGTGTTCCCCGCCGCCCAAGTGACCGACCTCCCCACCGGGCTCGGGCAACTAGCCCTGGCCCAAGGGTCTGGAACAGGCCGGGCCGCCTGACCTCTCACGGGACTTCCCTTCCGCCCTCCTGGTGAGCGGCGCCTCGAGCTGGCTGCTTGGCTCCGGGCTGGGCCTGCCAGGGGCGAGAAGCCCCTTACCTATCTTCACGACCGTATCCGCCAAGCACCGATCCCACTTCCTGCCGAGTTCTGACTCCGACATGTTCCCCACCCGCAGGTCCAGCTTTCGTTACCGTAGGACCCCGCGCTCCGATTCTAGGCAAATCTCGCGAGAGCTGGTCGCGGTTCCCAGGCCCGGAAGACCGGTGTCGGCGTGCCAGATATCGCGAGATGATCTGACTGCTTCCGTCCTTTCCTTTTTTTTTTTTTAGTTGGTCGTCAAGGTGACGGGTTGCGGGGAAGGCCCGAGGTGACCCTGACCTTGGAGCCGCGCCTACCTAAGGGTTGCAAGGCTGACAGGCTTCCTAAGCGGCATCCAAAGCCCTTCTCTGGCACCAGCTCCCGACGTTGACCCTGGAAATTCCCAGGACAAAAGAGGACACAGCGTTCAATTTATTCATTCATTTCCTTACTCACCTTCATTTTTTCTACTCATTCACTCATTTATTGCAGTGGAACTCCCACCTGCACCACTAACAGAAACTGCTCTGGCAAAGGTCACCTATTGCCAAATCATATGCTTTTTGTACCTCTGTACAGCATTAGACACAACTGCTCCCTCCTTCCGGGTCCTCCTTGTCTCCTACCTTCTCTTTATTCGTTTGGACTCCCAGTACACCAGTCTTTCCTAGTCCTTCTCTAACCCTTCTCTTTAGGGGTCCTTTCAAGACTGCTTTTTCTCTACCAGCTGCTTAAAGAGGTAATATCCACTAATAGAACCTAGAGCTCCCCCTCCGTCTTATTTGTCACAGGAGCTTGCCTACCCCTCTAATTTGCTACATTATATTGAAACATCTGCGAGTAAAACTAAAAGCTCCTAAAGTGCCTTCTTCATCTGCACACTCTCAATTCAAAGCACAATGCCTTCCTTGGTCAGGAGGATCTTCTATGAAATATTTGTTGAACTGAATTGAATTCATTCACTCATTTATTTTTTCACTTATCCTTGGCAACTTTAACAGCAGAACTGCTGTATAGTCCTTACCAGACAGAGACCCTTCTTTCAGAAAGGCTTCTAGCTCTCATCTGAGCTACATAACAAATTGTATTGTAATTGTGTGTCTCTTGGATGTGACTAGTCCTTGAGAATGGAGACTGTGCCATTCTTGTATCCCCCATGACTAGCAGAGAGCCTGGTATATATTGAATTCTCAATAAATGCTTTTTGAATGGATGCATAAATAAATGATTGCTTTGGAAAGAGAAAAAAGCCTTTGTACTGGGAGAAATCTATTGTGTAGTATTTACATTGAAAAAGGAAAGGAAAATTAACTTCACTACATACCTATGATGTGTCACAAGTAGCATCAGGCATCTCATATCATTTTGTTTATTCTCACAGCAGGTTGAGATTAGTGTCTTTATTTTCACAGATTTGAAAGTTAGTATCACAGAAGTTAAGTAATGTGGAAGATACATAAGCCTCTGCATTGTGTTGATTTAGAAACTGACAGAGGCATTTTTATTGGATTCAAGAGAGTTGTAAAATTTTGTGGAAGGCAGAGAGCAAATTACAAAAGCAATCAGAGGCAGATGGTATAGCATGGATTCTGGAGCCAGCCTGTCTGGGTTCAGATCCCAGCTTTGCCATTTCCTAGCTTTGCATCTATTATTCTCTCCTTCCACGGTTCCTTTCCCCATATAATGTTTTATTCACTGCTGAATCCCGAACCCTAGAACATTATCTAACACATAGTGTTTGCTTGATAAATATATGTTGGTTAAATGAATTAAAATAAATTAAAAGTGGAGAACAATATTTAAGAAAAACCAGCAATACATACTTTATAAACTTTGTTACATTTAAAAATAAATTTTTCAATGCTGGAGAAGGGAGTTACAAACATGAATAGGGGGAAAACTTGAAAAGAACTCTGCTGTTGAATTGTAATTAAATGTATCAGTATAAACTCACAATATTTAAAGTAATAGAGATAGATATAAAAATGTGTGTGTGTATTTCTTGATCCTGTTTGCTGGAGGGCCTAAAAGCAATAACATACCAATAGCAATAAACAAGCTTAGATTTTGGCTCCTAAATACCATTCTCTACTGTAAGCTCCTTTAAAAAAAATGACTGAAACTCCAGGGCTGGAGCAGGAAAAATACAAGATGACTCTTCTTGTGTCACAAAGTAATGAAGTCTTTTAAGGAAGACTTTTAGTGCCATGCCAAAATGTTTAAATAACTACGAACTACCTAAAGTAGCGCCTGTTTCCTAATTGGAACTCTGCGAAAGTCATTATTAGGGCTTCTCTCAATTGTATGGAACAAGTTTCATAAAGACAGAAGTTTGCATTTCAAATAGGTTAGGACAGAGTCTTGTAATAAATTACTTTCACAGCAAGAGAGCCAGCATCTTTCAATACTGGATAGACGAAAAATGAAAAAGCAAAAACTGTCACTTAAGTACACTAGATTTTAGCCCCAACTGGTTAATCACCTAGACATAAGCTCTTTGTTTAGTTTACTAGCTTGTAAATCCAGCTTCATTAACAACGCAGATTAGAATATTTTATAGCACAGCACCTGCATAAATAAAGGTCTTTTAGATTCCAGTGGGTTCTTTTTCCGTTTCCTTTCAATTAAAAACTAATTCCTTTCTTAAAGAGAGATTCACATTTTTTTGTTTCAGATCTTTTTTCTCTAAGAGAGGTCTTATATTATTTTGCCCACAGTCAGGGTCAGGTATTCAGAGTCAAACAGCTACTAAGTAGCTTATTTGTTTGGTTCCAAAGTCCAGGGGCCTCTCCCATTTTTTTCTTAATGTGTGTGTGTGTGTGTGTGTGTGTGTGTGTGTGTGTGAGAGAGAGAGAGAGAGAGAGAGAGAGAGAGAGAGAGAGAGAGAGCGCGAGAGAGGGGGTGGGAGAGAGAGAGATAGAGATAACAAGCATACAGAAAAGTGCTAAAAACATAAATATGGCGTAACAAATAAATTGCTGCTAAATGAGCATCACCAGCACCTCAGAAGCCCACTCCCCGGTGTGTCCTTTGCCATATCGTATCCCCTCCCTCCCTGCTAGCATAATCACTGTCCTGACTTTTATGTTATTTATTTCTTTGCTTTTCTTTTAGCATTGTTACCTGATTATACATCCTTAACAATATGATTTAATTTTGCCTGGTTTTCAACTTTATGTAAATGGAATCATACGGTGTGTATCCTGTGGTATTTAACTTTGCTCATTATTATGCTTTAAAATCCATCTATATTGTGTTCATAGTTCTTTCTTGTTTCATTGCCATATAGTACTCATTATGTTATACCCATACTTTATTCTATTGTCTATGGATATTCGAGTTGTTTCTAGATTGAAATTATTACGAACAAGGCTTCTCATTCTTGTACATGTATCCTGATTCATATTGGCATACATTTTAATAGAAAATATAACTAAGGAGGGTACTAGGGTATGCTTATCTTCAGGTTTTTAGATACCACAAACTTTATCCAAAAGTGCTTGTACCAGTTTTACATTCAAACCAGCAGTGTGTGACCTTTCCCGCTACTCCACATTCTCACCAAAAGCTGATTTTTAATTACACTCGAAAATTGCTGCCAATCATACTGGGATAAGGGGAACCTTAAATCCGAAATCATTGGCGTTCTTATAGGAAGAGAAAAAATACATAGAAGAGACAGAAGAAAGATAGCTATGAGACAATGGAGGTAGAGATTAGAACTATGTGGCTATAAGCCAAGTGTCAGTCACCAGGAGCCAGGAGGGCAGCATGAAACAGAATCTCCCTTTGAGCCACCAAGAAGAAATCAACCCTGAGGACACTTTGCTTTTGGATTTCTAGCCTCCAGAACCGAGTGAGAATAAATTTCTGTCATTTGAAACCACCTGGTCTGTGAGACTTTGTTGTGGCAGACCTAAGAAACTAAACTAGCAGGGGACACACTAGATTGGAAATGGTGAGAGCTGGACCCCAGTCTTCCCTGCCACTAACTGGTTGTGTGCATGTAGCAGCTCCCATCAAACGGGCCTGCCCGCCGGCTCTCTCTTCAGATTCTTTCATATGCTTCTTCCCATTGTACTTTTGGGCCTAATGCTGATAATGGCTTTGACTGATACTTTCTCCAAGGTATCGCCATTCCCCTTGCTCTAATCAACTCTTCTCCATTTCCTGCCTTGGATGCACCCCGTATTTCCTGACAGGACCCTGCTCTTCCTCTACACCCAGCCACACCTTTTGTTTCCTAACCACTGCCTATCACAATTTGCAATTATCTTCTCTAATTACCACCTCTCACCCCCCTACACCCCTTGTTTCTCCCAGTAGATGGTAAGCTCCATGAAAGCAGGGACTTCACTCGTCTCGTCATTATATCCTTAGTGCCTCACACAGCGTCTGGTGCATTGAAGGCATTTAATGGACATTTCTCGAATGAATGAATGAATGAATGAACGAACGAATGAACACAGAGCAGGAACGATGTCCTTTTCATTTTCACATCCCTAGCACTAGCCAGGCCAGATACTAAATGGTGCTCAATCGATGTTAAGTGCTTTCACGTGGCCCAGTCTTTCAGGCCAGAGGTTCCCAGTGTGGGACACACGCCTAAGAGGAACACCCAGAGCAGATGGAAGTGTAGCTTTGTGTCAGGATGTGTTTAGATTGACCTTGGAGAGAATTCGAGTCTGAGGGAATGCTTGGACAGGTGCATTCAAAGGTGTATTTTCTACACTTACCTGTATTCAAAAGTACACTCAAGTTGCATGAAAATGATTTGTGGAGGAACATGAGTTTGAGACAAATAATATCACCGAATTAGTTTGGATTTAAGTATGTAAGCTTGAGTGCAAGTGTAATCATCACAGCTTGAGTATTAATATTTCAAAGGCCAACCAAAATCATACTTTTGTCCACACAAGAGTTCCCCGGTCTGACTTTATGTCAAGTTAGCTTTGAATTTTACCCGGATTATATCACCTCAGCCATAATGAGGTTACTGGTTATCATTTTCTTGTTCTGTTCAGTTAATAAAAAAATTAGGGATTTCTTGGTTAGTGTAATTTGTTTGGTAGAGAAAATATTTCTAAATATGGGATCCAAAGTAGAGAAAGGCATTCTTAGCAGAAAATAGGTTGGGTAATCTTTTATTTATTTATTTACCTTTATTTTATTTAAAAAAAATTTTTCAGTGACGGTTGACATACAATATTATATTAGTTTCAGGTGTACCACATAGTGATTAGACATTTATAGAACTTATAAAATGATCACCCTATAAGTCTAGTACCCACCTGACACCATATATAGTTATGACAATATTATTCATTAGATTCTCTATGTTGTACTTCATATTCCCATGACTGTTTTTATAACTGGCAATTTGTATATATTAAATCCTTCTCCTTTTTCACCCATCCTCCCCATCCCCTCCCATCTGGCAATCATCAAAATGTTATCTGTATCTGAGTTTGTTTCTGTTTTGTTTGTTCATTTTGTTTTTTAGATTCCACTTATAAGTAAAATTATATAGTATTTGCCTTTCTCTTTCTGACTTATTTTACTTAACATAATATCCTCTTGGTCCATCCATGTTGTTACAAATGACAAAGTTTCATTCTTTTTTTAATCCTTTATATATATGTGCCATATCTTCTTTATCCATTTGTCCCTCAATGGACACTTAGGTCGCTTCTGTGTCTTGGCTACCGTATTTAATGCTGCAGTGAACATAATGGTGCCTATGCATTTTCAAATTAGTGTTTTGGGTTTTTTCAGGTAAATATTTGGTAATCTCTTCTTAATTTCTCTTCTGTCTCATAGCCAAAGAAAGATATGGGTGTCTCAGCCTTGAACTGGCACTTTAGATCTATCTGCTTCCAAAGTCACAGCTTTACCTGGGAAGTTGAAAAGACTCTCTGAAACTCTATGTAAATCTTTATGTATGAGTGCATTTTTTTTTTCCTTTGAGTCCATAGCTTTCCTCAGAGTCTCAAAAGGACCCAGTATCCAAAGAAGGTTAAGAACTGTTGACCTGGAGCCAAATACAGGTCTTGGAGAGGATGCCAGTCCCTCCAGCAGAGGGCAGTGGCACCCGCATTCACTGACCTCCTTGACCTTATAACATCGGTTATCAAGAGATCAAGATGCTGAGCCAGGAAGACCTGACCAAAAGGTACCAAAAGAGAACACCAACCTTCCCCTATCCTGCCTGTTGGGTTGGTTTTGAAATCCCATTTCCAACTCCCAGTTGCCATGTCATTCCATATGTAAGCTCCCAAGCAGTGGCTCTGGGGAAGAGCACCTTCTCTCATCAACTTCCAGAAAAGCCCTGGAAAATTCTTCTCAGAGATACATGTTTTTCTAAGCTTTGTTGCCCCTTTGTCAATGCTGGTTTCTCTTGCTTCCTTCATGTATGTGTTTAGACCACCAGAACAAACACTGAATCAGAGGTCCTGGTTGGAAGATATTTTTCAATAGAAATTTGAATGAACTGACTTTGATTCTCAGTTGGATGCCTAGTCCTATAGAATAAACACCAGGCCCTTAACTTAGCATTCAAAGCCTTTTGAGAATGGTTCCACTTCAACTCTCATGACTCGCTCCCATGTAAGGAAGATCTCCTTGTTGGCCATACTTCCTGCGGCTGCTTCAGGCTTTCCAATAAGCTCCTGAAGAGATCACTCCTTCCTTCCTATATTCTTTATCTTTCCCATCCTTCAGCCCCTTCTTCCACCATGGAGCCTTCTCTGGCTGAGAAGCAACAAAACAAAAAGGTTAAAGACTCTGAAGACCTGAAGAAGCAAGCCACACAGATACTTAGTGGGAGAGTCTTGCAGGCACAGAGAAGAGCAAGTACAAAGGCCCTGCGATGGAAGTCTGCTTGGCCCCATAGAGGCACTGTGTGGCTGGAACAGAGTATGCAAACAGGAGATGGAGTCAGAGTAGTGGTGGAAGCAGAGAGTACAGAACCTTGTAGGTCATCACAGACTTTGGTTTTACTCTGAGTGAGATGGGAAGACAGAAGTTTTTGAGGGGAAGAGTGACATCATCTCTCGTGTTTGACAAAGACCACTCTGACCTTTGTGTTGAGAATAGAATGTAGGAGCAAGGACAGAAATAGAGAGCCAGGTAGGAATATTATTACAATCATCTAAGAAATATAGAAAAAAAGACAATCAGAAGCATTTGGCTTCTAGATCTATTTTGAAGGTAGATTTGATGAAATTTACTGATAGATGAGATCTGGGGTTTGAGGAAAAAAGAAAGAGGAGTTAAGGATGGTTCTAAGCTGTTTGGTCTGAGCAAACAGAAAGATGGGAGTTGACACTGAGATGGGAAAAACTGGAAGGAAGAATTTTGTGTGGGGGAACAGAATCAGAAATTTGATTTGGGATAGGGTAAGTTTAGAAATGCCCAGTTACCCAGTTTATGTGCTGCTCTATAATTCCTCAACCCCTCTCTTACCTACCCCCTTGACTGCTTACGCAAAGAAGAGCCCTGGCCACCACAGCTAATGGCCTCCTGCTAAGATCACCGCTGTCTCTGTCTTTCCCAGGGTGAGGGCCAGGCTCCAGTTCACTTCCATCACGCCTGCTTCATCAGGAGCCGCAAAAGCTCCAGGCGCCCAGCCGCGTGACCAGACCACAAAGGCTATGATTCCTCCCAACACTTCTGAGCCCACAGTACATTCTAAACCAGAGCTGGGGCAGCTGGCATCCCCAAGGGGCCCCAAAAGACCAGGAATGACAGCCCAGAGATGCAGGGGTAAAATTCTATCATTGGGAGACAAGAATCAACAGAGGAATTCGATTTCCTTCTGCAGACCAGAAATGAACCCTCTCCGTCTCAAGAGGTAGCACCTAGCTGTGGTGGTTCTCCCCCACCCACACCCTCAGCCTCTCTGGAGATGTTCCCAGTGTGACCGGGCCACTTAGCTGTGTTTTCTTGTGAATATGTGGCTAGCTTGATAACACACCCCTTCTGTTTTCTTTCCCTCATTCTCTGCCTCATTTCCCTCTTCCCTTCCTCTCTGTCCTAATTGCACTTCTCTGACGAGCATGCACATGTGTGGGCTTTGCTTTGGGCTCTGATTTCCAAGGAACCCAGGCTAAGTCAACAGTCAGTGGAAATGCAGAGTAAGTAGGAGAGAGGACAGTGCTAGAGATACAAATAGGGAGTTCAATGCATGTACATGCTTCTAAGATCACCTAAGCGATTAGTATGGCCAGAGGAGAAAGGCAGACAAAGGACTAAAACTTATGATGCTGTAACATTTAGAGGCCGGGAAGGAGAGAATGAATCAGTAAAGAAGAATGAGAAGGAATGACCATGTGTGGGAGGAAAACCAAAAAGAATGGCTTCCTGAAAACCAAATGAAGAAAATGTTTCAAGAAAGAGAATGCGATGAACCGGATCCAATGAAGATGGAGAACTGGCCATCGGATTTAGCATTAAGGAGGTTATTTTGGAGACATAAACAAGGACAGTTTCCTTGGAGAGGTCAGAACCAAAGCCTGAAAATGGTGGGTTTGAGAGAGACTAGGAGAAGGATTGGAAACAGCAAGTTTTCCTTCAAAGAGGGACAAAGGAAAGGGGCAAGAGCTTAAGGATGGGTGGAGTCAACAGCGGGTTTTGTTGCATGGGAGAAATTACTCATGGTTGTGTGTGGATGAGAATGATTCGGTAGTTGAGTGACATTGATGATGCAGGAGAGAGAAGAAGGATTGGCTGCAGCCTGAAAGTTCCCAGTAGAAACATTAAGAGTTTAGATTCCAGGCGGGCTGGAAGTAGAAGGTTTATTTCTGAGGAAAAAGGGAGAATGCTAAACATCTGGAATTTCCTCTCCACGGATGCCTGGGTCCCTAGGGCCTAACTTTTAAAGTTGAACATTTACTGTTTGATGTGGTTAGAGTCCCTGAGCCCACAGTATGTTCCCAAGAGTATTTAATTAAATGGGAATCTGGTGTGCATCTGTGACTAATTAATGCTGATCAAAAACAATTAAATATTAAATGTCAGTGCTGTTACCTGGTTTCTTACTAATAATTGCAAAGGGCTGAATATAATTATCAAGTCCTGACCTCCATAAGAACCAGGTTCACATTAAAATAATGAAAAACAAAAACCAGGCTAATGAAAGAGCAGGTTTTGTGAATTTTTAAAAATATTCGAAGCAGTGAAATGCTAAACATCAGGGCAAGGGTCTTGCTTAGAGGTCCCCTCCCGCCACTTAGAGGTCCCCTCTCCCCCTTACAGGGCCCTCTCTCATAAAAATAATGGCAGCTCCATTGGTGATGTAGTAAACATTTCTAATAGTTCTCCTTTCAGTAAAATATGCCTTCATATCCTGATTCTATTGTCTATGATAAATGTTATATGACATACATATAAAATGATGTAATTCATTCAACAAGTGATGAATGAGCATTTGATTTAGCCAGTCCTGTGCTAAGCGCTCTAGGGATAAAGAAATGCATGAGATGAACACTCCGTCTTCAAGGCCTAGCCTGGTGTTCCTCATAGGCTGCTCTGATGCCCACCATTATCAGACCTACCTGGAACGCTTTGCCCCACCTCTCTTCATTTCCTCTAGTGTGATCAGGAGTTGCTGTTTTCTCCCAGTTCAATAAATAATACTTTTGTTTGCATTTGTTGTAGTGTTTGTTTGGGGGTCATTTTTAAAGGTAGGGGGCAGAAACGCCTTTATTCTGCCATCTTGAAGCTAGCAGACCACTACGACCTTTGTAGTCCTGCTAAGGGTGGGGCCTATCTATCAGTTCCAACAGATGGGCTGCTTCTTACCCAGGGGAGCGGTGTGGGAGATCCAAGGGCAAAGACCAAAAGCAGCGGCTTGGATCAGGGTGGTTGTTGAGAGCCAGAAGAGTGAGTCAAGCCCCAAGGTCGGTCCAGCAAAGAGATGGGTGGAGGAGAGGAACCATAGTATGAAGCCAAAACAAAGAGAGTTGAGGACCAAGGAATTTACAAATAAGGAATAGCAGGGTGGAAAAACAAGGAGGTGGTCTGGAAGATTTCCAGAGACAAACTGGGGATGTTCGCGGTGACTTTAAATCTCATTCCTGCACCAGCTTGAATATATTACCCAGATCATTTAAAAGGATCGTGATGGATAGGTAGTTTGACACTATCTCCTTCCATGCCCGTCTGAAAAGTTAAGAGTAAGCTCCCTTCGTGGGAGTCTGAGTTCTGAGCTGTTGTAAACTATCAAGTGCTTATTTGATGCTCTTGGGAATTTGATGCTTCCAATTCTTAATCTGTAAAGAGAAGATGATTATAGTTCCCTCAGCCTATTTTACAGATGCAGGGGGATGCTGTGTGGATTGAGGACACCTTCGGTCTGACTTTCACCTTGGGCTGTGGAGGACACTCATAATAGAGACCATTGATCCTGAGAGCTCTGACGCTTCTGTCTTCAGCTTAGAGCTGAATGCAGGAGAGGGATGCAAGGAGGAAGGAGAAAAGGGAACTCCCAATTTGTTTTAGTTCCTGTTGGGTGCAAGGCACTTTCCCATGTGTTGTTTCTTTTGTTCCTCTAATAGCGTTTGGGTGGAGCCTTCTTACCCACTTTTAGAGGTAAAGAAATCAGGCCCTCATAAGTGGAAGACATGGAATTTCAATGCAGGTCTCTCTGACTCCAAAACTATGATCTTTCCAGTATAATCCAGTCCAGTGACTATGGCTCTGGTCACTGCCACCCCCTGTTTCCTTCCTCCGTACTCTATCTCAGTAAGAAGAACACTGCAAGACAGGAGAAGGCAGCCAACCAGGAGAGCCACTCTCTTCCCTAAGGAAGAAGATAAGGTCATGACTGAACTTCCCTCTGAAATGGAATGTGACTCTGATCTTTTGAACCAAGAATAAAAATATTTGACTTTGACTTTTAATGTGGCTCAACATAAAAGACCCTCTCATCCGTTGAATAAATAGATGTAGAATGTCTAGTTTATAGAAGATACTGTGCTAGAATGTTGGCAGACTTGGAAATGTATAAAATACAGGCAAATCGTATAATATTACCTTCACAGTTAAGATTCATTTGAATTTAGACGTACTAAAAAATATTCAGTTTTGAGTTTGAAATTTGTCACTGGCATTCATAAAAGAGGTCAGGGCTGGATTTGCCAGGAGGGAAGTCACGCAGCTGGAGGTAGTGAAATCTTGAAAATAGATGAATTTCTCAAAAAAGATAGAATTACAAGGGATAAAAACAGAGACAAGGATAGAGCCTTAAATTACACCAATTGTTAAGAGCTGCAAGAGAAAGTTAAGCCAGCAAAGCCCTAGGGACGAAAGAGGAGGAAGAGACGAAGGAAGAAAAGGCAGACAAGAATAATAAGTTTAGGAAGGGCATGCACACAGAGCTTCCAGAGGGGAAGGCTCCAACGTGCCCAGTGATACATAGAAGGCAAGATGAATGGAAACTTTTTAAAAGCCATCGAGTAAGAATATTAAAAAGTCAATGATTCTCCACAGATGTAACATCTTAAAATAGTGGTGAGAGCGGAATTCAGAGAGCAGAAAGTTCAAGATGAGTAGGGAAAGCTAGTTCACAATACAGAGGAAAGGGAAGAAAATTGGATGGCTGAATAATACCCACATTCAAAGAGGACTCCAGAAGAATTAAAGACCTAAGTATGAAAAGTAAAAATATATTCAACGAAAGAATGTAATGTAGAAGGATATCTTTGTGAGCCAGAGAGTGGGGACACATTCTTAAGAAGGGAAATCTATTAATTTGGTTACATCATTATTAAGGAGTTCTGCTCAACAAATGACACTGAGAGTCAATTAACAGACAGATGACAGGTTGAAAGAAGATATTTACAATATCTAAAACTGACGAGAAACTAAAATATAAAATGTACGTGGAATACCTGCATATCGATATGAAAAACACACCTTCCACAGAGGATGCTGTGCTGTTCTCCAAGATCCCCCCACTTCAAGATGAGGCACTCCCTCCCCTAGTTCAGCCAGGGAATGATGCTTTGTCCAAGATCAAGTCCCCTCCTTAAAGGCATCTTGCATCCAATGACTGGTCCAGGAGGAAATATAAAGGTCCTGCCCCCTTGACTCAAGGCAGGACAACTCTGAAAAATCCTTTGGACTCCAGAGCTCCCTGTGGTCTTTCTGAAGTCTTTAGAGTAACTTCATCACAGCTCAGCTTCTCCCTCTGCCCAATTCTCCTTCTTTTACTCACACTCACAGGTGGTATTCCCAAGACCATCCCCTTTTCTCCTCCCCCATTAACTTCTTACATGCAAATTTCAGACTCAGAATCTCTTTCACAGAGAACCCAACCTATGTCAGTTGATACTGAAAGTGGCCTTGGGAAGCAAACTAAAATGGAATTTTGAAGCTGGATAACCTGCCAATTGGCTGGCAATGAAGCCCCTGTCAGTGGCGGTTTGTCAATGGTGTTTCCCCCGCCATGCAATTATGGTGCAATTGTTAAGATTTTCACTGGTGATGAACTGGAATGGGATGTGAGAGGAAGAGACTGAACTGATGGGTGCAATGTAGCAGCTGTTTAAGAGTTTTAAAGACTTTGGAATTGGGTGGCTATTGCTGGAGACTACCAATGCACCTGGGAGAAAGACAGCAAAACTCTGGGGGTGATTAATCACTCATAGAGGGTGAACCCACCAATGTGGTTCCTACAAAAACCAGACAGGTTCTGGAAGGTGACAGTGGACTACTGTAAACCTCACCAACTGGTAGCACCAACTGCAGCTGCCAGATGTGATATCTTTGCTGGAGGAGACTAATGCAGCCTCAGACACATGGTATGGAGTCACTGACAGGGCAAACACATTCTTTTCCATCCCTGTCAGAAAGAAGGGCCAGAAGCAATTCACATTCACATGGGACAGACAAGAATATATATCACATTCACATGGGACAGACAAGAATATAAATTTACAGTCTTGTCCCGGGACTATGCCAACTCTCCTGCTATTTGTCTGAAGGGACCTGGACCTCAGATCATCTCATGAATAAGAATCAATCTTTGCCTGGATTATTTCGTAGTCACACATGTAAGAGAGATGGAAGGTAACAGAGAGATCACAAAACAATCTACTCAGGGATCACTTATACTAGTCAGGACTCCTGATTGCAAGACAAAAACCCAATTCGAAGTGGCTTAAACAAAAAGTCCCAGGTTTGAATCTCACTGGTCAGGTTTGGGTCGTGAGTCCATCCCTGAGCCAATTACTATGGCTAGGGGAATGAAATACTCTGAGTGCTTGGTTCTGAAACAAGCGGTGAGATAGGGTTAAATTTGGCTCACTGAACCAAAAGTGAGGAGGGGTTGGTTCCCTAAAGAAAAACTGAGAATGACTAGGAAATTGATGCTTACCAGGTAAAACAAGTAGATGTCCCCTGGAGGGCTCAAGCTGAGGGCTCATCTACTCTGGGAGGTCAAAGGAGGCTTTGTGGAGGAAGTAGATATTTGACTAGGGACCTAAAGAACAAGTAGGAGTTTGTTAGGTAGAAATGATGTTCCAAGCAGAGGTACAAGCATGTACAAAGGCACAGAACCATGAACAGGCATTGCACTTCTACAGAGGAAAGATGTCAGAGGTGGAGAATGGGACTGCAGAGCTGCCGGGCACAACTCAGAGAGGCTCTGTCTGGAGAAAGATAGTATAGACGTATGTCCAAGATACTGATATGAAGTTCTTATTGTCAAATATTAATTTGATTCTCTCTAGATCAGCAAATGGGACTTCACGTGAGGTAGAATATCTAATGTTTAGAATGTCAGATACTGTGGGCAGAGATTTGTGACTTTGTTCACTGATGTATGGCACGTGGTAAGAGCTCAATAAATATTTGGGTGATAAATGGCTGAATTAAACCGTAATAACTCAATTATATTAGACATTCCACAAAATCCGTGAGTAAAGAAATGGAGTTGGGAAAACTTAATAAAGATAAGAGCAAGAATTAGAAATCGGTGGGGTTGAAAAGAGATAGAAATAGTTAATAATAATAATAATAATAATAATAACAATAATAATAAATTATGTTAACACTCACTGAGTATGTTCTATTAGAAATTGCTTATACTCATCTGTAAGTATCTAAATCTCTTGTATTCATTGTCTCATTTACTCCTTCCAACCACCCTATGAGACAGGAAGTATGATCCCCACTTCTAAATGAGGAAAGTGAAGCTCAGAGAGGTTAAGCGAGTTGCCCAAGATCACACAACTAGTAGGAAGTTGTATTGACATTCAAACTCAATCTGTTTCTCTCTAGAGCTAAACCTCTTAATAAAAATAAATCTTTATCAAACAAACACTTTCTACATCCAGGCACTGTTCTAGGCATCATACACTTGCTACCGCCACACAACACATCTGTCCTGGTGGCATTAGTGTCGCCATCATGCCTGCGTTGCAGACAGAAATGAAGTCACAGAGAGCTTAAGTAATTTACCTAAGGTCACATGGAAACAGGCAGCACAGGCTGGAGTCGAGCCCAGGCAGACTAGTTGCAGTCTCTGGACTCTTAACTCATACCGCCTTGCCACTTGGCTGTGACACCGTGCTGATTCAGAGGGGCTCTAAGGCCACAACATATGATCCCGTTTGTTTTGGTGAAGTAAACACAGACTTGAGAAATAGCCCTGAGTGTGCCCAATTTTTCACTGACTGGCTGGATGAGTTTAACCTCTCTGAGCTTCTATGTCCTCAGTTGTAAAATGAGAATGATAATAATAATAATAACAACAACAACCACCTTGCAACTGTGAGGATTAAATGAGGTAATGCCTATAAAGTTCCTTTTAGGGCTCCTGCCACAGATCAAAATATTTCCGTGACTTATTTGGTTTGTTTTTATTTTTGTTTGTTTGTTTATTGATTTGTTTGTTTGTTTATTGCTCTCCTTTTGTCAGGGATATTTAACTTAGATAAGGGATCTTTTTTGGTGCCATGGGTCCCTTTGGCAGCCTGCCTTTCTCAGAATAATGACTTTAGATATAAACAATAAAACGCATAGGACTGTAAAGGAAACTACATATAATAAATACCATCATCAAAAATGTTTTCAATTCAAATTTATGGTCTAGCAATCAATGTACCTATTACTGCATTGACCATAAAACCCAGTGGTAGGTCTCATAATGTCTATAAGTTCAAAGAAGTTACAGAAGCTGAGAGTCAAAGACATTTGGGGATCACCTGTGGCACCTGTTATGTGAAACGAAAATATCTGTGATTCCTCTTGGTGACAGTCCCCAGTCCTGCTAAGTCTACTGGAGTTCGTTGCCTACATTCAAAACTGAAGGAAACGCTAAACTCTAGGCAGAGGTTAGTGGGGGAGGAGGGGGAAAGTAATGTTTTTCCATCCAAGTTCATGGACCTCTGGTTTAAAAAGAGCTGGTTTCGAGGAAGGCGTTGTTGGGGTGACTCTGGAACCGGCGGATTTCTCACAAATGTGCCTCTTCAGTTGTGCTTTTGCATGTTATTTATTCGGCCCTGTATGGAGAAAAGCGACACATCTCAAACTCGAATTCCTTATGTCCCAAGCCAAATTCCTGACCTTCTTTCTTTCCCTGCCCAGATCTGCCTCCCTCCGCTCGATGGATGGGAGCTCGCTCCTTCAAGCAGAAACCTTGGGTGTGCCCGATGCCTCTCCCTCTCACATCTCACACCAACTTCATCAGGAAATCCTACTGACCCTGCCTTCAAAACAAACCCAGAATCTGACCACCACTCGCCCCTCCGCTGCTCCCAACCTGGCCTATGCCAGCGGGATCTCTGACCTGCAGCAGCCCCCGCCCTGCTCTCCTTGCTCCTTCCTCACCCCTCGACAGTCTCTTCTCAACAAAACAGAGTGGCCTTTCTCTGCTACGAGCACCCTGGCCTCCTTGCTGTTCCTCAGTTGTGCCAGGCACCTTTCCACCTTAAGAGCCTTTGAATGACTTGGCTGTTCTCTCTGGCAGTAATAATTTCCCCTCAAACATCAACATCCCCACTCTCACATCTCTTTTAAGTCTTCATGCAAATGTCACCACCTCCAGGAGGTCTATCTTGATTGCCCTATTTAAATGTACAGCTGTGTCTCCAGTCCTCCCAATATATTTAACCTCCTCTAATTTCCCTCTCATTTTTAGCATGTAAGACCTATCATGTTACATAATTTACTTATTTTTTATGTTTATTTTGTCTTCCTCTTTCCTCTACTCACCCCCATCTAGAAGGTGAGCTCCATAAAGAAAAGGATTTTTGTTTTGCTCACTACTAGAATAAGGGGCGGCGTGTAATAGGTGCTCAATAAATCTAGTAAATTGACAAATAAAGCAGGGTTGGTGGGTTGCATATTCTAGTGAAACAGCTCAGACCCGAAAACCAGAATTGGGCTCTGTTCTCAGCTGCTGCTGACAAGCTGTGTTTCTTGGGACAACTCATTACATCTCTAAGCCTCAATTTCCTTATCTGTAACACAGAAATCACAAAAGCCTGTCTTACGAAGAAGTTGTGAGGATTAAGTGAGCCAGTCAGTAAAGGGCCAGACACTTTGCAGGTGTTTCATAAATGCTGGTTCCTGGGCCCCTTCCGATCTGGAATAAGCAACTTCCTCCTGTCGGCATGGGGTCTGGGGAACTCCTGTAAAAAGGCAGGGCTCATGTCCCTCTCCTTCGTCTTGTTCCCAAAAAGGCTCAGAATAGAACCAAAGTCTCCTGGCTCCATTCGGAGTTGTAGCCAACAGACCACACGACCACTTTTTTCCTGTCCACTACTTTCTTTTGAGGTGGAAAGTAGTCGTTGGAATAACTTACCCAGGGGCAGGGAAAGGAAAAAACAGCAAAAATTGTTTTAAAAGGGAGTTATACAAGCATATGCAGGAAAACCCTATTGAGGGACATAGATGCTGATTCAAAAGAGGAGGAAATGTGAAATTTGACAGTTTTCCAGGCCTTCCCTGGTCCTGAATTTCCTCTCTTCCATCACACATTTTTCTCACCCACAAAATGGGCATTAAGAAAGATGACAGGTCAAAAAATAGACCATGTAGAAAAGAGGAGAAAGATGGAGGTTGCTGTTCAGCAGGAGTATAAACACTGCCCCCTATTCCTCCCACCAGTTCCCTAAATCATGATGGGGAAAGGCAGGCTCCAGCAGAAGCTGATGTCTCCCCAGGGAAGGAGAGTGAATTCCAGATCACTAATGGACACTGTTTTCCAGGGCTGCTTTGATCTCCTGCCCGATCCAGGGCTGGAGACCAGGGAGCTGGGACTCCAAGGAAAACCGGACTTCACAGCAGTCTCAAGCAGCTGTCTTCCCGCAAGGGCGTGTGCCTGCAACTCGAGGTCAGCCCTGCTGTCCGGCCTAGCTTGTGCCTGACTCCTGTGCCCTTGCCCTTCAGCCCTAAGGAGTCCTGCCTTCCTTTTTTTCCTCCCCACCCAAAACGGAGCTGAGTTGACATCTAAAAATGAGTAAGTGTGAAGCGAGACTGCACGCTGGTCTTTGTTGAGGATTTGTTTTTGCCAAGAGGCTTGGTGGAGAAGATTGCATTTATTGGTTATTTTTAAATCTGGATTTCTGGAATTTGATTTGGAAAAAAAAAAAGGAAAGAAAAAAAAAAAAACCAGACACTCAAGTCATGAGAGTCAAGTGGCTCTGAGCATCCTCTTTGGGAAGCTTGGTACTCTTTAGAGTGGCCAGAAGCCCTGGGAGTGTTGGGCTGTCTGAGAACAGAGATGCATACGGGTTCCAGGCAGTTCCAGAAAGCATCCTGCTCTCCATCCCATGGGGAGAATACGCCACACCGACATGATGCCTCAGTTCTGGCACCTGCACATGGGCACTGGCTGCGTGCCAGGCTGTGTGCTGGATGATAATAGAAAAAGTCTTGGCTCCTGGTTGTGGGGGGGTCATCCTTCAGAGGAAGAAATTGATGATTACAACATACTTACAATATAAGCTAGATAGGGGAAGATGCAAGGTTGGAGATGGAGCTGCTAACCTAGTTCAGAAAGATCTAGAAAGCCTCCAACTATGACTGTTGAAGAATGAGTGGGATTTAGCAGAGCACAGCCAGAGAGTACTGTGGGTAAGAGTCCTGTGGTGGGGGGCATGCGGACAAGAAAACGGCCTTTGAAGGCAGACAGATGTGACTTCTAGTATCCTGCTCCACCTCTGACAAGCTGTGCCGTTTAAGCAAGTTTGCTCACCTACTCTGCACCTCATTTTCCTCATCTGTGAACTGAGGATAATCTGAATGCTTTACTTACAAGAGCTAAGATTTACTGATCCTGTACTGGGTCCAGGCACTCTTCTAAGCATCTTACATATATTAACTCAAAGGATAATTTTCAAAAAAGATAAAATTTTGACTTTCATACGGATTCGAAAGGAAGCTGTATCTAAGAGTTTATGGAACCCATTAAGTTATGAGGGAAGCTGGAAGATGTTATGACTAATTCAGAGGAGAAATCGAAGTACCTCACAATTTTAGTGAGACAAGGAACAATGAAATTAATTTATAAATAGATATAAAATTGGAAGAGTTGGTCAATATCAACTTAGGTTATTCCTAGGTTAAGACAACCTAGAAATGGTAATAAATTGCATTCTACCTAACACGATTTACATTTCTGTAGACAAAAATCATTTGCATTACTGTCAGTTTTTCTACAACTTTACAGAGCTCTAAAAGTAACTCGAAGATAATAAAAGGTAGAGATAACCTTGATGAGCCAGTCAGGGCGCCCACTAAATTTCAAGGTCTTTCCAATTTGTCCCTATGGTCTCCCTCCATCTCTATACAATCATAATAATCTCAAAGAAAAATTATTTTTTCACTTTGTAAATTGTATGAATGTCTAACTGCTATGCTCTACACCTGAAACTAATATAAAATAATATTGAATGTCAAAAAAAATTTTTTTAATTAATTTTGATGACAAAATAAAGTTGGTCTCATTAGGTTTGGCCTGATTGTTCACATAGGTGCAGTGAGAGTATTAATTTGTCATACAGGCCTCCTAAATTTGAGCCATACAATTTTAAACAATTACAAAATTAACTTTTGTCTGGAGATTTTCATAAGCAATCTCCAATTGGAATTTTAAAAGGCTCTATTATTTATTATTCCTAGGTTAAGAAACCCAGCCCAAGAAACTTTTTCTACCAGATTTCTTTTACCTGTCAAACCTATAAATTTGAGTGAATTCCTTTTTTTTTTGAGGTCCCCCAAATACCCCAAATATTATTCCTTGGCACCTGTTAACCAGGTACCAGATCAGTTTCCTTGGAGAGCTTTGTAGGCATTAACTCTGTAAGTACAGCCAAATTTTATCCCTTAAATGTCTTAGCATACCTGATTTAATGAGCATCATTCTCAAATACGACATTCCAGGTGAGGCCTTGATGTACAGTTTAACCTGGTAAGATGGAAGTCATACTCTTATTGAACCTATGCAAATAACTATGGCCGTGAAAAGTAAGGAGACATTAAGAGTTTCTGAATTCTGTAGATCAGTAAAAATCAGATTATTTTTAAATGGTTTAGTTAGTAGATCAAAAACAGGATCTACTAAATTGGTATGGGTTGTAGATGGCTTAAGAAGAAAAACAAAGGGATTCCTTATAAATCTGGAAAATAGAACATTAAAATTAGATCCTCAATTTTCCAAACAAATAACTATAATAAAATTTCCCTTGTCAGTTCATTCAGTCCTATGGAGTTAATTCTTGTTTTGCTGGCTCTTGAGTTAGTCTCATGAAGCCATTGGTTTGACTGTAAGGCCCTGGAAATCCTGAGTCACTCAACTCATACAGTTTAAAGTCGCCTGAGCCATGGCAGCTCAGCTTTGAGTGTCAACAGGTTGAAGATCTGTACAGCCCCTTTCCATGAAGCTCTGGGAATGTGTTTTTGTTACAAACACAGATTCTGGCCTGTAGCTTATAGCAAGGTCTTCAGGCAAGCTTCAGAGTCATTATAGATGGCAATGACCTAAAATGGCTATAATTAATTTACTACCGATAATTTTCCAATGTGAACTGTCTGATGAGGGTTCATAATAAGAACCATGAACTGACAAGGACATTTGGTTGTTTCTGGCATGCAAAACGAAGAGAATCAAACTATTCCAAAAAGAATAAAATTTAAGCAAAATATCTCTAAAGATAATGATTATGTCTATTTTCAAAGAAGTCAGTAAATGTTACATCTGATTCCTAAATATGGATGAACAGAATTTGTACAGAGGAAAAAATTTTGTGATATAACATAGTCAGTAATCCTGGGACATAATTTCTTTTGTACCAAGAATATCAAATAAAGAGATTCGATAAGTTTGGAGTAGGGCCTAGATGTCTTATAAATGTTCACAGATCTCTGTTCCAAGATAAATAAGTCTGATATGCATCCCACTGGCCTAGATCATACTAGATTCAAATTAAAAAAGGAAGGCTACGGCAAATAAACATTTCATATAATATCAGAGCTAATGACTGATACATTATTCACAGGACTCTGATGAAAGAAGGAAAACTGGACAGAGCTATATCATAATTGCTCTAGTTCTTAAAAGAACTACTCCATAGGAGTGTTTTCCTATGGAGAGCAGGAGCATTGTCTCAAGGACTTCCCATGAACTATACAATTTAATAATATTTTTGTAAATGACATTTTACCTATATGACCATAACCTAGAGAAAGCTGAGCATCACTTCTGTTTGACAACTCTTCCCATGCAGCTCTTCGAGCAACTCTAATTATTTTTAGCTTTTTTTTTTTTTTTTAATAAAGTGAACGAACAAAGCTTCTTGATTTTCCAGGGGTCCCACAGGAAAGCTCAAAGATGGTTTTAGATATAGCAGATATCTTGAAAATTTTACTTTACTTTTTTCTATATGTAGGATCTAGTTTGGGAAGGCAACATTTCAAAAAGAGGAGATTGGGATGTTCAATTAAGATATGATCCAGAGTGCCTGTAATTGTAATAATAAAGCATTTAAAAATAAATATAGAAGGTAACGAGATTGTAAAGAACATTAGCTCTTTCATATATGAGGAATCTTAGTTCTTTTTTTATCTCCTTAAATAAGTAAGGATATAATAAAATCAAAATAAATCACAGAAAATCATGAGCACGTGGAATCTTTGCTATCTAGGCAATTACACAGAAAGAAAAAAATGACTTTTCAAATGACAGGTGAAGCATTAGTGTGTAAACCAAAGAAGCAAGCCTATCAAGATTAAACAAACTTTGCTACGATTTATATATTTTGTAGCTTTTTTTAAACTCAAGTATCATAAACCAAAGGAAATCAAATTTACTTTTACATAAATGCTCTTTTATATTCCAGATCAAACTAACACTTTAGCAAAGCACTCATTTCTCTTTTCAGAGGATCCACAAGGCCAAAACAATTTTCATATTAATACTAAGATGTTATTTATGCTAACATGTTGTAAGTGCATCATTTTTACCATCAAATGAATCAATTAATAAGTATTTAAGAAAGTTCTCAAAATTCCAATATGATAAATAGTGATAGTTCAAAATTACATAAATGAAAGTTGTTTGGGGTCCTCAAAAAGTCTCAAGAATTCACAGGAATTGAAAGATCAAAATAAAAAAAGCCTGAGAACCTCTGGTCATATACAAGTTATATTCCTCTGTTACTTCTGCTCCTAGGGTAATCTCAATCATGCATACAGTCATACAAATTTTTATTTTTAATCAAAGTAACTAATTTCTATTTCACAGATAACACTGGGTGAGGAGGGGAGAGAGGGTATGACGGTAGCTAATTAAGACCTGCCTGCCTTACCCAAGTATTCTAGCAGACAAGTAAAGCTTACAATACAACTTTCTGTAGTCACACATATGCCTTTTACACCTTTTAAAAATGTTCATTAATAAAACCCAGAATATAGCTATTAGTATATAGCATATAAGCAGAAGTACATAATCTTAAAATTATGCTTAGTAAACACTGTTTCAGTATTCTATCTTAGAAATTATTTAAGAATCAATGATTATTCATTAAATAACTTAATTTACTATCAGGTCAAAGTTTTCAGTCATCTTGGAAATTACCTACTATGTGGTATATTGTAAGACACAATCACTGTTAAAAATTTGTCAAAATAAAGATTCAATATCATTGACTACAAATTTACATTTCTTGATTATCATGTTACACAGAAGGAATGTTAGCTTATTTGATCAATAAATCTGAATAAGCTCAGGACACACTAACCCAAGGAGAATAAAATGCACACTGGTATTATAATTATATTGATAAATCAGACATAGCTGCTTTTATTAAAGTAAAATTATTAATTAATCTTGCTGAATTTGCCTAAGATTTACCTTACATATGTGCACTTGGATTCTTAAAACACGTCTGAGTTTCTATAGGAATAGTATATTTTACTTTACACACATTTAAAGCATTAGAAATTTAATTTCTTCCCTTTATTGAAATTTTAGGAATATTTATAATATTTTTTAAAAAATCTCTACAAGTGATTCAAAATGGGGCTCCTTTTCTTTGAGACTTCATAATTTAATTAATGAATATCCTCTAAAGATAGGAAAACTTTACATACTTGTACAAGATATAAAGGCCTTTCTATATTACAGACATATAGAGCCTATCTATATCTTTAGATCTACAGTGTTAGACAAAGATCAAGAATAAACTCAAAAACACAAAGACATTCACTGGTCCAATTATCAAACAGTTGTTCTCCTTACCAATGGGCATAAAATTCTTAATTGATTTGAGCTCATATAGACAAAAAGATGAACAAGGCAGATTGTCTGCCTCTCTCAACAGAGAATAGATCTTTATAATCCATTAACCTATTTACAGAGATCACTAAATGTTCTGACCACAAAAATCAAATTCCCAGTTATTGCTGCCACTAAAGGGGAATAACTTGTCAGCTGTAATTGAACCAAAAACAAAACACGAACTTTAAGTAGAGAGAATGAAAATAAAGAAAAAGAGAATGAGCAAAGTTAAAGTTCTCTTGTTACTTGGAATTTACTTTTGAGAGGTGACAAAAGATGTGGCTGTACTTACACCACCTATGACATTTACTTCTGCAAATGCAGTTTACCTGGCTCTGTTGGGTGAATCTGTTGAATATCTTGGTAGAATATTAAAGGACCATTTTCAAAAAAAGGTAAAATGATGACTCTTAATACAGATGTAAATGAACATCGTCAAAGACTTTACACAGCTCTTTGAGTAACGAGGAAACCAGTAAGATGTTACAAGTGGTTAAAAGAAAGCTGAAAGAAATGATTTTGCGAACAGATGCAAAACTGACACAGCTGGTCAATGTCCTCTGGACAAAACCAATTGCATTTCTATTGGGAAGGATTATTGCATTACTATCAGAATTTTACAGCGTACAGAGTTGTAAAATGGGCTAGGAGTGACAGGTAGAGATAATTCACCTGATTGGTGAGTTAAGCAGACACCAAATAACGTTCACTTTTTTCTTTCTTTCTTATTTACTTTCTTTCTTTTTTCTTTTTTTTTCTTTCTTCCGCTTTAAAGTCTTTCACTATTTTCCCCTATACTTCGTAAGTAGGTATTATTATCATCCCTATTTAGATAGAATACAAGGCAGAGGTGGAGCCCAAGGTCGCACAACTAGTAAAGGGCTAAGCTGATGTAAAATGGACCCAAGGTTGTATTTCAATCAGATATGGGAAAATGACAGACATGAAGACAAATGCCTTTGAAAGAAGAATTTATTCCTTACAGTTTCCAAGAGTAGGGAGGACGCCATGCCATGCAGGGCCATATGAAAAAGCACCAGGGTTGGTTAGGAGATAGAAAAAAAGCCTAGGCAAAAGCTTTTATTGTGGTTTTTATGAGAAAGAATGGAAGAGGCAAGGTAAGCAGTTTAGAGTTGGTTAGTTTGAGTAATTTCAGCTGGCTCCTGGCTATGGCGTGGTCCTTAGTTATCTGGTACCTGGTCCTGGGCTGATTTAGGGGAGGGGGGGGGATATTGACTTGATGTGTGAGTTAAATAGAGCAGGTGGTTGGGTGTTTGGGCTTTGAATTGACTGATTTGCATGTGAAAGGCAGGCTCACAGGCAAATTGTTTACTATCTCTAGGAATTAGCTAGCCCTGGGAGAGCCAGTCTCTCCAGGATTAGCAAGGCCCTAAAATGTCAAAGCTCATAATACACAGAACATAAAACCATGATTAATACATGAGCCTGAACTTGAACTCCAGCAGTCTGACCCTGGAGTGTGTGTTTGTATCCGTACACCCTACTGTCCTTCACGGGGTTATTGTGAGTACTCAAGTGGGGTATATAATAAACATATACTGCTTAGCACATGGCCCAGCACTTAATAAGTGCTTTATAAATCACTAGGACTATTATGCAGAGGCCTGGAAGTGGGAGCAAGAACAAGGCTATTCAGGAAACTAAGCAATGCAGCATGGCTTTGACTAAGGAATGTTGGGGAGTGTGAGGAATGAGCAGAAATGAGGCTAGTCCTGTCAGGGGAGGCCAGGTCCTGGAGGCCTTCCTTGTTAAGGAGGGTAGAATTTACCCTGAGGGCAAGGAGGAACCACTAAAGTGTTTTTAAAAAGGCTCAAATTTTTTCTTTTTAGAAGGTTCCTTTCTGGCTAATGGGTGAAGAATGGATTTATTGCAGGACAGCACTGGAGGCAGTAGTGACCAAGGCAGCCAGATAAATAAAGGCTTTATCTCCCCAGCAGCCACGCAGCACTCCCAGATTTTCATTAGGCCCTCTGCCTATCCTCCCACTCTCAGTCCCTTGGTAGGGGTTTGTGTTCTAGCCCCCTCAGGGGTGGAGCCCTTGACAGCCTAGGCCTAAATCAATGAGGTCAGCCCATTCTTTCGGTCACTACAATTAAGTCACAGATAAGCCCAATAACAGTGACTATCACAACTTTGTCTTAGACTACTGGAAAACAAACTTGCTTTTGTGTGCAGAATTTGGATCTGAGAGGGTATGATGATGGCTGGAGCTGCTGCAACCACCTTGCCACTTCAAGGGGAGAGCCTAGAGCTGCTGGGGGCCATGACCTAGAACAGAAGAATAAAGTCAACCCAGTGAGAAATAGAAAAGGAGTTCCCAAACCATCATTTGAGCCCTGAATCTAGCCATAACTGAAGCCATCGACTTCACTTTTCAGTTCATTTTTTGCCAAGCTAATTTGAGTTTCATTTCTGATTGATACAATGAAAGTAAATGAAAGCAAATGGCTCATTGCAATCCATTCTCTAATACTGATTAAATCAGGAAGCACAATCCTACTGCCATAGACTGAATGTCTACCCCCACTCCCCATCCCCATTCATATATTGAAATCTAATTGCTAATGCAATCTTTTTGGAGGTAAAGCCTTTGGGAGACAATTAGATCATGAATGCAGAGTCTTCAAGAGTGCAATTAGCATCCCTATAAAAGAGACCCCAGAGAGCCCCCTTGTCCCTTCCAACATATTAGGACAGCAAAAAGATGGCAGTCTATGAACTAGGAAGTAGGTTCTCACCAGACACTGAATCTACTGGCACCTTGATCTTGGACTTTCCAGCCTCCAGGACTGTGAGAAATAAATTTATGTTGTTTATAAGCCTTCCAGTCTACGATAGTTTGTTACAGCAGTCTGAACAGACTAAGACACCTACCAGCGGTTTTTAATAGCGAAAAAAAGAGAAAGGTTTACCATCCAAAGCACTCTTGTGCACCTTTGGTAAAAGCTGGTACAAACTTTGTAGAGGAAAGTTAGGCACTAGTTACTAAAATTTAAATGTTTATACTGTTTGATCCAGGAATTCCACATCTAGAAATAAATTCTACAAACTTGCACAATCATGCAAATGTAACGTTATTTATTAGAGCGAACATTAGAAATAACCCAAATGTCCATCAAAAAGAGATGGGGAAAAAAAAAGAGAGAGAGGGAATGGAAAAATAAATTATGGAATTTCTATACAATCAGTGCCATCACATGCTGGCAACTCAAACATCATACATAGCCCTACACACAATGAAATAAGACACAGTTTAAGAGATTGCGATTGTTCTATATGAAGATACTGTGAGTTGTCCATAATATATAAAAGAAAAAATAAATCACGATGATATATATGATATGTGTCTAAGAGCTCCATCAGTATATACTAGGATACCCATCAAACTATCGATCGTGGTCATCTCTAGAGAGTCAGCTCATGGGAAAATTTATATATCCTCTTTTATATATTTCTATAATGTTTTCTTTTCCTAAGACATTTATTACTTTGATAAGAAAATAATGATGAAGTTAAATATTTTTAAAAAGTAAGGAAGATACGGTCTAGATACGTGTCTACCTCTTTCCTCCTAACTTTGAAAAGGAAAAATAGCTCAAAATGCTCTAAAAACAATGACATCATTTAAGTAGATTAATGGGAAGTTGTGAAAATATTTGATTGAATGTACTCAGAGTCCTTCTCTCCCAATTCTGCACATTTGTAAGACTTCAGTCAAATGCGAATAAGTCTTACAGTTCTAAGAAGAGCATGACAATCCAGCCCTTTGATTAACAGAGCTCCAAAATTACCAGATAAAAAACTTAGAGTTCTTGCCACCCTGAACAAGCCCAATCCCATCTGATCTCTGAAGCTAAGCAGGGTCGGGCCTGGTTAGTACTTAGATGGGAGACCACCGACTGAGGAAGACCAGGTGCTACAGGCCTAAAAAAATAAAAAATAAGGGATCGTAAGCTGACAAGGTCTTTGCAATCTGTGAAGTCAATCAAGGGTTGCCTCACCTGAAAAAAAAGTAAAAACAAAAACTTAGAGTTCTGTCTTCATGTTGGACAGGCTACCAAATGTTTGAAAACATGGAGAAAATGAGCTAAACTTTTTGCTTCTTCTTCCAATTGTTTTGGCTTTGAGCAGAAAGTGCTGTTGTACCCTATTTCAGAGTTCAGCGTCTAACCTAGATATATAGCTTCTATTAAAAGAAAAAGAGTTAGAGGGGGTGAATGAAAAGTGAGTTGAGACAGAAGAGTGAATGAAGGAGTAAAGATCCCTTGGTGGCAAGTAACATGCAACTCAAACTGGCCTTGGCAACATGTATCTGAAAAGTCTGCTGATGTCAGGTGTGGCTGAATCCAGGAGCTCAATAGTATCAGAACCAGTCTCTCTCTGTCTCTTTGTGGTGGAATTTCATATAGGAAGGCTCTTCCCAACCTGTGGCACTAGCCCTGGCATCTCCAGGCTTATATCCTGTTCTCTCTCAAAACCAGCAGGAAGAAGATGCTCTATTTCCCCAGCAGTCCCATTGACATGAATTGGCTCTGATGTGTGTGTGTGTGTGTGTGTGTGTGTGTGTGTGTGTGTGTGTGTCTGAATGAAGTCACATGGCCATGTTGAAAGCAGTCCTTATGGCTATGGGGATAAAGTAGTCTACTAGCACAGGCCTGGGCTGCATGCCCATTCTCAGAGCTTGGGTGAGAGTTATGCTCACCAAGTCATATGGATTAAAAGCAGAGGAAGGTTGGTGTCTCCAAAGGAAAATCGGGAAAGACAGACGTAAAATATAGGAAGAGCCAAGTGGGTTGATAGGACTTCAGCTCCATTTCAAATATTTGATGAGTGCTAAGAAGAACAATAAAGCAGGGAGATGGGAATAAGAAAAAGAAAATCGTTTTAACCCTTCTCTGGGACTAGTATCCCTTCCCTGCTCTTGAGGCATTTTGGAGATTAAAAAGTCAATGCCTTCAGCTTTTAGTTTTACTCTCTGGAGATTCCTCCTAAAGCAAGAGAATTCAAGATCAACATTCCGAGGGTGGGGAAAAGAGGTTCATTTTCATGCTATAGGGACTTCAGGGTCCTGAGCTTCCCAGGGTTTGAGCGAAGTGGTGCCCTTCCTGGGTCGGGATTTTTCCACTTAGCAATTATTCATGGAGTGTCTGCTCCACCTCAGGCAGAGTTCACAGCAGTACAGCAGCCCTCACGGAATTTGCTGTCTAAGATGAGGCACTGACAAGGACTATTAAATAAGACACATATAGCATCTCTGGTGGTGAGAAATGCTATGACAGAAGATAAAGCATGGTGGGTCAAAAGGAGGTCAAGAAGTCATTTGAGCAAAGATTGAAGGACTTGAGGGATGAGGTTTTGAGAGCCACGTAGCTCTGTGGGGGAGCAGAGTTCTAGGCAGAGGGAAGAGCAAGATCAAAGACCTTGGGGCAAAAGGACATTTGTGTTATTGGAGAAGCCAGGAGGCTGGTGTGACTGGACAAGGTGTGTGAAGGGAAGAATGGCAGGAGGTCTTGCTGTGTGCTCATATAACATCTTGCTGTATGCTTGCATGACCTCTTCTTTGTGTGTGCTAGCTCTCTGATGTCTCCTTTCATAAGGGCACTAACCCCATCATGAGGGTGCCACCCTCATGCAATTATCTAACCCACATTACCTCCTAAAGGCCCCATCTCCAAATACCATCACTTAGGGGTGGGGGGTGGGGTAGGACTTCAACATACGAATGGGAATGGGACACACAAACATTCAGTCCATAACACCTTTCTAATGAATTTTGACTTTGCTCAAGGTAGAGTCAGTGTCTGTGGCTTTCAACCAAGAATCCTAATTGTTGAGCACTTACTCAATTTCATTTAATTCTATTGTGTCTCTTAGAAAAGAAAACTAGAAGAGTGGGGAGAGCTCAAAGTCCCTTATTCCCACTGCTGGAGAGATAGCTCAAAGCAGATTACAACTAGCAGAAGTCATTAGTGTCATCTTGATTTACGATACATCCATGTGTTTAAGAATTTCCTCACTGCATAGTCCTAACTTCCTAACTCTTTCTTTGAAGGTTGCTGGTTTCTTCAATCAGGTCTGCAGTGAACCATAACTGCCCCCCAGGACTGGTTCATTCACAGACTCAGCTTTCCTCTTCACCTACTCCCCGCCTCAGCTGCTTGGCTATTAAGGAGCTGTGTGTTTCCTGTTTACAAAGAGATATGAAATAGATTAGTTGAGGAGTTCACCCTTAATGCTTTGCTGCTTCCTTCTGATTCACAAGATGAATGTCACTTGGCCCTAGAGTTTTATTTGTCTTTGGAAGTAATGGATTAGATGATGTTTAGAAATTCGTGACAATATAAGACCGGATCCGTAAGGTGCTCAGTTTACATTACTCATTTGTATTTTGTTTAATTATATACCTTACCATGTTCCAAAGAGGATTTATTAAATATGTGCTATGCGAAAGATTTTTTTTTTAAATGATGAAGCTGGGGCTAAGTAAAAATTAAGGGAGGGGATAAATCTGATGAATTAAGAGGCAAATTAGAACAGCAAGTTGCCTTACACATATTGCCTGAAATTCTATATAGACATTAAAGTTATACTGCAAATCTTGTTCTGAGCTTCCTGGTTGGCAAAGCAAATAGGGAAATACTTTTGATATATAATTGATAATGCCTTTAAGATTAAAAACAAACTAATTGCTCAGACAATGTGGCTGGTTGTAATTCTTTACTTACATGAGAAGTGGTAATTGAATACCTGTCTTTTGTTTGGGCTCAGAAAACTTTTACTTTTTTAATCCTGGGAAATGTTATCCTTAAAAAACTCAAGAAACAAAAATTTAACATTTCAGATCTGATAAGTTAAAGTTAGTCACTCTCACCACAGAATAATCATTATTATTATTATTTTTTTTTACAAAGAGGCTTTTAAGACACTTAAAAGATTTAACATTTAAAGAGTAGTAACATGGCATTTCGTGACATGTAAATAGTAATAATGTGTTTAAGTGTTTGCTTACAGATAGATCTCTAGTTGGGTCTGGTGGGACCTGAAAAGCTTTCTAGTTCATTCTTTAAGTCCAACATGGTAAGATCATTAACTTTTTTTTAATTGCAGTAAATTTTATTATCTTAATCATTTTTAAGTGTAAAGTTTAGTAGTGTTAAGTATATTCACATGGTTGTGCAACAGATCTCTAGAACTTTTGAATCTTGCAAAAACGAAACTCTACCCATTGAACAACTGTCCCCATTTCCCCCTTCCCCAGCCCCTAGCAACTACCATTCTACTTCCTGTTTCTGTGAATTAGACTACTCTCGATATCTCTTATCGGTAGGATCATACGATAATTGTCTTTCTGTGACTGGCTTATTTCACTTAGCGTAATTTCTTCAAGGTTCATCCATGTTGAATGAACCTTATAGCATGTGAATAATATTCGTGTGTGTGTGTGTGTGCGTGCAACATTTTCTTTATCCATTTATTCTTGTGAGGACATTTGGATTGCTTGCACATTTTGGCTATTGTGAATAATGCTGCAGTGAACACAGGTGTGCAAATATCTCTTTGAGATCCTGCTTTCAATCCTTTTGGGTAAATACCCAGAAGTGGAATTGCTGGATCATACGGTAATTCTATTTTTAATTTTTTGAGGAACGTACATAGTGTTTTCCACAGTGGCTGGGCCATCTTATATTCCCACCAACAATATACAAGAGTTCCAGTTTCTCCACATCCTTGCCAACACTTGTTTCTGTAAGATCGTTAACCTTTGAGGAACAAAGGACCAGAGATTAGTACACTTAAAATATTTTGTCTGATGGCAGAGTGCCTCATCCCATCAACATTTCAGGAAACCTTCCAAGGTATCCCCAACGTTTTATTTTTATTTATGTATTTATTTTATGCCTACAGCATCTGGTCTTCCTAGGTGATCTAGTACTAACCAGGCCTGACCCTGCTTAGCTTCCAAGATCAGACAAGATTGGGCACATTCAGGGTGGTATGGCTGTAGATGCCCAATTTTTTAAATTAAACATTTTTTTTAAAAAAATTCACTCATGGAATAAAAAATAATGGTGTAAGGTCCACAGATTGGGAAAGAAGATATAAAACTGTCTTTGTTTGCAGATGGCATGGTTGTCTATGTAGAAAATCCCAGGGAATCAACACAAACACCAAAACAAATATGTCATTACAGCAAGATTATAGGAGTGAATATTCTCTCTATATACCAGCAATGAACAATTAAAATTTGAAATTAAAAACACAATACCACTTACACTAGCACCTTCCAAAATGAAATACTTAGGTATAAAATCTAATAACATCTAGGTACAAGATCTATATGAGGGAAACTATAAAACTCTGCTGAAAGAAATCAAAGAACAACAAAATAAATGGAGAGATATTATTTGTTCATGGATAAGAAAATTCAGTATTAAGATGTCAGTTCTTCCCAACTTGATCTGTAGATTCAGTTCAATTCAATCAATAGCTCAGCAAATATTTTGTGGTAGCAACAAATGGAGTTTATATGGAGAGGCAAAAGACCTGAAATAGACAACACATTATTAAAGAAGAACCAAGTCAGAAAGACCTGACATTACTTAGCTTCAAGACTATAAAGCTACAGTAATCAAGGTAGTGTGGTATTGATGAAAGAACAGATGGATTGATGGAACAGAATAGATAGACCAGAATTTAACCCTCACTAATATAGTCAACTGATTCTTTTTTTTTTTTATAGGTACAGTACCCGGTCTTCCTAGGTGGTCTCCTATCCAAGTGCTAACTGGCCCAACCCTGCTTAGCTTCGGAGATAAGACAAGATCAGGCGTGTTCAGGATGGCATGGCTATAGTCGACTGATTTTGACAAAGAAACAAATGCAATTCAATAGAGAAAAGATAGTCTTTTCAACAAATGATGCTGGAATAATTGGACATCCACATGCAATAAAGATGAATCTAGATACTAACCTTACACCTTTCACAAAAAATGAACTCAAAATGGATTATAAACCTGCACGTAAAGCATATGATTTAGCAATGATTTTTTTAGACATACCACCAAAACACAAGCCATGAAAGAAAATATTGATAAGATAATCTTTTTCATTCAAATTAAAAATTTCTGTGTGAAAGACCGTCAGGAGAATGAAAAGACAAGCCACAGGCTGAGAGAAAATATTTCCAAAACACATATCTGATAAAGGACTGTATCCAAAATATACAAAAAACTCTTAAAACTCAACAATCAGAAACCAAGCAATCCAATTAAAAAGTGGGCAAACGATCTGAACATACACCTCACCAAAGAAAATGAATACAGGGCAAATAAGCATGTGAAAAGCTCAATATCATATATCATTAGGAATTTCAAATTAAAACCACAATGAGATTACATCAGTTAAAATGGCTAAAATCCTAACCACTGATAACACTGAAAAGCTGGATGTGGAGCAACAGGAAGTCCCATTAATTACTAGAGGGAATTCAAAATGGCACAGCTGCTTTGGAAGACAGTATCACTGTTTCTTACAAAGCTAAACATAGTGTTACTATAAGATTCAGCAATTTCTTTCCCTTCTTTGCATTTGTATTTACCCAAATAAGTTGAAAACTTATGTCCACACAAAAACCTGCACGTGGATGTTTATAGCAGCTCTATTCATAATTGCTAAAACTTGGAAGCAACCAAGATGTCCTTCACTAGGTGATAGGATAAATAAACAGTGGTACATCCAGACAGTGGAATTGTATTCAGGCTAAAAAGAAATAAGCCATCAAATCACAGAAAGACCTGGAGGAACCTTAAATGAATATTTCTAAATGAAAGAAGTCTTTCTGAAAGGCTGCTTACTGTGTGATTCCAATTACAGGACATTTCTGAAAACGAGAAAACTATAGAAACAGTGAAAAGATCGGTGTTTGCCAGGGGTTCAGGGAGCATGGGGGTGGGAGGGATAACTAGATGGAGCACAGGGGATATTTAAGGCAGTGAATCTATTCTATAAGATACTATGATGGTGGATACATGACATTGTTAAAACCCATAGAATGTACAACACAAAGAGCAAAACTTGCTATCAATTATGGACCTGAGTTAATAGTAATACATCAATTATTGGTTCTTCAATTTTAACAAATGTACCACATTGATGCAAGATATTAAAAATAGAGAAAATTATGTGTGTGTGCTGGGAGGATATAGGAAACTTTCTGTACTTTCTGCTCAATTTCTCTGTCAACCAAAAACTGTTCTAAATAGTAGAGTATTAATTCCAAAAAATGGTACTATGGCAAAGACAACGCTATGTGTTTTTCTGGAAAGACCACATTTCTCAGCTTCCTCAGAATTATTTGGGTCCAAGTGATTGAGTTCTGAGCTTCGGAATGTGGATAGAAACAATATAGGCCATTTCTAGTCCTGGCTCTTCCCAATATCCCACCCTCCAGCTTATTTTTCCTTTTGTAAGGACCTTGTTCAGGATGAGGGGACAACAAGACTGCAGAAGGCTGCCCAACCCACCCTGAACTCAGTATGAATAAGAAAAACCCTATTACCGAGTTAAGCCACTGAGATTCTCAGGATTTATTTGTTACTGCAGCATAGCTTAATATAACCTGACCAAAACAAACACCAAAAGCCTTATTATAACAGAAACAAACAGCAACAAAAATGCAGTTCCCTTGCCTCACCTCTCCTCACTCTCTAATCTTATTCCCCAGAGGACCATTTTTGATGTTTTAGCAGCTTCTTTTGGCATTATGTCCATATTTCTCAATACGAATTTGCTTCAAAATTTTATGTACCCATTTTAGACATTATCTATTAACTTTCTGTTACAGCAGATGATACTTTAGCTTTCTTAAGTCATCAACAACCCTGATTCTTCCCTTTCCATCTTCACAAATGTGATAAATACGACAATTTTGGATTAAATCCATGTTCAGTTTTGACATTATTCAGAGTACATGCATGTAGAACACTGATGATCCGGATAGTACATTATCATTATGTTTCCTTTCTTGAGAAACTTTTTATTTTATTTTTGTCTGTATTTCTATTTATCTCTCTCTTTTTTTCCTCCACTTGCTTATCTTTGTGTGTGTGTGTGTGTGCGTGTGTGTGTGTGTGTATGTGTGTGTGTGTTTCTAAATCTGTGTACCATCAATTCATGCCATAACCATACAGTGGATATTTGTCATTCTTTCGAAATGACAAATCAGGAAACCATCCTGTGTTTGGGGAATTTCCCCTTATGAGACCTGTGGGAGTCAGAACTTCACCATAGAAGTATAAGATTCTAGATGCTCACTTCTCCAGCCTCTGCAACTAGGGCATGGGCACTTGGCTTGGGTGCCACCCATCAAATGCATACATCTAAGACTTTGAATAGCTGACTAATAACTGGAGAAGCAGAAACTGCAAGAAGCTTTTTTTTTTTGGTGGAAGAAGTTGCAGTGGGGCAGCAGCGCAGGACAGTGGCAGTGAACTGTGCCCAGGGACCTAGCAGTGTCGGCTCTGCAAAGCTGCAGTGCCCAGTACTCGGGGACAGCAGCAGCGTCACCCTCACTATACCAGCTTACTTCCTGCTTTGAGGACTTGTTTCTAGTTGGATGGCTACCAAGTTCTCTAACTTTCTTGGGATTGTTATGGGCCACCTAAGATCCTTTTAATAAATTCCCGTTCTCTTTAAGTCATCTAGAGTTGGTTTCTCTTACTTAGTTTGTCGATGAAAACAGCTACCAAGACAGTTTTTACACGGTTGACGTGCAGGGCCAGCGTTCTGGGTGTATGAACCGTGCAAGCACAGGGCTCCATGCCCAAGAGAGCCCACTTGCTTTAATGCTCTGCTTTCACCACCTTGAAATCCTTAATAATTTTTGAACAAGAAGTCACGCCTCTTTGTTTTCATTTTACGCTGGGCCTTGCAAATTACGCAGTCCTGGTTGCATGGAGTTAGTAATGTGTGAATTCCCCTCTTTTCCTGGACACCTCAGTCCTGGAGCCCTCTGCCCTCCTGTGCCCATTTGCACTGAGCTCTGCACAGCTGTCATCCCAAGTCTTCCTTTTGCCAACGGCTTGGGAATTTCCCTTGCCTGTCTCCTGCATTGGATACTTGTTTCTTCTCGTGTTTTTCTCTCACGTGGGTGGAGTACATCATCAATCACTTTCTGAGATAAATTGCATGAGAGGTACAATTTTTGAGAGTTTGCGTATTTGGAATTACGTTTACCCTCCCTCACACTGATTTATAGACTGGCTCGATGTAGAATTCTATGCTCATGGTATTTTTCACTCAGTATTTTGAAGGCGTTGTTCCTTTGCCTTCTAGAGTCTACTGTTATTATTTAGAAGTTCAGAGCTGTTCTAATTCCCAAGTCTTTAAACGTGGCATGTGTGGGGTTTTCTTTCTTCAATCTCTTTCTCTCTGAAACCCTTTTTGACCTCTAGGCTGATGCCCCCAGATGTCCTGGGAATGTTCCTCCATCAACAAAACACATTTCTTCCTACTCCATAGGATTCATACCAGGAATAATAATTACAGAATCTCCATGCTTTTTTGTTTCATTTGATAAATCGTTATTGATCACTTACCAAGGGCTGAACAGTCTGCTGAGCACTGAGTTTACAATGGTCAACAAGGCAGACAGGGTTCTTGCTGTTATGGAATTTTGTGTTATGGAATTAGATAAAGCAACTGCCTCGTGGGGTGCTCCTTATGAAGGAAAGAGAATGCTGTGAGAGTGAAGTGTGAGGGATGGTGGCCAAGGAAAGTCCCTCTGGGATCTGAAAGGTAGGACAGAACCAGGATAGAATGTTCCACGCAGAGCATTCTACAGGTGCCGAAGTTCTGTGCCAGCATGTTGGCCTTGCCTGATTAGGACCCTGTTACTTCCTGCCATCCCCTTCCTCCCTGCCAACCCCTCTGGCCTCCTCATTGCTCCTTGGATGTACCCGTCCTGGCGCATCCTCAGGGCTTTTGTACTTACTGTCCCCACTGTTGAGAATGCTCTTCCCCCACATAGCTGCATGGCTTGTTCCCTCACACCCTTGAAGTCTCAAATATCACCTTCCTGTTGAGAGGATACCTGGCTACCATGCTGAGAATTGCAAAACCACTCCTAATACTTCCGATGCCTTCTCTGAGCTTGCTCTCTTTTCCCTTAGTGTTGATTCCCATTCCATATACTGTATTTATTTACCTGTTTATGTCTGTTTCCCCTCGCTAAAATGTAAGCTTCTCAAGGGCAAGGATTTATGTGCATTTTGTTCCCCCCTGTCTATTCAGTGCCAAGAACGATGTCTGGCACACAGAAGGTGCTTGATAAACATGTTTTGAGTAAATGGATGGTTCTGGGTAGAAAAGAGCTTGGTATATTTGGGCAGTAGGAGGTCAGTGCATGGGACGGGATGAGCAGGTGGGACAAGGCAGGAGAGAGGGGGTTGGAGGGTAGACATATGGGCCTGGTACGGCAAAAAGGAGGGTGGATTTTATTCTGAGACTAATAGAAGACTTTTCAAGAATTTTAAGCAGGGTAGTGACATCCAATTTGAATTTTTTAAAGGGTCACTGTGGCTGCCATGAGGGGCTGAGATTTAGGGTAGAAATGGGGAGACCAGTTAGACGATTACTATGAAATATAAACAAGAGAGAATGGTGGCTGAGAGCAGTACAGATAAAGTGAACAGATTTGACAAGATTTGACAAGAAATCTGCACTCAGCACTTGTGACAGGATTCTTGCTACAAATGGTGTGTGAGTTTTTGGATCTTGACCCCTTTGTATGAGATCTTCCTTCAACTTTCAAGTCTGGTTTGGTGGTTAATGTTCCAACTCGACTCTAAGAGGGATTGGAAGAGGATAAATTAGATGCCGCCAGCCCTTCAGAAGTTATAACCAAGAACTCAGAGGAATTCCTGTCCTAGCCTTCAAAGTGCTTGACCCAGGATTCACTTCTCTCTGTACTTGACCATGGTTGATCCCGCCTCTTCAGTATTCCCTGACTCTGTCCTGTCTTTTCCATCTCCAAGGAAGGAACTCTTTTTGGCTCTCTGCTGCTTTATGCTCCCAGTTCACCCCACGTGTGGGTAAACCGCTGCTTACTGCTCTGAATTACAATTATTAATCCATTTGCTTGTCTTCCCAAACAGACCATGCATTCCTTCAGGGCAAGGACCTTTGCTCACCATTATGCCCTGGCCTTGTCTATAGTAAAAATCTGCTGACCGTGATGTCTGTAGCCACACTGGCCATGTTCTCAGAATAACCCAATTGCTAATGTCCTCATTGTGAGATAAGAAGAGCTGGCTTGCCTTTATCAGCCCCGGGCCTCAATCTGGTGAGGCACATTAGGCTCTTGTCCACATCAGGCAGAGACTTCCCAGATGCACAGGCCTATACGGGTTCTCTCCAGTGAGTGCAGAAACTTGGCCAGCCAGAGAAAGAATTCTGAAGTTGTCTCCAAATAAGGTTAAAGGATTAACTGCTGTTGAAATAGCATGGGAGCTGTCAGTAAGAAAATAGTGTCTCTGGGATGGACTCTCCTGAAATGACGACATGATGCTTACAAATATGAGCTTCTGACTGGAGAGACGCCTGATTGGTACTGAGCCCAATTCTTCCTTCCCAGTTGGAGATCTGGTAGTGCCAACTCCTCGGTGGGCAGGTGTACAAATGGTGTCAGGATGCAGCCCACCTCAGATCTTAGGGCAGAAGTAGTCCTCAATTAGTTAGACATAATGTTATGAGTAAAGGGTGGATTCAGACTTTCTAAATAATGTTAAAACAATGCAGAGAGTGAAACATCAGAAGTCTCCATGAGCCAGGTATCATTAGAAAAGCATTTGTTCAGGCTCTTATCAAGAAAATTCATACAAAGTGTATTAGTTATCTATTGCTGTGTAACAAATTATCCCCCAAAATAGCAGCTTAAAACAACACTTACTATCTCACAGTTTCCATGGGTCAGGAAGTTGAGAGTCGCTTAGCTGGTATTTCTTGCTCAGTCTCTGATGAGGTTGCAGTCAAATTGTTGGCTGGGCCCGCAATCATTTGAAGTCTTGCTGGGGCCAGAGGATATGCTTCCACGATGGCTGGTTCACATTGCTACTGGCAAGAAGCTTCAGTTTTTTGTTACATGTACCCCTCCATAGAGCTGCTTGATTGTGCTCATGACATAGTAGCTATGTTGCCCTGGAGTGAGTGACCCAGGAGAGAGACCAAGGTGGAAGCTTCAATGATTTTTATGACCTAGTCTTAGAAGTTGCACGCTGTCCCTTTCACTTTATTCTGTTTGTTAGAAGTGAGTCACTAAGTTCAGCTGACAGTCAAGAGGAAGGAAATTAGAACCACCTTTTGAAGGGAGTGTCAAGGTCATGAATATATTTTAAACTGCCTCTTCCAGTCGAGAATAAACAATAAAATTGAAAATCTTGAGGCTGCAAAAAATTTTATTGCCGTTGGGTTAAGGGAGATTTGGCATGAAGAAAAGAGGCCCAGATTGAGAGTGGTGGAGAGTTTATTCATTAGTTCATCCTTCCATTCATTCATCTGTTTGTCCAGCAGCTATTCCTTGAACATCTACTATGTGCAGTTGAGAAAGTGGACAATATGCTATAGGACTCATGAAGAGGCACAATTATAATTAAATGGCAATTGTTGACCTTTATGCTTACTGTGTCCCCAGTGCTACAAAGCGCTTTAAACCTAATTACCTCATTCGATCCTCCTGATAACCCTTTCAGGTGGTTACTATTATTTCCCATTTCACAAACGAGAAACTTAGATTTGAAGAGGGAAAGTCACATACCGTCAAGGGGCAGAAGCCGTGATTTGAACCAAAGGACTCTAACCCCAAAGTTCTTAGGCTTCTACCACTACCCTGTAGTAATAACGATCACAAGTATCATTTCTCCTTTAATTATGTGTTCCCGTTATCCAACTGAAGGTTCTGAGGCTCAGAAAGGTTGCGTGACTAGTCCAAGCTTGTTCTGGCAGAGCTGGGCTGCAAAGCCAGTTCCTGAGAGTCTAAGTCTGTGCTCTTTCTTCTACACTTGCTTAAAACCAAGTCCCTTCTATCCTGCTTCCTGCAGAAACAGAGTAAAGGTAGAAAAGGGCCCAGGGGAGTGGGAAGCGGTGTGGGAAGCGGGGAAATTATCGCTGAGGCCTGGAAGCTTTTATAAGCATGGATCTGCCCTGGTTGGTTGAAGAACACATCAGAATCTCTCCAGAGGCTGCTGTGAAGATGCTGTGGAATTCCTGGTGTGCCTGATGAGGTGTTGCTACACTGAAGCTGTCAGCCAGCTGGCCCTCTCAGAGACAGCCCCTCCGGGGTCTGGACGCTGCAGCCCCTGCTTCTGCAATGAGGAATGATGTCAGATGTAGCTAATCATTACGGAGCCCTTACCGAGCGTCAGGCGTGCTGTTCAGGTGTTGTGCACATTTACTCAGAGCATCTTTGTGGCCAAAGTCAAGTCAACACCATTGATTATCCCCATTTCACAGAGGAGGAGCCTGGGGCATAGAAAGGGTGACTTGTCTGAGTCTATGCAGATATCCAGTCTTAAAGTGGGTTAATTGGGGTTCAGAGAGTTGGTAAACCATGGTGGTTTAAATCTGGGGGCCTAGAGTTAGAGGGTCTGGAGTTAGAGGTCCTGATTTCATGGGCCCAAGGCACTCTTGCTTTTGTGGGGCCCTTCTTTCCATTAAAAATTATTAAACATTATATTTTATCACTATGTGGGAATAAAGACGAATCTAATCCAGGCTGCATTCATTATTATATAGTCATTATCATTATATTTATTTTTTCTTCCGATTTTAAAATTAAAAAAAAAAAAAGCCATTTTGTGGGCCCCTAAAAGTACACACTGTGCCTCTTGTGCCTAATGGACAAGTCATCCTGGTCTGGGGGTGACTTCTGATTCCCCTGCTTGCTGACTGTATGGCCTTGGCTGAGTTACTTTAGCTCTTTGTGCCTTACTTTCTTTCCCTGGGATACTGGAATAAGTGGTGGACTATATTATATATGATGCTAATGAGGATGAAATCAAGTAATACATGTAAAAATGCTCAGTGCAGTACCTGCTGTAAATTAAATGCTCAATAAGTCCATAAATGTTAGCTGATATTTTTATTTTTAAGTAATTTATCCTGGTCCCCCAGCTAGCAAGTGGAAGGACTAGGAGTGTACCCTAGGTTAGTCACACTGTAAAATCTCTCATTTTAACCTTCTCAGTGTGATGGGAGAAAAAATGCACAACAGCCAGACCTGTGAATTCTGCTATAGCAAATCAGTTCCATGAATTAAATGCGGTCAATAGATTGTGCATTTTCCAAGATAATTTTTTAAAAAACATATTGTGGTAAAATGTATGTAACATAAAATTTTAGCATTTTAACCATTTTGTAGTGTACAATTCAGTGGCATTAAGTATGTTCACATTATTGTCCAAACATCATTATTATTCATCTCCAGAAATTTTTCATCATCCCAAACTGAAACTCTGCATCCATTAGATATTACTAGACGTCTGTTGATCTCCCCCTCCCCCAGCCCCTGGTAACCACTGTTCTACTTCCTGTCTCTTTGAATTTACATCATGTAAATTTTCTAGGATAATCTTGACTGCCAAGATTTCTCCCATTTTTCTCATGAATATTTGCAGAAGAAAAAAAAGAATGGTTTTCACTACTATGACCCATACCAACAACGTATCTGACATCTAATGTGCGGTGTTTCCACACCAAGCACTTCTCCAATTCTCGCCAGACACTGATGGGGCATCCCACAATTTAATTCTGACACAAACTGCCCTGAGTTAAGATGTGACACCACAGCTTCAGGGCTTAGTCCCAGACTTTAGAACCATGATTGACCATCCCTGTTATAGTCTAGTCCCATATTTTACAAATGGGAAACACAACCAGGACAATTAAGTGCTTTGCCCAGGATCCCCCAACCAATGAGCAGTGGGCAGAGCAGGTGCAAAAGCCAGGACAAGCCTGTTTCATCTATATCACACATCTACACTGTGCTGAAAGAACATGGAATTGGGGGATTTAGTTTCCTTAGGAAAGCATATGGACTTTTGTCAACAGCTCAGTATCATGCTGGCTGGCCTGAAAACAGATATTAATGAGCTCTTTGCTCCTTTGTAGCAAAAGCCATTAAAGATGCCCCACTGAAGAACTGTGTTCTCTTGTCCCATAAGTGGTGGAGAAGATCTTGAGCTGTCTGGATGGTGTTCTTGAGTGCTAGAACCTTCCTTGATATTGACTTTGGGCCTGGCTCCTCAACATCCATTACATCCCTCTTGCACTGAGCAATAGCTGTGAGACTCAGAAAATTGATGCCCGCTCCAGGCCTCTGATTCGTCTGTCCGATCATGGCAATCCCATGCCCTTTGTCAATGATTGGCAGGTCTAGGCCAAATGGGCCAATGAGATATTAGAAGATTGTTTGCCAGCTTCTCTGTCCTGTTGAGTGTGAAGTATGAACACAATGCTCTCATTTCTATGGGAAGTCCTCTTGCAGACATGGAGAAGCTTACCCAGAACTAGACAACATATATGAAGTAGGAGAGAGAAAAATCCCATTAATCTCATCAATAATTTTTATATGACATGTTGAAATGATAATATTTTGGATATATTGACTTAAGTAAAATTGTTGTTAACATTGATTTCACCTGATTCTTTTTTACTTTCATTAATGCAGCCTAGAAAATTGCAAATTTCATGTGTGGCTTGAGTTCTATGTCTATGGGAGATCATGGTGCTAGACTTGCAGTTTTGTGAGCCAGGAGAATCTCACTGATGTGCTCTTCTACAGGGATGTGTGACTTTGAAAATACAGACTTTCTATGCTGTAAACTAGGTATTTCTTGAGGCCTACAACAGCAAGTTCTCATCCTTTAGACTGTAAGCAGAGGTGAAAAGTTGAACATTTTAATGATAAATTTTAAACACACACAAAGGTAGAGAGAATAATATAATGAGCCCTCACCCTCCAACACCAACAATTATCAACATATGGAAGACTTTGTTTCATCCATACCTCCCCACAATGTGCTGGGTTATCCTAAAGCAGAGTTCAAATGTCAAACCTTTCCATTTGTAAATATCTCATTATGTATTTCTAAGAGAAAAGACATCTTGTTTTAGAAAATATAACTAGAATACCATTAACACATTAAAAAAAAACCCTAATATTCACTAACTTCTAGTTAATGTTCAGAGTTCCTGGATTCTCTCATAAATGTCTCTTCATAATTGGTTATTCAAATCAGGATCCAAACAAGGCCCACACATCACATTTGGCTGATATGCCTCTTAAGCCATGTTGCATCTATCATTTGTCCCCTATTTTTTTTATGCCATTAATTTGTCCTTTCTGGATTGAATAAAATCTCATTCCTAGGGTGTCTTTTCACATGTTTCTATATCCTGTGTTGTCCTTGTAAACTGATAATTTACAGGAACAACTGATAATTGAAGATCGATAAGATTCAGTTACATTTATTTTTTGGCAAGAATACTGGTTGTGCTGTCTGTGTTGGTTAATTTATGTGTCAGATAGGAGGGTGTTTTTGGATGAGAGTATAACATTTAAATTTTTGAGTAAGTAGACTGCCTTCTGTATCATGGGTGGGCCTCATTCAATTAGTCGAAGGCCTGAATAGAGCAAAAAGACTAGCCACCCCTGGCAAGGAAGAATTCTCCAGCAGACTGCATTCGGCTGGAAGCTCCCCTTGGTCTTCAGCCCCCATTGGCTTCCCTAGGTCTCCAGCCTAGGCCACACTGCAGATTTGAGACTTGCCAACCCTCAAACGTGAAAGCCAATTCCTTATACTCAATCAATCGATCAATCGATCAATCCTATTGGTTCTGGTTCTCTGAAGACACCCAATCAATACAGCATCACAATAAATTTTTAAGTAAAATGTTGTCTACTATAATAAAAAGAGGGGCTTGCACATTAAAGTAAATATCTCAAGACAACCACTAACATTTAGGTATATTTCCTTCCCACCTTTTCAAAATATTTTTTAATATAGTTGAGATCTCTATATATGAATTTTTCTTCTGCTTTTTAATTTAACATTATCATAAATTGCATTTCTTCATATTATTACAAACCTATAAACATAATTCTTTTTTTCTAATCATAAAATAAAAACAATACATGCTTATTGTAAAACAATATGAAAAAGTATGTAAAATGAATGAAGTCTCTCATAATCCTATCACATCTTAATGTGTTTTTGTAATACAGTCTAGTCTGTTTTCTCTTTATGGGAATCATTGTAATAATAAATTTATTCTACTTTTTAACTTTATAATCCCACTAAATATTCTTCAAAATCTGGTTTTGAGATGGTTTCATGATAAGGTATCATATGAATGTACCATAGTTTCTTTTGTACACATATTATCCTATTTTCGAACTGAAAATGTAATTTTAAGCTGTAAATATATAGCATATCATAAGCAGAGTTTCCATAAATCACTTCGCCATTCCTCCCTGGTTAGACATTTAGGAAGACCCAGTAAATAGTAAAAATACCAAATGATTTCTCCTCCTTCCCATCAGTTTCCTGCAAAATGGGTCCATTTGACCATTTTCACCTCAACCTCTCTCCTTCTTATCCAACATTCCTTCATTTTTTTTTTTTTTAAATGCCTACAGCCCCTGGCCTTCCTAGGTGGTCTCCCATCCAGGAACTAACCAGGCCCGATCCTGCTTAGCTTCCGAGATCAGATGAGATCAAAGGTTCAAGGTGGCATGGCTGTAGACTTATCCAACATTCCATACTTACTTAGCTACGCTTGTCTTAGTGTCTAGGATGTATGAATGATAATAGTGGGAGATAAGTTGAATGCTTGCCTGAGGATTTTGGATCTCAGACTTCATTTTGTAGGCAATTGGGAATGAATAAGGACTTTTAAATAACAGAGCAGAGCAGATCTGATTTTCGCAAAGATCACTCTGGTAAGAAATGAACAGTAGGTGCAGACAGAAGGTGATAAAAGCAGGAAGTGTAGGTGAGAAGTTTTTCCTATAGTTCAATGGAGAATTATTGAATAGAACAGTGAACATAGAAATGAGATGAGAAAAAGGCCTTGCAGAGAAAGACCGGACAAGGCTTGGGGATCAAAGAGGAGAAGGAATGTGGCAGAGAGGTCACCAGGAATTGAAGATAGTGAGGCCATTTAAGTAAGACCCCGCCCTTATCTCCAGCAACCCCTGGAAGGACAAGAACCAGTGTTCTTCCTTTTAATGACACTTTACAAGGAAGCCCAACATAAAAGCACATGCATGCAGCAACTCCTAGAAGGGCCTCTGCTCCCAGGTAGTCTCCCAACTAATAATAGCCAGCCAATCACAAACATCCTCAAAGTCAAGAGGATGGTGTAAAACACCTTTACTATTCCTGTGCTCTCCACATGGGGACTTTCTCTCCCACTTTGCCTCCCTCTTTCATTTTCTACCTCTCTGCCTTCCCCGCCAGGGCCTCTGGCTGCATCTAGCCATAACCCCTTGAGATTGGGGCTAAAGGCATTTATTTCTGTCTTACCAATATAAATAGATTCTTATAGATCTTGGCAGCATTATTATATTAAAAGATAGATTCTTATAGATCTTGGCAGCATTATTATATTAAAAGATCTCCCTTTTCATCTCCTTTCAGGGCTGAGAATGGGAAGGAGCAGAGAGGGTGTGGGGCCCAGAGAAATCCATCCTGCCTGCATAACCAAGGGAGGAAACAAGTAAAGGGTCAGATTTGCAATTCACGATACTAACTTCCACTGGATGCATTGCTCTTTTAATAACACAGGTCTTTTCTGCCACAGTCAAGAAGGGATGTGCTGTTGAACAGAGGGTGGAGTGTTCCCTGGCAGGTGACATCAACTGTGGTGACTGGAGCAATAATGGAAGCAATGCTTTCGAGTCTCAGTCTTTCTACCTATGGCCTACTACCAGTTTTGTTGTAACTGTACCTCAAGATCAAGTTCTGCTTTCTAACTCAAGCAGTTGTCACTTTCTTAGCCAAGAGGCTGTGTCTGGGGTCCTAGACCAGGCCCCACTCTTCTCCTTCCTTCATCTGTTGGTGAAGAACCTCCTTTTCTTTGGCTCCTTCTGAGAAGAGGTCCTTCACAGTAACATCCAGCTGCTTTTGTTCCCCTCTCTTACTGTGTCCCAGAGGAGGAGTTGATTGATTTGGGAGGAGGAACTGGGTATGCTCAGCTCAGTACCTTCCTTTCCTCCATCCTTCCTTCCTTCCTTCCTTCCTTCCTTCCTTCCTTCCTTCCTTCCTTCCTTCCTTCCTTCCCTCCCTCCCTCCCTCCCTCCCTCCCTTCTTCCTTCCTTCCTTCCTTCCTTCCTTCCTTCCTTCCTTCCTTCCTTCCTTCCTTCCTTCCCTCCTTCCTTCCTTCCTTCTTTCTTCTTTCCTTTCTTTTCTCTGGAAACACATTTTCTTCTCCTCTTCTGCTTCACGTCTTGCAGGCTCTACCCCTTGAGGCATGGGTCTACCCCAGCCCAGAGCTAAGGGGGCCTAATTCTGGGGTGAGGAATTAGAAGTCCCCTTAATCATACACCTAAAGCCAACTTCTCCACAACCAGCTTTATTGGTAATAAAATGATACTTTCATCTCTACCTACTTGATTCCTGCGTCTTCCTTTTATTGTGTTCCAAATTCAGGCAGGGAAAAGTGGACTGTTATTTACTGGGCTTTCCTCAAACCCTAATGGTCCCAGTAGAAGTATATCTAAGACACTTACAATCAAATTACAGAATTGGACCTCCCAATAAATAGAAATAACACATAATTCATTTTAAGTCTAACAGCAGAGACAACCCATAATTCATTATGAGTCTAGCAATGAAGTGATGGGTTTTCCAAAAAAGTTGTGTTCCTCCTATCTGTAGTTAAAATATTTACACGAGGCCCTGGTGATATGCAGGCAGTAGTTTACAGAGCACAGCCTGTTCAAACCAAACAGTTGCGCTGTTCCTGATTTTGGAAACTCGTCAAGGAATCAGTGTTTACTTAGACAACTTGGGCCCCGAGCAGCCCTTGTGTAGGCTGGAATCAATCCAAGGAGAAACCATGGCCCAGGAACATTCTTCTTTCTCCCTTGACCATTAAAATGCAGTCCTCTCAGCTCTCCAGAGCCCTCTGGAGGGCACTGAATCCAGCCTCTGGTCAAATGTCCAGTGCCCAGGCTGGATTGTGTAGGCTAAGTTCTGTTTTAGAACTGGCGCCCAACCTAATGAATAACTCTGTATGTGAATGTCTCATGCATTGAACTCCCAAAGGAAGAGTGTAAGTTTCAGGGCAAAGGATTTGATGTTTAATATGTGGAGGTCTTGAATTAGTCTGGATCATAATGCAGGGGGCTGAGCCAGCTGTGGGAAACAGACCACAGAGAAACTAGAGAGGTCAAATCCGAGTGCCCATGAAGCAAGATTTGATCTGCCATTTCTACCTAGGTCCAACATAACTGAAGAACACTGTGCACAAGTGTGAGGATCGGCAGTAACACATCCATGGCACCTAGGCTCTCAATAAAAAATAATAGTAATTGTTATTTAAAAATAGTAGTAACTGTTATTAATCTCACTGAGATCATTTCGAAAACCAGTGAGATCATTGTGTGGGCAGGTCCAGCAGGAAATATAATGATGGGGTTAAGTAGCCAATAGCAATTGTTTCAGTCTGTTCTATTCTTTTTTCCATCTGGCGACTGCCTTCCCCTATCTTAGGTGGTCTAATGGGAACTTTATTCACTGTCTCTGCCTGTACAGTGGTGGACAATGATGTAGGCCTGGCCAGTCACAATACCAGTCTTTCCTTCCATCATGATTTGTCCAAGGATTAGCTTGTTACCCAGGGCCCATCAGAATCCTTCTATGAGATTTAGAATCCCTCGTGAGGTGCACTGCTGTAATAGAAAGAGCATGAGCTTTGGTATCTGAAGGTTTGGATACCAAAGGATACAAAGGTTTGGCTCGTGAAGTTGGGCAACTTCCCTTTCTTCTTTGAGTCTCAGTGTTTTCATCTTAGTATAAACCCTATCTTTATACTTAGTATAAAACCCTTAGTACAAACCCTATCTTTTAGGGTTTGATGATTCACAGATAAAATATATACAGTACTCGGCACATTGTAGACATTAATGAATGGCTGTTGATACATTCAAAATAAAAAATGGTACTCTAATTAACCCTTCCCACTCTCCTATCAATCTACTGTCTAAAGAACTTTTAATTAACTATAATTGGGAGACCCCACCTTTTAGAAGGGAGGGGCCATCCTTAATTTTCTCTGCCCTTTGAGATCTCTGGAGGGTAGAGACAGGATGAAAGAGTAAAATCTTGGGATGGAAAAGTCATTGTCCAGCCATCCATTGATATCGAGTGGTTATGGAGTCCTTTCTCTAGAGTTCAAGAACTTGTCTTCAGTCTAGATGCTAGATCAGCACTAATAGAATTTTCTGCTATGATAGAAACAGTGTCATCCAGTGTAGCTATCAAGCACTTGGAATATGGTCAGTGAGACCAAGGAACTGAATTATTTATTTATTTAAATAAATTTAAATTTAAATATCTGCATGTGTCAATGGCTACCATATTGGACAGAGCAGCTCTAGATAGAAGCAAGGTATTGGCTGACAGACACAGGAGGAAAGTAAGCCCCAGTGCCTGCTTGGGCAAGAACTTGTGCAGAAAAGGCTATAAGTTGGAGGCAGGTGGGTCTGCAGGGTTGGAACAGTTGCTAAAGCAAAGTCATCTGTCCAGTTAGCAACTTAAAACAACATATGCTGGTTTATGTGTTCTATGCTCAAAGCTACAGGACTTCTGAGAAGAGTGTCTTACATGTTTTTTCAAATTTGTAGCTTGCAAAGTAATTTAACGACATTACAGAAAGACTAATAACTCTAGAGGGGGGAAAATCCACACAGTTATGATCATATTTGTATTTCCTTTCAGTCTTTTGCACATGCATGTTTATATTTCACATGCATATTTATAAATTGTAATCTCCACAGATATACATTTTGTATCCTACATTTTTCATGTATCTTAAGCACTTTTCTGTGTCATCGTATTCTTTGTATCATTTTCAATAATTGCAAAATATCTACTGTCTACACTAGCTATAATTCATATAACGATCACTAATTTTTATATTTTTTAGAATGTTTCCAATTTTCTTCAGTGTGAGGCTGCAATAGGTGACCTAATACACATAACTCCCCCGCTCCCCATATTTTTGTATAGCAAAGGGAGCATCAGCTCGAAGGCAGACAGATCTAGGTTTAAACCCTGGGCCTTCACCAGTTAGCAGCACAGGACCTCTGACAAGATCATTCATCTCCTTGGGCTTCAACTTTTTCACCTATACAATGGAAATAATAACATCTGCCTTTCCAGGTTGTCAGGACTGGATATCTGTAAATTGTTTCCCATACTGCCCAGGACAGAGGAGATGCTCAATGAATTACAGCTAACACTATTACGATTAGTTTTAAAATTATAATTATGATATAATTATATTATATATTGTTATGTAACATATTCCTTTACAGACTAACCAGAGTTCTGAGGACTTCTGAATTTTGAGAAATTTCTGATTTGTTCATGTTAACGACTGTTGTGGCCCATCCCTCTTGATTGGACCAGATTCTCTGTCAGCGTGGAGGCTGGGAGCCTGAGGGTCCCTGAGGCATTAGAGAAGTAGGGGGTGTTCTGGAAGAAGCTTTAGAACGAACCAGGGAGGTGGGAAGCTGGGGTTTGTCCTTCACCTACTAAGCAAATGCACAATCCTCCCCTCAGGCTTGCTTCTCCCTAGAACTCTTCTCTTCCCACAGGTATGAGTGGAATGACTGAAAATGGGGAATGTCAAAGTGAGGACAGAGGATGAATTAGGAGCCACTAACAAATGTGCTTTTCCTCTGGTGAGGAGGGAGTTCTAGTCCCACCTTAGCAACAGGTAGCAAATTACTAAGCCTCTGTGAGCTCTGCTTTTCTTGTTGGTTAAATGGTGGAAATAAGAATGTCCACAGGGAGTAATAAACAATGCTTGTCCTCAGGCATGGAGCAGCAACTATGTACTGCGTCCAGGTTGGGCGATTCACACATTACCTTATCCAGTTGTCGCAATGGTCCCCAAAGAGATTTCCACCTTACAAGGACTGGTTCTAAGGGATGAAGGTCCGTGCTCATCACAGTGTATCATCCTGCCTTGTCAAATGTAAAGCCCTGGAGTGGTTACAATTTGTTGTTTGTGCTTTGTTGTCATTAGGCACTCTGGAGTTCTTTTCAGCTTTCTGCTAGAAAGTTCTTCTAGAGGCTTGAAGAGTTCAAATTGATTTGACATATATTTGTTGAGCATCTACTGTGTGTTCAGCTGGTATTGGGGACTCAGCAGTGAACACCATGAACAAATAAAGTACCCTCAAAGAGGATACATTTTTGTGTGGGAAGAATGACAGATAAAGCAAACAAGTATGTAATATGCCCTCATGTGATGATAAGTGCTGGAAAGAAAATAAAACAGGGAAAGGGTTTGAGTGCAATTTATGTCCAATGGTCAGAGAAGGCTCTATTATAAGCTGACCGTTGTGCTCACGTTAGGGTCAACGAGAATGTACTCTTTAGAAGGGCACTGAGATCTGGCTCATCCCTGTAGCTCCAGGCTCTAGCAGAAGTTCCAGGTCATAAATAGGTGCTTGATAAATATTTGTTGAATGTGTGAATGAACAAATGATCATCGTCTCAGACCTGCTGGAGAAATGTCTGCTTTAGGGTAGGCATGGGATTTTGGATTCAGCTCCTGTCGGTTGGAGAAGTCTCTGTGCCAGAAGCGATTCCAGCCTCTGTGACTGCCAAATAACTCCTTCTTTGAGAATCTTCACTAGAGACGATGGTGGAGTTTGCAACTTGGCGATCTAGAGAAGAAAAGGGCAAAGAGATTAAGGGAAGAGCAAGGGTTTAAGTGCAAAGAGTAAGAGTTTCGGGGTCTGGAAGGAGTTCAGCAAGTGGATTGGCTGACATTTTTTTCTTGGTGAAAAAAATAACTACTTCTGCTTTTTGGACTGAGTCAGAGGTTCAAAGAAAATAGCATGAGGATAGGAGTGGTAGATGTCATTTGCAGCAGATGGTGATGCCCCAGAGACAGACTGAGGCCTTGAAGATGCTTCCCTCCACCTCCTCTGGGCCAGGAATCAAGGTCAGGGGCAGACAACCAAGCTCAGTTCCCTGGGGTCCCTATCCCATCTTCTTAACCAGGTCAGCCATTCCCAAGAATGTCACCCTCATTTCACCCTTGGACTCCACACCAGGCTTAGCAGAATCTCAGAGGCCAAGGGTGTGAGAAGAATTGTCTCAGCATCTGGTATTAACCATTATTTCCATTCTTCTGGCTGTGTTTCCTCCTTAGCCCCAAAGATGCTGGGTCAGGCCTTTGTTCAGCCCCACAAGAGAAGGGGCTGATTATTAAAAGAACAGATTTTACATTCCATATTTACCCCAGATGACATTGCCTTCATCCTTAAAATAACTCCAGATCGCCTGGGTGGAACTTGCTCATTCCTTTTCATCTTGCTATTTTGCAACTGTTTATGGAGACCATCACCATAGTGATATTATCAGAGCGGGTCAAATGAAACTCCAAATTCTTGGGTTGTTATTGGTTTTTCCTTTGTACGTCGGGACATGACTTTTTCACCCCAAACCTGCTCTTTCATTTCTTCTAAGCATGTAAGTTCTCCGCTCCAAGTCAGCAGTGGCCCTTTCTGACTGATTCCCAGCAGTTAAAACCACAAAAGTGGTCCACATGGATTGAGGGATGGAAGTGCTTGGGCAGAGCTTCCAAACTGGAAACTGTATTTACCAGAAATCTCCTTTCCTGAAGAAAACTTGGGTCAAAGTTTCAGGGTGTTGAAAGAGGCACTAAATAAACTAAGAGTCTAAAGAACCTTTAGTGTTTGGACCAAGAAACATGGCTATAGAGTTCAACAAATAAACACAGCTGGTGTGGGGTGAGACTTTAACAAACACTTATCTTCTTGATTATTTTTTTCTTCATAATCATCATCTTGGACAAAAGCCTTTATTATAGCATTCTGGTACACTGCTGGTGCGTTGTGAGTTTGTATGACTTTTCTAATAGAAAACTTGGCAATGCGTAGGAAAAGCTGTGACAATGTGCTCTTCCTTTGATGTAAACGTCTATTTGTGAGTTCTAAAAAAATAATTAGGAATGAGAGTAGAGGAGTATATACAAAGATATTTATTGCTAATTGAAAATAACCGAGCTGTGTAACATTAGGGGATTACTTTGAAAAAAAATCGTGATCTACACAAACACTGAATACAAAGCCACCGCTAAAAAGAACCTTTTATAGAAGATTTTTTATATGAGAAGAATGCCACTGGAGAATCTTTAATAATGTAAAATATTCATGATGAGTTATAAGGCAGGAAAAAGCAGGTTACAAAAATGTGTGCATAGTATGATCCTATTTTTGTAAAACATGTATGTATGTGTAATAGAAAAAGATTAGAAGGCTAGGTTCAAAGAAGATAACAGTGATTATTTCTTGGGTATTTGTGTGTGTGTGTGTGTGTGTGTGTGTGTGTGTGTGTGTGTGTGTGTATTTTATCTAATGTTTCTACAATAAGCATGTATTTCTGTAGTCAGATGTTTAACATGATACTTTTAATAATAATAATAATAATAATAATAATAATAAAGTTGTTATCCCTTTTAAAATCATCTCTCTGATTGTTCTTGTGGGCAGTAATAGAATCTTATTCTAGGAGCTTCCTTGCATAAGGCTCATAAGATAGGAAGTGCTCGAAGATTTCTTATTGTGGTTAGAAGATAAAGAATGAATATTATGGTACATAGGACCAAATAAACACTTAGCAACCATGGGTTTTCTGCCTATTTAGAGTTTAAGGTCAAAGGTACACAAGTATGGCTGACGTAACCAGGTATAAAACACATGAACAATGTACTAAGATTGGCAAATGTATTTACCAAATGCTAAGAATCATTTGATGTTTGGTAAGAACAGTGAAGATTGTTAGGGGTGGGGGAGGCTAACCATGCATAAAAACAAATAGCATACTATGTGCCAGCACTTTATTGTTCATCTTATTTAAATCTCATAACAATTTTATGTGATACATATCATATCCCCACTTTATAGATGTAGAAACTAGGATATAGCAGCTCAGTCACCTGCCTTCTCAACAGTACAGGGAGAAAGAAGATGCATTTATTCAGCTAGAAGAGGCATAGATCCCAGTTTATGCCTGGCGTGGTCATGATAAGAATGAAAGATGGGATGGAGAAGGAAGACCTGTACACTTACAGCATGGTTTCAAGGTCTTTTACCAGACTGGTAAACATTTAGATTGCTGACTGGAGAGAATGATAATAATTTTAACTTACCCTCCTTTGAACACCTGAGGATGATGTTGATATAAAAATGAAGATTACAGGGTATCATATTCAATCTCACTAGTCTGCGGAAGTGGTAGAATATACAGCATGAACGTGCCAGAGGGTAAGTTACACAGAACCCTAGAGTCTTTCATTCTTCTGATCATCACTCGGAACATCTAAATACCTCTTTGTTTGGGCTAATGTGGAGGAGTGAAAAAAGCAAAGGCTTTGGGATGGGACAGACCTCTATTCAAATCCTGGCTCACCATCTGTGTAGCTACCTGATCTTTGTCTAGCCTCACCAGCTCTACCTTGAGATATCTGTGGAACCCTCACATTTTTAAGGAAAGCCTGCTTAAATTGATCATTCCAAACATTTCCTGGAAGTTAGTATGGGGAGCTCTTTAGACCTATATTAGTCAGGATAATGCTAGCCGCTGAAACAACCCCCAACTCTTAGTGGTTTTTTATAATACAGGTTTATTTTCTCCCTGAAACATCATGGTCTGATTGGATGTTTTCAGTGGACTGTTCTGGAAGGGGGATTCAGGCTTCTTCCATGTGGGAGTCTTCCCTCAGCTCTTCTGCATTCAACTGGCTGTTGAGGAGAGGGAGTGAGAGAGGTAAGAGAGGGAGAGAGAGAGAATGAAACAGGTCACAAGGAGCATTTTATGGCCATGTCTGGAGGTGGCACAATGTCATTTCCTCCCAGTCACATAACCACATCCCAACTCAAGGGAGATTATGCTTGCGCCAGGAAGAGGAAATGAAAAGGGTGAACATGTAGACTGTCAGTGCTACATACCTGTAGCAATCACAGAGAGTGTGGGGCAGAGAATGAAAGGCCATCCAGATAAAGCCCAATAGAACTGGAATGGCAGCTGTCCCTCAATAGTGGCCAACGGAGAGAAATCTTTGGCAATCAGAGTTTTCTTGATACGTGTAAGTTTTAAACTGGGCCAGCCCTTACAGGATCTTTGATCATGTAAGTCTGATCCTCTCTGGTGGTTTTAAGCTGTCAATCAGGCAGCACCAATGAACATTAGAAATGAGCTTTGTCCCTTCTGGCATTGCTCTGGGCCTCGATGCTGAATCGCCCTGATGCACTGTGCCCTCTATTTTTCCCCTTTGCATTTCGTTCCCCATTTGTCTACCTTCCGATCTGATGATTCATTTTGCCCACTTACTTTACCTGCTGGACCAGGCTCGCCATCAGGCTCTGCCTTTGACCTCTGCTTTCATTTTAGCCCGAATCTGGAGTCTTTCTGACTACAATGAACTTGATTGCCTTAGATAAATAGGTCACCAGGTCTATCCTGGTCCTGGGAGTTACAATCTCAACAAAGGTCCTTTTATGCTGTGCACTTCATTTGTTCACTCAAACAAAAAATAATAATAAAGCTAATATTTGTGGTACTTTATTTATTTAGAAGAATTGGAACTTATGTAGTAGAGAGAATGCCATTTTATTTCAAAAAATTGTAAAGTCCTCTGTGAGTTTAAATAATGCTTTACTTGGCTCTAAAATCCTTTTCTTAAATGGGTACCTTTGAAAAAGCAGAATTTTCTTATTTTTTTAACTCCAATTTATCAATTTATTCTTTTTTAGCTAGTGCTTTTTTGTATCCTATCAAAGAAAACTTTGTCTACCCAATGTCATGAAGATTTTTTCTTGTGTTTTCTTCTAGAAGTTTTATGGTTTTAGGTTCTACGTTTAGGTTTATGATCTACTTAATATTTATATGTGGTATGAAGTAAGGGTCAAGATTCATTTTTTTTCTAAATGAATCTTCAGTTGTTCTAACACCATTTGTTGAAAATACTGTTCTTTCACTATTAAATTACATTGGCATCTTTGTCAAAAATGATTTGATTGTACACATGTGGGTCTATTTTTGGACTATTCTGGTCCATTGATCTATGTGATTATTCTTATGCCAATGCCATACTATTTTGATTTGTACAGCTTAATTAGTAAGTCTTGAAATCAGGTAGTGTAGGTCCTCTAACTTTTTCCTTCTTTTTCAAGATTCTAAGAACTTTGCATTTCATATGTACTTTAAAATCAGCTTGTCAATTTCTACAAAAGAAACTTGCTGGTATTTTAAGTTGAATTGCATCAAATCTGTAGATCATTTGAGGGAAAACAAACATCTTAACAATATTCAGTCTTCCATTCCATGCATAGGGTACATCTATTTATTTATCTTTAGTTTCTCTCAGCAATGTTTTCTAATTTTCAGAGTACACAGGACTTGCACAGCTTTCATTAAATGTATCCCTAAGTGTTTTATGCATTTCGAAGTTATTGTAAAAGGTATTTTTAAACATTTCCTAATTGTCTGTTGCTCTTTTTATTCCAGGCTTTTTTTTTTTCCTTTTCTTTTTTTTTTTTAAATTAAAATTTTTTTATGGTGACATCAGTTAACGAAATCCAGTAAGTTTCAGGTATACATTTTAACAGTATGACATATGTGTGTGTGTGTGTGTGTGTGTGTGTGTGTGTAATATATACATATTGCATTGTATATTCATCTCCCATAGTTAGATTTCTGTCACCACATAGGTGACCCCTTTTACCCCATCTACCTGCCCTCCCTATTCCAGCCTTTTGCTAGGCTGGCCTCCAAGACCTGCCACTGTTTTAGCTCTTAGGTCAGTTCTGCATCTGGTTTAGTTTCATTTGGAACATTGCAAGGTCTGATTGAAATGAGGGATGATTGCTTGGGAGGAGTGGAGGATGGCCTAGGTTTGCATCCCGGATGAGTGTGCTTTGAGTTTCTCTGGCTATTTGACAGACTTCATTCATAGAGTTCCATATCCCAGGTACTATGTTAATTGCTAGTGATATGTTAATTGCTAGTGATATGACTCACAGTCTCTGCCACAAGGAGCCTAGAGAGCAGTAAGGGCAAATTACAAGTGAAAAGGTGATTCGATAAAGTGTACAAGGTTTCCATGGGAACATAGAGCAGGCCCCACACAGCTTTGGAGGAGATTGTCAGAGAATACAATGAGGAGGAGGAGGCGACAGTTCTTCTGAGCTGGAAGGGTCAGCCTTAGACACATTGCAGAGACCATCCCAAGTGGGCGGTTGGCTGGCCAGCTTAATAAACTAAACATGAATTCTCCCAAATACGCATATAAAAACTCCAACAGCTGGCCTGCATGTGAGAGACCTTCCTATAACTCTGAGCAAGACTCCATAGATGGTCAGGATATAAATACTTCTGGTCCAGCAGAAGGCAGCTGTAAGTTCTCCCAGGTACCTATTAGAAAAGCCCCAACAAAGCCCTGAGATGATGGCGTCTAACCTCAAACTAACGTATCCTCTTGGCACTGAAGACTGTGGGGATGTATTAAAACAAAGTGGATTGCTAGTGGGCTGTCTACCTCCCGCTTCTTGCTACATGTTCTTTCAAGATGCTGAGGGGTGGAAAAGTTGATCTAAGCTGTCTAGTCGAGGTTGCCTCCTCTAAAAACCACACAGTGTTCTGTCTTCAAAATAAATCAGCATATTTTTTGCCTGTATTCATTCCTCCTTAGGGTTCCAATAACTAGACATTTCTGAGACCCAAAAAGAGCCTGTTTCATTAATTTGCATGAGTTTACCCAGAATGCATGCCTGTAATGGCCATCTGTTTTGGTTTTTAAAAACTTTTTGTTTTCCTCTTCAACATGTCCTCCTCCCTCTTTTGGTTATAGTATCCTAATTTCCCATTATCAAGGGAACATGTCCCTTCCCCCGTCATCAGCTCCCCATCCCTGCCAGCTCCAGGGGTGGTCTCATGACCGAGGCCTGTTGGTAAATGAAGTCATGAGCATGGATGAGACTAAGGAGAAAGCACAAAGTAAAAGGAGATAGGCCATGATTGAGCCTCAAGGAACCCCCATCATTCAGTGGTTGTGTAGAAGAGAATGAGTCCGCAAAGAACAGAGAGGAGGAGTCATCACAGAGGTCGGATTAAGACCAGGCAAGTTCTGTGACGCCATGGAAGCCTCTGATGCCAAAGGGCACTTCAAGGAGGAAAGAGCGGCCAACAGTATCAAATGATGCTGGGGAGTCAAAGGAGGTGAGGACTGAAAAACATCCCTGTGGTTTTTGACATGGAGGGATGAGTGACCTTAGGGGTCATTTTAGTGGACAAGTGATGGAATAGAGTGGGAAATTAGGAAGTGGGGAGAGGAAATACTGACAATTCTGTAGCTGCAAAGGCAGGAGATGGGGTGGTAGGCTAGAGGGGGTGTGGGATTACGTAGGTTTTTTTTTTTAACATAAGGTGTGAGACATTAGGCATGTTCGAAACCACAGTAATCATCTAGTTGAGAGGGAGTAGTTGAACAATCCGAGGAGAGACAGGATAATTGAAGTATAAGGCTCCTGAGAAATAGAACCCCAAGAGGAAATATGTTGACAGCATTTCCCAAACTTACTTGATGGGCCACCCCGCAGCATGCAGAATTTATTTTGATCAGTATTCTAAAGAAAACACTATGGCCCCAAACCAATTAGTATGGTCAAGGCCATACTTTGGCTTCAGTTAGTCAGAATCCTCTCCTGGAGCTGGGGGTGAGCTCAACTCCATCCAAATTAAATGAGAACAAGGAAGGGTTAAGTTGTGGAATAGAGACAGTGTATGTGGGAAATACCTCAGAAGTAACCTCTAAGTCAGCTGAATGATGGGGAAGGTGGAATTACCAGGTGGTGTTCCTTCCCTCCTGGTCTAGCAAGGGGTTAAAAGCTGGCTAATTCTAGAGTTCTCTTAGATCTCCAAAGACAAAATAAAACATCTAAAACCACTGTTAGTAATCCGAAAAGATCCAGAACTCAGGAGGAAGCCCTAGATCTGCTAAATCAGAGGTGATTTAGGAGCTAAGAAATCCCCAGTCCCCTGGGATACTTGTGCATTTATTAATCCAACAGGTATAGTTGTGGGGACATAACTGAAGAAGGAAAGATAATGTTGGGTAAACTTCTGGGTAATAGTAGCAGCATCACAAAAAAATCAGCACTCAGTGGAAGGTTGTTTTAACAAGGACCTCAAGATTGCTTCTTTTCTCAGGTAGGGGTTCTATTTGGCTCTGTGCTTCCCTGCCACCCTGTCTCAATTCAGCAAACATGCGTGGGCACCTACTGTGTGCAAGTTGTCATGCTATGTGTTAGAAGGTATAAGCATCATCTTTTGCCATTTACAAAGCACTTCCCTACATATGATCTCAATTTAGTGATTCTGAAACAGACTTTCACTCAGAAAGTTGGAGTGGAATCATCCATTTATGTGTGTGACCTTAGGCAAATCGTTTTGTCTAAGCCTCAACTTCTTCTATGGTAACAATAATAAGTTCCTAGTTCAAAGGATTGTTGGGAGCAATCAATGAGCTATTACAATAGCTTAGCACGTAGTGACCTCTCAATTAAAAGTAGCCATTACTTTATTATTCATTCTTGGTTCACACTATAATCCTGTGATGTTTATACTATTAGCTTATTTCACAGATCTTCATTAAGCATCTATTATGTTCTTGGTGCTGAAGACCCCTAGTGACCAAAAGAGCAGTTAGATACAGAAAAGGGTTCCCATAACTGAGCCCACAGAAAAGGAAGAGGAGCTATCAGAGGGAACTCAGAGGAAACCTGAGCACCAGGAGAGGCACATCATGGAGGAGAGTGGCCAACTGCAGGAAACACCAAGAAGTCAGCAGTGAGATGATGCCTCAAAGAGACCATTGGCTTCTGGAACACAGGATTTCCAGGTAAACAGGGGGAGGCAGAAGCTCAACCCAGACTGATCTGAGGAGGAATTGGAGTTGGTGTGGAAACAGCAACTGCAGAGAATTCATGAAGTTTTGATGTAAAGGGGAGCAAAAAAATGGGGGAGGTGGCTAGAGGGAGATGTAGGATCAAGGAGATTTTTGTTACATTAAAAAAATATATGGTGCATGTGATTTTAAGCAGGTGGGAATTTTGGTCCAGGATAAAGGGAGAAATTGGTGACTAAGGAAAGAAATGCAAGGTGCAAGTGGAGGGGTTGGCTCTGGTAGGTGCACAAACCCTTCATTCACTGTAAGAGTAGAGAAGGCAGAGAATGTGAGCAAGGTGCAGAGTTGCTGGTAGTCCAGAGGGCTCCTGATTGATTCTATTTTCTATGTGAAGTATGAGGCAAGCTGATCTGCTCAGAGTGAAGGATGAAAAGGGGGTAGAGGAAGAAAAGTGAAAAATCATCTGTGTAGAGCACAGAGAATTTAAAATAGCAGGGAAATAAAAGATCGCTAGACAGGACCGAGGGCTCCTTTGAAATCCGTGGACATAAATTTAAAGTGACACCAGTCACTTTTAATTTCCTGGCAAGGTTCAAATATTCTGATGTAAGCAGAGAGTAGGGGAAGCTGAGAATGGGCTTAACTAGGGTTGGTCAAGTTAGAAGGAGAGGGGACAAAGGGGCTATAGGATATTTCAAGGAAGTGAGTATAATGATCATTACTAAGTTGGTAAGGAGGGAAGTGAGCATGAGAGAAGATAAATATGAAAATCTGGCTGAGTCACAGGTTTGTAGGTCTTGGTGAGGTTGAAAACATGCGGTGTGTGATACCGTAGGGGGCTAAGGTCAGATATGAGATCTTTGCGATTGTGTTTTCTGAGATAGTGCAATTATTGGTGAGAGCAAGTCCAGGGTAATAACATGGGAGTGGGTACCTGGAAATGGGAGAAAACTGGTAGGAAGAAATGAGTAATGAGAAGTTAGTAAGATTTCTGATGGATTATGCTTATGGATGCATAAAGTAAGGTACAGGAGGTGAGATGGAGGTCAGTTAATGAGAGAAAAATGGTAAAAGGTGGAAAAATATGATAGAATGAACTTCAAGGGGGTTGGGTTTTTGAAAGAGGAAGGGAGGAGAAATAGTACTAAAAATATTTGTGGTGCTTGCCTGCCTACCCGCAGCCCCTTGTAGGCAGTCATGTTTAATGTTACATGCTCCCATGCTCATAGCAATAGTTGAAAGGCTTCCTTTCAATCTTATTTTCTTCCAATAAAGTCAAGTGTCACTTCTTTCACCAAACTTTCCCTTGTGCCTTGTTTATCCCTTGGCTTCTAGGCGGGACACCACCTTCTTGTGGTTCTCTTCCTGCCTCCCAGGTCATTCCTTCTCAGTTGTCTTGCTGGTTCTTCTTAATCTTAACTTCTCCACTCTACACTGACCTCCTAAATGGGCTCATCTAGATGTCTTGTGCTTTTAAGTACCTTAAAATATCATTTATTAGCTGACGGTTCACATAAGTTTATCACCAGCTCCAACTTCTTCCCCCAACTCCAGATTTCAATATCTGCACTTCCATTTAAATCTCCGATAGGCAATCTCAAACATAACTTGCCCCAAACTGAGTCTTTTGCGGCCCCCCCGCCCCCCAAATCTCCCACAGATCAATAAACAGGAAGTCATTCTGGTGTGGATCAAGCTAAAAATCTTAGCATAATCCTTTTTTGTTTTAATACCACCAAGTCACCAAGTCATACGCAAAGATCAAGAATATGGTCTCTTCTTGTCACCTCAGCTCTACTGCCCTGGCGGATGCACCTCGCTCTCTCTGCTGTGTGACCTTGGGTTACTTGTGTTCTTTGTTATGAGGATTAAGAGTTATTCTTTGTAAAGTGCTTAACAGTGTCCATTACATAGGAAGTCCCATATAAGTGCTTTTTAGATAAATAAAAAAATGCCTTAAATACAGAAATAGCTTTCTAATGGCCCTAGTCCCCCTACAGTCCATTCAGAACACAGCAGCCTTCTGACCCTTTTAAAGGGGAGCCAGATCCTGTCACTGCTCTGCACCTCTGACCTCAGCTCCCACTGCTTTCCTTTTGCTCATTCTGGACAAACCACCTTGGTCTCCTTGTTCCACAAACAGACCAAGGACTATCACCATTGGGTCTTTGCTCTTGATGTTCTTTGTGCCTCCCTCTAACCAACTATTACTAACTTAGGCCCGGTTTTGCTAACCTGCCTACCTGTTCCCTTACTCTTATTTTCCTTCACATTGGTAATCACCACCTGACACCCTATTTACCTAGTAGTTGATTGTCTCCTCTCCGACATTCAACATCTGCAACAAAACGGGCTGTCTTGTTCACTGCTCTACTCCTAGAGCCCAGAACAATGCTTGGTACACAGTAGGTACTCAATAAATACTTACCAAGTGAAAATAATTCCTAAGTGACACTCCCTTCTCTGAATTCCCGTAATACGGGTCTGAACCACTCTTGTGGGGCTTACCTCTATCAATTTTTATGCCGGTGGCAGGTTTTACTGGACTATTGAGCTGCCTGAGGACATGGCCTGCATGGCTCCTGGTAATAATTCCTATCATTTATGCAACACTTTCCAGGTTACAATCCCCTCACAGGTGACCCGATTTGATTCTCACCAAAGACAGCCAGCATGTTAGGGAGGGCAGGGCTAGCATCCCAGGTCTCCTGGCTGCTAGACCAAGCTCAACAAATCTCTGTTGAATGAAGAGAAATAAAGAAAAATAATTTGAGTCACTCTGGAGTGAGTTTGTCCACTGGACAAATGGGCTGGTTCTCTGTAGTACGTCTAAAAATACCCATAACGCCTAACATTTATCGAGCCCAGTATTTCTAACCCTACCTGTGTCGTCCTCACAGCTATCCTGTATAGCCCATAGGTATGAGGCCAACTTTAGGTCTTGTTCAACTTCTATTCTCTTTTGGTGCCTCAAACAAGGCCTGGTATATAGTAGTAGGTGCTCAGTGAGTGGTGTGGCCTGAGGCTTTTTTTTTTTAGAGATCGGGCTCAGGTGCAGCAACTTGCTCCAGGTCCCACACGGGGCAAGCACAGCGCTGGGATTCCATTTCAGGTTTGCTCACTAGACTCTCGCTGGACTGAGTCCGCGGGCCGCACCAGTTCCGGGTCCGCCACGGGAATGGGCGCGTGCCCCGGGTGGGGCGGGGAGGGACTGACCCCTCCCAGCCCGAGTGCCTTCCGCATCCCCACCCCGGAGGCACGGTTCCTCTGCCGCCACCCGCTTCTGCAGCCCCAGAGCGGATGGCTGGGTCTGGGTGCGGACAGAAGCCCGCTCCCGGCGTCAGCTTCAACACCCGCGGAGCTGCCACGCACGGTCCCGAGCCCCAGCCTGCCCCGCCCACCCCGCCGACCCTGCGGGCCGCCGCACCCCGTCCCGCCGGCAGGCCCCGCCCCCCACTTCCCCGATCGGCGCTCCGCCCCCCGGAGCCGCGCTCCATACTTGGCGATCGCCGCGGCCCTGCGCGCTCATTGGCCGAGAGCCGGCTGCGTTGGGGGCGGGCCCGGGCCCGGCCGGGGCGGGGAATGAATGTGGCTGCCGCCTGGCGCGGGGGGAGGCGGGCGCTGACCCGGATGTTCACTCCTGGGCACCCGGGGAAGTGGAAGCGCCGGGCCCTGCTGCTGGAGAGAGAGCCGCAGACACCGGGACCCGGACCGCCACCGACGCCGCCACCATGGTAAAGGCCCGACGTCAACCTCCCCCAGCCCCGGGGCCCAGCTGGAACTCACGTTCACCCCTCCCCCCTCCGCCGACCCCGGGGCCGGGAAGGGTGGGTTCTCCTGGGTGGGGGAGGGGCGGGGTCCGGGACCCCAGGTGGACACCATCCCTATCCACTCAGGAAGGGGTCGCCGGCGGCCTGAGTGGGCAGCGACCCTGCCTCGCCCTCCAAGCCCCTGCACTTGGCTCTAAGTGGATTCCCATACTCCATCTCTGGGTCCAGGCTAGTCTTCTCCATAGCTCAGGCCAGACCCCCCTGGACCTGTAGGCCAGGCCAGGCACCCCCTCCAGTGACCCAGGCGTGGTCTCCCCTCCTTCTCCCCGTGGCCTAGGGCTAAGTCCCCTTTCCTCATCCCTACGGCCCAGACTAGGTCGTCGTTTCTCCCGTGGCCCACGCTAGGCCACTGTCCCCCCTTCCTTTGCCTCAGTCCGGACCCCTATCACCTCCTCCTCCTGTGGCCTCATCCTAGATTTGCTTCCTCTTCATGGCTTCAGGTTGAATCTTCTCTTTCCTCCCTGGTCATAAGTCCTGACCTCCTCCTCCGCCCATGCCCCTGCCCCTGCCTGGACGTCACTGTTCACCCCTCCCCCCCAGCCCCCCAATGATCCCCTTCTCTGGACTTCTCACCACTCTCAGAGCAGCCTGCTTCAGCCCCCTCCTGTCCTGGGCTTTTCCCTTCCTCCAGGGCCCTGTCCTCTCTACCCTAGGCGAACCTTTTTTGCCACCTTTGGGAAGCTCTCCAGCCCTGGGTGGGGTCGTCCCGGGGCTGTGCCTTTTCAGAGTTGAGGCTTGCCCCTCTTGGGGAGGCTGTCTGGGAGCGAGCGAGGGAAGGGCGGGCATCTGTGCCCTGAGGCAGCGCGGCGCTTTGCGGGACCTTCCACAGCTGCTGCCTCCTTGGTGTCGCGCGTGCGGTGCTTGCGGAGTGTTCTGCTTGGCTGCCGGGGCCTGAGTGGGAGCGGAGGGATGAGGGTGGGGGAGCCAACAAGACAGGGATGAACGCACAATCACCCCTGTGAGGCTTGCAGCCCTTGGTGGGGGGGCAGCAAGCCCTGAGGCCAGCATAGGGCCTGGACACGATGCACCCCAGCAGGCGCAGCCTCCCTTTCCCCCTGAACTGTCAGCTCGTGAGGGTTGGAACTGCTGATTATGGAGGTGTCTCGGATCAGGTGAGCCAGACGCGAGAGGAACGCTAGCTCTACTGGTGTTTGTTTTGGTAATGAAGGCAGGTCCTCTGACTGGCCTGAGGGGTTTCACATAGGCCCACATACGTGAGCCTGCCCTTCTGTTCACTTTGGAACCTTCTGCAGGGCAGGCCCAGCACCCAGGTTGGAAGGGCCAGAGGGCTTCTATGTCACACGACCAAGGAACCTTTGGAGAATGGACTGACAGCTCAGGCTATCCACCTGCTCCTCCCACCAAGCACAGGCAGATGCTTGGTGTGGACTTTGAGCCCCAGAGGGTTTTTGAGGCTCTTGGTTTTTTATTTAATGAAGGGATGTTGCCGTTGAACTGGGGTGACTAATTCAGACTGTCCAAGTTTTTTCTTGATGCCTTCCGGTATGTTAATTAAAAAGGTGGCTGATGCCATTTTTCTTGCCATTGGACTTCTCTTCATTGGTTGAGAACTGGCTGTATGGAGGTGGGAGGGGGCCCGGTACAAGGCCTTGGTGGGGAAAGAATTCTGGACAGGCTTGGGTGAGGACTTTAAAAGTGGGTTGACGTTTTGTAAATTTACTTTCGGGGCAGAAGCTGGAGAGGACGGGTGGCGTGGCCGGGTGGGGTGGCCAGGTGGGGCTGGCTGCTCAGGGCAGGTAACTTGCTGGGAGGGGCGTTTTTGCTTTGGCCCTGGGTGCCTAACTCTTTCAACGTGATGGGGAAATGCTCGTTATGATCTGGGAGGATCACAGTAACCTAGGAGGCTTCTCAAGATTCCCACGAGGGCCATATTTGGACAGTCTGAAGGGACTGTGGAAGGGGTGGAGGGAAGGGATACCCTTTCTTTAGGGGCTGCTTTGTGCCAGACACTGTGCTGTGAGCTTCACCTATCAGCTCATTTAATTTACACAGAGCCCTTTGAGGTATGGTGGAATAACTTAGGGTGTTGCTCAGTCAGTGGAAGCACACCTGGTGGGCTCTAAACTTTGTCCTTCTCATTGTCCCAGGCCGCTTAAGTGTGGGAAGATACAAAGGACACTGTTTAGAAACAGTAATGGGGTACTCAGAGATGGCAAGGGAGGAGCAGCATTTACAGCCCTCTGCGCTACCAGCTGAGCTGTGGAAGGAAGCACAAGGAGTAGTGTTTGTTGACTGGATTGTGTGCGGGTCCTTTGCAGGGGAGACCTCATTAATTGTGAAGTGGTGGTGTGGTGGTGCAGGCATACTTAGCCTGGGCCTGAACCTGAGCTCTCTGAGGGGGGGGATTTTTGTCTTGTTTTCCATGGCTGTATCCCTGGGGCCTAGAGAGCACCTGGCAGTGAAGGAAATGGCCTGGAGGGCTCTCTTGAGGTGTGTCTGTGTCCGTGAACTTAGCCACTCAGAGTCTATACTCGTTTTTTCGATAACTTGTTCTTAGTATCCCCTGGGCTGATAAGAAATTTCTCACTTTTTTTTTTTTTTGTCAAATTTATCCCCTACTATGCTGCAAGGTTCACCTATATGAGGACAGACGTGGTGATGTGGGGTTGTAGTGTAGGTAAATGAATTAAGAGCACTGTGGATTTTACTTTCAGAAGGTTTGATGGTAAAGAAAACAGCTAGATCTTAGTTATCTATGGAGGGAAATGGAGGTTTGAAAATCTAAAATGCACTGGCCTTTGGAGTAAATTCCATGATTTTTGTTGGCATCAGTTAAGAATGCATAGGAATTTATATGGAATCCCTTAACAGGTAGTAATCTTACAACTGTCTGTACGTGCTTTACAGTTTAAAGCACTTTCCTTACACAGCTCTAGCTTCTAACTTAGGAATTATTATTTTTAATTTAGAATTATGATTCTGGTGCTGGGTTGGGGCTGTGGCAGTGAAGAGACAGGAAAGGCCCCCTCATGAGTTGTCCCTCTACCTCACAGATGTTTTGTTTGACAGGAGCTGATAGGCAATGCCTGTCATATTGTTACAAGGTGAAACAATATAGTTGACACTAATGTGTCTTGGCCCGTCTCCTGGTGTGGGTGAGATACATGGCTCAGCTCAGACCCCTCATGTATGTACGGTTCTGTTCATTTAAACCCAACTGGCCTCTCTTTGGTGGCTTATTGGCTTCTTGAAAAAGAAGCCAATAATCAATAGCTTGAGATTAAGGAGGTGCTAAATCATACATTTGAAAGTGGATGTTCCTGTTTATAACTTGGAGGTCCTAAATTTCTTTTACATTCTGTGGGGGAGGGAAGAGGATAGATGACTGACGGTACAGAGACATGGTGACTGGGCAGGTCCGTTGACCGTTGAGACTCCTGTTTTCCAAGTGTGTTAGGGGGTTAGGGTACCTAAAGCTACAGGATAACACTGATTCACAATGTATTCGTAAACTGCCTTCTCTATGCTGCTTTTTGTGCTAAGATGCAGTGATGAGCAAGACAGGCAAGGGTCCGAGCCCTCAGAGCTTACATTGTTGGGGGTAGGAAGGGCTTATTTAATATGCTTAAAGTTTAAGGAGGGAGAGCTTGTTTAGTATAACTGCAAGCATATTTGCATAAGATATGGCAGGAGAAGTAAGAGAAAGTTGGGGCTTGTGCTAAGGCTTTGGTCCTAGACCTTTTAGAGTGTGCCTGCTCTTGTCTCAGCCCTCACTGTGGACGTGAACTCACTGCACACACAGTGTGTTCCTCTGTAGACCAGCAGTTCTCCCATCCAGGAATGTGAGTGTGTGGTGCCATGGAAATCCTACCCCTCTAACTTGGGTGACTACCATTGATTGAGAGTCTGCTGTGATCCAGAAACATGACTAGGTTATTCCTTATCCCCGCTTTTGCTGTAAGGAACCTGGAGCTTGAGAAGTTGAGTGACCAGTGTGAGTGGCAGGCCCAGGACTTAGATCTGGGTCCACCTGACTCCTGTGCTGGACACTCACTCAGTTTCTCAGAAACAGTGAGCAATGAGCCCATAAGTAGACGATCTTGTCCCATTTCTCCTTGCAGCAGATCCTGCCAATGAGAGGGGGGCAGAAGCCCAAAGGATGCAAATGCAAGATCCACCCATATTAGGACCTGCTAGAGTGATGCTATTTCCAAGCCTAATCCTTTACAGATGTCTTAGTGTAAGGAGGTGGAGACTTTGTGTTTATATGGCGGCAGCCATGTGCCATGCATTCTGCTGGGAGCTTTAGCTTCGTGTATCCTCCTCGTACCAGCCCGACCAGGAAGGAATGGCCTTAGGAGAGGCAGCATAATATAAGAAGTTAGGACTTAGGGGCCAGACTGCCTTGGGATAATAGCAGTAACTCCCAGGAAGGCTTTTGTGAGGATTAAATCAGATAGTGTGTGTCAAGTGCTTCAGTCAGCATCTGGCACGTATTATGTCAGTACTCACTATTATCACCATTTTACAGATGAGATTTAAAGCGGTATGTGGCTAGTCCCTCTGTAGCTTCTAAGTGGAGGAACTGGGTTATCTCACTCCAGAGCTAGATCGCTTTCCTCCACTCTTTACTGCTGAAGGCTTATTTGAAGTTTGCTTGGCTTTGGGCTGTGTCTTGAATGAAGAACTTCCCAGATGGAGCCCGAGGCTCTATTTCACCACAAAAGACAAGGCTCCCTGTGCTCCAGACTCCACCTGTCGCCATAGCCTGATGCTGGAACTCGGGTCCGTTGCCACGTCAGTGCTTGGTGGAGCTCCTTACGAACTGAGACTCCTCACTCTCTTCCAGGCTTGGAAAAGAGGGTCAGGACCAGAGACAGAAAATGTGAGCTCTGCGAGAGCAGAGACCATGTCTGTTTGGTTCCCACTCACTGCCTCGCACCTTGCACTGGCCGCCTGGTGCTTGCTGAATGCTTCGTAAACACTGAGTGACCGAGCGGTGAGAGTGGAGGGGTGGCCGCATTTTGCTCGGCAGATCTGGGTTGGAGTCCTGTTTCTGACACTCAGTATGCGACCTGAGTGAAGATCCTAATCTTCCTCTGCCTCAGTTTCTTGATCTGTAGCTTGAGGATAACATTTTGTAGGGATACCAGGAGAAAGAAATGAAACCTGTACTTAATCTGGTGCTTAGCACACAGTAGGTGGTAGCTATGATTACTATTTGTCTTAGTGCTTTCCACAGAGTAAGTGGAAAGCCATGATCCCTGTCCTCTAATCCAGAAGGGAAGGCATGATGTATCCAAAAAGCTGAGAGCAGCAGTAGTAGTATTAGAAAAGCCTTAAGGGCCGCATCTGCCATCCCGTCAGGCTTGGCTTGCATGCCACCTCCTCCAGGAAGCCCTGCAGACCACTCCAGCCCACAGTCAGCTTGAGGGTTGGGTGTGAAGCCCAGGGAGACCTTGCCCAGGCAGAGAGGATGAGGGTGGGGTGCAGTCAAGGAAGAGCCATTCTAGGTAGTGACCTGGAACACAAGCAAAGGTCAAGAGTATGGTCAGCCTTGCGAGTTTGGGGACGAGCACGGAGTAGACAGAGCGAGTGTGGGTGCCTCAGTCTGGGGAGTGAATTGTGGAGTGCCTGAGTTGCTAAGCTAAGGAGTTTGCATTTGATCTGAGACAATGTGGAGCCAGTTAAATTTTTGACAGGGCAGGTAGAAATTTGAGGAGGCTGGCAGAGTCATGGTATTTTAAGAAGAGTCATCTGGCGTGGTGTTCAGGAAGGACCAGGAAGTCAGGCATTCGCGAGCATAAGCTGTGAGGTTATGACAGTCTCGGCTGTGGTGCAGCTGTGGGTATGGAAAGGAAGGAATGATTGAGAAAGATAGGAAGGCAGAGTGAGGCATCATGATTTACCACCTCTGGGGCCGAGGGGGATGTTTCTGTCCCCAGCGCACCCCCCGTGGAGGCATTCTGATAGGACCGTTTATCTTGACCTAACAACTATTTCTGGTCAGTTTAAATCCTAGATAGTGGCGTCTGCAAAGCCTTGATATTTTAGTAACAGCTGACCAGGGATTTTAGCCTGGTTAGGCCAGCTGTCCCGTATCTGCGGTGGCACCGAGCTCTGCTCAACTCGCACAGTGTTCGGCTCTGGGCAGACAGATGCCCACCCAGTCTGCCAAGGGGACCGAGATGAGAACTGCCGGGTGGGGGTGCTGCGTGGTGGCTCTAGTAGTCACAGGAGCTCTTTTTTACCAACCATTTTTTAATATCCAAAGCAACCCTACAAGGCAGGTTCTCACATCAGCCTCGTCGCATAGGCGAGGACACTGAGGCCTCCCTCTGTGGTCTGACTCCTAAGCCTGTGATCTGGACACCAGGCGCTGCTACCTCTAGTGGCTTTTCCATCAGGTCACTCATTCGTGGACGCTCACCAAGCAGTCAGATAGGCCTGTTAGAATGTGAGTCTAAAGTTCGGTGGAGGAGGCGGGTGGAAACAGGTGGGTCTGAGATCCTGAGCAGCTTGGGCATGAGTGGAACCAGTGAAGCCAAGTCTGCAATACACACGAGCTTTGGGGGCCCTCTCACCTTTCCCTTTCCTCACTCCTCCCGTTCTGACATCTCTGGAAACCTGTGACAAGGAGCCTTCATCTACGGTCTAGATCAAATGCAGACTTCGTAGTGATAAATGTCCAGTCCAGTAGTCCTGATTCCTCCCAGGCAGCAACCCTGTTAGCATCCACCTGCCCCACCGGGGTTATCATGAAGATGAGGTGAGTCTGTGTGGAAAGTATGGGTCATGCCTGGCATTTTGTAAGTGCAGCAGGAACGCGACCATTGTCTGATTATTTTATTAATGTGGATAGTCGGTAGGTGATGTTTCGTTTAACTCCAGCCGGCCTGGAAGGCAAGTGGCAGCCCCTGTTCTGTTGAGACCCCAGAAGGTAGAGTCTCTTGCCCGAGGCTGGCTATACTAAAGGGCTTCCATTCCAGTCCAATGTTTTCTGGCCAAAAAGTTCTTACCACACTGCAAATGACAAGCAGTCATTACCACTGGCTCAGACCCTGAACTTCTCCATCCAGTGCTTACACTGCTCTGCGAAGCGTCCTTTTTTTAGCATTGAACTCAGCACAGCCCTTCCGGGTTGGGATTTATCTGAAACCATTGTGTTAGTTAGCATTATTTGGGCTTACTGTTTCAGAGGTTTCCATAAGGTGATCCAGGCAGAGGACTCATTACATTTACCAAGTGAAATATCTTTAATTAAAAATATTAAGGTTATGAAAAGATTTTGCACGTACCCTTTCTGCTGGGCTAAGTGAAGAGCAAGCAGCCGCTGTTGGCACTGAGCATTTCCTGGTGGCACCAGACACTCTCTTCCCTTCTCCGTCATAGCTGTAATCACTAGGCAGAGTTCGGGTCTGGCCTGCTCCCATCTGATATGGCTGCTCCATGCTTCTCCACTGTGAGGCTTTGGCCCCGGAGGCTGTGTGTGGCTCACGCAGAGGGCTTCCTGCAAGCACTGTTGAGCTTGGAGTCTCAGGGGAGGCACAGTTATTCACCGCACACCCCTGGAGAAGTCTAATTTAAGGGCGCCATGGAGCACTGAAGGAGCTACTCAGATGTTTCTGTCTCACTTCTGGCTTCGTTTTTCTCAGTCTTTGCTTCTCTGCCGGGCATAGCTTGTTGGTGACCTCCTTGTCAGTATGTGGTCCCTGGGTCTGGACGTGGACCCATTACTGAGGAACACAGACCCTGATACAGCAGTGGCTAGGCATGGCCGTTTAGGTGCTTTGTGTTGTTGAGCATTTCTTAAGTGCACTGTCCTTGCTTCCTGTGTAACCTCCAGACAGCTCCAGTCTTGAAATCTTTTCCAGCCGTAGTGGAAGTGGATCCCTGCTGGTCCTGAGAATTGAGGCCTCTGCCTTGGTCTTGTGGAACAGGAATTGGGGGTGCCTGGAGGAGCAGTCTTCATCCCGTAGGATAGATACTAAGTCGTCCTTCCTGGATTTCGTTAGTCACAGCAGTGCCACCTTCCCTCTGCTGGTGTCTCGGCTGGACGTGCACAGTCACTGTCTGAACCCCAACCATATGCAGCCTCTTTCCTCATCGTGCAGTTAGGGAAACTGAAGCTCAGAAAGGCTTAGTAACTGGCCCGAGGGCCCTCCGCTGGTTAGTGGCAGGGTTAACATCGGAGTCCAGGTCCATCCCAGCCAAAAGCTCATGCTTGTTGAACTCTGCTGTCCTGTCTCGTGCAGAGACTCACAGGGTGCTGATTTTATGGACGAGGGAAGTGAGGTCGAGAGAGCTTCACTATAGGTCCAACTATGGTGGCTGAAGTCTGAATTCCGGTTAGAAGTCAGAAGGTTGTTTTTTGGTTTGGGCTGTTGAAATGAAAGCAGCTGGAAGTTTCTGAGCTGCAGTCCGTTTTTAGAAAATACCTGCTACACCCTCAAGTGTTAGCTGTGCCATCGGAAGGGGTGCACCTTGACTTTCTGGGCAGCGCAGTCGTTCTTCATGCACGTCCTCATCATTGTGACTGCCCCTTGTTGGTGACTGCTGGTTGATGAAACCTTGCAGGGTCCCTTGGCATTTTCCTGCGAAGCCCCATTCCAGCCCCTGTCACTGTATATAGCAGGGCTTCCGAGGGGAAAGGCCGTGCTGGCCCTCTGAGCGGCTGAGCTGATCGCCCTCACGAGGCCTGATGAGTTCTGCTTCTCACCCTTGGAGGGGGGGGGTGAGTGAGAAGTCTGCTCTCGGGGTTGTGAGTCCCCTGGCAGTGTTACTGTCCCTGGCACACATGTCATTGCTTCATAAGTGTTTGTTGAGTGAATGAATGTCTGGTAGATCCTTGATACATTTGTAAGGGTCTCTCCCCCCGTTAGGTTGAACCGCATGAAATTATTGTTTTCCTAGGTCAGAAGTGGTTGAATTACCAGCATTTCGTGTGGTTCGGCCTGATACAGACTAAACACTAGGGTGGGGTGGTGGTGCCAGGGTGAGACTTTCTAGCAGTGACCAGATCTCCCTTTGGACTTGCGGCCTCTGCCAAACTTGGCTTCTCATGAAGCCAGTGTAGGCTTCTAGTTAGTCAGTGTCACTTCAGGTGAGAATGACAAGAACGGAAGCCTGAGAGTGGGGTCTGCCTTCGAGATGCGGTCAACACATTCTTCATCTGTTCAGGCCCCTCCGGGCGTAGGAGACTGGAGCTGCTGGCAGTAGTGGGATCAGGGCTGGGTGGGGACAGTGATCTAATTGCGCTGGCATTCACTGGTGGCTCTGCACATGGCGGGCGTGGGGCACTTGGACCAAAGTCACATCCTGGCCCTCCTGGGAGCTTCCCAAAGCTCCCAGGTAGTCTCGATTCCAGAGTTGAGGGGCAACGAAGGGCCAGTTCTGAAGTCGGACTGCCTGGGTTCAGGTCCAAGCCTGCAGACTCAGGCAGCTTCTTTCACTCTCTGCCTCAGTTTCCTTGTCTCACAATGAAATGGTGAGAATAAAAGTATTATTTCTAATGGATTTTATAAGGATCAAATGTGTTAATACACGTAAACCCAGATATGTGGTACTGTTGTTATTAACAGTAGCAGTAATGGGGTTATTGTCAGTGACATGTACTCTTAGCACGTTATTAGAGCCGAAAGTGACTTCAGATGTGGAAACTCCCTTTACTTTGTTTTGGAGGAAGTTCAGACCTTGTGTCAAGGCTTCGTCTCCCATCATTGAGGGAGACGTTGCTTTTCCCATTGCTCCCAGAAAGCCTTGTTGGTTATGGGCCTTCCCAAGTATACACCTGCCTCTCTGTGAACAAATTGTTTGACATGGTGCTCTTATTACAGGTTATGATAAAAGTCACTCTTCTGGAAAATGACTTAATTTTTTTTTTCTTTCCTTTGACATGAGTGTGCCAGTTACATTTGGTACCCAGGGCCTTTGAGAGGAATGAGGCACGGGGCTAATCAGTGATCCTCATCTCAGTTCCCACCCCATCCCACACACAGATCCTGTGCTTATTTGCTGATACATTTTCTCCTTTTCTGAAGGTGGCAGGTTGTTATAGGTGCTCTTTCTGAACTACCAGAAACCTGCAAGACTTCGCTGCCTCAGGGATTTAATGTTTTATTTTAAGGACATATGTTTGATTTTAAGGGCATGTGTTTAATTTAAAGGTGTGTGGAACGTTAACGTTTAGGAGTATAAGAAGGAGGCAAGATAAAGGAAAATGGCAAAAAAATAATAATAATACCGATTGTTGTAAGACAGCCTGGCACAGCAGAGTGGAAGGAGAGCTGAATCCCACTGTGGCTGCTTCTGGACTGTATGAGCTTGAACTAGTTACATCATCTCTCTGAGCCCCAACTTCCTGATCAGTAAAATGGACATATGTCCTCCTCTTCATAGGATAGATGAGAGGCTTAAATAAGAATAATGTACATGAAGTGCTGTAACTCAGGTCTCATGTGGGCACTTAATACAGGCTCATTATTATCTATAGGAATTTCATCACTTGCTGTGCAAATGAGCACATTCCACAGGGAAGAAAATTGGATCGAATCTAAAAAAAATTCCTGTATTAAGGAATGCCATAATTCTAAAATGTAGGTATAACGATCACACTAAGGAGTTCCTCATTTGAAAGGGAGCCTCATTTCCCACATAGTAACTTCTAACCTGTGGTCAGGGTTTAGAATCACTTTTGAGGCCTTGAGTATTGTTGTAGAGTCTTTTTCTTCCCTGACCTTTGTTGCCTCCAAATACATCCATGTGGACTCTGAAATAATGAGCATAGTAGGGGGGTAATAATTGTCAGTAACCATGCTAGCATTCAGACTCATGGCCAAATTACTTCGTGCCCTTGCTGTGTCACACTTGAAGCTGGGGCCAGAAGTCAGCAGAGAGTCCGTAGTTAGCTTCCTACCTAGATAACCCAACTCTAAGAGGTGGAGCCACGCATAGAGGTTTTTGACCTCAGAGAACTTGGAGCACTAGGCTGTGGATGTCAGCACCTGCTCACAAGATGGGCAGCACCTCCACGTCCTCAGTTCATGGCAGTTACTTTTCATCTTATTTGGCACTAGGTGAGCTTCCTGGGAAATAGGTCCAGTCTTCACATTTCCTTAACTATTTTGATTTCTTCTTTCCTTTAAATAACTTCCTTCAGAGGCATTAATCTAACTGCTAGGTAGAATCCCCTTGTACTTTGCCTACCATAAAATTGGCTGTATAGCTTTTTCTCCCCATGTTAATGGACAGTTGTTTCTGAGCTTGCTGAATTCCAGATGGAGAGTACACAGAAGCATCGTGGGAATTTCCCCCAGAATGCTGCTGTTATTTTGATTCCATGGTATCTGATTGTTGAGGAAGCATTTCTTGAGATAACAGGCTAGAACTGGTTGCCATAGTCCCTAAGGAAGGGCCCTCCCATCATGTGACTATTTGGTAGAACATAGACATATGAATAGAATGTTGGACCTTTGTGCGATGAGCTCAGAGTGCTTTGTGAGGCTTGAATCTTACTCCAGAACCCTTATGAGGCATTGGATTAATGGATAAGATTCTGTGAGTTGAATTCCATTACATGTCGGAATCTCTGAGGAAAGGGAAAAAATGTTTTCCAGCCTTAGGTGATGGTCTGTGTATTGGAATAAGTACAACCAGATTCCACCAGTGGAAGCCTGTTTAGGAGGCCCTAAGAGTTCATGAGGAAGTGGAGGTAGTGGTGTCTGTTACTATACTTTAGTTGGCCCTTCACATACATTGTCCTACAGTGGTACCCCCTGGCCTGTGATGGATACATTCCAGGACTTCCAGTGGACGCCTGAAACCACAGATAGTACCGACTCCACGTATACTGTTTTCTACAGATGCTATGTAGACACACATCTTGTTACTTAAAGGAAGCACTTGGCTTCTCTTTGGCTTATCTGAATTGCCAGCATCACTACTTTTGAGCTTTGGAACACTACTATTAAGTAAAATAAGAGTGACTCGAACAAAGCATTGCAGTACCGCAACAGGCCATATGATAACTGAGGTAGCTACCAAGTGATTACCTGGTGGGTAGCGTGTACAGCGTGAAGATGCTGGTTGAAAGGTGAGTCATGTCTGGACAGAGAGGGCAGAGGTCAGAGATTTATCACATTACTCAAAACAGCGTACACTTTAAAACTTAATTAATTGTTTATTTCTGGAATTTTCCATTTGAGAGTAACTGAAACCATAGAAAGTGAAACTGGCTGAGGAGGATCTTGTGAATTTAAGATCCTGAGACTTTATGTAAATTATAAATTATGTAAATTTAGAGACTTACATAAATTGCCGTTAAGTGGCAGAGCCAGGATTTGAACCCAGCCACTCTGACTTTAAAACTTATACCCTTGACCTTTGCTATGCCATGGAATTTTACTCACACCAGGCCTGTGGCTTGTCCAGATCTCACAGTAAATCACTAGGCAGCTGGGACCAGGGTCCTTTGCCTAACACTCTAGAGTCCGGACTCTACACTGTGGAGTAGGCCGACGTCTCATCTGCCACATCTGCCACTTCAACTCAGGCCCGTTTGAAAACTCATCTCCAGTGATGGATGGAGACCACACTTTCCAACGTGACATCATGGGAGAGCTTCCTGACAGTTGGATCGACCAATCCAGAAAACCAGTACTCTGAGTTAAAGAAGAAATCTAGGGACAGGTCTGGATTCAAACCCATGTCCTATAGCTCCTATTTTGTTTGTTCGTAGAAGATGAGTATGAAATAGCAAACATTCATTTTCTAAGTAGATTGAAAAATGATGGTATATTGATACAGTGGAATATATTGTAGCCATTAAAATGTGAAATATGAAGACTAGGTAGCAATATGGAAAAGGTCTGTGATAGTGATGAATAAATCAGAGTCTTTATAGCTCTGTAAAAATGTCGATGTTGGAATGAACCATGTTAGAATGAACAGCTACCTCATGGGGTTGTTGTGGGGATTAAATAAGTGAACAGTTTGTAGTCCCTTTACTCTGTTAGTTGCAGTGGGTGTCTGTGACTGTCTATACACATATATGTGTGTATATACATATTTTCTCCCTCTTTTTGAGTTACTTCCTCAAGATAAATCCTCAGGATGGGCGTTAGCTGGCTGAAGGGAGCGTTCTTCTCAGTCGCTTTGCTCTCGCCATGCTGTCTAGTAGCCCTGGTCGTGCTGGCCGATCTCCAGGGTCCTCTGATCTGACCGTGCTCTCCCTGCCGAGCAGGCTTCATTTTCTCAACCTGGTTGCCTGTTCCTGCCAAGGGGCGAGAGCTCCTTGCTTTCCTGCAAAAGTGTTCAATTCTAGGGTTAGCCTTATGGTTTTTGCCATATTCTTCAGAACTGTTAATTAACTTTTTTAATTGCCTATTTTTAATGTAAACTATTTAGGAGGGAAACTTTGTCATTACCATAAATGGGAAACCAGTATAAATAGCTGTTAGTAGCAAGTACATAATGAAATAAACATACATAGTTACTGATATAAAATATGCTCTTCGGTGGACCACCTAAAATTGTCTGGTGACCACCAGTGTCTGTCTCATTCCTGTCTCTGGGCCTCAGCCCGCAGCGTGCTCCTTATCTCCCTCCCTTGTATCTGTCCCACTTACCTTCCAGGACCTGACCCTGTCCCTCTTCTGCCACCAAGCCTTTTCTGACTACCACAGCCTTTCACACCCATCTGCCCACCCACCCACCCATCCATCTGTTCATCTGTCCATCTATCCAAACAAACAAACATTTAACAATAGTATATGCTCCGTTTGGGCTGGGGATAGAGATACATTCCATACATATATACTAGGAGACAGTTCAAGCAGGGAACAGTCTGACAGAGGAACCTGTGGAATGAGGTAATTGCTGTAAGGTGGAGTGTGCAGGTGCATTGAAGAAGGTGTCTGGCTGAAGAGAGTCAAGGCTGGGATCCCAGGAGAGAAGTGTTTTGTTGGAGTGGAGGTAAGGGGACTCATTTGTCAGGAGGACAAATGGTGAGCACAGACATGGCAGGCAGAGAGAATAGTATGTGCCAAAACTCACGTGTGTGTAGGAGAACATGGCATATTCGGGGGAAGCGACAATAATTTAAACTCGGTGGAGCCAAAAAGGTAGGGGTAGGAGAGCTCGATGCGACCAGGCAAGGAAGGAGGCAGAGGACACCTTCTGAAGGAATATGTCATGACGGGGGCTCTGATGTTACCCTGTCCGTTTCAGTGCCCTCTCTGTGCCCTGACCTGACCTATGACATAGCCTTCAGCTACCTGTACAGTGTAGCAGTTGGCTTTCTTGCCTTGAGTATTATTTGTGTTGGTTCACTGTCCACACCCCCTCCACCATGATTATTTGCTGAGTGCCCCCTCTGTGTCGTTTGCTGTGCTAGGTCCTGGGACACAGACCCGAATGGAAGGTGGTCCCTGCCTTAAGGAGCTCACAGGGATAGAAGGCCTTCCAGTTGGGCGTGAACACCAACAGTGGGGACCTTGGGAGGCTTCTTGCCCCTGTTCCTTGCCTTAAGGGATCCCCTTGTAATCCAATAGTATTATATTTAAAAATTGTGATTTTTCCTTTGTTATAAACATTATATGTGTTCATTATAGAAAAGTTGCAAAGTATAGAAAAGAAGAAAATAAGATCACTTACAATCTTACCCTGCTAGAAGCCACTGTTAACCTTTTGTTATGTTGCTTCAGTATCTTTGTCTGCATAGTTTTTAAAGGTTTTTCATGTGGTTGAGTTACATATTATCTGTACTGTTTTTTTATATCCAGCTCTTTGCAAGAATTTTTTTTTTGTTAGAAACTTCGTACACATTTTAAACGACTTCAACATTTCAGGTATAATTTGCTTAAAACCATTCCTTTATTGTTGGATGAGTAGAGGTTTCTAATTTTCCCTGATATGTTTCCCTGCCCATGACTATATAGCTTGTCCTTTTTGCTCACAGTTGTCATTCTGTAATGTCACCGCGAACACCAAATTAGCAAATACTGAACTATTGCTCCTAGGGGAAATGCAGGGTAAGGTTTCTGTGCGCTTCTAGTTACAGCATTTTTGTCATCTGATTAATTCATAATGGAGAAGGACAGGTACTGCATGGTATCACTTATATGTAGAATTTAAAAAAAAAAAGAAAAGGTCAAACTTACAGAAACAGTAGAAAAGTGGTTGCCAGGGTCAGGGAAACAGGGAGAAGTTGGTAAAAGGGTATAAACTTTCAGCTATAGGATGAATAAACCCTGTCGTGAAACACACACACACACATACACACACACACACACACACACACTCAAGAACCTTGTTTTATGTGTGTTTCTGTTTAAGGACACCTTATTTAATATATTTTGTTGATTCATGAACGTTGACATCACGGCTAGCAGTACTGTAACTTATGTCTGAATGAAGCTTAGCATGTTAATTTTCTCTGTAAGGTACAACACTGTTGTCTTCTAGACAGCACTATGCTTGGGGCCGTTTTTAAACAACAAAATCTACAAAAAGCACAAAAATGTGAAAAATAATGGCACTAAAATGACTGTGAAAAGGACACTTGTTTACAGTATGAGCGGAAACAAGAAGGCAGAGCATCGATCATTTAGTTCAAACTCAGCCGAGAACTTGCACATCGATGACTTGAATTTTTCGCCCCTCCGTGCGTGTCTGTGAATAGCAGAGAAAGTGCCACGAGTTTGATCATGGGTTACAAATGTTAGCAAGTAGACAGATTTGCAAACGTGGAATCTCCAAATAATGAGGACCGACCATACACGCAGAGTGCTCAACAGTCCTGGTATGTGGCCATGCTGTACCTGTCTTGTTTGGTAGAGGTAATTACAGAGGTGATGCTTTAAAAATAAGATTTTAAGTCTGCGGCCATGTCACACTGAACACGCCCGATCCTGTCTGATCTCAGAAGCTAAGCAGAGTTGGGTCTGGTTAGTACTTGGATGGTAGACCACCTAGGAAGACTGGGTGTTGTAGGCGTAAAAAATAAGTAAATAAAAATAACTAAAAATTAAGATTTTAATACACTTCTTCCACAAATTTTTTTTTGAGGGGGAGCATAATCCCTATAAGTATTTGATACATAGTTTTCTAGTAAATGAGTAAATCTTAAAGTCTGATAAGACTTGAGTGTTTGGGGAGTCTTTTTTCTTTTCAAAACAGGTGCATGTTCCTTCTGTCTCAGAATGGGTCTGACTTGTTTTTCTAGTCTGGTGCCAGGAGGCCTGGGACGGAGAGTGCTGGCTTCTGGGAGGAGAGAAGATGGTTGGTTTTTTCTCCATTCTACTCTCATTGGGTCCAGAGACTTCATTTGCCCCACCCCCTTTAAGCTTTTGGTGCCTATAACCCGCTAACAGGAACTGGGCATTCGGTGTACCGCCCCAGCCGAGCTGGTGCACAGAGCTCGCCTCTGCATTTGGCTTTGAGAGAATTGTAACTCACTTTTGGCATAAGCAATGTAGTCAGTCACACATTTCAGAGCTGAAAATATATGCATAAAGCCCTGTATAAGGAAAAATATCCCTCCTGTCCTGGTCCTCACATGCCCAGTGTCCTCCTACTTGTCCCTCCCTCCCAGATCGTTGGTCCCTGGATAACCAACCGCTTCTTATTTCTACAGTCTCTTTTTTCCTTTGGTTTTATCAAAATATTAATTACATGCAATAAAGTTTACCAGTTTTATGTATACGGTTTAATGAGTTCTCTTAATAATCGTATAGCCACCACCACAACTGAGTTGTAGACCACAACTGAGTTGTAGAAAAATAGTTCACTCATCCAAAAAAGTTCCCTTGTGCCCCTTTGCACCCGCTTTTCCTTCCCCCACCCTGTCCCTAGGCAACCACTGATATGCTTTGTCACTGTGGTTTTGCCTTTCCTGTAACTTCATAGAAATGGAATCACACAGTACGTAGTCTTTTGTGTTTGACTTTCACGTAGCACAATTTTTTTTGAGTTTCATCCACGTTGTTCCATGTATTAATATTTTGTTCTTTTTTTATTACTGTAGAGGATTCTGTAGTATTCCATGGTGTAAGTACACTGTACCACAATTTGACCATTCACCTGTTGATGTTCATTTGGGTTGCTTCCGGGTTTTGGATGTTATTTGGATGAATAATTCTGCTATAAATCTTCATCATTAAGTTTTCATAGATGTGTTTTTCTCTTTCCTCATTTCTTTAGGCACTACAAACATACAGTTGACCCTTGAACAACCTGAGGGTTAGGGGCACTTATGCAGTGAAAGATTTGTGTATAATTTAACTCCCCAAAAACTCAGTTGTCCCTCAGTATCTGCAGAGAACTGGTTCCGGGACCCCCTATGGGTACGGAAGTCTGCGATGTCAAGTCCCTGATATAAAATGGTGTAGAATAGTGCATACAGTTGGCCCTCCCCATCCATGGATGAGAAACCCAGGGATATGGAGGCCCCGCTGTATATTTATTGAAAAAATTGCTCTTATAAATGGAGCTGTGCTGTTCAGAGGTCAACTGAATTCTATCCCCTTTTTATACATCGGGCGAAATGTTATAAAAATGCTTCTGCACCCTGTGTTTTTTGAAGGGGCTTCACTACCAGGTGAGAAGACTCATGGAATCGCTAACTTGGTCATGTGTCCTAGTGTCCGAGCAGCTAACGATGATGCCAGTTGGCCCTCCCAGCTCCTGGAGAGGGTGCCCGCGTGCCTCAGAGATAGTGATGGAGGTGTCCGTGGTGGCAGAGTGGCTCACTTTTTGGGTCTCATTCCATCTAACAGAATGTCGCACTCTTTGGACTATTAAGGGGGGCGAGTGTGCCGCTGTCCCGGGCTTATTTGGGGTCACGTGAAAAATAAATTGTAAAGGAAATTAGTTTGTGCATCGATCGCATCTTGCTGGACAACCGCAGGGGCTGAGAGCACACCACCTAGCCTTTCGTGGCCTCCGTGTGTGCGGTGCTGGGTGCGTGGGCCTCTGACCTGGCGCGGGGGGCAGCAGCCCAAGGTCTTCGTTTGCGCAGGACACGTTTTATTAAAGTCCTTTTTACTTTCACCTGTCCCTGATCCCCACTGTCTTCTAGACCCCAACATTCCCCAGTAATAACCTGTATTCGACTTTTTGATAAGAATATGCAGGTTTGCATAAAAAGGAGGGCTAAGGGGGTCGTCTTCTCTCTTTACAGCTGTGCCGTTCACTAGAACTTTCCATGATAATGGAAGAGTTCGATATCCGTGCTGTCTGGTAGCCACAAGCCACATGTGGCTCTTCAGCACTTGAAATGTGGCTTGTGTGATCAAGGAACTGGCTATTTTATTTTATTTTATTTTAATTAAGTTTAAATAACTACATGTGGCTACCGTTTTGGACAGTGCAGATCCTGATGAATATTAACTCCCAGTGAGAAATTTTCTTTAACTTAATCTAAGTAAGAGCCATGGGAAATACCATTAAACTGGACCTGTTTTAAATGATTTCTCAGCAGGTTAGGCAAATGTTATTTTATATAGGGTATTATTTATACACTGTATTCAGTGGGTGCCCACTATTTATAAGATATTGTGGTAAGTGGGTTATCAGAAGTTATCTAACATATTCTCTTTGGGCCTCAGTTTCAACATCTGCAGTGAAGGTATTGGACTGGATAGGCTTTTTAAAGTCCTTTCTTGTGCAGCCATTTCTATGATTTTTGTCTTTAAAAGCAATAGTACTTATTTATTGAACACCCTGTGTGCCAGAAATAGAATTCAAGATATTGAGTAAATGTGTTAACTCAGTTAAATATAATAATTTAATCTTCATTTGTCCCAATGAGATTAGATATTGTCCTTGTTTTACAGATGAGAATGTTGAGGCTCAGGCAGGTTAAATAATTTACCTGTAGTTATGTTGCTAATTGACTGTAGAGTTTAGGTTCTCAGTCAGGTCTGCCCCATTGTAACCTCATCTTCAGTTAAATCTTTATTTATGCAATAGCCATTTGAAAAAGAGATGATTCCTAAAACATTTAAAACTACTCTTGTTTCAACTAAAAGTTAAAAAAAATAGATTTTAATGCTCAAGTCAGATCAGTGGCTGTGAGAGTTTAGGAGTGAGGTGAGCAGGTGGTGTGGGTGGAGGGCAGCTCATCTGGCCGGCTCCATCCTCCATGCATATCCATGAAAGGCCTGCTTTGAACACGCTCCTGCTGGAACGCTGTCTGGATTTCCATGCTCAGCTCAGACTGGGCAAACCTCAGCTTCTACTGGGAGCTCCAGAGAAAGGTGTGGGCTGAGGAGAGAGGTGGAGGCAGAGCGTGGTCCTGAGATGTTCTCTTGCTCTCGTGTGTGCCACGAAGTAAGAGACTCACTTAAGGCTCACAGGTTTGGAGCCCAAAAGTTGACTCTACCATCTGATTACTGGCTGAGCAACCATGTGAAAGTCTCTTCACCTCTCCCAGCCTGTGAGGATTCATTCCCATTTCCACCAGTAATACTTCTGGAAACTTTCCCAGGAGCCACACACTGTTTTGGGTGCTGGGGGCCCAGCAGTAAAGAAGAGAAAGCCCTGCCTCATGTAGCTTGCATTCTGCTTGATGATGAGCTTTTTTTTCCCCCACCTCAGTCTCAGTAACCTCCCTCATGGGATTGTTTTGAAATGTAAACGAGATACTTGACTAACACACAATTCCTGGTGCCCTTCCCCAGAGATGATTCTGCAAAGCCAGTACTGTGTCATTCAGTGAGTGGATCCTTTAGCTAAAATCCTTGGCTGCCTGCAGATGGCCTGAATAGCTGTTCTGAGAGGGCCGTACACTCTTCATCTGAGCAGAAGGGCACATAATATGCATGAAGCACCTAGCACAGTGCCTGGCCTGTAGTGGTCTCGTAGGATGTGGTATTTCTTTCTCTCTTTCTCTCTCTCTCTCTCTCTCTTTCTCTTTCTCTCCCTCTCTCTCTCTCCCCCCACACCCTCTTTGAAGAAACACTGCCATGTGGGAACTATGAAGTAGGGGCTGAGAGGCTGAGCAAGGAGTGGTAGGAAGTTTAAAAAACAAGTAAATGAAAGCAAATTTCTCATTCTCTCTTTTTAAAAATACTTTGATTTTCTTATTTAACTGAACACAGAAGTACTACTTATTCTATTTAAACAACATAGATATATGTTACTTGGAAAGTGAAACCACCCCTTAATTCTACCCCCAGAAATACTGCTAAGAGTTTGATATACATATCTGTCCAGATATTTTCTATGTACGTGCTTATATTTTTAAAGAATTGTTCCACTTATATGCAGTTATTCAATCTGCCTTTTTCAGAGTGCCTTCCTGTGCTTCAGATCCATTTTATGGGCACAAGGAATCAGGGGACTTTGTTGAATAAAATTAGCCTTGTCCTGAGGCCAGGGAAGGGAAGCAGACATCCTCTAAGATAGTGGTCCCCAATTTTTTTGGCACTGGAGATCAATGCTCCTGTGAGAATCTAATGCCTGATGATCTGAGGTGGAGCTCAGGCGGTGGTGCCTCACCTACCGCTCACTTCCTGCTGTGCAGCCCAGTTCCTAACAGGCCACAGAATGGTACCCGTCTGCAGCTCGGGGGTTGGGGGCCCCTGCTCTAAGACTCTGGCCTGGAAGAGTGGATTCTGCCTTTGGAAGAGCAGGCAGAAGGGAGAGGGGAAACCAGTAGAAGCACAACCATCCCCACCACACCCTCCTAGAAAAGCCTGCCAGTGTCTGACTACATCGTGGCTTTCCGGGCCAGGTGAGGGCTTTCTGACTTGAATTTAGAGCAAGCATACAAGTACCATCTCCACATGGCAGTGTGGGGAGAGCTTGCCTCCTCTTTCAGAATTGGGCTCCCAAAGGGTAAAAACTGACCTTTGTTAGCTATTTTTTTCTCTCAGCTGTTTCACATCCTCTTAGAAGGATTTCTCTACTTTTTTGGATTACAGGATTCCAAAGGTTGGCTTTTAGACCGATCGGCTCATTTGCCCACGTGTGTGGAGATATTTCTTTATATTAAAGAGTGGGTGGTAGTTGTAGAATAAGGACAAATGCTGTGACCGCCTGAAGTTCTTTAAACTGTAGGTTGAACTATATGAAATTGTAATTTTCGTAGGCGAAAAATGGTTGATCTTTGTCAGTTTCATAGGGTTCAGCTTAATATTTATTGTGAGAAGTTTGGTTCATGGAAGGAAAAAAAATCACTTGTAACAGTTAAATTTTTTAATAAGTCCTTTCATTTCTTCCATACTTGCAGTTCTTGATTAGTTATGGTCATAGGCTACCTATAATTTTTTATCTTCCTTTTTAAAAATTAATATGACCAAACGAGATACCACTATACATCTATTAGAGTGACCAAAATCCAGAACACTGACACCACCAAATGCTGACAAGGATATGGAGCAACAGGAACATGCATTTATTGCTGGTGGGAATGCAAAATGGTGCAGCCACTTTGGAAGACAATTTGTCAGTTTCTTAGAAAACTAAACATACTGTTACCATAAGATCCAGCAGTTGTGCTCCTTAGTATTTACCCTAAGGTGGTAAAAACTTATGTTCACACAGAAACTTGCACGTGAACGTTTATAGCAGCTTTATTCATAATTGCCAAAAGTTGAAAGCAAGCAAATGCCCTAAAGTAGGTGAGTGGATAAACAAACTGGTATATTCAGACAATGGAATATTATTCAGTATTAAAAAGAAATAAGCTGCCATGCCATAAAAAGACATGGAGGAACCTTAAATGCATATTACTGAGTGAAAAAGCCAATCTGAAAAGGCTACATACCTCGTGATTCCAACTATAGGATAGTCTGGAAAAGGCAAAACTATGGAGACAGTAAAAAGATCAGGGGTTGTCAGAAGTTAGGGGTGAGAGAGGGATGAATAGGCAGAGCACAGATAATTTTTAAGGCAGTGAAACTATTCCGTATGTTACTCTGTATGGTAGATACATGTCATTGTACATTTGTCCAAACTCATAGAATGTAACCAAGTGTGAACCGTAGTGGAAACTATAGGCTTTGGGCGATAGTGATGTGTCAGTGTAGATTCATCAGTTGTACCCCAGGTACTGGTGTGGTGAGGGATGCTAATAATGGAGGAGGCTACGTGTGAGTGAGGGTGGGAGTTATATGGGAAATCTCTGCACCTTCCACTCAGTTTTGCGCTGAACCTAAAACTCCTCTAAAAAGTAAAGCCTATTAAAAATATTTTATAAGACCTAAGGTTTTTTCATATTACTAAGAAGTCTTCATCACCATGGTCCTCAGTGGCTGCTTGGTACTCCTTAGACAGCAGTAACTTGCCCGATGTTCCGTCTTTCCAGTTTTTTGTGCTATAAGCAATGTTGCTGTGACTGGCCCTCTGTGCATTTTTCCGGGTATTTGGATTCTTCTGTAGGATAGACTCCCAGGAGTATTATTGTATGAAAATATGAATACTTTCACAAGCTCTTGACAAATACTGCCAAATTGTTTTTCCCAAGTGTTATGCTAGGTCATAATGCCACCAGCAGTACAAGGATGCTATTACTGCTTCCTCATCAATGTTGAGTATTTTCTCCCTTAATTTCTAATTTAATACCTTATTTTTCATTTGTACATTAACAAGGTTAAATATTTTTGTCCATATAGTTTGCTAGTTTCACTTACTGTCATTTCCCCCACCTTCGAGCCGTGTGTGTCTGTGTGCCTGTACCCGTTAGGGAATTATCAGTAAGCAGTAAGAACGGAGACCTCCACGTGTTAGCAGCGGATTGCACAGTGTCCTTGGAGCCATTGTTTGGGGAATTAGAGGTGCCTAATTAGCGGGATCTAGGCAGGAAGCAAATGCTGTGGGCCTTGTCTGCAGTCCCTGGGGCCCACTGGTGATTTCTGTGCCATCTTCCTCCTTCAGCTGTTCCGAGAACTCAGCTGAAATTTGATCACATTACTGTATGGTTAAGGGGCCTAATTAGCCATAAACCTCAGGAAATTCGAAAATTAAAGAGTCCATTAATCCCAGGGCCCCTCCCTTTGTGAATGCCTCTAATTCCCCTTTGGTTTGCTCGATTTTCCTGCTGTGCTTTAGTTCCAGCGAGGCTTGGATAGAGTGACATTGACAGCCTTTTTGCTGGAACTTCCTGCATTTCTGGGGTTAACTGTACCCATTAAGCCCCCCCCCCCCCCGCCCCATTGGGCTAATCTCTAGATAATAGCGTAGAATGCTGGTCATTATTACATTTCCTGGATGAAAATCTTCAAGAGTGCCTTAAGGTGAGTATAATGACTCTTATTAGTGCCTCTTACCATCTTGTGACCCAGAGGACCAAAGATGACCTGTGCAAGAGCACCTGAAGTCGCGGTTCAGACCCTGCTCCTTCTCCCTTTAAAGTGTCAGGGGTCATGTGTTGCGTTTTTGACTCCAGCGGTCTTGCCCTCAACTGCTCTATTCCTTTTTCCCGAGTAGACTGCAGGGGCAGCTCAGGTGAATACGGTCTGTTTGAGGATGTCATGTGGTTGGATGGGTTGAAACCTAAAGACAGGCCGGGCCCGGGAGCTGGAGCACGCCTTTCTGTCCAGTGCAGTCGTGCATGGTAGGTGGTTCCTTCCACCTAAAGCAGTTTGTTTATGAACGTTTGAGGGAACTCAGACTATGATTCTGAGGCCGGTTCCCGTATGCCAGCCTCTGTGTGAAGCTGGAGCTCTGTCGTGTGTGTGTGTGTGTGTGTGTGTGTGTGTGTGTGTGTGTGTTTAGTAGTTTCCTACAGAATACCCGATCCTGCCTTGGATTTGCAGCTGACTCTCTTCGGAGAGGTTTTGTTAGTATTCAAGGATTATTTTTGTATTTCTTTTGTTTATTTCTCAAAGCTCTTCTGTCTTCAACTCATTCCATTTACTTACAACAGCAGATTATTGGTTGCTCTTAAAATTATGAGCCCTGCATATAGGAATGCTAGAAAACACAGGAAATTGGTCTTCTCACGTAAATAACTTGCTCTGCGATTGTAACTTCTTCATGGCTTGGGAAGAATGTATGTGGTAGCCTCTGTGGTGCTAGACATGACGGTGACCGTAGACCTCTGAGTCTGCCAGTCCTTTTGGAAGCATTTAAGATGAGTGGCGCATTCCAGATTTGGAGCCGTCCTGTCTCTGTACTCCTCAGCAACTTTTATCGAACAGGACTGCAAATCCCAAAGCCCACCGTGACAAGTAGATGACATGAGCGAACTGGCCAGGCCAAAGAGACCCGAGGCTTGGTGGGGCAGTGACAGGAGGACACGTTCTGTGGTTATCCTGAACTGTCATGTGTTACAGGATCACATAAACCACGTATGTTGAAGGCTAACTGTCCCAAACCAGGAGGTGGCGGTCCGCGAGGGCTTCCTGCTTGTCTGGACTCCATTACCTGTCTGGCAGACCCATCGGGTGGGCACACAAGTCCTGTCAAATTGGCCTCCTTCAGAGAATCAAGTTTATTTATTGAGTTAAAAAAAATAGAAATGGAAACAGACTGTCACCCAAGTCTTTGATGCTCTGAGCCCTTGGGGGCCTGGGGAGCAGTTGCTCGGTGTTGAATGCTTTTGTTACCACACTCCACTCTCATTAGCTGGTACTCTGGACTTCTTCGCTTTTCATACTTCCTAGCTGACCACCTTTGTTCCCTGTCCCCCTCCCCCGGGCACCCGGACAGGAGGCGTTAATTGCCTCCATCTGCCCTCAGTCATGGGAGCCAGCTCACTCCTTCCTCTGGGCCAGGCTGCCTGTAATTGGCCCGTGAGGCTCGGAGCTGTCAGCCCCTCTGGGCCCTCTGCTTCCTGGCTGCTTGGTGTGCAGTTTGGCTTCCTCTTTGCAGGAAGGTTCCGTGAATTCACAGCCTGAACTCACCCACTCAACCCTTCCTCCTCCACTTTACCAAGAGTTTATCTTTTCTCTGTGGTTCCTGCTGACGTCTGCCCTTCTTGCCAGAGAAGCTTTAAGCTGTGGTGGACACTTTAAAAACATCACTGCGAAGAACGGTGCTTCACCCCAGATGGTTCTGCGTTTGCCTTCCAGTCTCAAAGCTCCACTACCTGAAGGAGTACTTCTAGGTCATTTGGAGAAAATTATAACAACTTTCAGAAATACATCATTGAACCTTTTGGCATTATGGTAAAGAGTGCAAGTTTGTAGTCAGCCTGGCTTTCCAGCCCAGCTGCTGGGTAGCCTTTGACAAATTCCATCAAATCACTGAGCCTTCATGTCAGTTGGGGTGATCACATGAGCCTCACAGGGTTGCAAGGATGGAAGGAAGCCTGTGTGTAGATGTGTAACAAAGAACACAATAGTCGTCCTCAGGCATTGTGGCTAACTTTCTAAAATAAAAGCAATAGGGAACCCCTTCCACATGTCATTTGCTTGACTTCTTGTGGAAGAGTTTTTTAAAATGAGGGCATAGCTATTATAGGGTAAAGTAGGTGGCTTTGTAGGACAGACTTGCTCTTTGAGGAGGTGCCCTACATGGCCAGTCCTTCAGTCCTTGTCCCACCTGTGAGTGCGGGTGTGCACTGTAAACACGAGGAGGGAACGCGGGTCTTGCCTGTCTTGTACAGCCTCCCTTGCCAGCGCTTCTCTGATTCCCCTGCCCTGATTCCTGAGCTTTCATCCAGGACCTCCAGGACCTCCTATGGGAGTGCCTGACCCTGGGGAAACCAGTGCTGCTAAGAAACGGTGCCCGCTTTCCAGGAGTCCCTGTCCACTGTGGGGGACAAATCTGTAATCCAGTAAAGCAACAAGAGGCAGCACACCTGGGGTCTGGTGAACAGCACAGATGTTGGAGCTGGCTGCCTGTGTTTGACTCCCACATGTCTCCTTGTCCTCCTTTATCCCTCATTTTCCTCATCAATGAAGTGGGAATAGGCTTGTTGTTTGGGGAAGAGTTAATGCATCTCATGTGCTTCTTTACCACCTGGTTCCCAGGGAGGGCTCAGTAACTGTTTGTTATTGTGTAAGAGGCATTGATTCATTAAAATTCACCCATATCGTGAACAACACAAAGTCCCTGCTTTCCTGGGACAGACAGATCGTAAACAAACCCAAGCATTCCCAGTAATAAGTGCTGTGAAGCAGGCTGATGTGCTGGGACCCCAGGTGAGGTCAAGACTCCTGAGAGGGAGCCAGCCACGGGGAGAAACGAGGAGGGGCAGCTGGTGCGGGGCCCCGAAGTGGAGGCATAGAAAGAAGGGCCTGCTAGTGAGCACAGTGCCACGTCGGGCTGCCAGGGTCAAGTCAGCTTTTATTCTCACGTGAACAAGAAGCCATGAGGGTTTTAAGCAGGGGAGTATCGTGCTCTTATGTTATAAAAGGTAATTCCAGCTGCTGTGCAGGGAAAGGATTACAGGAGAGCGGTTAGGATGTCCAGTGAGAAAGAGTGGTGTAGTGGAGGTGGCCGGAATTGGGGTGTGTTCGGTCACAGGACTTGTAGATTGACACTGATTCGAACCAGAAGGCACCTGGGGTGTGTCTGTGGTTGAGCGGTGGTCACCCACAGGTACAGTCACCACCAGACCTCCCAACTTGGACGCACTGACTCCCCATCTAGTGTTCTTCCCACACCTCCCCGAGGCCTCTCACCATCCATACAGTCACATGATGGGCGAAGGCCCACCTAGGACCAGGAGCCAGCTTGCAAGCCCTTCTCTTCTTCATGGTTTTCTAGCAGATAGAGTCATCGATTTCTTTCGTGAAGACTTGTTCCCTCACCATGAGTTAAACACTGTGTCAGACCCAGGTGATACAGAGATAGAGGTGACCAGGAAGAATATCTATCACCTTTGCTTTCCTGGTGCCTACAGGAGATGGACACTAAACAGTTGCGATGCCCCGAGGGTGGTATACTGCCACAAGGGGCTGGAATAAGGGATTTGACATAGGGATGGGCGGGAAGGGCTAGGCTTGGGCTGAGGGAATAGCAATCCAGGTAGAAGGAACAGCATGTGCAAAACTCCGAGACAGGAAGCTTAGTGAGTATGAGGGACTGAGGAGCAGGGTAGGAGATGAGAATGGAGAGGTGGATGGGTCCTTCCTGCTAGGAGGCTCCAGAGGGGGATTGTCTTTATCCTAGGAGCCCTTGAAGAGTGTAAGCAATGAGGGGTGATTAGGTTCGAACCTTCAGAAGCTTGCGGTGACCCAGGTGTGGAGAAGGGAGTGGGTGTTGGGGCAGGTGTGGGTCAATCAGAAGACGACTCTGGTAGACCAGGTGAGACATGCTGGTGGCTTGGCAAGGGGGGAGACTTGGTATTGGGGGTGGAGAAGAGTAATAATAAAATAGTAAATTAAAATGTTTCATAGCATTAATATGGGCACATAGTAAATGCTCAATAGACGTTAGCTATTCTCTACATGTAATTGACAGGTTTTGGTGGGGGGAAACCTTGAGGCTGGTTTTGGATTTGTTGAGACTTAGACGCTTCTGAGTCTTCCAGAGAAGTGGAGACAATAACTAGATGATTTGGGGGTACATTATTTGCTAATATTTTCCAACTGACCTGTGCAGAAGTGTGCTCACCTGATAGTCCCAGCATTGTCACTGGGAGCACTGGCCTCCTGGAGCCTCTGCGTCCTCTTCCACACAGTGGGAATGGACCGTCTACCTGACAGCTCCGTCTGAGGGTCCAGCAACTAAGGTGGAAGCACTTTGCAGGCTCTTGGGTGCTACACAAGTGTCGGGTGATATTAGGATTATTTTATCTGTTACTGTATGTTGTCTCCATCCTTCCACCATATGTTATTTGGGAGCAGGAAAACAAGCTTTCATATTTTGCCAGTTATATAGGATTGTGCACTTCCACACTTACAGGCTTCTTGTGTGCCATCTGTGGCAGTAAGTTCTTTTTCTCTTGTCCACTGTCTTTTCCCAGTTCCTCTCCTGTCTCTGTCCTCTCCCCCCACCACTTTCCTTCCTTGTGCCAGGATCCAGCCCGCAGAACCCGCGGTGGGTTCTCCTTGGGAACTCACGCTGACTCTGTGGGCATTTCTGAGCAATTCAGCTGTTGAGGTTGATGAGTTCTTTGATTAAAATGTCGTTAAAGGTCTTACAGTAAAATAAGAACAGCTGGTAATAATGAGGGGGAACAGTCACAGTCCCTCCCCACCACTGATTTGGTGCAGATCAGTTTGCCCTGCAATGTGACGCTTATCGGGCAGTAACTTTTGCAAACTTTCTAGTTCAGCAGTCTTTCCTTGGCACCAGATGAGAGCAGTCCTGGCATGCAGGCATGAGTCATGTAACAGCAGAGATAATTCTTACAAATAATAAACATCCCTTTCTATTATTCTCAAAACAAATGATGGTGGTGTCACTGGAGTTTTTCATAACCTTTTGTAGACTTTAGACAGGTCTTTTCCAAAATAAACGTGGTGTCTGTGTTTTAGATACTTTCCCTGCCTTGCCCTATTATCCTTCAGAAGTGAAAGATTTTTCAACACAAGCTTAAATATCATCTGACATTGCAAACTTGTAAAAGGATAGTTTTTAAGAGTTTTTGCTTCCAGAGGTTCTTGTGCCAGCTTCTCTTTTGCATTTAGTTTTCTTGTTTGTGAAATGATGGCGTGAACCTTGGTGTAACCTCCCAGTGATCTTCCCCTTCCTGCTTCGTGATGGGTCCAGTCGAGGCGGCCTTTGCTCTTAGACTCTAGAAACACTCCTCAAGTGTAGAGTAAGTAAAGTGAACATTTTGTATGTTAGATCCACACCCTAAGGAACAAATGATGATGAACTTTTTTTTTTTTAATTTAAAAAGTGAAAAATTCTTCTGCCACATGTGATTAACCCCAGCAGGAAGTCTGTTTGGGAGGTTGGGGAGGGACTGGAATGCTCATGTGTTGCGTTTCCTACAGTGGGGCCCACCTGCACCAGTGACGAGGAAACATCATTGGAGCACGGTGCTGCTTTGAGAGCGCCTCTTCGGAAGCTTTACAGATGGACACTGTGCTCCACTGGTCCAGGCTAATCCATAGCGATGCTTTCACTTGCCCATCTGAGCCTCCTGAGTTTGAGCTTTTTGTCCTGTTTGGGAGAACTGAGACACACTAGTGTCCTCTGGCAGAGTGCATATTTAAAGGCCACCATACCACTCTCACCTAGAATCAAATGCACCAAAATGGAAACCACAATCCATTCTCCTGAATTCAATGCCAAAAAATAGAGTGCTCCGATATGTGGCTTAAAGAGCGGAGGGCTGAAGCTTGCTCCCAAGACTTTCAGCATCAGTCCATCTGTAGAACTTTTTGGACTAAGTCAAGAACAGTTGGGATAATTGAATCAGGTAGATCAGGTTTTGGGTGTGAACAAAATATACTGAGAATTTATTGTAATCATTTCACTGTTAGGCATGTTCCCTTTTTCCTGGACACTAAGGAGTCGGAAACAGTTGAAGAGAAAGGGAGTGACTCAAAAAAAAAAAAAGAAGATGGTGATGAAAAGCCCCAGGGTGGTGGGCCTTGTGTGTCTCCACCTAGAACTTGATCTATAAGGGAAGCAGGAATCATGGGAGGAGTATGGGCCCTGGAGCCTGGCAAACCTGATTTGAACCTGCAGTCGGCCTCTTGCAGGCACCGTGGCTCTGGACGAGCTCCTGAACCTCACTTCCTTTTGCCTCTTGGGAGTTAGAGGGAGTTGACTCAGCCTATGTTGCACGCCTAGTGGGGTGGACGTCCAAAAGTGGTGGCTGTTGTTATTATGGATGTTGTCTTAGGCCTCTGGAAAGGACGTGATGATTTTGATGCCAGATTCTGTGCCCGGAACCGTGCCTCTGCTCTCATTTCATCTTAACACATCTCTGAGGTTAGGTAGTGATATTCCCAATTCACAGGTTAAGAAATGTGTGTATATGTGGGGGTGGTGGTGAGATTTAAGTAATTTGTGTGAAAATTTCATTAGAAATTCATGGCACTGGTTACTGGCAATCCCTAGATACACTGAGCATCTTTCTTTAAGGACTTGAAAATGATCATCGTCGTAGTCTTTTTCTGATTTTGTAAATGGTAGAAAATTAGCAAACTAGCAAATTATAAAAAGAAATAATTACCTTAATCCTACTACTTAGACAAAACACTTGTTATTTTGGAATATTACTCTCTGGCCGTTTATTAAATTTCATGGTGGATATGTACATAGCTACTCTTATATACATATTGTTATGTCATGTTATACTTCATTGTATTATGGGTGGCAATATAGCATGGCAGTTAAAAACATGGGATCATGCTCATGGGTTCATACCTAGCTCTACCACTTACTGGCTTTGTGATCTTTGCTAAGTTCCTTAACCTCTCTCTCTGTTCTCTATGAAATAGGATCAATAACAGAAGCTATCTTATAGGCGTGTTAGGAGGATTGAGTGAACTAACACATATAAAGCACTTAGAGCAGTATCTGGCACACAGAAAACCCTTCGTCAGCATAAATACATTATAATCCTCATCACCATTTTTGTATGTCATTAGTTTTTTTTATAAACCTGATTTTAGCTGTTTCGTAATATTGTGTAGACATATCCTAATTCACGTTGATGACCCGCTTATTCTTTCATTATCTTGAGTGTGCTAGTGAGTGGCCTAGAGACAAGGTCCAGTACTGGCATCTTCAGTGTAAGACAAAACGCAGACATTTAAGAATCCTCTCCCTGTGTCCTCAGCTCCAGTGCCAGACTTGATTCACATCTTGTCAGACCAGTACATTTCTTTTTCTTGGCTGTCAGAATTTTCAAGCATCAAGACCCCACTTTGTTCTTTTACCCCTGGTTCTGGCCTTGATGAGTGAGGCCTGTCAATCAGTCCTGCTCAGTGATACAAGTGCACTTTGTGCCTTATATCAATTCCAAGGTCAGGAGGTTTGTGGCAGTGAGTTGCCGGGGTTTCATCTGCAAATGAAAACCACCTGGCCAGCTGCTCGGGTCAGATAGAGGCCAGATGGGAGAAGTCAGGAGGGGGCACCGGGCAACCTGGAACAGCGTCTGAGCTTCACGTCATCTTTTCACTTCCCCAGGCCTCTTAAGCCTGAAAATGATGGTTTCTAACCCATCATCTCCTCTGGTGCCCAGAGAGTTTCAGGATACAGAGTTCTCCCACCTAGACCATGGCCAGCCCAAAAGAGGTGACCCAGAACCTAAAGAGGTGACACGCATGTCACATCTGACAGAAGAAGAGGAGCAACAGGTGGCTAAGTGGCCATCAGGATGGAAACTCATGGCGAGGGGAGATAGTAGGAAAAGTAAATAGCAAAGGTAGTTGAGTCCACATGGCACATGGTAGATGAGATTTTCTGGATGTGAGCAAGGCTAGCAATTAAACTGACAGATGCTGAAAACAGGCCCCCCTTCCTCCCTCCCCAGGAAATGTGTCGGCTAAGTGACAACTTGTTGCATACTAGAGGGTAAAGTTGATCAGGTCAGTTGAATGAAAACAAAATTATAGGTAAGAGATGGTGAAACACACCTTTCTTTGGTCTAAAGTGTCGCAGCTGCCACCAGGTTTTGATTTGTGGTTCAGAGAGGAAAAAGTTTGGGAGTGTTTACTTTGAGGATTTGTGGATTAAAGAGGTCTCTGGAGTAAGAAATAATATATTCATTTCAGTCTCTAAACACCCTTCAACTTGGGGCAACAAAAGCAGAAAAATGTTAATCAAATTCCCAATATGGTGGGAGGGAGAAGGGAGGAGATAGCCCATTCAAATTGATTTACAACGGAGAGCAGTTCTGTTTGGAAAAGGAAAAACCCTCTCACAGGTGGAAAGTGCCAGGAGAGAAAGTCAGCATTCTGTGTGTTTGGTTTCACCTCTGGAACTGCCCCAGGGAGCCTTTCTGCGCCAGCTGCACACCCCCCACCGCCCTGCCTGCTGTATAAGCAAGGGTCTCTGCAGCCCCCATCTCACATTCGATTCTTTGGAGATTGTCTTCCCGTCCCTAAAGACCACGCCCCTTAACACTTATTTGATTGGCTGATAAGCTGACTCACACTTCCTCCGGAAAAAAAAAAGCGGGCACATACCAGGCCTGGAGGCACTCATGGGCCCCGCCCACTCCGTGGTGGAGGCTGGAGTTTGCTCAATTCCCTCTGTGTTAGCTCTGCCTCCACCCTTTTTCCCCACATCGAAGAAAGCTTATTAGAATGCAGGTGAGAGTGTCATAATTAGAGCTAACATCGAATCTGTTCTAATTCTTAGACATAAAATAAACTTTCTACTTTAACTACACTTAGTAGCAGATAGCTTAGGTGACACCAGCTCATTAGAGTGGCACCAACTCATTAGAGTGGCACAGCGTTCTAATTGAGGCCTAAGGAGAAGAGCAGAGAGCTTGCTCCTGGGGCTGTGCTGAGCCAGGCCTGTTAGCTGTGCCGTCCTCCTGCAGCTCTCAGCTGAGCTCTGGCTGGGCTGCTCTGACCCTGAGCTTGGGGTGGCAGCCCTGGGGCATGTCTGTTACGCTAACCTGCGAGTTAAAGATCATTTAGCTGGATTTCTGCATCCACAAAACACCCTTAGGAAGGCACAAAGATCTTGTGGTTCCAGCTTCCTTCCAGGTGATATTGGGTCCCCTTCAGGGATTAGGTCTGGTCCCGCCCAGTGACTCCCTCTAGGCTAAATTTCAAATTCATCAGCATTTTTTTGTCTTGCATTAAAACAAAGCAACAACAAACAACTACAAAATCTTTACCTCCCAAAGAGTGACAGAAATTTAATATGCTCTTTGTAGAGATTATTTTCTGTGAGGGCTGGGGGAGGTGGCACACCTCCTGGAGGCCCACTGTGATCTTGTAGGTGGCAGTTGTCATTTTTTTGATCAGTGGGGTTGTAATTTGAGAAAGCATATTCAGGATTAAAATTTTAGATCTGGAAAATTAAGTAAAGCCTAGTTTCTACGCAATACAAATCCTAGAGGAAAAGTTAACAAAATCCAGTTGGCAGATAGATTTTTAGAGATTGAGAAATACTTTTATTAAAATTTGGAGAGTTCAGGAAAATAAATAAAAGGAGAAAAAGAATCACTTAATCTCCCTACCCAAAGAAAAATACTGCTAACATTTTCATATATTGTTTCTCTCTAGGATTTGGGCTTTTTTTTTTTTTTAGTTGAGATTAAAATTTTATATCCAACTTCACTAGGTTAACATAAAATAGATCATTTCCCCCCATGTTTTTCAGGATGCTCTTTGGAACGTTGTACCAATTTCAGAATATTTGATCATTTTCCTGTTGTTGTGGAGGTTATTTCCAATTTTTTGCAATACAATACAAATTTGCGTATAAATTTGATTGATTTCTTTAGGGCATATTCCTAGGAGGCTATGAACACTTTCCAAGCTTTTGATAAACAATCGCCAATTACTTTCTGAGATAATTGGACCCATTTACACCCTTACGGGCATCCAAACTGCCTTTCTATTCTGTAGTCATTGTGCTTTTTATGAAATGCATGATCTCCCACTCATTTTCTCTTCCACATGGCTTAATGTCATCTGATTCATTTTAACTTTGGTCCATTTCTTTTCACTTTTGAGGACCTCCCGGGAGTAGTATCTTGTCAGGGACAGCTTTAAAGTTTCTGCTGAACAAGAGCATTTGTTCTCAGTTTTCCTGCACACAGCACATCCTGAACTTCGTAAGGTGTTTGGGCGCTTGGGCCAGTGCTCCGTCTCCTCCGCCACTTGTCTTTGATGCGAGCCTTAGGAATGCCTTTTCAGGGTCAGTTTTCTCTAGGTCCTGTGTGCACTGGAATTGGCCTTTCTCCCCCTGACTCTCTCAGATTACCTGGTGAGCCTCTGCATGCAGGTGGCATGTCCAGTGATTCCTGGGAGGCCGCCAGTTTCCTCTGTTCCTACCAGTTGGTCCTGCCATGTGCTCTCGAGAAAAGCAGGGCCCAGAGCCTGGGCTGCCTCCCTCACCCTCCCGGCCGAGTCACCCAGTACTGTCAGTGCGTCTGGTCCTGACACTGGCACTGGGGTGTTTGGGCTTTTTCAGCTGCTTTATAGAATCACAAAATTATAAAATTCTCTGGTGTTAAGTGTGTGATTCAGTTTTGTAAATTTTTCAGTGAATTTACAGAATCCCACCCAACATCTTTCTTACCCCCAGACAAGGTCCTTGTATCCATTTGCAGCTACTCCCCGTTCCCACTCCCTGCAGCCACTAATCTTTCTTTCTGGACATTTCAAATATATGGAATCATATGGGTTGTTTTTTAAGGAAGTTATTTGATTCTGAAAGAATGCTTGTTGGAAAACGTCTAGAAGAATGGAAGCCAAATTATTATTAGTGGTTACCTTTGGGGAGTTATTACCTCTGGGTGGTGGGATCATAGGGGGACTTTTTATTTCTGTAATGCTTGAATTTGCTACAGAGGTCACGTCACACTTATAATCAGAAGAAAAAGGTAAAAGGGGAAAAGTCCATGGTTCATTTATGGAAAATGTAAAAAAGTACATATAAAGGATGAAAGATAACACTCAAAATTCCCCCTCCTATGGATAAAACCACTCTTTTTTCCTCTCTGAGCATTTTTTTTTTAAATGTAGCTTTTGTATGTTAAATTTCACATCCCGTTTTTTTTTCCTCTGGCATCTCATAAGTCTTTTTTCTCAAAATATTTTTGCAAATTACCTGTTAATGACTGTATAGGAGTTCATCTTATGGTTGTACCATAATTTACTTACACTGGGCATTAAGGTTGTTTTGATTTTTGCTGCTGTAAATAATGCTGTAAAAACTTCATGTAAGACCATTGCAGAATTCTGGGCCAGGAGTTTGTACCTGAAAAAAAATTTTTTTTTTCTCCTAATTTGGAACTGTTTTTGCAAAATTGCTTTCTATACTTCTTTGAATTTCACCTACTTCTTGAAAGTGCAGGTTTTGGTCCCTGAAGCAGGTCTAGATTTCTAGGAGGTAGGTCCTTTATGTCAGGTTGAGGCCCAAGGTGGAAAGTGACGGGAAGTGAGTGGAAAAGCCAGACCAGGGCCTGTGGAGATGGTGGTGCCCTGAGAGGCCGGGGTGTAGTTTATTTCAGCAGAATCTTAGCATTTATAGTCTAGACAGGTTTAGGCATGTTCTGTGTTCTGTAAATAATTCCTTTTTGTTCATCCTTAGTTTTCAGTAAAGGTTAGTCAGGGTGATGGGCGGTAGCAGAGGTATCTGAGACCTCCGTGTTGGGCTGTTGGAAATGCTGGGAAGGCAGCCCTGGGCCATGCAGCTTTAGGAGAGAGAGGGTGAGGACATTTACACACCCGTCTGTTCCTTCCTTCCTTCCTTCCTTCCTTCCTTCCTTCCTCCCTCCCTCCCTCCCTCCCTCCCTCCCTCCTTCCCTCCCTCCTTCTCTCCTCCCTTCCTCCCTTCCTCCCTTCCTTCTTCCCTTCCTTCCTCCCTCCCTTCCTTCCTTCCTTCCTTCCTTCCTTGGCAAGGCAACCCTTGGTTGACCTCACAGATTGCAAGGACCTTGTCAGCTTATAATTCCTTATTATTTATTTATTCATTTATTTATTTTTTATGCGAACAGCACCTGGTCTTCCTAGGTGGTCTCCTCCCATTCAAGTACTGACCAGGCCTGACCCTGCTTAGCTTCCAAGATCAGACGGGATCGGGCTTGTTCAGGGTGGCGTGGCTGTAGACTTGCATCCCTTTCTAACTGGACACTCTTGCTGAGGTTTTTCAGTGATCAAAAATCTGAACAGAGGTTTTTAACCTTGGATGTTTGGGGGACCAGAGAGGGTCTGTGAACCCACCAAATATTCAAATTTTTGTCTGTGCATTTCTCTGAGGGTAGGAGCCGTGAACTACCCTAGAGGGTTGTGTGCCTTCCTTAAAGAGGTACATCTGGTACACACCCCACACTGTAGCCATTATACATCCATTGTGTGGCCTTGGTCAGGTGACCAGGCCTCTGTACCTCAGGTTCCTCATTCGTGAAGTGCTAGGCACTCTGGAAGCACTCACATTCATGTCAGAGTTATTACTTGAATTCTGGCTTGTGAAGTTTCTTAAAGGCAGCCGTGGATCTGACATTGACCTGAGCGACCTTATTTCTCCTTTCAGCTGGGCCCTGAGTTAGGGTGATGTTAACGTGGTTCTGTTATACAGCGTCGTCTTTATTTCAAAATGGGAGTGGGTTTTTTAAAATCCTTTTATAAAAGTAAGAGATGCTTATCAGAGAAAGGTGTAATTATTATTTTAAGTGTTTTTCTTTGAGGAGAAGGGGGATGAAATCAAGCCAGTGCTGGCCATCTGCATGCGCCCCTGTAGAATGACTTTTAGTGCAGTTGGTGTAGAGTCCGTTTCCACAGCACGAAGGAGCTGTATTTCTATAATGTGTAGGAAGCAGCCAAACGGAAGCCAGAAGCAACGGAACTTTCCTAAAAACAAACCAGAGCTGGACATTCTAGAGTGCCTGGTGGCATCCTTACAGGAAACCAATAAAAGCAAAGCTTTCCAAGTGGAAGGATTTTTTGGTGATTTTTGAGGGCCCTGTGTTTTTTCAGTCCTTGAAGCACCTGGGCTGCTGCAGAGCTTCATTTAGGGTTTCCTTTTGCTCTTCCCTTACGGGGGCTTTCCTGGACTGGGTGCAAGTAGGAGAAGATTGCCCAGTGTCCGGTAGACATTAGATTCATACCAGCCTCGAAGCCTGCCGGAGCTCAGCTTAGGTGGCACTTGGGGCTTAATGCAAGGAAGTGTTGATTTAAATTTTTAAAAAACTTAATGGAAAATTTCAAGCATGTAATATAATGAGCCCCCATTTACCTATTGACATGGTCAGTTTTGTTTTCATCTATACCACTCTACTCTCCCCTAGCTTAAATCAGTTTGAATTGGATCCTCTCATTTAATGTTAATGAGCAATCTGGGCCTCTCCATTTTGAGAACAGAATTCTCTTAACACTTTGGGTGAGGTCTAAACAAGAGTGCTTGCTGGCTTTTGTATTTGGAAATTGTCAGTTTAAAAATTCTTTACCTTTTTTTTTAATGATAAAAAAATAACTCCTGCCCACTATAACTGGAAATCACAGGCAAAGTTCAAAGACTGAAGTCCCCATAATTCTACCATTTGGAGATGTCCACTGTGATGAGTTTGAAGGGCCCCTATGGATACTTCTCATGTGCTCTTGTGTAGCTGCTGTTTTCTTTGCCCTCTGCTCTGCCCGCCCCCCACCCCCGCATCAAGCCACCCCTCACCCGGCATCACCATGGCCTCTGCCACTTTGGAGCCTGGGGAGAGCCTGAAGTGGCCCTCTCTTTAGTTCTAGAGTTCTGAGTGTGTTGGCGACACCCTGGGTGTATGTTGTGCAAAAGGGGTGACCATGCCCATCACCCTCCAGTTGGTGGCTTGTTCTTTATAGACACAGTGGGTGCTCAGTGTGAATGTGCTGTGTAGCCCCTCCTGCTCTCCCTGGGGCGGCTGGGCAACAAAGCTGAGTCCCAGAGAAAAATGCAGTGGTGCTAAGTACACCTCCCAGCTCACTTTACTTCCAGGAAGAGTCCTCAAGCAAATTAACTCCTGGTGTGCTTGGGCCACGAGTGTGCCACGTGTCACCATCCTCAGCATGCAGGGAGAGGAGGATGGACCCCAGGCTGCAGCTGGGACTCAAGCTGTACAGCCAAGAAATGTGTAGCGAACTAACTGGAACTCAGAGTTTTTAGTCCTGCTTCTTATTATGTATATTTTCTAATTGCATCAACTGTACTTTGAAAGCATGGTTTTTAGTGTAACAGTCTGTCTTAAGGATGAACTAGAGTGAATTAGTATGGTTGGATACAGTAATACCTGTGCAGACACTAATTTACTGCACCTGGGGGACCCCAGCTTGGGTATCAACCAACTTTTCCTCCTCACGTTTGTTCATTGGTGCACGTACCACACACCCTAGCAACATGGCAGCTCCTCACTTTGGATCTGGTGGTTGCTGTCCAGTACAGTTGGCATTAGGCTGGACTGAAATTTACCCTTTCACTGTGAGGAAAGGTTGGCTGCATTGCCAGGGATGGATTTCAGGAGAAATGCTTAATCTACATAAGAGAGTAAATCATTTTTACATCATCTCTCCCAGCATCTATTTTTAACAAATATTCATTACAAATGTATCTTTTATTAAAGTGTTCTCTGAATGATTGTGCCTGGAAGTACTTTCTGAGCAGTTTATTGGACATGTCAATAATACATGTTAATTGTTGGAAAAACTGGAAGCGGCCGCTGCCTGGTTGTGCTCTGGCCCTGTCCGGCTCTCTTATGCATGGGCACAGGATGCGATGGCAGCTGGAGAAGCTGCTGAAGTGCTAGATGTTAGGACCTTGATTGCCTCCAAAACAGATGACAACAGACTCCAGAGTTTGGATCTAGCAAGAATATGATCTAAGTTGATTGGGGCGTCGTAAGTGCTCATCGAGTCAGCGGAGGTAACTCCAGAACTCCCTGATGGCGAGCGGTCTCAGAACCACATCACAGGCAGGATGCAGGCAGGACTAGGAATGTTGAGCCAGGAGGTGAGCTGCTCTGTGAGCAAGGATGGGATGCTTGCTTCAGGTATTTGAGGGGGTGTTGTGTGTCCAAGAACTCGAACACCTTGCGGTGGCTCTCGAGGGCAGAAGGACAGTCAGTGGGTAGAAGTCACAGGACAAGGAAGAGCTGCCTCGGAAACAGTGCTGTGTGGGAGCGGGCTGCCCAGGGACCCGGGGAGGTTTCCTCCTCTGGTGATGATCAGGCAGAGGCTAAGAGACCCAAAGCCTCAGGGGTTTTGTAAGGGAGAAGCGGGATTCTGAGGGCACTGAGCTGCTGAGATTCTCTGATTCTTTAATAACTCGTAGACTTTACCAGATGATGCCATCTTTTCCCAGATGTTACCGCAGATGTGTGCAGTTGTGTTCGACAGGGATGAGGTTGCGGTCGTCTACGATGGTTTTATAACTCGTTCCCACCAGTGCAGAGCATTTACATCATTGGGGCAGTTCCGTACTTTCTCTCACCTTTCCACGTGGGAGTTTTTGGACTATCTGCCAAGAGACGTGTTGTTTCCTGTCTCTCGAGTGGGCTAGCCCAAGGCCAGAAGATTTCTTTCCCACAGGCATCTCTTCTCTAGGATGTACCACCACCCTTCATACCTCCTTGAACTTTTGTGGTCTTGTGTGGAACTTGCTGATTTTTATATCCTGTAAGAATGAATCCTGGCTGATGACTAAATCTGTTTTCCATCATCGATTGGAAACGGATTCCTACCCTTGCTCCCTCGCTCTGGATTTAATCTTCCTATGAGGATCAGCTAAGCCATTTTCTCCAGTCACAGAATGTCCCAACTTTGACCAGCTGCCCGCTGTTTTATTAGGGAAACCTAAGGAAGGAGAGCGGGCAGCCCGTGCTGAGATGTGTGGGGAGTCAGGCACACGCCTGAGCTGTTACCTCCTTGGAACCACTCGATGTGTTTGAGCTGAGATCCTATTCCTTGGGTGGCCTTACGTGGCTGCTTCTTCCTAGGCAGAGTCTCCCTCGTGAAGCAGCCCAGGAGGACAGGAAGGGCACAACAGATCCGGGCTTGGATTCTGGTTCCGTGTGGGAGCTCGGGCGAGTGCCTGGCCTTCGAGCTTCGTATTCCCCAGAGGGCGGTGGGAAGCGTCAGAGGTCACTTTTCCGAGTGCCTCAGTGTGCTGCTCGGCACCGATGTGCTTGGGAAAACCTCTTCTCACTCAGCATGCTCTGGGTTTCCTTAAGTGTACTTCCTAATTGAATTTTCTCATTAGAACTTGCTTTCCCAAAGCTGTAGGGCAGTGGTGTACTTTTGAGGTGGTAGGAGACTGGCCAGCTCTCTCTTCCTTTCTTTTCTCTAACTTCATTGAGGTATTAATTGAAGTACATTAAGTGGCCCATATTTAAAGTGGACAATTTGACCATTTCTGTTTGTTTTGTGATAACGTGTAACATCTGCCTCCCCGCGGCGCCCCGTCCTCCTGTGTCCGACCCTGCCCTCCCCGCTTCCCAGCCTCTTACTAAGCAGCGATTCCAGCTGGCACAGCTGTAACAAGTGTTTCCGCGAGCATTCCCACGATCCTTTAAGTGAGGAGTGAGACCTCGGAGCCATGTGCCCGGTCCCCTCCCTGACGTAGGAGGAGGTGGGAGGTAAGGACAACACTTGGATGGATGGATTCCCTGTCTGGGACACTGCCGGAAAGCTGAGCATTTGTAGGCCATCCAAACACAGGCGTTCTCCTGGGAGTCAGGGGTTAGAAGGGGGAAGTGAATTGATTTCTACCTTCATGTTAGAGGAAAGAGCCTAGCAAAACAGCCCCCTCTGCTTTTCTGAGCTCTCTCGCGGTGCCTCTCATTCGTTTTGGTCATGGAGCTTATGAGCTAAGTATAAGGAAATTGGCAAACGAAAGCAAAGATGTTTTCTCTTTGTGTCATGAAGCTCTCCCACTGGTGAGTTTCGAGGCTCGCTTTGCTGAGGTCCCTGATAAACAACAGTTCGCTAGGTTTTCCTGGCTGCTGGGAGTATGGGCAGAACGCATTGCTGGTTTTGGAATCCGAGAAGGGTGTCATGCTGTGACAGTACCTGGGACAAATTTCACTGCCCATCCATCGTGTTTTGTTCCTAATCTCTTTTCCAGTGGTGGAGACTCTCCATTTCACATCAAGTCTGTCAGACTGTGCAGAAGGCGCGCAAGTTCTCAGGCCGGCTGATTTTGCATTTGAAGCGTATTCACATCACCCAGAGTCAGGAGAGACTCGCTGTTACCATCTATTTCCTTTACTAGAAACCAGCAGCATCCCACTCACAAACTTCCTTGGGAAAGTGTGTCTCCTGGGGCCCTGTGGTGTACTGCAGGGCTTTGACTGTGCTTTTCATCTGTAGGTGAGGGATGGCCTAACGGGGGGTGATTAGGGTAGTAACACCCCAACCGACACTTTGTCCTCAACTTTCTCCCTGTCCTGCTATCAGAAGCTGGTTGTGAGGGCCTTTGGCCCAGCTAGAGTGACATTTCTTATATTCATGGAAGCCCTTACTAACTTAAGCTCCCATATTACAAGGCTTAGCTTTTAATGAAAGCTGCCAGAGAACTTACATGCCTGGACGAGAAACAGTTTTATCTACCACGGAGTGGGAAAGTGCTGTCCTGAGAAATCGAGCGTTCAGGTTCATAAAAGATGGTCCTATACGTCATCCTGGATTTCTGCTTTTTTAGAAGTATGTGCTGAAATAGGCTCAGCCCAAATTACCGAGCCTGAGCTAGCCCTCCTTGATCAAACAATCAAGCCTCCAGGCCTCGCAGGCCCTGAGGACTTCTGGGTGCCCCAATCCCTGCACAAAGTCCAGCACTGTTTTCTAGAGGTTGGCAGAAGGCCAGAGAGGCCTTTATTTTGAAATTTTAGATGATATCCTTTTACCTTTTTCTCCTTCCCCCTCTCTGTTGACTTAACATGTGAAATTTCTAGACCACTGACTGTGTCCCAGGTGTGTGCTAAGTGCTGTAAGGATTACCCCCCACTTGATCCTAAGAATTACAGTATGCAGTATGTGCTCTTATTACCATCATTTTATAGATGGGAAATCTGAGGCTCAGGAGAGTTTATTAACTTGTCCAGGGTCATACAGCTAGAGCCTGGTGGAGTCAGGATTTGCATGCAAACAACCTCTCTCAATCTTTAAATCTTAACTGGAGTGTTGTACCGTCTGCCTCACTTAACCACTCAGCTGTGCAAAAGTGGGTGCTAAGGAACTAGCTCCTCATTTTTTGGAGACTTGTAAACAACGAGGTGGCTGAGGTTCTCAGGACAAGAAAAGGGGCAGTGGTCTGGCTGCCAGACAGTACCGGGTAGTGGTGAGGCACACAGGCTTTGCGGTTGGGTCGACCTGCGTGTGAATGCGAGCTCCAGCGCTGACGGCACGTGTGACCTGACCACACTCTGCATCACGGTCTCCACATCTGAGAGTGATATTAGTATGAACTTCTAGCATTGCTTTTAAAGTTAAATGAGATGTTGGCACATAAAGCTCTTAGACGACCGCCTTAATAAGTTTTAGCTATTTTTTATATTATTGCATTTTAAGCCCTTGAGTCTGAGCCTTCCATGGAGTAACTGCTCAGTGGAGGTCGTTGCTGGTAGTTGCGTTAGGCCATAGTGGGCACAGCCTGCCTTAGGTGGTGGTGTGAGAGATGGCGATAACAGCACTCTTCAGCGTTTGGGTTTCGTTCCTGGTTATCAAAATGGATTTTAGAATTGGAGCTTGTTGCTTCCCTTTCTTTTGTTCTTTTGCTCACTGAAGGACTGTAAGCCCCTTACTCAGCCACAAACTTTCTTGAGACACAGCCCTCAGCATTCAGCTGAGGATGGAAGAAAAGATAGATGTTTTTGAGCTTTAGAAAATATCTTCGGCAAGATGTTCACTAACTGTAAGGAAACCTGTCTGTTGATGAAGGAAGAGTGTTACCGCCTGTCGCTCGTAGAGATCACTTTTGTCTAGCCCAGAGGAACTGAAGGAACCAAAGGAGGGGCCTTGACTGCTTTGATTGTCAGCCTCTTGGTCCATGACTGCCCACTTGCATGCCTCCAGGTAATGTTACCTACATAAGTGGAGGTGTGTGTGTGTTTTAATTCGTAGAGGAACGTTAGAATCTTGTGTCCTGCCGGGAACCAAACTCTGTAAAAATGAGGTGATGATACCTATTTTTTATTGAGCATTTAATATGTTTCAGGGACTATGCTAATTTCTTTACATATGTATACTTTATGCTGTCATTCTCAAAACAACATTGCAAGATAGACATCATTATTATCATTATTCTCATTTGACAGGTGAAGGAGTTGAGGCTTAGAAAGCTTGTGAAGGACTTGCCCAAATCGCCATTGCTAGGAAGTGGCAGACGAAGGATGTGCCCTGTCTGTCTTACTTTCAGTTTCTTTTCTTTTTTCTTTTTTTCTTTTTTACTTTTTTTTTTTCTTTTTTACTTTTTTTTTTTTTTTTTTTTTTTTTTGCCTCCTACACTCTCCAGGTGGTCTCTTTTAGGTCTTAGATACAGAAGGACCTCATTTTTAGGCATCTCCCTGCCTGGTGGGTCCTAACAACTGAAAGTGGGGAGTTTTGTGACAGGTCTCAGGCTAGATTTGCAAATTTATCACAGGTTATAAACACTGCACTGTGCTTTTCTGTCACCAATATTTTGGTGTAATGTATGGGGGTGCTAGATGGCCAGTCATTATTGCAGGGTTCTGATGTATGCCTGTGGTTGCAGCGTAGAGGACCGTGATAAAGGGCAGCCTTTGAGCTGGATAGGACGAGCGGAGATTGGGGGATTCTTCCATATTTATAGGCATCTGAGATAGCAGCTCAGGACCTTTGAAAAGAAATGGGCCAAGTGCTTTGCTGCTCAATGCGTAAACCTGTGTTCTTCTTTTCCTCAAACCTCCCTTTTGGACGTGTCACAAGGCAGCACTGCCTCCTTCTAGATGAAATACTTGGATTGATGGAGCTTTTATTTTTCCCAAGTCCCTTAAATATTGTTGCTTTCCCATCGAGACTCAAACTTTTGCACTGTTTGCCGGTGGGACCTGAGGTCTTCCCACAAACACACCTTGGGAAGCCATGTGCAGTGTGTGACTGGTGTAAACCCATCGCCTAATGGTACAGATTTCATCTAGACCATCTTATAAATCATTATGGGGGAAGGTTTGTGTGAATTGGCTTCTGCTATAAAAAAGGGAGTTTACTTTTCTTAGCCTTTTTTAACTCTTATTCAGAATACAAGACACTCTTTAATCATTTTCAACTTTGACAAAGGACTTTTTGAATGCCTTGTGCCATCGAGGTAGAAATGGACAGCATGTATGGCATCCACTGGAGATGTCTCAGGATTGCCCCTAATTATGTGTTTGACTGCCAGCTGACAAAGTGGAGGGATTAGTCACTTGTTACGTGAAACCAGCCGGGATCATGCAGAGGCAGCAGCTGTCGACATCTGTGAAACATTAATGATGAGACAATAGGTATTGGCGCCTTGCAGATCTTCTGAAGGGGTCCAGGAAACCTCCAACCAGAGAAAACGTCTGAAAAAGGCTGTAGTGTTTTTGAGACATGCCCCCGTCAGTGATAGCGTTTGTGAGACTAGACTCTGTAATTCAAGGTGACAGGAAGAGATTTCAGAATTGAAGAGTAGATAGAATCGTCCATAATTTGCCCAGCCTGGGAGAAGAGGCTCACTGCCCCTTTCTGGTTTTGTGAGCTAGCCAGTTGTTCTCTGGAAGTCATTTGACATTAATTTTATTTCAGTTTGGGTTGTTTGACATTCTTCGGGGGACTGTTTGGTCATAGAAGGCAGACCTGTGTATTTGTTCTGTGTCCTTCTCTGTCATTCAGTACTCAGTATCTGGGACAAGTCACTTAACTTTTCTAAGCCTTGGTTTACTTATCTATAAAACGGGGGTAATTAATAGTGCTCAGCTCATGGAGCTGCGGTGAGGCTCCCAAAACCCACACACAGGTGTGCGCCTGGTCTGTGGTGTGCCCTTAGCAAATGTTAGTTTTCTTCCCTTTCGCCTTCAAAATTGGTTTGCATTTTGGATAATTAGCATTCTTAATAAAGAACAGTTAATTCGGAAAATAAAATTATATAAACAATATAGAAGTATTCTTTAAAATCCCATCTTTAATTCTAATAATAGAGAACTTCATTAAAAATAGTAGGTTTTTAAAATTCCAGCTCCATTCTTAAAATTTTGACTTACGATTAAACTGTAAGCAGATAGAAAGCACTAAATTATATAATCAAGAAATTTGTTCCTGGTCCTGGTTCATTGGCTATTTACTGATATGATAAGTCTTAGTTATAGATGAGTCTGGGCCTCAGTTTTCTTCATTTTAAAAAGAAGTGTTTGATTATATAGTTTCTAAAGTCCCCTTTAGCTTAACATTTCTGTGATTCTGTGTTTTAAAATCTGGAGAGGTAGAGAGAGGCACACCCGAGATTAAATCCTCAGTCACCCAGCTGGCCTGTTAGCAGAGCCAGGAACAGCGCGTGAGAACCCTGGCAGGCAACTTCTGGAGCAGTGGGCTCGTCACTGTCACCGGACCTGGGCTGTTTCGCTGCGTGAAGTCATCCCCTCTGCTCCTCACGCAGAGTCACGTGAGCAAAGCAGGCTGCAGTTGCCTTTCGGTTGCATGCTGACTGGGAACGGAGTTTCAGGGCTTGGGGCAAGGGTCGGCGAGCTTTCCAAGTTATCGGTGGAGTGGCTAGAGACAGAGGATGCAGGAGGAACAGGGCACCTCCTTACAGGGAAGAGAGAAGAGCACCAAACACCGTGCTTCCGTCCCCCCCACCCCCACCCCCCTTTCCCCCACCGAGCAGCAACTCTGCTTTGCCAGTTGGGATGTGATCGTGCAGTCAGGCCTCCTGCGGGACCCAACCTGCTTACTTCTGATTGAGAGTCTCTGCTGCTCCACCAAGTTTACCAGGTACACTTTGATCCTTGAACACAGGGAACCCATTCCGTGTTCAGTCAGAAATTTGGGGGCCGTAAACGTTGAATCGGTTATCCAGAACCCTTTTCTAACCCACGTGACGGCAGAGGCAGAGCCCCACCTCTTGAGTGTGATTCATTTTGGATCTTCCACTCCCTGAAGGGATGTGTAAGGGAAAAATCAGCTGATGGCTGTTGTAGTATTTGACACAGAGCCTTGTATGTAGGTTGCTAAGTTTTGCTCTGGGATAAATATACCAGGGGAAGAGGCAGTTGGAAATTCTCATTGCTGGGTGGAGAGTCGAGGTAGTTTAGGGACTCTGCTAGGGCTGTCCCATTTGTGGTTTTTGATGGCCTCAGATGGGCTTAGGAACACCAGTAAATGGTGAAATGGTAAAGCCACTTCTTGGTACCATCCAGGACCAGAGAGACGGGTCAGAGGGCGTCAGGGAGAAAGCTGGACCAGGAGGGGACAGTACAGTACAGAGCAGAAGCAGCAAGGGAAGCGCTTTTTTGTGGGTGAATATAGAATTGGGCAACTCGTACCGTTTTCCGCCCAGATGGTCCTGTCTCTTCCTCTTGGTTTGGCTTGATGGGGAGCCACCAGTCCCATGCGTGCCCTTGTGAGCAGAGCAGGGGCACCTTGTGGGCTGGGAGTCGTGGAACTTCTTTGTTGGTGCTTAATGACCTGGAAACTGAAATGACACCCTGCCTGCCTTTGGAGAGACTCTTGGCAGCCTAAATGGAAAACCCTCGTCAAATGAGCAAATATCAGGGAGGACCCAGCAACGTTTATGTAAAGGCCTAGCAGATAAGCTGTGTGCTTTAACTCTGGGAGAGTGTCCTACCGTTTGCAGAGGACGGGCTGTGAGGACCCCTTTTGGGTCAGACACTGTGCCAGTCACGTTACCTCATTCTTAGTGGCCCGGCAAGGCGGGGGAGTGTTGTCAGGTCCACGTTTTAAAGTTTTAAAAACAGAGGCTCTGAGGGATTAAGTGGTGACTTGCTTAGTCCCAACCTGCAGGTTAAGTGGGAAATAGGAATTTTTATTATTGTTGGATCACATCCGTGCCTTTAAGGTCTTAGACTTCTTTGAGAAAAGGATGAAAGCTCTGGGCCCTTAACCTTGAATAAACATGTACACACACCCCACCCTGACACACTGGCAGGGTGGTCACAAACTGGGACTGTGACATTGGTCCCCAAGTTAGGAACCTGAAAAGCAGACACACACAGGGCCATGTTCAGACGTGGATGTGCCTAAGGATGTCCCTCAGCCAGTGAGAAATGGTTTGTGTTCATTGCTTTGTCCTCTGTGCAAAAACATGGACCTTGTAAAACATTTACATTGATTACCACCCTCTAGGATGTAAAAAAAACTTGGTCCTTTGGTTATCAGGAAAAGTCACTGGGAGGAGTTCCCAGCTCCCCAGTGATACTGGAGTGACTGGCATGTTGGTCATTCTTAGTGGCATAGTCCTTCTTTCCTGCTGTTTTTTCTGGCAGTCTTCCTCCTGAGGGACCAGAAGCCCTTCGAGGGCTGAGACCATGTCTGAGCAGTTCAGCTCTGTGTCCCTGATGTCTGCCCCATCATTCACACAGTTGCTCGGTGACTGAACCAAGTGGAAAGATAGCATGGGTGTAGTAGAAAACCTCTCAACATGAAGATATGGATGGGTTCAAGTGCCGATTTTGCCACTGGCTCTGTGACCTTGAAAAACTTTCTCTAAACCTCATTATTCATCACTAACATGTGGAACGAGGGGGCATGATTTAGATAAACTTGAAAAGTCTATCCAGATCTAACTTTCTGTGATCATGACAGAATTTCTTGTTAAAGCAGAAACTTTTAAAGTGATTATGTTTTCATGGTGATCAAAATGACATTGACTCAGCCACCGAATTGTTCACTATAATATGGTTAATTTTATGTGGAGTAGTTTTCACCTCAATTTTAGAAAGATGATGTTGACCCAGCTGCAATAGTTTACAATAGACTCTAAAAGGTGGAAGGAGCTTGACCGGCCAAATGGGCTTTTATTGTGGCTTCGATTCACTTGATATAGGGTATTGGATTTTCCCGTGGGAATGGAGAGTCATCCGAAGGGAATGCTGGTGTTCACGCTGGGTGAGCCGATGCCCTCCATGTGCGGCTGTCATCACTGTGCCCTCCCCGAGGATTCAACCAGAGGGCAGTCAGTGGAAGAAACACTTTCTTTTTATTAATACAAACTGTGCCGTTTTCTAGAGCGTGACCTACAGATCTGTGAGTCCTTGGCTGGCTTGGCCAGTGAATCTTTCTTGAAATTGCCCCCAGCACAAATTGTTCCTGAGCCACATGGCAGAATACAGATTCAATTTTTAAACAAAGTTGCTTGTTGGTCACAAATTATACAAGACAAACCGTGGTTAACTTAGACTCCATAAATTTGTGATAAATCATCCTGGGCTCCAGTGAAGTCAACCTTAGTGTTGTCTGTGAAATATTTGCTAAGCCTCTTGGGAATGTAAACAAGAGAAGGTCCTGATGAACTTAAGCACAAACCATAAAGGCCTTGAAGCTTTGGTTGGTTGTTTATATAGAGACAGATGCTGTTAAGTCCAGATCTGCCACAACCAGTCACTAGAGCAGGCCAAACGGGACTTGTGCTCGGAAATTCCAAGCAGTTTCAGTTACTGCTTGTCCTCGAAATTACAAACAGTCTTAAAAAGGCACACACAAACCATATACATGCTGATGAGGCTGTGACATCAATCTTTTAGCAGGTGGTCCTGCTGGAAAGCTTAGTGATCTCAGAATTTTTAGGCTGCTTCTCATTTCCAGGAAATAACATGTCCTTCTGTCTCTTCAAGTTTTTGACCCTCTCCCTCCTCTCTACCCATGCAGTCCTTTCCCCAGTCCCATCTCTGGTCACACTGTCTCCCCACAGTCGCCAGAGGCATCCTTCTGTGTTGGTCACTGTTGCCATCTAACAAAACCATCCCCCAAAACCCGATGACTTAAACTAATAATAATCATTTCATTACCTTCAATGGTTTCTTGGACCAGAAATTCAGGAGGGACCCGGCTAGGTGGTTCTGGCTTGGGGTCTCGTGCTGTTGCAGTCATAGCTAAAGCTGGAACAGTGGGGACCTGGAGCACCTGGGGACTGGCCAGGTAACTCACTTCGGGAGTCTCAGGGTATCTTCATGTGGCTTTTAGCCTGGGCTTGGGTGGTCTTTCTCACAGCATGGTGGCTTTCAGGCAGTCGAACTGTTTATACTACAGCCTGGGATCTGGAGCCTTCAGCAAGCAAGGTAGGAGGGGAATTATCTTTTGGCCTCAAAAGTCACAGAGCATCAGTTCTGCTATTTTCTATTGATAAATACAGTCACAAAAACTCTCCCTGTCTACGGGGAGGGGACATAGCTTCCTCCCCTCAGTAGGAGGAATGTCAAAGTCACATTGCGAGAGGGGTACACAGGGTGAGAGAGCTTGTTATGGCCATTTTGGGAAATACAACCTGCTTCACCTTCTAAGATACAGCAGTATTCTTGTTATTCTTCTGTGGAGAAACCCTTAGGGGCTCCTCATCCCTTCTGGAGAAGTAGATTTTTTAAAGTTTATGAAGACCAGACAACGCAGCACAAAAGCCTTCCCTATCAAGTAGACAAAAGCAAAACTGCTAGGAGAAAGGAGATTCTGAGGCTGAGGCCTGCTCAGAAAACCGCTGCCCCAAGCAGTTCGGGTGTGATCTGGCCTGGGCGTCATGCGTCACAACGAGGGCCCCACTCCCGTTTTGCCTGTTCTTCCTCCTGAGTGCGCTCTGCTCCCCCATGCCCCTCCTTACGGCTCACTGTGCCCGCTGTCTGGAAAGGCTCTTCTACTCAGCCAGTGGTAACCAGCTCACGTACCCCCCTCTTCTGAGTGATCTGTCGAGGGTTCCTGGGTCACTCAGTATGTACCTTTACTATGACATTTTTCATTTTTGGGGATTGATGTTTGTTGTATTAAACTTTGGACTGATCACGGGAGGGACATGTCTTTGCATTCTCCACCAAGGGACTGAATAAATTTTATTTGATAATAATTTCCAAATTAGTCTTTGCCCTCACAGTTATTTAATAGGCTAAGTTTTACTGTATGGAAATGACTCATAACACTATCAGGTGTCTGAAAATTACTTAGTAGATTTCATAAGCTACAGTGTTTTATTTAACAAATTATTCTGAAAAATTGTTCTAGTCTGTATTAACAGTGTTCTTTGTCATAGGGTTTTTTTAGGCCTTTTGTATTTTTCTTTGAGTCAGGTGAAAAATCAGTGAAAAATCCTTACCTCTATTTATATACTTAAAAAAAAAAAAAACAGTCAAAGTGGGGTAACTCTCCTATCCTCATTCTTTGACATCTAACAAAGACTCATCTCTGATTTTTTTGCCATATTGATTTTGAATAAACCATAAGTTCCTAAAGACAGCAGCTTTGTTGTAGTCACCAGTCAACATCAAAAACAGTGCTTGTCACCTAGGAAACACTTAAATAATCATCAAATGACTAATTGAATGGGCAGAGAGATTTCTGGAAAGTAAAATGAAATGGTCTTTTTTTAACTATTTACCTTTCAACCTGGAAAACACCACCAGTGGAAGATGGAAATGGTAAAGCACATTTTATGAAGTGTCTAGGATCAGTTAGGATTATGAAGAAGCCATCCCATGGAAAGTCCTTAGTTACAAGATGACAGTGTAACACAAAATAGAAAACCACTGGTAGAAGTAACCAGGATGGGAAATCCTAGGAAAATAATCGACACATGAAGACGTGCAAATCAGTGTATTATGAACTATACGTGGTCTCTGCACCTTCTGTGTACCGTCCTTGTCCACATCACACTGCATCGTGATTACTTGCTGTTCTGTGAATGGTTCCGTGCACATTGGAACTAGGTTTTATTCATTGAGCCTAGTTCGGGGCCTGGCCCACAGTTCGCACTAAGTGCCAGGGTGCTGAATTGAAACCTGGTTGCAGGCCTGCAGGGGGCTGTCGAAGGGCAGGGCAGGTGGAACCTGGCGGGTGCCTCAGCACTCGCCGTAGGATACATGGCCAGTCCATTTAGACGGACTCTCAAAAGTCATCCAGGCGAAATTCCAGGCCATGAGGTTAAGTGAGCAGCCCAGGTCTCGTAGACATCCAGCGATAGGGCAGACCTTGGGCTCTGAGCTCCTGAATTCCATTTCCTGTCTTTGCTTGCTCTTATATATTTTTTTAGTACCTTTAAAAAGATTTAGTGAAGTGAAACAGTAACAGTGAAACAGAATAGAGGTCAGGTCGCTGGGGTCTGTCCTTTATATGGTAGAGTGTTTAGAAGCCTTGCTGGTCCCTACCAGGTAGGTGCCAGTAGCTTTCCCTCCCTCACTGGTGACAGCCAAAACTTCTCCAGACATTTCCATGTGTTTCCTAGGGGCCTGTGGGGAAGGCAGAATCAATCCCAGTGGAGAAGCACTAGCTCACACCTTTTTTTTTATTTTAATATATTCTATTTTTTAGAACAGTTTTAGGTTCACAGCAAAATTGAGCAGAAGGTACAGAGGCTGCCCACATAATCCCTGTCCCCACACACACATAGCCTCCGCCACTATCTGCACCCCTTACCAGAGTTACAATTGATGAATTTACACTGATGCATCTTAATTGTTCAAAATCCATAGTTTAAGGGTCACTCTTGGTGTTGTAAATTCTGTGGGTTTGGACAAATTTATAATGACACGTACCCACCATTATAGGATCATACAGAGGAGTTTCACTGACCTGAAAATCCTCTGCTCTGCTTAGTCATCCTTCCCTCTCCACCCTGTGGCAACCACTGATCTTTTTACTGTTTCCATAGTTTTGCCTTTTCCACAATGTTGTATTGTTGGACTCTGTGTAACCTTTTCACATCAGCTTCTTTCACTTAGCAGCATACACTTAAGGTTCCATGACTTTCCCTGGCTTGATGGCGCATCTGTTTCTACCACTGCATAATGTGCTGGTATCTGGATATACCCCAGTTTGTTTATCCACTCACCTACCGAAGGGCATCTTAGTTGCGTCCAGGTTTTGGTAGTTATGAATAAAGCTGCTGTAAATATTTGTGTACAGGTTTTTGTGTGGACATAATTTTTTAGTTCTTTTGAGTAAATACTAAGGGATGTGATTGTTGGATTATAAAGTAAGAGTATGTTTCATTTTGTAAGAAAACACCAACCTATCTTTCAAAGTGGCTGCACCGTTTTGCATTCCCACCGGCAGTGCATCAGAGCTCCTGTCGTTCCGCGTCCTTGTCAGCATTTGGTATTGTCAGTTCTGGATTTTGGCCATTCTAGTAAGTGTGTGGTGGAATCTCACTGTTGTTTTATTTTACATTTCTATGGTAACATATGATGTTGAGCAGTATTTCATATGCTTATTTGCCATCTGTTTATCTTCTTTGGTGAGGTGTTTTTTAAGGTCCTTGGCCATGAGTTTACATCTTTAAACTAGTTTGACCTGAATCATTTAGGGTTTTCTATTCTTGTACAGCCGAGGGGGCATATAACTATTTATGGACACCTAAATTGGAGCTAAGTGTTCAAATAGAAATACCTACCTCCAATTTAGAGCAACAGGAAAGACTTTAGGGTTGGGCAGAATGTAATAAAATATTTATATTTTAAAATATTTTCAAAATACTTAAAACATGTATTTACATGCATTCAGAGAATACTCACACATACTACTATGTATTAAACAGTTAATAGGTATTAACTAAATCATTGCAACAACCGTATGAAGTAGATACTTTCTATTTTATAGATAAATAGAGACTCATAGAAGCCAAGAACTTATGCACAAGGTCATAAGTTAATGAAAGGCAGAAATGGGAATTGAATATCGGTCTCTCTAGTGTCAGATGAGCTAATTTGTGTTCTCGACCCTAGAAGTGGTGTTAAAATGTCTTCCCATGCCAGCGGGCCAGACCCACGTCACTATGGCCTTGGCTGGCATAGAAGGCATGGCACAAACAGGGAATTCTTGGTTGCTAGAATGTTTCACTGAGCAAAACAAGTGCTACAAGGTTTCTGGGTATGTGTGTGTGTGTCTGTGTGTGTTTTTTTGCAACATAGCCAGTTGTGTGTCCCAGAATGTCACTGATAACCATCTTGAGTAAGGAACAGGTTGGGTTTTTTTCCCTTTTTAGAAAACAGCCTATGTGTCGTATCAGTTACCTGAAAATGAAGTTGCTGCTGATTAACTTGCTGTGTTATATCTCTGTTGACTATAAAGTGGGCCCCTAAAGTTCATATACATGGAGTGTAGATGGTCATATTCAAAGGTTATGTTTCATTATAGCCAAATGTGGCATTTCCAGGATTACTTTCTATATTTTATGAAAATTCTTTAGCTTCTTTTTAAAATTCTTTTAAAAATCCTGAGATTGTTCTGAGCAGAGCAGATGCAAGAGACAAATGAGGTAGTGCTTCTGATTGGTTGTGTTGGGGACTCCATCTACCTGATGTGTGCTCTTATTCTGCACCATTTTACTTGGCCCACCTTTCTCACCTTCCTTCTTGTTGCTCCTGCCATCTGTGTTATGGCCCACTCTGCACTGAACTTCCTGCCCCTCCCCCAGTTCATTTCTCCTTCCCTCATGATTTATAACATATTATGGTGACAGGTACATGGTGTCCTCAGGAAATATTTGCAGTGTAAATATTAAATGAGGAGACTATTGTGAAGTACACAGTGCGTAGCTTAAAGAAGGTGCTCAGTGAACGAGCGTTATCTGTATTTTCCCAGCTCCCCCCCACCGCCCCCCATCAGCAGCGACCCCAGTCCACTCTGCCAGCTCAGGTGAGCTCTTGGCTGTAAGTGGTTGAGGTCTTGGTCTATTTTGCAAGGGCGTGAAGGTACCAAGCTTCAGGTGAATGAATAAAGCACCCAACCTTTGCATGTATCTTGCCACTTGTTCTTTGCGTGGCTTTGTCCTTGGCTTGGAGTTCATCAAGGAACCTGGCCTGGTGTTGTTACCTGTTTACATCTAAGTTACAGCAAAGGATAAAGGATAATCTGCTATTTGAGCATGTTCATTGCGGAACCAGGTGAGAGTTGCTACATCTGCCTTTCCCACAATCTGCCGGGTTGGAGAAGGAAAGGCAGTGAGGCTTTGAGGTGTGCATGGAACAGGGCCGCTTTCTTAACTCTCTGGCCTGCTCGTGCTTCTTTAGGTGTCTCTCGGATGCCTCAACTTGACACAGACGCTGCAGTCAGAGAGACACTAGCAGTCAGAGGGCCCACTGCTGGCCTGTTTGGTCTTCGCATACCCTGGGCAGGCTGAGACTGCAAGAATGCTTGTGAGAAGGGGGTTTTGAAGGTTTCTACTGGCCAAATGACTTAGACACTTCTGTTTCTCCTTTCACAGAGTGATCAGCAGCTGGACTGTGCCTTGGACTTAATGAGGCGCCTGCCGCCACAGCAAATCGAGAAGAACCTCAGCGACCTGATCGACCTGGTACGTGCCTCGTCTGTGTGGTTTCATCGGGGCTGTGGCTCCTGACTGGTTGCTTTTATATACCTTTTTCCATGCAGAAGTCAAAACGCGTGGGAAACCTTCTCTCCTGCCAGACATCACTGGGTTATGAGATTCCTCCAGAGAGATGGTTTCATATGGTCGTCTTAACTTCAGCACCCCAGTGTTAATAAAGCCCAAGCAAGATAAGATGTCTAAAGTGGATCGTAACCTGTCCCTTTCCTCCACTGCCTTGTTATCAGTTTCTAGAAGGCTCACCTTCAGGCGTGGAGAAGAGGCCCCACGCGTCCAGTGGACGTTCGGCAGTGTGCGTTGCTGGGTTTTGTTAGTCTCTGCCTCTGTGGAGGTTTCTCTGACCAAAGCCGTGTGAAAATCTACCCTGTAAAATGCTTCAGAGGCTTCACGTCTAGTTTGAAACGGCATAAAACACGAAAGTCAGCTTTCGAAGACCTCATCACATCTACTTTTTAGATATGTCATTTTATTTTAGATTTCAAATGATTTTTTTAAAGTCTCAAAATGATGCCTCAGAATAAGTGGCGCTATAACATTATTTGAAAATGTTCAAAGTATTTAAAAACATCTAGAAAGCTGTGAGAAATAATGAAAAGAAGTAAACTAAAATAAAATCAGGCCCCAAGAGGCCAAGCGAGTCCCTGCATCATTTGGCCAGAGAGTTCTGGCTCTGGAACCTGCACTCTCTGAGTCTGGTCCTCTCTTCTTTTCCTGTGTCCCATATCTTTTTGGGTATAATTATCAGTTGCCAACCCTGGCTTATCTATAAGGTATCTTTTAAAATAGTGGTTTGAAACCTTGTTCAATGTGCTATAGTGATATATTTAATTTTATTGTATGAATTCAGAACAATTTACTAGTAAAAAAAAATATTGCGGGAGATTCCTGTCATTCACAGATAAAGCTCTTCACAGTAGCCTATAAGGTCCAAAGTACAGCTGTTTCTATATTTATAGGGACACAAACTCCCAGTTGAGAGGCAGCTGTGTTAGACAGTAGAACCGGTTGGAGGAGTTGTGGGCTTATTGTCTTTTATGTGTAATAATTCAGGAAGTGAGAAGAAGGTGGTTTTTTGAGATAAATGGTCCTGACAAGAAATCCAGCAACAGGTACTTGTGATGGAAGTGAAGAGAAGAATAAAAAATGTGATGAGTCCTGGATGGATAAATAGACTTGTATAGATGAGTATTAAAGACTAGAAGGTTAGATTGTGGTGCAAATGAACCTATTATATATATGCTCAGAATCCAGAATCACAAACCAGTAGAGGGAAGTGATGTAAATCAGTAACGTGGGCCTGGTGTGTGAGGGCGTTTGGCCAGCACGCCCCGTCTGAGAGGACAGTGGCCCCTTTGCGCCAGTCACTTGTTGCCTTGTGATAACCTTGTGGGTGATGATAACCTATCTCTTGTTTTCACATTTTTCTGGAGGAGCCATACGTTTGGAATTTTATGTGACATATCCTGATTTTAAACATAGGCCCAAACATTAGATTGGTTAAATATGATTTTGTGTAGAGTTTGGACATGTGTGTGAGAAATGTGAGTTTTGGGGATGGGAGAGTCAGGGAAAACAGTCTTTTTTGGGAAACAATGAAATACAAAGGTAGGTATGTAGGTAGTATGTTTGAAAGTGAGGAGGGTTTGAGCTTGGTGTGGTGACTGTCACCATCAGCCCTTTTCCTGAGCTTTGTATGCAACACGCTGTGCTGAACTGTTTACTTGCATGTCCTTATTAACTCTCAGCAGTCCTACAAGGCAGCACTACTGATGCAGTCTGCAAGTGTCGCATGTCTTTGTTTTTCTCAGATTTTTGATTGACTCTATGTGGAAGAGGTGGGAAAGCTGAAGGTAAGATCAGATCCCTAATTTGGTCAGCTTCAGAGACTTCGTTTTCTTTTAAACTCAGCATGAAAATATGCTTGGCTGAGTTTAGATTTAGTTTGCCAATTTAGTTATTACTGCATTTGTAAATAAACCAAACGTAGAAGTAAATGATGAGCAAATTTTTCTCAGTAGACTCTTCTTGGTGTTTAACAGGCTATTTTGTTCTTATGGCAACTAAAGTTTCTTAACTACAGCTGTGTGTTTTCTACGTGATCCTCTGGTCACTTTTTATTTCAGAGATGCGCACATTGCTGCTTTTTTTATGGAAACCTGGTCAGCTGGTTTCCCTCGCTGCACGTGCCAGTTGTACTTGGCTCAGCAGGGAAAGCGCAGCAGTGATGGTGAGTGGAGGAGGGCATCAGCAGCTGTCGTTCACCTTAGCCAGATACTGGGCGAGGCAGATCAGTCCTGAGCTTGAGTCTCAGGCGAGTACTGGACCCAGGTTGGAATGCCTCATGGTGTCTATCCCTGATACGTGATGCAGTAGGACACATCCCATAGATTACTGCCAGAGTGTGCTGCTTTTCCATTTGAACTTCATCTTTGTAGAGGTGGCCGGAGAGGAGCTGGAGGCAGGTCTAGGTTGCAGGTAGCTAATACCAGTTGGATCCCCGCTGTGTGTCCAGCCAGCCTGAGCTGGATGCTTCTCTTCGCGTTATTATTTCCTCGCATTTTCATAATTCCCCTATAACGTACGTGTGACCATGTCACCTTTTTCAGATGATGTAGACTCTGAGGGGGAAGTGAGGGTGGTGGCGTGGCGAAGCAGCACCAGGAAACCCGGTTTCCTTTGCTGGGCTGCCTGCCGCGTGCCTTTGAGTTCAGTCATTTAAACTCAGAGCAGCAGATCAAATATGGTGTGTCTTCCTGATGTGCTAGTCTTACCTCTTTGGGGGCAAAAGTTAAATAATTTAATTCATCAAAACAGATGTATTATGGAGAATAATTTAAAATTCACATAATTAAAAAAAACAACAACACTTAGAGACTTGAAAGACATTCGCTTCTCAGAGCCAGGCCACTCAGTTGAGCAGTCCACTTCTGTCCACTGCTTCCCTGGGAGGTCGGATGGGCGCCGACTCCCCCTCACAGGTAGTTTTGGAGTCCAGCTTTGGGCCCCATCGACCTCTTAAGGCTGAGCAAGAGGCCATGATAGATTCTCATCGTCCAGAATGGACTGGGGAATTGGTATTCTCATTAATTTTTTAATTTGAAGTATAACGAATGTCAGAGTAGAAATGGAGCATGACTTTTCAACAAATTAGAATCTGGTAAAGCATGCCTCATTAAAGCTATATTGACATACTTCAGAAGCCACTTTTTGATTAATAGTCTTGCTTCAAGGTCCCTGCTTTGCACCATAGTGTGTGTTAAGGGACTTTTGTACTGGTTTTGTCCTGGATCCTATTACCAGTCCTAGAAATTACTTCTTTGAATGTTTTCTCTTAATTGCTGCTATTTTTCTGTTTTCCTTGGGAATGACAATTGTTTTGTTTTTTCTTTTTAACTAGAATTGCCAAATTCACATATTCCTGTAAGACTTGGTCCGTGCTGAGTGTACTGCTCTGGTTCCGAAGTTCACTTGCAGTTTTAGTTTCTTCCCATGCTGTAATTTCAGAGCACTCACCCTGTCGGGGCCCATCTAGAAGCAGTATATCCTTTGTTTCTTGTAATCTGGGATCAGTCAGATGTTTTCAAAGCCACTAAAGCACTGCCCGGTGCAAATTGCAGTCATTCCTCCCATGCTCACCTGCCTAAAATAATGAAGGGTTGTTTTCAAGAAAAGTCTCCAATTTTAAGACTGACAAGAATGTTGGGATTTAACAGCATTCCCTGCGAAGGGAATGGCTTCACTTAGATGTCGGAGCCAGAGAGCTGTAGGGGAACGTACCCAGTCCACCAGTGGTTCGATTACAGAATAGCATTAAAGAGAAATGTGGCGTATGCTTGGCAGCTAGGCCAGGGCAGCCCAATTTATCATGCCAGATCAGCTTGTTTTCTTTTCTTCTCAGCATCGGAGCTTTTGCTGCCCTGGGATTACAATGCATGCTCTGATTGGTAGGGAATGACCTTCCTTTGCAGATGGCCAGAATATCATTTTATTACACATTAATCCCGTTGTACTAGAGTGAAGCCAGCCGAAATCTGTTGTTAAGCTGTTTCAGAAATACCCACACGCCCACGTGGTCCAAGAATCCTAGGATGTTAAGATGCTCCCTTGGTTTCCTAAACTTTGACCTTCTGTGGCTTTGTCGTGCACACTGGCAGCAATGGCTGGGGTGTATTTTGAGCCCTGAGCTGAGGAAGGAGTTTGTTTCTGCAAACTGGCACCCAGCAGGCCCTCCATCCTTTGCCTTTTAAGAGCAAACCAAAAATA
>CM053502.1:8340704-8356884 GCA_028627145.1 Eidolon dupreanum | reverse complement strand
TTTGTGCCTGGGCCCCTCAGAAGGGGTGGGGCTCCCCCATGACGCACACCGGTGATGCACACTGCTGGTGCCTGTGGAGTCCTCTGAGCCAGGGCCTGCTCTGTAGCCCTGCCAAGCAAGGAGAGGTCTGTGCTGCACCCCGTCTGCTGGTACCTAGGGAAATGCCCTGTGGGTTTCTGTCAGAGGTGGGAGAACTTGGCTTTCCTTCCCCCATTTGTTGGAGGGTTTGTCCGGAAGTATTCTCTCCCTGGCCGGATACTGTCTCTGGAACAGGAGGAGGGGAATGGATTGAATAATTGGTAATTATGCAACAACCCTTGCACAGTTGTGCTGATGTTTCTGCGCTTATTCTGAGCTTTCCTGCAGGCGACACTGTGCTGCAGTTCCCCTTTTACAAGGGAAAAAAGCATTCCAGCCAAGGGCCTCCAGCAGTATTTTAATGAACTCCATTCCTTGGAAAGTTGTGGTGAGCCTTTTCATGCAAGTGCTTGCTCTTTGAATGGGCTGCAGCTGTGGTGACTAAAGCAAGGGAGAGCGGGAAAGCAGACCCTGGACTCTCAGGAGCTAAACTGGCTCTCTGTTCCCTGCCCAGGGCTGCCTCTCCAGAGGGTCGGGGCCTTTCATGACCCTACTCTGTTGCTGAGACAAGGACTCTGCCATCTAATGAATGGTACAGCCTCTGATTTGTGTCAAGGTGACAGGTAGCCCTTCTAGGACAAAATAGTGCAATTTGCTTAGAGGAGGGAAATGGGGCTTCCTGGGGTGCCCTCACCTGACCTGCTCCCCCAGAGATATGGCCAGAAGTTATTTGAAGTTCTCATAAGTTCTATTTTATGCTGAATGATAGACCTCATTGATTCAATTAAGAATGAGATGAATTACCTCCTGCGTAAGTAGTCCAGAAAATTTAAACTTGAAACCAAATGAATGAAGGAGAAAGTACAGGGATCATTTGGTGTGTGTGTGTGTGTGTGTGTGTGTGTGTGTGTGTGTGTATGTGTGTGTGTGTGTGTGTGTGTGTGTGTGTGTGTGTGTTCGTTCGTTCGTTCATTTGTTCCCTGGGAAGCAGAGACTATTTCCAGGAGACTAATATTTCCACTGATCCTGAATAGTTCTAGAACAGTAGCATAGATTACCCATCATTGCGAGGAGCTTGGAATTCTCCAAAGCTGGGTCATTTGAAAGTCCCCCATCACCTTTAATATCAACCACCTACTACGCTTTTGTTATTCAGAGATCGTTATGAAGTTCAAAGTGAGATTTTTTGTTTTGTCTCAGATTTAGAGTTTGACTCTACCCTCTTTTCATACTTCATAAAATCTTTTTCAATGAATGACATGGAAAAATAAATAGCTTTAGTGGCGATCTATCAGATGTCAGAAGCATTAAGATATATAGGCCTCATTATTAATACATTTTTATCCATCACCCTGTTTAATCTTCGGGGCCACTCTGTAAAGTGGGAGGCTCCCCTTTCATAGCCGAGGAAGCTGAGGACATCCCAGAGTCCCTTAGCTGATTGATATGTGACCGAGGGGAAAGTCAAACCCAGCTACTGATTCCAGCGTATTGTCACCATTACAATATTTCCTACTAAAGCTAAATCATTTTAAAGGTGAAACTATAAAAGAAATTTGTAATGAGGGCAGGGTATCACCATGGAACTTGTAATTACCTTGGGGGAAAAAAGACTTTTAAAATTTCTCTTCCACCTCTGGTGCTAGGAGGCTGTGTCAGAGCCCAGGAGGCAAGAAAGCACTTCCTGGTTCCGCCCACCTGGCTGGTGAGGACAGTGGCCTCAGTGGGAATGAGGTGCAGAGGTGAAGCTTTCTTCAGCTAACTCCCGCTGTCCCCCAGCACACGCGTGTGCGCACACACACACACACGATGCATTGTGTGTGTGTATGTGTGTGTGTGTTTTGCAGGAGGGGGGCACTCTGTAAAACATTCTGCCAAACACAAGTAATATTAACTCTTTAGTTAATATTTCTTCTTTCAGTTAATAAAGCCAAATGTAAAAACTTAGTTTTTATATTGCAAAAACTAACAGGATGGGTCAGTAAGGTCACTCACTGCCTTTAAATCAAAAGTACCCAAATCAGCATGAACCACTTAGAATATATAAAGTGCGGGGGTTTGGAGGACAAGATCCCATTGGTAACAGCAGAACAACATACTACCTAGGAATAAGTTCCCCAAGGGGCAGGGAGGCTGAGTGTGAAGACACCCCCGAACTCCGACCTGAGGACGGAAGGCAGTGGAGGCCCTGGGCTCAGAAACAGGCCTAGTAAAGAACTCAGGGTAATAGTGCAAGTGATTACATATTTCACTGTGAGGAAATAATGGATTATTGAATAAAAATGCTGAAACTCATAATTTTGAAGGAAAGCAAGCTAAACTTCTAAAGCACAGCACGCACCTATACTCCTAGTGGACTAAAGAGTTAATATTAAATGAATAAAAAAGAACCAGAGGGAAAACAGTGATATTTGATACCGAGACAGGGGAGGTTTTTATAAGGTGTGGAAGCTAATGACAAAATGCTTTGACATCTTCAGATTTTACTTAAAAGCTTAAGCAAAGTAAAAAGGCAGAGAACAAACTGCTTATGGCGAAGAATATATATCCTAAAATTTTCAGAAAATACCTCCTGAGGTTGCCAGTGTCCTTGTCCCCACTGGCCAGACGCAGCAGCAGAGGCTTTGGCAGCTTGTGCGGGGTCACCAGGCAGTGGTAGAGCCAGGCTTTGAACCCAAGCAGTCTGACTCCAGGTTCTGAACCACAGTGTGCTGCTGCCTCCACCAACAAGAAAAGTAGGAATACGATGTTGGAGCACAGGTAGCAGGCACGCAGGTGGTTCACAGAGGAGGCAGTGCACATAAACCTGTTTGTCCTTACTAGTGAGAGCAATGCACAGTGAAGCAGGATAGGATGGAAAAGTCTCCTTCACCGATGACCCCTCTCTCTGCTCAGTGGATGGATCGTATCTCCTCTGGGATGCAGCCTACACTTGTCCTCACTTTGATAGGATTGGTCAGCTCACCTTGGCATTGAGTCTCTTGAGGAACAAAGACAGCAAGTGAGCAATTGAGGGAGCATGGCACCATCCGTACTGTCACATTAAAAGACGAGATCCGTTTTCCTTTACCCTGTCATTTCTCTAACTCACTTTCATGGAATCCACTTTGGAAAACATTGGTTTCTCAGAAAGGTTTGTAACCTACCCCTTAGGTGATCTGGATTCTACATACTTTTTGGCAATGGCCCTAAGTGTGATGTTAGCTAAGTTTTAAATTTTCATAACTGTTTGGTAAAATGGCATAAAAGAAACATAGCTTCCCTTGTTTTCTTTTTTTCTTTTTTTTTTTCTTTTTTCAGATAGGGCACTACTTCAGAAAACTTCTAGCTCCTTCAGAAGGGAGGAGAAAAGCGTTGCATGCATTAAGCAGATCTTATTGGAACTCAGGCACCCTGAGTTGTAGCTTTGGGTCTGCCTCTTGCTTGCTTCGTGATCAGCGGGTCTCTCTGGGTCTGCGGCTCTTCTGTGAAGTGAGGGCCAGATGGTCTCAGTATCTGAATTCTGTTGCCTAGAACTAAAAGGACATCACCATGGATACCCTTATGTTGATGTCAGTACTGTCAGGATCCCCTTGTGCTGCCAGAAGAGGCATCAGTTTTTCTCAGGTCTGTGACCTAGTCCTTCCCGTATGGTAGATGTATGGGGAGAGCCTGGCAAGCTGGGGCCTCCGGCGGGTTTCCCCCGGGCCATTCTCCATCGCCTTGGCAGTGCACTGCAGTGGGCAGCGCAAGGCCGACTGGGACTTGAATCCCACCTCTGTGGCCTTCCAGCTTTGAGACCTCAGGCAGGTCACTTCACCTCCCAGTTCCCTTTGATACACAGGATCAGGATAAGAAAATTCCTGGCACAGTTGCCAGGATCTGAGAATGTATATAGGGTGCCACCATGTACGGGTAAGACAGGTGCTTAATAAATGCCAGCTGATGCTTTTATTACCTTCACTGGCTTCTTAGAACCTGTTTGTTAACCCCTGGGTTCTGCCTGCCCAGGAGCTGCGCCCTGATGCCCCAGGCAACCTTCCTGACTGTGTTTTCACAGGTGATCACAGCCCAGCCTTGACTTTCACAGGGCAGGGTTTGTAACCCAGCACAGGATTATAAAGATGGTTTATTTAACCCAAGAGGTAGATGAGAAGGCCCTCCATTGAGGCATTTTAGATGGGCCCCCTGCCTTCCCTGAACTATCTGGGTTGGGATCCCTCAACAGGAAGCTGGATAAAGGCCACTGTCTGCCACCCCAAAGCGAGTAGAGGAGCTCGGAGTCCAACAGGCATGGTTGGTTTCATGACTAGTAATGACGTTTGTCGTTCCACAGAAATATCTAATTTTATGCTTCACATTCTGCCCTGGCAGGGGGTGGGCTCCCAGGATGGTGTGGTCTGTCTTTCCCGTCTCTTCCTCTTCCTGATCGCTTTGGCAGGCACTCGCCTCCCTGCTTCATTCCCTGAATGCATAACTGTTCCCAGTTTTCACCCGGAGTTCTTTGGAGGCCCTGGGGGGAAAAGCTGAACAAAGTGGTCGGGTGGTCTCACAGGTGGTGGTGGTGGGTCTTAGAGTCGATCTCAGTGCTCTGGGATAGGCCACCTGATGTTGTAGCCTTACGGGTCATGTGACTTCATCACCTTCACTTCAGCCATCTAGAGGTACCACACAATACCTGTACATCATCCAGGACAGGCCACCTGTGAATTCCATACCCTCAGGATGCCTTTTTGTTGTCCAGTTTCCTGCTTTCTCTGGCCTTCACTTCTATTCAGTTTACACTTCCATCTTACCGAGACTGCTAATCCCTTATTTCTGTCTTGAACTCCCATCTCTAGTCTACCCCCTCCTCCCCACCTGCCAGTATAGCCCCCAGGCATCCCTTTCTCTGGCTTGGGAACCCCAAGTCCACACCAGAGGGTCTTCTGCAGTCAGCCAGAAGTGGTCCTCTATTCCATGGCTTTTCCCCCTCGGGCCTCACCCGAGTCTGTCTCGTGGTGGGGAGGCTACTTTTTAGCACCACACCTACTACCTACCATTCATAGCTGTGATGCAGAACATGCCTCTAAGCTGCCACCAGCCGGGAAGAGGAAGTTTGGGATGGGCTAGGAGCGGTGTGCCCATTTATTTTGCACATTTTTTGAAAACAAATTGGTTATTTAATAGTCCCTGTCCCTTCCCCCCACCCCCACCCCACTCCTCCCACACTTGGTTTATTTGCCAGGTTAAAGAAGTCTTTCAGTATCCTTGGGGATCAAAGGTCTATAAAATTCTTGGTTCAGTGTTTTTTAGTGCAGCTCTTAGTCTGAGGTTGTTTGCCTGAAGTGTCTGCTTAGGAGCACTGGGATGTGATTGATGATTTGAGCACCTTGAAATCGAAAGGCCCAGGCGGACTCACCTCTCATCTCCATGACGTCTTAGCTGTGTGACCTCCGAGCCTCAATTTCTCATTTAGGAGATGCCCATGCATGATGCATGATGGCATTAGTCTTGAGAACTAGACACTGTGTATGTAAAGTTTCTGGCATAGTCCTTGGCTCTTAGTAGCTGTCTGCATGGGTTCTGAGGTCACGTCAGACTTCACACAGTGGTTGTAGTCATCGTGCAAATGAATGAAAACGCCCTAGTTTTTCATTGCTAACTATCAGATGCCGGGTACTGTCCTAGATCCTTTACATATTTAGTTTAGTTAAACCGCACACCACAAAACTAGTCTTCTGTCTCCAGTTTTCAGACGAGGCAACTGAAGGAGGTTTAATGAGTTGGTCAGAGCCAACTCATTAGTAAGTAGCTAATTAATAGCTGTGTCAGGCTCATGCCCAGGCCCACCTGGCTCGGACACTTATTCTCCCACCCTGTTTGTCTGCTCACAGCTTCCCCGGGAACAGCTTTCTTCCTGTCACTGCAGGTCACTAGCAGATGGCTGACTCTGAACGTAGGTGTCGCCACAATAACTAGCACCAGCATGAAGTTATTCAGTCTTTGCAGAGTGTAGCCCTCCCTTTGCCACGTTGAAAGGGTGCCCTGTCCTGGTCTTCCATTGCTAAAGATGAAATGCAGCATCCACGGTAATGATCACGTGACCCCGACGTCCAGGCCACCACCACCAAGCAGCATCGTCATTTTTATTCCTTTTTTGTTGAGAGGTGAGAGGTGGGGGTGCCTTCCAGGACACCCAGTGGCTTGCATAGAGGAGTCAGCGCTCAGAAGGGTGCTGGGGTGAGTAAGGGTTCCGCCCTCCTCCTTTTTTGGGTCATTGGCCCTCATCAGGCCAGACACTTTTTATTCATTAGTCAGACAGTTTGCAGTTGCCCCTTTGCCACGTGTGTTGCTGCTTTCCTGGGCCTGTCGCACTCACAATTAAGGTTCATTAGAGACCTTGTCAGTCACAACATGCACAGAACCTACCTATGTGAAGCCGCACGAAGGGGCCATCCAGCCCTGTCCCCCCATCTTCTCCTGAATGGTTACCAACCGAATTCTGGGTGCTTGGTGTGCAGGAGAAGAGGTATAAACAGTTTTTGTGAAACTCCAGACTCTCAGGTCTTCATGGGCCTGTTACCTTTTATGTAATTGAAACCTTCAAGCTAAGCCCAGAATCAGTGTTACAGATGGTGGTGGTAGGAGCTTTGTCAGATGGAAGCTTTGGATAAGTATCTAACAGCAGGCCACTTGGAGGAGAGATTCGAGCCAAATTCAGAGGAGATTTTAATTATCGTTAATCCCCTCCGGTCTTTCTGGAGTGTGTAGGCACACTTAATTACTATTGACTGAAAGCTAAAACAACATTCTTGGTTTGGGACAAAACCCTTGAGGACATTTGTCCCAGACTGGACATGATTATCCTTCATAGAAGTGGGTTTTTCCTCTTTCTGTGTGTGCTTGAATATAAGTTGGGAGTAGAGATGTGGGTCAGGCACTTTAAAGTTGCTTACCACTTCTTCCCCAGCGTGTCCATACCTGTTTCATTCACCTTCCAACTTCTAAACACTGCATGTTGGGGAAGCTGCATCTCCAGGTTGTGTCACTCAACAGGGTTGGCTTAAAGCAGTTCCTGTTAATTGTGTGCTATAATTTTGTATTTTTAGCACTGAAGAACTTTCTGACTTTGAAGCATCTATGGAATGTAATATTGCTCATCCGTATCCCCAGACCTTACACAGTACCTGGCCAGTTATTGATGATAAATAGTAATGATCCAATAAACCTGCCTATCTCCAAACTGAGAGGAGAGGACTTTCTAAACTCTGTAATCTGAGGCACAGAGATAAAAGATACAAATAAAGATGCCTCACTGGAGCCCGCAGCCCCAAAGGACTTATAGCTGGTGACCCCAGCAGGTGGCAGTAAGGGAAAGGCAGCATATCATTGTGAATCTTTCAGATCACCTGAATCCTCAATTAGCTGGATGTGAGTGTGCCCTGAATATCCAGGTTACCTTGAGTAAGCTACTTAGATTCTCTGTGCCTCAGTTTCCTTGTCTGTACAATGGAGAGGATTATGAGTTTATCTAATTCTCAAAGAGGGCAGTTGTGAGGATTAAAGGAAGTGATGTGGGTAAAGTGCTTAGTGCAATGCTGGGTGCAAACCAGAGCTCAGTAGATCAGTGCTAACTACTGTGTTGAAGAAAACGATGGTGGTGATGGTGAACTCGCCTCTTGGGCTTCCTGACATAGTGAGTGGAAGAGAGATTCGCTAACCAGAGCAGCTTGAATGCTTCGCCTTTCCCGTTACAGTTCAGCGTCCTTCGCAGGAGATGCCCCTTCTCGGGGGTGCTTTCCTGTTCGGTTCAGTGGGTGAATGCGTCTTGACCAGGCGTCTCTGGGAGATGGTGCGGGCTCCCAGCCAGGCATGGGCAGTGAGGCTGCTCCCATCTCACAGCAGCAAGTGGATTTTAATGCCGTTGCCTCTAGCACTTTAGCTCGTGCGTCTTGACAGTGACATGTGTAAGAACTGCACCTGGGCATCCAGGAGAAAGGCGGGCCCCTGGGGTACTGGGTGCAGCTCGAGCTGTTGGAGGCCAGTGGAGATGTGGTTCCAAGTGCCCAAAGTGGTCACTCTTTAAGAACGCCACCCACCCATATTCAGTCTGTCAGGCGAAGGCGCAGTTATCCTCATTTTAGAATGGTTTGATGAATATTTCTTGCTGCTACCCTGCCCTAGATTCCTGGATCTTTCTGGTAGCCTCTGGCCTCTCTGCCTGTAGTCTCCCCCCACACCCCATCTGCCTCTCTGCAGCCAGTGATTGGTCCAAAATGCAATCCTGGTCATGACCCTCTGCGACCCTCCACGACCGCACACTGTCATCAGGGGCGAGCCCAGAGAACAACCTGGGTTTAAGAACTTTCAATCTGGCTCTGCCCGCCCCTCCCGCCTCCCCCAAGGCTCCTCCACCCCAGCCACACTGCCCTGCTGCAGGGCCTCCCCAGGGCCTTGTGCTCTGTCCTGTTGGGTCTTTGTACGCACTGTCTCTTCTGCTGGGAACACATCTCCACACCAGCTCTGCTCGGGCCCACCCCATTCCATTTGTGAGCCCAGTCATGGCGCCCACCTTTACTCTCAGTGGGAATTGCTCAAGTATGACTCTTCCATCTTCCTTTAAGCTCTCTGAGAGCGGGGATCTTGTCTGCGTCGTTCAGCTTTGTATCCCCGGTGTGTGTCACATAACGGACACTCATGAAGGCATGCTCAAGCCCCTGCTGAGTGCCAGAGCCTGAGCTGAAGCACTGTGTCAGCGTGCTGAGTAAGGAATACTTGTGACTTTAAAGTGCTCCTACATGGGGGAGACAGACACCCAGATGGATGTAATACGGGGATTCCCGTGGAGGAGAGGAACAGTGCTGTGGAAGCAGCACGGCCACCCGTGGTGGGCGGGTTTCAGGGAAGGCTGCTTGGAGTAGGTGAAGTGAGACACCCCGATGGGGTGATAGGAAGGGAGCTAGCTGGGCGGAGATTGAGTAGGAGTGTGTTTCTGTCCAGATCACAGCCTGTGTGAATCGATGCCTGGTACTCTGTGGGCGTTGGTTCAGGCCTCATGGGTCTCTTGCCAAAAAGCAGATGCTGGGCACTTGCTGCAGTTGCTGAGCATCAGCTGTTGCCCCTCAGACTTTCTAGATGGATAAAGAGTGGGACAGAGATCGATTGGTTATCTGCAGTTTTAAGATTAGAGCTGAGAAGTGTGCCTTTTTCTTAGATTACTTCATGTGCCCGCCTGCCTCGTGAAAAGCCCACATCATGAGTCCTTTCCTGGGAAACCATGACCTTGCTGGCTCTGTGGAGACCAGGTGCTTTATGCAGCTGCCAGTGCTACCTGTCTTTATCTGGTCTGATCTCACGGCACCTAGGACTTTCCGAATCAGATCGCAGTGCTCCGTTCATTGCTCTTTCACAGCTCTGCTGGGTGGGTATCAGCTGCTCCCAAGGGAACCCATGGTAAACTCCTGACTCTCTGTTTTTCCCATACTCTCTGATTTTGGTGAAGAGGAATGTAGAGTCTGTGGCTGATGCTTGTTTTCCTTATAACAACTTATAATTTGGTGACTCTTCTCATAACTGCTAGGGGACCCAGGGTATCCTCCAAAGTAGAGTTAAATTGCCTGTTTGACAAGATCGTGCCCCATCCTGCATTGAACGTCATGCTGCCCCCAAGGAAGCATCCACGTGGATGTCAGCTGTTTGGGGAAAACCACTGCGTCCGCTTTTACCACTTGGGAGTCAGATCGGCAAGTGGAGCAGGGGAATATCATTTTTCTCTATTACAGGTCATCTGCCTGTGCAGGATATTTCCATTGGAAATTCTCGTGAAAGTGCCATGTGCATGCTAATGAAAAATACGGTTCTAGGTCTGAGAGCTTGTTCAGTTTCCCCTTGAATTACATTTCTGCCTTAAAGCACTTTTCAGAAGAGCTTTTCTGCATGCTCAGAGAAGACCCTTAGGAAGAAGATTCGGCCCATCTCCTCCCAGGCCAGCTGGTTCTCTTTTGTTGCTCTAAGTGATCCCTGGGACTGCTGAAAAGGTGGCAAGGGACAAGTCCATGTGCTTCATTCTTGGGGAGAGTCACGCAGCAGTGAAACTTGTCGATTGCCCGTTGGTTTCCACATTCTTTCCATTCCGGAGATTTGCTGATGCCCCATGGGCTCTCCGGAACTTCCCCTGATTAAAGGGCCTCCCAGCTGTGTGCACAGTGTTTCTGCCTCCAGTCTCTGCCCTTTTGTGTTTGTGTTTAAAATTCCATCCTTCCAAAATGTTTGCCACTCAGCAAGTCTCCTTGAAAAGCCCCCACTTTTGTTTGGGGAGGTTTTTTCCTTTTCAGTTTTTATTCTGCTTATGTACAGGAAATTTGAGTCTTTTTAGATTTGTTTGTGCAACCGCTCTTTGGTCATTTTTTCTGTCACCATTGATGTGTGTATCTCACCATGGCATTGGGAGATGGCAGTGGGTGCTCCTGGTGTCTGTGCTGTTGTACTTTGTAGGCGGATACGGGACTGGAGTATCACTTGGGTTTCACTCTGGGCAAAATGAACGAAAGAGCTTAGTCCTCCCATGGTTTCGTTTAATGGGCAGGAATGCTACAAGGTCAGGGAAGTTCTTTAGAAGGAACCTGACCTCGGTAAGGGTCAGGGCGCTGCAGCAGGAAGCTAAGCTCTTCCCGGATGAAGAAGATACTTGATTCTTGTCTGCTGGAACTGGGAGACATAATTCATCTGATATGCACAAAGACTCCTTCCTTGGCCTTGCCCTAATAGAATTCTCTAGTAGGAGGTCTGTCTAGCTTCTGCATTTCAGGAACTATGTGACATCCTATTACTGGTGATCCCCAGGGAACAGTGTTTTATGAACGCTTAGAGGGCTGAACAGTATCTCTCTTTAGGTCCTGCCTTCTGGTTGATGAGAAGTGTGAGACATCAGAGTGAGTTGGAGCGAGGCCCCACTTCCCCAGGACCAGAAGAGGCAGAAGGCGTTTGCTCCCCGAGAGCTCTTGGGCGGCCTGCAGGTTGGCAGGCACTGGCCCTGGCTGAGGAGTGCCTGGCTCACCCCCTTAGAACACGTCTGGTTTGGGAAATGGATTAAAAACACACAAGGAGAGCTGAGCCCGCTTTCCCTGACGCTGGAAATAGGCCGGGAGTGTGGGCTGGGCGTGGAGGAGTGAGTGACACTGCTGCCGGTTCCCGAGCCTTCGAGGCCCACAGGTGGTATCACTGAGGCTTGTCTGGCAGGAGCCTGGAGTTTCTGATGCCTGTCCGTCACCAGCCCCTTTAAAAGCAGGTGGCGTGCTAACTGCCGGTGAGGAGAGGAGGTGTCAGATAAATGAAGGGGACACTGAAGTCTGTAGAGCTCTGTGCCCCCGTAGTAGGGAAGACTGCGTTTCTCTTCAGTGAGCAGAACTGAGCGGAGGCTCTGAGGGGCGGGAGATCACTCCTGGGAGAGAGAAGTGATTTGGGTCCTGTAGACAAGTCATTTCCTAAGAACTTTACATTTGCACCTGGAATTCGAGGGGGAAAGCTCATGCGGCTTCACCCTTTTCTTCCTCGTGTTGTGGCTCATTCGCTTCTGTGTGTGTCTGTGTCCTAGGCCGTGCACCTCAGGGGCAGACCCAGGGCTTGGTCAGTTTTGGATCTCACACAGTGCCTTGCTTAAGTGCGTGTTTTGGTTTGTTTTGGGAAGACCACCACAAACTTTTGATTAGCTCATAGAGCCATGTCCAGGTTAGTTGTAACAATAATAAGTAAATAGACTAAGTCTTAAACGATGCAGCTTTGTACGTCCTTACAACTAAGATGAACCTACTGGCCATCTAGTCTCATGGTTTTCAGACTTTTTTTTTAAAATCAGTGGAGCCCCCCCTTTCAAACTAAACCTTATACAAACCTCAAATGAAACAGTGGTGGGCCCATGCTTCCTCTCTTGCTCTTGTCACCCTGAGCCTCTCCCTCTACACCAGCACCCTGCCAGGCACTTCCCTCTGCCATGAAACCTGTCTTGTTCATTTGATCCATTTCAGAGATGAGGAAACTGAGGACCCAGGCTGCTGCAGCTCATCCGGTGATTCAGCCCCGTTTCATTGCAGACCCAGCTCTGGCTTCCGGGCCGGGCACGTGTCCCTTACAGTGTGCTGCATTAATGTGTTTCGATGCAGGAAAGCTCAGGCTTGTAAGGGTCAGTAGTCAGCTGCAAGCGAGGGTGAAGAAAAGGATGTCACTGCTTCTGATTGCTGATGCCCGGAGTCACTTTTTGCTCTTCTAAACTCAAGTCCCATAGCATATTTGTATCTGCCGAAACCTGTTAATTGTTTTGCATTTTCACTGAACTTATAGTTCCCTGAATATACCTGTGCTCTCCACCTGGAATAGCCTCTCAATTCACCTATTTTTTTTTTTTTTAAACAAAAGCTTTATGGAGATAAAATTCATGTACTGTAAAACTCACCCTTTTAAAGTGAACAGTTTCTATGTTTTGTTCTGTTTTGTTTTTTAACATCTTCACAGTTGTGCAGCCAACAGCGTTCAGCAGCCACGCTCTCCCTTTGACCACATGGGCATCCCTGCACCTCAGTCCCATGGGCTTCTTTTGACCTCCGCACTTTTCATAACTCAGCTCGGATGTTAGCTCTTCAGGACATCTTCCCTGGTCTCCACCGCTCCAGAGCAGCTCTAGAGGACCCTCCTCTTCGCTTCCATAGCATCCAGACTTGCCCTTGTCCTGTGAGCTCCTCGGGCTTGGGGTGGGGCGGGGAGACGCTGTATTTAATCCCTCATGCGTTTAGGTGGATTTTATCTGGAGCCACAGCTTTCAGTTTTTCTTCGTAATGAGCCAAAGTGGGGAAACAGAGACTCTCTCCATTCTGGGGACCCAGCCAACTAAGGGGTCACATCGATTGTTCCTGAGTGGAGCTGACTGCTTGCCCAATAGGAAGGAGTACAGATTTTACTATGGCTCTGTGTGGTCATTTTCTCTGGATGACTCAGTGAGACTGAAACAGAACCTGATGAGACATCCATCCAGTGGAAGGAATCCAGTGTGAAATATGGCTAGCCAGCCAGGATGATTTTGTGCTAAGGGACAGTAAAAGCCACACAGCTTGTTCTGGGTATGGTCACCTAATGTAGCACAGAGTGCTAACCCCATTCCCACTCAGGCACACACAAGGCACCAGCGACTCCACTTGAAAGGAAGCAGCAGCATCACTGGAATTTTGTTAGTGTTGGGGCTGTTTAGAGGTTTGTGGCTTTGAGAGTTTGGGGAAAATATGTGATGGAAAGAGCCAGGACTCTGGTGCATGACTCAGTGGCTGCGTGGTTCTGAGCCTCTGCTGCTGCTTCCCAAGGTCATTGGCCTTCCTGGCTGGTTCTGAGGACCCCGAGGCAGAGGTGTCCCCAGCCTGGCATTAGCCTGCTCATCCTGAGGCCTCAGAGGTGGTGGTGGGGTGCTTGGCTCCATGGAAACGCACTGACCCTGGAAACCTCCTCCCTTGTCTTGGGGTTTGGGGAAAGCTCCTCTACTCCCGTGGCGTTTGTGGGCTTTCCCAATCAAAAATGCTTCCTGTGTTGCCATGGCCCGTGTTCGGCCTGGCTTTGTGATTCCTTGTCGCATTTTGCCATGCTGTCCCTTTATAGCCAACTAAACATGATTTCCCTGGAGTGTCCCCTCCGCTCTGACATGGACGAATATCCAGCAGCATGCCCTGCCCAGCTCTGAGGAGCCCTCCCGGGTCAGTGGTGAAGAGCAGTTGTCTCTGTGCCCCTGCTTATCAGAGATTTCCCTGTCAAGTTTTACTTTATACTCTCCCAAGGCTGTAGCCCATTCATAGCTTTAAAGAAGGTTTAATTAACGTGAAGCGTTTCCACACGTTTCATAAAGCCTGGGCCAGGCCTACACCTGAGCATCCAGCGATGAAATGGACTGCTTTTTTCCATTACCCGCCCACATTAGACATCACTGCTTTTACCCTCAGGCGGTTTTGGGGGGAGAGGTTCACACTGACCTAATCATGCAAAACCCCGCTTTGGCCAGTACTTCTCCCTCCACTATTCAATTGATGATTATTTCAGGCTAAATATTTTTGTCCCTGAGTTACTTGCCTGGCACATGCTAGAGGTGGCACTGGCTGAGTGGTCGAGGGCTCCGGCTCTGAGGAGGAGGTGAGTTTGCACGGGTTTCCTTGAATTCTGGCACTAAGGTAGAGGATGGAGATCCCATGTCCTATCCATGAAATTATATTTGTAACCAAAAGGCCGTGTTATAAATGAGTTGTTTCCATGTATTTTTACCTGATCTTTTTCCCCAAAAGGTTTGAGGTGGCCTAATGCAGCTGGCACAACACTTTAACGGCCTGTAGTGAGGCGGCCAGCTGGAGGGCCGTCCTGGAAGAGGAGCACAGCTTTGTCCCCACTGTCACAGGGAAGGCTGTTGCTTCAGGAGGTGCCTCATGGAGTGTGAGGGCAGGGCCAGTCCCACAGGCCCCAGCAGGGTGGTCGTGCACACCCCTTGGGTTCAAGAGCTTGAGTCCCCCTCCAGCTTGGGGACCAGTGGTCTCAGCACAGTAGTGCCACCACAGGGCATCGGTCTGTCTCACCCCACCCACCCAGCCTGCAGCCCCATCTCTAGGTGAGGCACTGGAGAACCTTCGGGGAGCTTGCTTCCCCCTGAGACAGACGTGGGCTTCCAAAGATCGGAACTCAAGCTGAGTGCCTGTGCTTTTCCACAATTCAGCGCGACCCCGCCAGCACGTGGGAGGCCCTGCCAGCATTGCGCTAGCTAGGCACAAGGTGGTCCAGACAGCTTATCCCCGCCCGGAGGAGGGACACCTACCTATCTTAGATCTGTGAGGCCTGGGACCGCGTCTTGTACAGCACTGTAGGAGCTAGACAAGAGTCAGGTGGCTTTGGGCACACGTGGAAGAGGTGGCCCTTGAAGGAGACTGAGGCTCATTAGGTGTCCTTGGGGGAAGGGTAGACATCATTGATGAAGAGAATGGCTGTGGTGTGGAGAGACTGTCCAAGCTGATGGGTGGAGGGGCAAGGTGACCGCAGTAAGACTGCAGTGGGCGAGCCACCCTGCTTGCTGTCCTCCAGGAGGTTGCCTGACCCTTCTGTGACAACTTCTAATACCAGCTTGGTGGCTGCATGCAGTTCTCAGTACCAAATCTGATACAGTGTGTCCAGGGAGTGTTCCACCTTTGGCTTCTTGAAGGTGCCTGTGTACTGTGCACTATCCCTCAGGGACCAGTCTTTAATTAAGAGGAACAGGCAGCTTAGAATGATCCTGACTTCTCTGTGCAGACACAAGTGATGACTTGTGCTCCCGGCCAGGGAATGGTTAATTTAATTAGGCCCCCAGCGCCTCGTCCACCCCTTTGGGGAAGCATACAGTTACAGGTGGACAACGGGAGCCTTGTGTGTGCCCCTGGTTGACGCACATACAGTGATTTTCATTTCTCCTTTCAATTTGTCTTCTCTTTGTTCTGCCCCTTGCTGACCCTTCCTTTAGAAAACCTCTGGCCTCTTATTCCAGGCTGTGAGCTTCCAGAAGGCAGAGGTTTTGAGTCTTGAGTATGAATGGCTGAAACCCAGCCTAGGAAGTTTGCCTTTGTTGCTTATTTACCTCTGGGGTAGTTTGAGGCACTTGCCTAAGAAAAGAAAGGGAGGAGAGGGCACTTATTTTTTTTTCTGATAAAGCCTTTTGTTGTTAATAGCATGTGAAAATTGATTTCTAAGTACAAGAAAACATTCGTTAGTCAAAAGCAGTTTCCTGATGGTGGCCCTTTTGGCCAGCTTTGTTTGTATTAGACACTAAGTAACTGTAACCCCAGCCAACAGTTGTGTGCCTTTTTGAGCGAGTACTTACTTAGTCTGCTGGGTGTACTTCACGTACCAGCGTCTCAAATCACATTTTAATGTTCCCAAAATTGGGATATTGCTTCTTACACTTAACATGTTCATTAAGTGTTCATTAGTCTTCAAAAGATCTTTACTTAAAGTCTGAACTTAAATTTAAAAGGGTATCATTCTCAGAGTTAACCGATAGCTTAATTAGAAGGGAAGCTGGGTCGCGTATCTTAAGACACCCCTGACATGTGCCCCCATAATAAACATAGTACATGTAAGCCTATTTAAAGGGGTG
>CM053502.1:8083497-8340204 GCA_028627145.1 Eidolon dupreanum | reverse complement strand
TCCCGAAGCGGCGTCCCCTTCCTGGGCACGTGGCCGCTTTCCCAGTAGCTTTTGAGCCTGAATGAGCCATATTTCTGTGTGCCTTTGAGTGTGCCTGCACCCTCCTGTGAAGGTGAGCTGACCTGCCGGGAGGTTGAGAGGGGTGACAACAGTTTTCTCACCCAAGTGGGGAATCAAACTGGATAAGCCAAACCCTGAGGTTCTGTGCAGTTTGTGATGGTGGAATCCTGGCCCAGAGGATGCTGTTCTGTCCCCAGCAATGTCCGTGTATGTGCTTTCAGGGGACAGGAGGGGACAACAAGGCCTCTGGGTGGCACCCACAGAGAAGGCCAGGGGGCCCGGTTCTCCCCATGTGAATGCAGCCACAGTCTGTCAGAGAGATGGTGGTCAGCACTGTCATCGGGGACCCAGAGGCATCAGTTTTCAACTGCCCAGGGTTACTGGGCCTCTGAGGGCCTCTCCTGGGACCACACGTGATGAGCCAGATCATTTCTGGGTTGTGAATTGGTGGCCACAGTGGGACCTAGAGTGTGAGCTCTTTTCCCCATGGTTTTGGGCAGATGGAAGTCAGCCAGTGGCTTGGAAGCCTCGTCTTTGCCTCCAGCAGCACAGGCCAGTGGTTTTCCAGGGACCAGATTGCTCCATGGCTGAAGAGGCAGTAGGTCATGCCTTCTCTTTATCCTTCGTCCCTCTCCCTCCCCAGAGGGAAGACTCATTCGTTGTTACCCCAATGAATGAAGCCACATGGATTTGTCCATCTGTCTTCAGTTCATGTTGGCAAATCGCTCAGGGAAAGGTCACTCTGAGGGGAAGCACCTCCCACCCCCTACGACACACCTTGTGTCTACCGGCTTTGGTCTCGCTGAGCTGCTGCCTGAGGGGCCAGGAACGTGGCCTGTGTCCTGGGCAGAGGAGCCCAGAGCGTGTGGCAGACCCACTCCTGCCAGAAAGAAAAGGCGGCGATTGGAAAAGCCGCTACCCCAAGGGCAGGACAGGCACACCATTGTGCCCGGGAGGCCTGGATGAGTAGGACTGCCGTTTCCAGGGTGCCCCACTCCAAACCAGAGCTTGGCACGCACCCCAGGGGGCTTGAGGAATGTGGAGAGCAGACCCGCTGTCCATACCAACTGGGTCTTTAGTTCCTGACAACCCAGATGTTCCTAAATTCTTGGACCCTGATGGATTGCAGTTAGGACTGGATTTGGCTTGTGCTCTGGCCTCTAGACCTCTCACCCCCTCAAATGACTGAAAGCTGCCAGACTCTTGCCGTGTCCTCTGGTGCGGAGCGCCGTGCTGTAAGGAGCCTTCGGGGGCCTCTTGTCCTGTGGACTGCTAGCGGAGAGAACCTCCCTCTGTCCTGGGAGGGCCGCACCGAACTCGGCTCACACGGGAAGGAGGCCTGCGATGCTCTACCAAGGCCACCACCCCCGCCCCAATTACGCCTTAAGACTGAATTGAGGGAATTTTTGTTGTCACCAGCAAATACGTAGGTAGAGCTCCTACCAGCACCAGCAATGTGTGTGTGCACTGGTGACACAGTGTCCTGGTCCCCTTTCCTCCCTGCTTCTGGTGGGTCCATTAACTTTGTCTCACTCTTGACATTCTCAAGAAGACCTCAGTGAGCCCGCAGATGCTTAGAGCTCGTCCGTGCAGGCCAGGCATCCTGCTGGGGCTGCACGAGACCTTTCCAGGGAGGGGTGCTCATTGTTCCCCCAGAGGCTTCTCTCTCTGCCATGAGCATGCTGGGGAAAATCTTGGATCCTGCCTTGGGCTCTGGGCCTTGCTCCCAGGTCTGTAAAGGCTGTGACTTTTCAGGGAATTAGAGTTAATCATCAGCACATGGAGTTGGTATGATCAGGGTGAGGGAGCGGGGCCAAGCGTGGATTGACTAGCAGGCCCTCTGGCTTGTAGCTCCTGTGGGGGGGTGGCACCCCCTCTCCCCCACCTAAACACAGCACAGCATTTCTCCATTATGGAATAAACATGCAAGCAGTTGAGAGCGTGATTCTTTCCCCAAGATAGGCAAGAGGTGAGTAGGGGCCCAGAGAGACAAGCTGTGTGTCCTGCAGGCTCCCTTTGAGGTTGATCAAGTCCTTATTTACCCTATTGCTTAGAGCTCCCCACTACATCCTCATCCCCCATCCTCCAGCCCCCTCTCACATTTATTGAATTTTTGTTTGCCGTCATCAGGGGCTGGAAGGGCCCATGGTAGTAACCCTCCTCCAGGAGCATAACTGTCAAGCAACTGTTAGCACTACCCAGACAACCCTGTTTTTGGATTTAAATAGTGAGTTTGCCAAGAACGCCTAGGAGATGACAGGCATGTTTTGCTGGAGTGTTGGGTGAGGTCATTATCTGCTCTGAAGTCGTCTTGAATTTCATCGCTTCTCGCCCCCAAGCCTTCCTACCCTGGTCCCAAACATCTAGACTATTCTGATTCTTCTCTATCAAGCCCCAGGCTGGTTTTCCACCTCTAATTCACAGGCCCGGCTCAGTCCCGGAATTTGAACATGGCACTGGGGAATGGGGACGGGAGGGCAGACTCTTGGGTAGCCAGCTCATGGGATCACTTCTTTTTCAGCAGAAGTGACTGCGTTTTTAGGCCCAAGCCTAGGGATAGCTCATCAGTCACAAAACCTCATCACTCGACCTAAGCGATCCATCCTTCTTGAGATAGACTGAACACTGGGGCCCTGGGCACCTGCCTATCTTGAAGCCACCAGAGAAACGTCTCACTTGTCGTGTGAGGCACCAGTTGGCTGCCCTGGACCCCAGGATCAGTGCTTTGATTTGTAGGTTCCAGAGAAGTCGGGAACCTTCCCTGCTCTGGCTTTCTCGCCGTCGCCTCTGCCGGCCCGGGTTCTGCCGAGACCAGATGTTCCAGCTGCAGGGCCTGGCACTGCTTTCTTCCACACATGATTACTCCCATCTGTGCCAGACATCGTCCCCTGCGCGCTGCGAGCCTTGGCTCTTGGCTTGCAGCAGATAATACCTTCAAACATGCGGTTGCAATTTATTGGCCTTATAAGTTAATTTTAGTGGGTGTGCAATTGATTGAAATCAAAGCTTAATGAAGGCCAGAGTCGGTGGGGGGGTGGAGGGGTAGGAGCAGGGCGGGAAGGCATATTGTATTCTTCCTTGCTTTGGGTCTGAGATAATCTTCAAAAGCTTTAATTAGCTTTTCTAATCAGCCCTTCTTGTCTGGAAGAAGTTTACAGAACTAGACAAGGCTGGTACCCCGTGGCATTCCCAAGGCCCACAAGCCTCCCCGGGAGCCGCCAGGGTGCTTAGTAGATGGGCCTTCCCCTGGCCCACTGCCTCCTTTCACTCGCCATTCCTCTGCCATTTACCATCCGAACAACGAACAGTGCTGGCCCTGGAAGGGCGGGACGTCCATATTCATGTGTGAAGAAGTTCATGGCCGTGGTTTGCTGGGTGCCTGAAACTCCTCGTGCCCAGCTGCCTTCCAGACCACAGACCCCGGGCTTCTAGCGGCTCTGCCCTCCTTGGACGGGGACACTGGGCCTGGAGAACTGTAGTGTTTCCGTCCTGGTGGGAGCTGTAGAAAGCAGGGCAAGATTTTCCAAAGAAATGGAAGTAGGAGAGGTCTGGGAAGCAGGTTTCTGCTGGTGGGTGGGGGTGCCCAGGCAGGGAGCGCAGACACCTCCCTCACAAGTCTCTGACGCCTCCCACTGTGTCTGGGCCGGGCTGCAGAATGGGGAGGGTTTGGGCTTTGGGGGGGGGCCTGGAATAATTCTATGTTCTGCTCTTAACTTGCTGACTGACTTGGGGCAAGTACATACACTTTCAGAGCCTCTGTTTCCTTATCTGTTTAAAATGCACCACTGCCCATCTTAGGGGCTGAGGGGTCCATACAGTGAGGTGCTGTCCCTAAGGCTCCCCTCACACCGACCAGTCACGCCCACTCGGTGACCTTCAAGCTGTCAGTTTAACAGGATTATTCTAATTTCACTGCGGTAATCTTACAGATGTCTTGTGTTCTGTGCATTTATGACTGTGCACGTGGGGTCGTTTGGGTGCAGACATGGCGAGGTAGCCGGCTGCGTGATGTTACCAGCCACATCAGAGGGCTGTGGGTTCCAGTCAGGGCTCTGCCACCAGCCCACAGTGAGACCTCAAGTAAATCTCTGTCTTGAAAATGGAATGAAGTAGTTTCCATTTGTGGTGACAGGAGAAAGAAAACATGACCATTTCACAAATATTTACTGAGAACCTGCCATGCTCGGAGCAGTGGGGGAGCAGTCACAAGCTCTTGGAAGCTTGCATCTGGTTTCCTTGGGACTTCCCACACCCCCACCAATGGCCGCTTTTACCCTGTGTCCTTTTACTAGAATAACTCAGCTCGACTCTGTGCTGAGTTCTGAATCCTCTTAGTGAATCACAGAACATCAGGAGGTCTCAGGGAACCTATGCTCAGCCGTGTAATCTGGTGAGTGTGGGGGGTCAAGGCTATGGGGTTCGCTTGGGAAAGTCCTGAGATCGTTCCAGGTTGTGTGGTCAGTGAGTGAAGGCCGGAGCAGGACATGAGGGGTGGGGAGAGATACATAGGCCCTCGTCAGGCATGGGCTTTGGGTGTCATTCTCAGTGCATTGGGAAGGGTCCCGCAGGGGTACATAGGACAACTCTGACTTGCATCGTAAGAAATTCCTCCTTAAGCAATTAGAGGCTGGATCAGAGAGGCCAGGAGTGGAAGGACCTTGACCCAGACTTCCCTTCGTCTGACTACTTAGTCTCAACTACTTCCCGTAGTCTGGCCGAGTGAGCTCTGTAGTTTGTTACCCAGTGCCTCCCTCTGCCGGAAACAGCCAGGCCAACCTACCGTCCATCTCGAGCATTAGGGCCCCACTGGGAAGTGGGTGAGAGCGCTGGGCAGAGTAGGCGCCAAGGTAATGGGAGAGTTGTTCAGGGAAAGTTCTGGAGCTAGATGAAACCTGGACCGTTTGGTGTCTGGCACATCTGCCCTTGCTCCCTGCCCCTATAGATAGGGCTCGGTGGCTCATGACGCATCAGCCTTTTTCCCCCTCCCTAGAGGAGTGGGGCCTCTTCCCAGATTTAGAGGTCTGCCGCAGGATCCTGCAACAGGCACCACTTGCTCTGACACAGCCAGTGCTCCAGGGACGGTGGAGTAAAGACAGAAGTGCCGAGTGACTCTCGGCTTGTCGGCAGTGCAATTAGTATTTCGGTTTTAACATGTATTTTTTGTATCCCAGCTGTGCATTCAGAGGGCCTCTGAGAACCCCTCCCCGCCCACTGCTTGCCACAGCCTTGGACTTGTGTGAAAGTACTGGAAGCAGTTTGTGGGGAAACCCAAGCGCACCTCAGGTGTGTCATTTTAATCGACAGGGAAGACAGGTCCACAGAAGCCCTGTCAGCTTTCTGGGGTAGTCAACTCTGCTTCCTGCTCTCAGAGTGTGAGCTACAGCTCCCTTATGACCACTTGTCTCACGCAAAGGTGTCTGCTGCCACTTCTGGAACCCCTCAGGAGTGGGTCTAGACAAGGCTGCTTGTCGCCCCCCAGCCTGAAGGCCAGTGATGGAGCGTCCACTTCAGGTCTCTTTCATCTGGCATCCTAAGGCTGCAGGCCAGGCCGGTTGCCTTGGCATGCTCTGTCTGCTTTTATCTGCTAAAAGAAAGTTCAGTGGAAAACAGGAATGTGCTGAAGACGAGTTCGTTTACAAACATGATCCCTGAGTCAGCATCAGAGACCCATTCCTGCAGAATTCTTGGGTTCCCAGAATCGTGTGGTACACAGCCATACTTTGGGTTATGCAGTTCCATGTGTCAGGGCGAAGGCACCTTCTGGAAGCAAGGACCAGCCCCCTCCACTAGCTAGGCTCCTGTCAGGGACCCCGTGCTCCCGGGCTGCTTCCTGGGCTGCCAGCAGAGCCCTTTTTGGGGATGCTGCTTTGTGGCAGCATTGGGGATGAGTGGTCTTCCAGAGGCTCAGCCGCAGGCCTCAGCTGCCTCATCGAGGTGGAGGAAGCGCTCTCCCATAATTCCTGGCGCAGGGTGCTCGGTGGCGTGTCCCGGGTTCCCGGCCACCCAGTACACCCCTTCCTTCCTTCTCTGACTTTCTTCTCTCCCTTGAGGCAGCGTTGTGTACAGTGGCCTGGTTGCATGTGTGTGTTTAAGTCACCTAATTCAACCTCCCAGGCTGAACCAGGGCCACACAGGGCCAGCTGTACCCCAGATCGAACCCCAGCTCCCCACTTCTCAGCTGTGTGACTTGGGCACATTCCTTTCTCTGGGTTTCAGTTTTCTTAACTGTAAAATAATGTATACCAAGCCCCTGACCCAGAATAGGTCCTCAAAAATGGTAGCTCTTGGGTGATAGTGACAGCTTTGAAATTCCAGAAGGCCTTGACTGTCCACGTTCCCATGAGGCGGGCCGAGCGGGGCCGGCAGTGTTTCCACAGGTAGTCGGGAGGGGCAGAGACGGTGCTGCGCGCAGACAGTTTGGTCAGATCCCAGAGCCAGATTGGCGGCCCCTGCAGCGGCACCATTGTTTCCAGAGAGGCCTTCATTATTTCTCTCAAAGTAAAAAAAATAATAAAAGCCTTGTAAAGAGAGGCCCTAAAGTGCCACAGCCGCAGTCCAGATGTGCACGTCTCAGTGTAACTGGCATTAAAGTCGCACATGCCTAAGTCTGTTGGTATGTGTGCTCAGGGGGTTGTTGCACCTGTGTGTCCTGGAAGGAGTTTCCACAGAATACCTGTCCCATGTCCACGGGCAGACTCTGAGACACGTTCCACAAATTGTGGTGATAACAGCTGGTCTCAACACACAAGGGCGGTCAGGTTTCAGTGGCAGATCTGGACTGGCCAGCACAAAGCCAAGTGTGAATCTTTCTCCATTTTGTGTGGAGCCAGCCCCAGCCCCTGGAACTATAGTATGGGACTGTGCTCACAGAACCAGCAGGACCTTGCTTCATGAACAGTTAAACATGTGAACGTTAGGAGAAGGGAGAAAGTCTGCCTTTCTTAGCCAGAGAGGAAGACCCTCACGAAAACGAAAAGCCACCAGTGGTTGCATGCCTGCTGTGTGCCAGGCTCCATAGCCAGGACTCGCTGGCCACTGTTTCCTGTGCCCTTCCTTGTGCATCCTTGAGGTGGTTTGACAAACGCACCCTGAAGGGAGACGGGAACAGCAGTGTGAGAAGAGCCCACAGTTCCCAGCCCCTCAGTTGTGGCTGTCACGCTGCCTTCTGCAGCTGTCCGCGGCCTTTCCAGGAGCTGCACCCATCAGGAGAGAGCTTAGCTTCTCAACAGCGGCCAGTTTGGAGCCAACGGAAAAGCAATGTTGTTGGTCTACACTGCAAGGAAGGAAGCCAGGTTTTAGATGCCTCCCCAGGCAAATTGGAGATTTCTCTTTTTCACTTGGGGTGGAATTGAGTCGTTACCACTTGATGTCTTTTTATTGTTGTAAGGATGTTAGGATGATCAGAAAAACAAACTACTGCCAATAGCTGGGGATCGTATTTTCTTTTTTTTTAGCTGGAGGAAACAAAAAGGTACTGTTTGGGGGGGGGGGCAGGACCTTAGCCACAGGTGGAATGGCTCTGCCTCTGAGTTTTAACCTCTTTGTCCTTGCTGTAAAATTAGTCATCAAGCATGGGAGTTTCTGTTTGAACGAGGGACCATGTGACCTCATTGTTGGTTGTGACCAAGTGCGTGTTGTGGTAAAATGTCCTTCATGACCATTTATCACAGGTCTTACTACTACTGTTTAGCAAGATCTTGCAAGCAGAACAAACCACATACATCACAGAAGGACATAGAGTAGGGAACATAATCCCGTGGAGTCTTACAGCTTTGGATCTTTTAAGGGCGGACGTTCTAGCTTGGCACAGGATAATAGAGGGATTCCACTTGTTTTAATTGCACTGACTTGTAAATTTTTATTTTAAACTCTTCATTTGGCATTTCAGCCAAGCCCACCTCCTATATCTCCCTCATACACCCTAACAAGTCCCTTCTTCTCCAGTAGGAATTGAGGCTGTGGTCACTTCCCATCTTTGTTTCGTCCCCCAACTTGAAACAAGTGTTTAGACCATAGCTATCCTTCCAAGATGGCTGTCACCTTCCCCACAAAAGCATCACTCCAGGCTACCATACTTTCTAGAGAGTCTTAGAATTCTGAAATTCAGAGAGTTGATCCACACAAAAGATATACTGAAATGGTGAAGCTCTGTTTGTGAGCATTAAAGCAGATTTGAGTGGAAAGTGATATTCTCCGGTCCAGTATAGCAAGTTCTTATAGGACGTGGGAGACATGTCACGACAACACGTAAGAAAAAAATAGTTTTACTTGAGATGACTGCAAGCTCGGTATATGTTGATATGAGTGAGGCGTGCTGTCAAGAAAGCTAATTTAGTCTTGCATTCCGTGATGGAGTGGCAGTCTCTACTCTGAGACGTGCTAGTCTCTACACTGGCTTATGCATAGTCAGCACATTGATTTCTGTTGTCATATAACCAAAGGGACTTAAAATCATGTCTTGTGAGGAATAATATGACAGGAAGGCCAGAGAAGAAATCTGGGGCTTTATGTAAGCCATCTGTAGATATTTAAAAGGACTACAGGAAGAATGGGCATTAAGTTCTGGTTTTGTATGTTCCCAAAGGCAGTAAGTAGAAGTCCTCACTCAGGTCCAACAAGAACTATTTGAATTGTTCAAAATGGAAGTGTTTGTCTTGGGAATGTAGTGAGTTCCCTGTCACTGGAGGCATGTAAGCAGTTTTGACCCAGGTTGATTAAGCTGTTAGACATCTGCGCTGTGGTGCCCAGTCTGCCTCATATGGTCCTGATGCAGCCACCAAATCCTGGACGATCAGAGCTGGGAGAGACCCTAGTGAGCTCCTGACCCGGCTCTTCCATTTTACAAATGAGAAAATGGCCTTTGGCACCACACTGGTGCCAGATAAACACATTCCTTTCCTTCTTGCTTTTATTTAATGAAGCGACTGCAAAAGAAAACCCTCACACTCCAGCATCTAGGGGGCTTACCTTATGATGCTCCTTCACTTGTCAGAGTTTGGGGGCGTCTGCCTGTACCTCTGCATTGCAGATATCTTTGCATTTGTAGAGGTCCAAGCCTCCTGGCCAGCCCTGTGAGGACGGCCCAGTCCATTTGTGGCTAAAAGACCATGTCTGAGTGAACCCAAGAAAGGCCTGCTCCCAGCAGGTCTATCCTGGCTTTAGTTCTTTTGTGGAGGGTCATGGCCTGTGTGACTCATTACCTTTTGGGGGCCTCTGTTTTAGAAGCACAAATCCGGCTATTCTCCCAGGAGGCGATTTGAAAAGGAGAACGAAAGGCCAACTTCAAAGTCCATTCCAGCCCATCTTTCCTGTTGCATTTGCAGCCCAGCATTGGCCAGGACTGGGAATTGGCGAATTCATAGCTACAGCTCAGATTCCCGAAACAAGTTTCCATCCTAGGTCTCCTCGCATTCCTCAGCTTCAAACACGCCATAAAGCTTTTGGAGCTGAAATATTTTCTTTTCTTCTTTCTTTTGTGAAGTAGGTCATTTTGAGTGTGAAGGATTATGTTTTCCCCTTTTTTTCTCCTTGCCCCCAGAAATCCTGTGGTCGAAGAGTAATGGACATAGAATCTGTACACGTGACTATGACATTATTCAAGTGGAAGAGTGGCTTTCGGAGGGGGGGAATGACACAGAACTCTGAGAAGAGGAGAATTACTGGCACGTTAGGCTTTTAGTTTAATCCAGGTTCAGGGATCTGACTGGTGACAGAATAAACTCGACCAGATGCTTAATCGTAATTGAGTGTACTGATAAATAGCCCCACCTGAGAGACTTGCCTTTGGCTCCAGGCTCATCCAGCGCACAGGTGACACTGGTGACCTGATCCTTTGGAGTTTATGACACCTGTATCTGCCTGTAGTGAATAACATAGTATTTTTCCAATGGTGGGACTTAATGGAGCCAACCCAGAGTGGCGCCATCTCCTCAGTCCCAACTGTCGGAATTCTCTGCAGTGCATTTGCCTTAGGAAATATTAGTGTTTACTGGGCAGGTCTTGAAAGCCACCAAGACCGTTTATAGAACCAGTATCATTCAGTTGAAGGAGCTCTTTCCCCGGTGGACCCCAGCACAATTTTACTCCACTTGTTTGTGGGTCACTCTGTCATCTCCCCAACTCCTGACATTCCTGGAGCTTTTGGAGGCCCCATCACTTCATCGTTTAACTTTTTCCAGGGTGGCTTCTCCGCAGTCTCCCCTCAAATTGTCCCTGTGTTGTCAGGTTGTAACGGGTCATTTATCCTCTTTACGGCGTGCATGGATTTCAGGCCCAAGAAAAACCCTTGCTTTCATATTTGAGCCTCCACATTTCAAAGATGTTCTCCGAGCTGCCCGCTTGGTCAGAGGCCACTGCAGGAAGAGAGCCTTCCCTCTTGAGCCCTAGTGAGCTGAGCTGTCTGCCTCCTTCCCTCCTTGGAGAGCAAGGGATTTTGAAATGATGGGGCGTGGGCAGAGCCCCGGGCAGGGCGGGCCTAATCTCTCCGTAGCCGGCTCTGAGCACCGGGCTGCATTTGATCATTCATTCACACTGACGTGCAAGGCTCAAGAGCAAGTTGCTGGCGATGGTAGAGCCACCTTATTGAAATAGCATGTTAGCATTTAAACAATATTAATACTATTTGACTCATTAAATATACAAAGGCCAGTTAAAGTGCTTCCATGTGTGTGCTGTTAGTTCTGGCGGGCGACTCCTCAGATGGCTTTATGTGGTTTCAGACAACATTTTAGCACATTCTTAAAATACCCACAAAAGCCTTTATGTAAGAACTCATAAATGTGAACCACATAAAAATTATTTTTTTTCCTGTTTCATGTCATTATGATCAAAGTACAGTAGGTAAGAATAAATTTTCAAAAACTTGTTGAGGTCCTTCCTTAATTAATGCTTCACGCGCAGAGCAAAGCCATAAACCATGTAATGGGGGGCTGTCTGTATGCCCCAGAGTCACCTCGTCACTGACCGGGCACGCAGCGGTCCTGACAGCCTGGTTGGAGAGGCTGGTCTTTCTGGGTGATTCCGAAACTGCCCTTTCTGATCCCTCGGTCCTCTGCTCCCTTTGTCTTGAAACCTCGGGTTGAGACTTGCAGCTGCTCGAGTCCCTGGAGATCCCTTTGGGTGGATGGAATGCAAGTCCGTTCCTGAATTGTTGTGTTGGGGCCATACCTGCGGAGCTTGGTCTCAGCACGTCCGTGCGCCCCACCTCGGCAGGGAACGCCCGGCTGGAAGAGGGAGCAGAGCCGCGGCGCGGTCCACAGCATCGCCGCTGACTCCGCTGCTGCCATTTCGTTATTAAAAGTCAAATCGACTGTAAATTAGGATACTACCCAATGGAATACTATCCCAGCTATTAAAAACAATTACGGAGATCACGTGGCTGCATGGAAAAGTGTTAAATGATTCTGCGCCAAGTGAGAAAAGCCGAACTCAACACAGTGCCGTTGCTGTGCTTACAGTTACATAAAAATTATGCATCTGGACAAAGACTGGATGGGAATTTGGAAAAATCGGGTTTATAGGATAAGTCGATACATGGTGCTGTGGGCTCATTTTTAAATTTCCTTTTTTTAAATAATGTTCTTGCAATAAATTTTTTAATTTGGGGGAACAGTAACCCACGTGGATGGAGGTCAGAATCAAGGTTTGCATTTTTACCTCCTTTTAGTCTGTCCAGCGTTTTGAAGCTTTGGCCTGGTCAGTGTGGCTGGCCCACGGGGAAGCTGAGCAAGCCAGGGAGAAGCTGCCCGGGTGGGCGCCGGGCCACAGTGGGACGTTGGGGTGGAAACGGCTAGTTACACCTTATAAAACATTCATGCCGCTGTTTTGTTTTTCTGGAAAAAAAAACAAATCTAAGGGATAGGACTGAGGGGAATCAACTGTAGACCACTTAGTGCTTTTGAACTGGTCACTGGGTGGTGTTGACAGGGGCTGTCAGGCCACCAGGATCTCGCCTGGTTCCCTTCCAGGGCGGCCTGACCCGCACTCCTGCAGCACACTGGGCGGTGAGCCTTCGACACGGACACCGCCGCCCTGATTTGGGGAGGCGCAGAGGATGGGGCCGCAAGCTGTGAGGCGGAAGCAATGAAAATGCCCGCTGGGCTTCAAGCCTTCATTTCAGGATGGCCAGCGGAAGGAAGGAATTGTTGGGCCATCCTTTATGCCAGCACAGGAAAGCCAGGTTTTTAAAGTTGTTTTTTCCCTTTTGATGTGAGGCTGCTGTCTCTACAGACTAAAAGGGAAAACCGGGTGGGAGAACCCAGCCATCTGTCATCAGCGGATGGGTGTTCACAGGTCTGCTATGGGCTTCTGCGCCCTCAGTGGTGTTGGGGTGCCTCCTAGTGAACTTTTGAGCCACCAGAATCCAGGATAACAAGGCTGGAAAGGCACCTGGACCCCTGCTGCAAGCTCACCTGAGCCTTGCAAGGCTCCAGTCCAGACGTGACCGATGCATCTCCACATGTCCCAGGAGCATTTCAGCGTGGCCCGTGTGTGCCCAGCTCCCTGCGGGGCTCCTCCAGAGCAAGATGGGGCCTTAGGTCCTAGACCAAAATGCTTATCTGTTTCCCTCCCCTATTCCAGGGAGGGGGTGTGGAAAGGGTTGGGGAGGGGGTTTGGAAAGAGATTTGGAACAAGAGAAAGGAGCTTCCTGCATGCCCACCATCGGCCGATTTCCTGGAGGTCAGCTGGGATGGCACTGAGCTCTGGGCCCCCACAGGTGTGTGTGTGTTTGCTCGTGCTTTCCCCATCACAGTGCCACTCAGTGTTGCACTCATCTAGTGCCAGACCCCTCTGCATTCTCCATGTGACCGGCATTTAGTCCTGGGGCCGGCATCGTAGCCCTGTGGGCCTGCCCTCACCCACCTCCCAGGCTTCTTACCAGGGGGCATAGTTGTGAATTTCATTTGACAGCTTAATCACAGTGGATGGTGCAGGGATAGAGCGCGGGGACAGGATGTAGTGGTGACAGCAGTGGGCCCCAGTCTGCTGGAGGAATCCTAGCTGGATGGGGCGAGGGTAGCAGACCTTGGGACTTAGAGCAGGAGGATAATAGAGCCGCCTGCCCCACGGCTCACAGGCAGAAGGCTGTCATTCATTCGTGAGGAGGGGCTGCTTCCTTGGTTTGATTGTCCCTCAGTTACACCCTGGTGTATGTTGACCTTTACACAAAAACTTTTTAGTTTAAGAAAAAATACTTTTTTAAAAAAAAAATCTGAAATAGTTTCAGATTTACAGTAAAATCAGCAAAAAAAAAAAAAAAGTACAAGTAATTCTCATATTTCTTCAGCCATTCTCTAAATATTAACATTTCCCCACGTATAATTTTATTATATACTAGTTTTATTGAGCTATAATTCAAAGACATGTTTACTTTTAGTACTTGCTTTTGTTCTTAAAATTAACAATCTTTAGTCTTAAAATTAGTAATAATCTTTAGTGAGATATCTACTTTCTTGTATTATTTTTGTCTCTACAGTGCTAAGGCCCAGTTTACACATTTGGTACCTGGTGGTCCTTCCTCAGTAGTTGTTGGGTGGACAAACACAGGAACAGAGGGGCGGGGCTGGGACCCACACCCACGATCACCACAGCCTGCTGCCTGCCTGCTGTGCACATCTGAGGTCACACTCCTAGCGGGTCCCAGAGTGCGCCTGCCGCACTGTTGAGCAGGGGTTAATTGAGGTCAGAGAGGCCACAGGCTTTCTGGTAAAGAATGTGCTCCCTGCCACCAGGCGAGATTTTTCTAGTTTTCGTTGGTGATCAGCAGAATCGGAAGCACTGCGTGCACGTTAGCTGCTGATCCGCCTTTGCTTTCTGAGCTCCTCAGACCTGTGCTCACGGCGTCCTGACTCTATCACCGCTGTTGGCTTGGGTCTCTTGGATTTGGGAGCGTAGCCTGATTTCCTTTTCCTCTTACATTTGATCTTAATTAGGAATTTTCTCTCATTGGCTCAGGCCTGAGGAGGAAGCTGCATTCCAAGCTTAGCCCTTCATTCTTGGAGAGAGGGTTGCAGCTAGCTGCTCTGGAAGGCCACAGAAGCTCTGGTGTGCCCGGGCTCTGGAGGGTTCTCAGCTCCTGTATAGAATAACTATTGCAAAAGATAGACATATCGGACAGTCACGACGACTCTGGTAATGACCCCCACTGAGTGTCGGTTATACATCAGACACTTTGCTGGATCCTTCATCTGGGAGGAACCTGGAGCCTGGAGAAGTTCGGTAAATTTGCCAAAGACCACAAACCTAGAGTGAGTGGCAGAGCTCAGCTCGGATTTCATCGTGAGGACTCCTAAGTCATGTTCTTTCTGTGACCCTCCCCCCCAAAAGATGCTGTACCCCCACCCCTGACCAATGGAGGTTCAGGACACATGCCAGAATCAACCCTGGGACCATTGCAGGGAAGGTCCTTAACCCCAGATGGACACTTAGGCAAGCTTTGCCCAGTGACAGCCCCCCGGACCTTGGCTGATGGTCTGTGCTTTGACAGGTTTAATGTCTAATGAGCCTGCGGGCCTGTTTCCTGCAGGTATTTTGAAGGCGGCGTCTCATCTGTCTACCTCTGGGATCTGGATCATGGCTTTGCTGGAGTGATCCTCATAAAGAAGGCTGGAGATGGATCAAAGAAAATCAAAGGCTGCTGGGACTCCATCCACGTGGTGGAAGTGCAGGTAAAACTCCCCAGCCGCTGGCGGCCCAGGGCCTCCGAGAGCAGGTGCCACACCAAACAGTGTAGCCCCCTGCCCCCGCCCATCCTCTAGTAGATGCTTCTTGAAGTTGAAGGGGGGAGTGCTGTGATAACATACATAAACCCACCCCTGTTAATTCCTAAAAATGCCCGAAGCCATTTAGCTAAAGATGAGTCAAGACTGCAGTAGTCATTCATGGTAAACATCCCCAAAGAACCGATGACACACGATTGCAGACTCAGTCCCTTTGAAAACCAGTTGGGATTTTGTAAGAAAGGTAACGTCATGGTGATGGCTAAGGAAGGGGCATGTTAGAATGACCCTGAACTCAGGGTCCACCTCAGCTTCTCCTCAGCTTGGGGCTGCACACAAGGCTCTCATCTCTGTCTCATCCCCCAGGAGAAATCCAGTGGTCGCACTGCCCATTACAAGCTGACCTCCACAGTGATGCTCTGGCTGCAGACCAACAAATCCGGCTCTGGCACCATGAACCTCGGAGGCAGCCTTACGAGACAGGTAGAATTGCTGGAGCCCACAGGTGCCAGCCTCAGAACTGACGATGTGGAGATGAGCGAGCAGTTGTCCCCACATGGGTGTCCTGGGGCAGCCCTGTGCCTGACATGATCTCCCCACAGGCCTATGGGTGATTCCTGAGGTTTGATCATGGGAGGATTTTTATTTGGGTCTAGGTGTTTACATTATAAAGCTCCTGTGATGTTTAGGACATACCACTGATAACATCTTTGAATGAATTTCTCAGTTTTGACTTAGACCAAATGTTAGGATTAGGACTCTTAGTTGCAAGTGACAGAAGTAAAACTCTGACTTAAGCAGAAATGGAAACGAGTCAGTTCACATTACTGAGAAGTTCAGGCGTCATTCAGCGTGGCTGGGCCCTGGCAGTCCTGGGGGACAGAGCTCCTCTTTCGGAATAGGTTCACCATGCCCCAGAAATGTCTCACGGGCCAGATTTGGCTTGCTGGTCCATCACAGGATCATCTCCTGAGGGTAGAGGGGAGGAAAAAATCTGGCCAGACTTGGCTCATGTGACTACCGTGGTACCGTAGATAGAAAAGGCGTGTTGCTGTCCTACAGTAAAATCTGGCTGCCTTTTGCAATAGAGGGAGGGATGGGTGTGGGCAAGCAGCAGCCCGTGGACGCTGGGAAGGTGCTCTCTGCAGGGATAGCTGATGGACATTATCCTGCAGGTGGGCTGGGCAGTCTGAGGAGTGATGGCTAAGCCAGAGGGTCAGCCCAGATGGTTGGCAACAGGCTGCTGGGGGACAGTAGCCAGGGTCCCCAAAAAGGAGGAAAAAGGCTGCGCTAACAGCTGAAAGGATACAGAAGAGGGAGCGCCTGCTCTAAGCATCTAAGTGGATCTTCCAGCCTCCCCATGCAGGTGCCTGGAAGTGGCCAGTAACTAACAGACACTGTGGTAAGCCTGCTCTCTGCTCAGCTCTGGTCCCCACACAGCAGCGCTCCAAAAATAGAGCTGAACGACAGTCATCAGAATCCTCCAGTGTAGGTCCAAGCAGAATACTTGTTCACCTTGCAAAGAAAAAAATGAGTACAGTTTGCCAAAGCAGTCAAAAGGTTGCTTGAGTCATAGGATCTTGACATGGGAAAAGTTTAGAGGTCACTCCCAACCTGACACCTCCTGCCACCCTTCTAGGCAGCTCACTGCTTTAAGAGACAGCCCATTCCATTTAGGTCAGCCTCCATAAAAATTGGCAACCAGAACAGAACCTGTCCTCCAGAATGGGGCCAGGATTGCCTTGGCTGGCACCTGACGAACGTGCCATCGATAAGTGGCCATCCCCTGGCACGCCTGCCCTCATCTCTTTTCCCATGAACCACTGAAGGTCCAGGGATTTCCCATTCTGTTCTTGTGCAGTAAGTCTTTTTCTCTTAATGAGATTTTACATTTATCCTTTCATTTTCTTTTTATCCACTCTTCTGTGACAGTAACATTGAATCTCGGTTTCAGTCATCCAGGTGTTAGATGTTCCTTCTGGCTTCGTTACTTATACATTAAGTTGACACTTGTCTCGTATTAATTAGCTCAAAGCCAAGTTCAGAGCCCTCTAGCGTGGCTATCAGATACTGTCTTAGAGGGCGGCATCAGTCTGATAATCATCTTTCTGAGGGCACTTTTCTTTAGGGTGAGCTTGTTTAGACAGCTATAAATCCACCGTCTAAGCAGGGCTTCATATTTTCAAACAAATGCCCTTTGAGATCTCTGTGGTTGAATGCTGCCTTCCATCTCCCAGTTGGCTTCCTGCTTTAGTAGGACCGGGTGACTTCAGGCTTGGCTGTGGTTTCTTTTTCCTCAGCCTCATCAGGGCTCACCCCATGTCCGTACCTCAGGTTCCTTTGTGCTGTGAAAAGCGATACTTTGCTCGTTTCCCATCTCTGTGGTCACGAGCAGCCCCATCAGGCAGGTCGCCTCTCCAAGAGCCTTCGTCTGCAACTCCAGGGCGTCTGTGCCTTTCCACTCATGGCCTAGTCCAGGACCAGCATCAGCTTCAGCATCACCAGAGAGCTTCTCAGAAATGCAGAGATCTTGGGCCCTACCCACACCTACCAAATGGGAATCTAAATTTAACAGAGTTCTCCGGGTAATTTATGTGCATGTTAGAATTTGACAAATGTCACTCTTTTGGGTTCTGTACCCAGTTTCATCATGGGGAGAGTGGTGGTCCGCATACCACGAACAATTCTTCTGATACCAGCAGGGTGTTCTGCAATTCAGCTTAATTCTGACACTACATGAGGACAGCGTCAGATCCCACAGGTTAAGGGCTCAGTTTGACAAGACTGTCCTGCAGTGCCCCCCCGCCCCCCTCACCTCCATCTCCCCCCACCCCCATTTCAGATGCCAGTTACAAGTATAGATTGTCACATGCGCTTCTGATCGACCAGCTAGCTATAAATCAGTGGTTCCCACAAATCCTTCCTTAGGTTCAGTTAATTTACTAGAGCGGCTCGCAGAGTTCAGAAAACCCGTTTACTCACTTGATTAATGCTTTATTACAAAGGATATTAAATGATACAAATCGACAGTCAGAGGTATAGGGTGTGGTCCCAAAAAAGGAGTGTCTGTCCTCGTGGAGTTTGAGGCTGGCGTGGTGGCACTTGGAAGCATTCTTGTTTCCATCCTGGAGCTCTCTGAACCCCATCCTCTGCGGGTTTTTATGGAGGCTTCATTACATGGCTGTGATCGATTAACTCATTGGCCACTGGTGATTGATTTAACCTCTAGCCCTTCTCCACTCCCTAGAATTCTATTCATCGTTGGTTCCCTTGACAACCAGCCCCCATTCTTAGATGTTTTCCAAAAGTCCCCTCATTGACATAAACCCAGTTGGTGGAGAGAGGCTTGTTATGAATAATAAGACACCCATTTCACCTTAATGGCTCTGAAGCCTTTGGGGTTTTTTTGTTTGTTTTGCTTTTTCAGGAACTGAGGACAAGAGATCTAATAACAAAAGATGCTCCCATTGCTCTTACTGTTCAGGAAATTTCAGTTGTTTTAGGGGCTTGTGAGCCAGGACTGTGGATGAAAACCAAATGTGTAAGAAATACATTTTGGTCCTCTGAATGACCAAATATGTATTTCTTATAAATCACAATATCAAAACTACTGTGTACCTTTCTCTTGCCTGTCTTTTGCTTAGGTGTCGTTAGCAACCCATCTCCAAGATGTCCCTTCCAGGTGGAGGTGTGTCTAAGTCGAACTGGGAGCTTGAACAGGAAGCTGCTGCCTCCCCCGGAGCAAACTTGTCATATCTTCTACTTCTGATGCTGCTTTAGGCATTTAAGCAGGTTTAGGGCTCTTGTTTAAGGACTTGCCAGCCCCCTCCCTGGGGCAGGCCTTGTGCCCGTGCAGGGTAGCGCGGTGCTTTGTGTGAAGGGAAGAGAGAGTGCGGACTTAGTGGCACTTGGCCCCAGAGAAGTCGGTATTGGCAGAAACGTAGCATCCTTGAGAACCTCCTCGGAGGGAGCCCTGCCTTCTGCCTTTTTGAAGGATTCCTTTTAACGTCAAAAATCGATTTCAATAAGATTACAATTTTACTAGCCATTGATAGAAAATGTGTATGCCAGGAAGGATAAATTTATTAACTCTTAAGTGAATTCGTATTCTAGTCACAAAAGCATCTTCATGCATTTGAAAAATTGTAGTGCAGGGCCAATGTGTTGCTGGCCAGCACACCTTGGATGTGTATCTGAACCTTCTTGCAAAACCTCCATTGCCTCCGCTGTGTCATGGGCCTGAAGCCACAGGGATCTTGGGGGCCCCCTGCTCTGGCCTCTGGGTAGGGCTGCCTCCATCCATCCCAGAACCAAGGCACAGGCTCCCTGGGGCAGAGCCCATCCTTTTGCATTGAAATGGGCCCTTGTCTTCCAGGAACCGTTTACCAGGGAGAGGGCAGCTGAACCCCCCCACAGCCAGCTCTACCACAGCCGGCCTCCCCCACACCCTGCCACCTGGGCAATGGTGGAAAATCCTAAATTTGTATCCGGAGACTGTTTCCTGCATCACTTACCGCTCTGAACTGTTTATAATTCCACCCGGTTTACAGTGACCTGGACAAATATTTAATTCTCAGCCTTCCTAATAGTTTAAATCAGAGCTGTCAGCCCATGGCCAGGGTCTGGTTCCGGCTTGCCATAAGCAGTGCCTCCTGCCAAGCCAAACAGGCCTGATGAGTGGCTGTCCTCAGCACACCGGGCCGGGGCCACGGGCCTTGTTTGGATTGCCTTGTACTCTTGGGATTTAATGAGGAAATTCATGCTTCTGTCATCATCCTAACGGCCGGTCACATAACTCATCTGAGGTGCATTAAAGCTGGGGCAGGTTTCCAACGTAAGTAACTAACAGGCGGGGCAGGGACGCAGTGAGGGAGACAGGTCTAAGTTAATGATGCGCAGCTTCTGAGCAAACGGGAAATGAGGGCTGTGGGTTTAGCTGTGTGTCTCAGATGAGCCTTGGAGAGATGTCTGTGGTTGCTTTGAATGGGAGATGAAGGGGTTCCAGAAAAGTTGAGCAAATCAGTGCTAAAGAGTGAACGTGTGTGCATGGGCTGTCTCCTTTGAACAGATTGTAAGCAAGACAGTTTTTCCCATTTAACAGGTGAGGAAACAGAGATTCAACTTAAGTCATTTGCTCATGGTGATTTATCTAATAAGAGGCAGAGCCAGGATTTGAACCCAGATTTGTCTACCTTAAAAAAAAAAACAAACTATTTTCTACCACACTGTCTTTTGGTCTTAGTCTGTCCCCTGTGCCTGGCATTCAGTAGATGCTAAATAAACATTTGCACAGACGTGCATTGAACAGTCAGCTCAGCGTAGACAGCGCAGTCCCCAGTGTGCACACAGTGACAGTCGGTTGGCAGCCCCTCCTCCAGTGGCCAGCGTGGACAGCTGTAGTGGTCCCAGAAATAGGCACCACAAGTGAGGCCAGAGCTGTGGAGCCCCATGGAGGGGTCAGAACCTCCTGGGAGTGTGCTCAGCCTCACCCTTTGGGTGCCTCCTCTGTTGTGTTCTGTAGGAAGCGAGTGGACCACATGAGACAACACCGTCACCTCCAGAGGCAGTGCGGAGGGTTTCAAGATTTTTAGGTAGTGGACTGATCTGATCAGATTTGTTTTTAAAACAAATGGTTCTGCCAGTGACACAAAGGGTGGGTTGGCAGAAGGAGGCTGTTAGAGTCATCCAGGACAGAAGTGAATAGGGCCTGGATGGGGGCAGCCCCAAAAAGGTTGGAGGGGACAAGCTGTGGTCGGTGAAGGAGCTGGTGTCAGCCTCAAGACAAGAATTAATAAGGGCACAGGCAGGAGGAATGGTGGAAGGACAGGATAGGAACATTTTGGAATAGAGTGGTCAAAGCTTGGGGTGCTCCCTAGAATGTGAGCGATGGGGACCTGAGGAGTCTTCCTCACTCGAATCCTTCCATTAAGCCATGCTCGCAGTGACCCAGGCCTCGGCTCCTCTGGAAACTAGGCCTCATCGCGGTCACACACTTCTCTCGCTGCTTCTCACTGCACGTGAGTCAGGGAGGAAGGCGCTGTCTCGCCAGGCCATCCTGGCCAGCTATCAGGAGCACTCCTCAGCAGGGGCCAGCGAGCCAGCACCCAGTTCTCCAAGCTCCATGTCCAGCACACATAGGCCGGGCAGCCTGTCGAATTACACTCCCCATCACCCCCCCCCCCACCCAGACATCCTGAATTACCCTTCTCTGGGCATGGCCGCCACACCCAGTCTTACTGGGGGCTATGGCTTAGGCTTGGTGGTGGTGCTTTCCTCAGGGTCCCGCCCCCTTCTCTCTCAGTTTGGGTGGCCTGTGGGTGTGCAGGTGACTGGGTAGGAGCTCTGCTGGCACTTTCTTTAAATTGCTGGTAAATGTAACAGTAGCTTACTACTTTCACACCTGGTCGTGACACACCCCGGGGAGAGGGCTCAGACCCAGTACACCCCAGGCAGCACTCCCTCAGTGCCCTCGCCCAGCTCCTCTACTTTGGCTTTTCCTTCTGCCACCCCCACCAAAAGATGTCCCTTGAGGATGTCGGCTGGAGAGCAAAGCAGATAAAGTGTTTTGGCAGATCCCTGCAGCTGTGGGAGGAAGGGGAAGCCATCACAGCCAGATGGTGCCACCCTCCCAGGAGAGGAGGGTGGAAGGTGCCCTCTGGCAGACTGCCACCGGGCCCCACCGGAAGCCTGTGGAGCAAGCCAAGTACCAATCTGCCGAAAAGGAAGTTGCACTGAGAGGTCACTCGTGTGTGGCAGCCGGAGACGTGGGAAAGAGGCAGAGGACCATAAATCTCTGGAAGGAGATGCAAGGTTTCCAAACCGGGGACAGGCTGTGCAGATGTTCGTTTGAGTTTTTTTCTTTTTTTTTTGGATCCTAAATATTTAGAAATGAAGGTGGAATCTTTTGCCGAGTAGGGAGATTAGGCCAATCATTTGCAAGTCGAGCTCTCTTCCCACTCAGCAGTAGGCGCCCCGTGTGATGTATCTGCAAGCACAAAACTCCAGCCGAGGCACCTGCCCAAGTGTCACAGCGGGGAAGCCTTCTTCAACTCGCATTTGGCGATTGGGCCGGGCAGTATGATTTTAGCAGGTGGGGGGAGCAAAGGGAGGCCGGGCCGGGCAGGGTGTTCTTTCTCGCTGGGGGCCGCGGGGGCGGCGCACAGCTATACGTACAGCCATGTTTCTTGTGTGCTAAGAGGTCACGTGGGTTCAGGGTGGACATGCTGCAGCAGTGTGGCTTCTCAGGTGGTTTGGTTGGGGTCAGATGACCTTGGGTGGAGTGACCCAGTGCCTGGCTGAGAAGGAAAGCCGGTGTGAGACTGCCTTCCCGTGGCCATCTCACCACCGAGGTCAGGCGGGAGAGGCAGGGACCAGAGATCCGAGGGTTTTGGGGGTTTGGGGGTGGAGCGGGTGAGACAGGGATGGACACTGCTTAGAATTTCCGAGCCTTGGATTGTGGTTTGTCTTTGATTTTTCTGGTAAAGAAGGTGGATGAAGTTCAACAAAGAGATCTCATGGTGGAAACAGATTTAGGAATCATCCAGACCTTGGTTCAGATCCTAGCCTCGTCCCTTTCCAGCTGTGTGACCTGGACAGACCAACTTCCCATCTCTGAAACTCAACATTTTCACTGTAGAGCTAATAATGCCTATTTGGAAAGATTGTTGTAGAGTAGAAACACAGAACCATTTTGACACATAGTTTATGCTCAATAACTAATAGCTATTACTGCTACTAGCCCATATCTTATAAACAGAGACTTTTTCATCTTCTAGAATATATACAGTTTTAGGCTCAATTCAGATTGTCCGAAACTGGGCAAGCCGAACCTTCCTTGAGAGGCTGTCTGACCACTGTCTTCTGGCTTAACAGCACGTTAAGTCTTGGCCTCTGGCCCAGCTCCTAGCCGAGCACAGCCTAGCAACCAGGAGGACGTGGCTGGCTCCTGCCCAAGAGCCAGGTCCGGAAGAGGCCTGGGAATGCAGCTGCTGTTCTGCCAGGCACCGTTCTGGGCACTGTGCGGATATTAGCTCATTTAGCATGAGGTAGGAGGAGGGAATTCGAGGCTTAGACAGGCCAAGGCCCTTACCCCTGGGCTCCAGAGTGGGGGTGGCTTCCTTCAGGGCCCCACCCTCCAGGTTGTACTCCCTGGACGATGCTGTGTGGCAGTGAGGGGTGGTGTACACCCCTTCTGAGGAAACTAGCCTGCTTTCCAAATACTTGCCTGTGTCCTCCTCACACCCCTGCCACAGAGAGGAGAGGTACTTGATAGGGACAAACGGGCCAGTCAGACTTTAGATTTGGTTGGAACCACTTTGCAGAACATCTGTGTGTCCACAGCACATAAAAATGTTTTCGCATGGCAGCCACTCTCATAAGGATGTAATAGTCTATGCATTGCAGAAGTAGTTCTATTTTTGGTGGGTCAGCGTTGCCAGCAGGCTGACCCTGACCAGGTGTGTGTGGAGGGAGTCGGCAGGGCTGTGAGCGGGGAGCTGACATGTCCGTGTGTGCCAAGGCCTCTGCCCCAGCGCCCCGCCTTCTTCCTTGCCTCCCCCGGTCCCTGCTGGGCCTGTTCATTGGGCTCAGATTCCCTGCCACAAGCTTAGGGGGCCCCTTGTGTCCTCCTGGGACATTGGTCTGCTGGAGACCAAGCCTCTCACTTTCCCCTCCCCCACCCCTTCCCGCCTCTTCCCTTTGAGCATCCAGTGGCTTTTCCAGTGGCTTCAGCCTTTCCTCTCCAAGAGGTTGGATTCATCATGTGAGTATGTGCCCTGATGACCCAGAGGCCTTGGTCAACAGTCCTGGCCTCATCATTTAAAATGGGGCCCTCAGTGAGCTCCACTTGTCTAAGCACAGGGTTTCGCTAAAGCCAGGTGAAGTTCCAGCAAACACTGAGGTTCTGCCCAGGGTAGGTGGTTTATTAGGCCTGAAGTGGCAGGGAATAGCTATACTTGTAAGTTCATGAGCACTCTCACTTCTTCTGTTTTGCGGGGACCCTAGGAGTCTCTGAAGATTAGGACTCCCCAGGATCACTGGCCTGGAACCATTCGGCTTGGCATTAGGGGACAGAGAGGCCAAGCATTATAGCATCTCTCTTCCTCTTTTCCATTTGACCAGTTCTCAGCAAAACAGTCTTGCCGGGGCCAGACTTCTTTGTTCTACAGAGGTTTGTTTCTTAACTGTAGAAGAGCCTTGCGAGGCCGTAGGTCTCAGACTGTCACTCTACCCCTCTTGTAGCATCTTTGACAAGTGGCACCCCATTTCTCCTCAAACACCTCCACTGACCTGGGGCTCATTGCTCTGTCAGCAGATGCCCGTTACAGACAGCTCTTTCTTGCGATGTTCCCTTGCCGCCCTTGGCAGTGACATGAATTGGGTCGGCTCTCCCTGCTAGGATCTCCCGAGTCCCCCCACCCCCGAGCCTGAAGTATCCACGGTTCTGTCCCATTTCTTGGGGTCAGAGTGTTCAGACCTTTTAAGCAGATGAACTTCAGTTTATACATGGCTCTCTTAAAATCCAGCGTCCCAGACTGAATCCAGCCCTACAGATGTGGCCAGGACAAAACAGAGGGACCATTGCCTTCCCAAGCGAGTCGTGGAAACTTGCAGCTACAGGTCCTGCTCTGGCCATGAGTAATAGTTTCATTTATGTCCCTAAAGTTGCATGAAAGCTGTCGTGGTAGCCATGTCACAGTCTTGTCAGGATTGAAACCATCTTCACAGGACTTATCCCCCATTTTGTAGTCAGTGAGATTAACATGAGTCGAAGTATCTAGTTTACATTTGCCCAGGCGTATGTGATCAGCATTCTGGGGGAGGAAGGTAGAGGCATTGGAGTCCAAAAGTACTGTGATCTGGGCGGATCTTGACATCTTTAAGCTTCAATATCCTTTGGTTTAAAGTAAGTTTTGTGAAGGCTAAATGGGCTTAGCTGATGCCACGTGGGAGGCACTCCATGCTTGTTAGCCGCCGTGTTCAGTGGCTGACCCATGCATGTTTCCGCATTCTGTAGTGATTCTTCTGATCGTCTCGACCCTCGATGCTGTCGGTAAGGCAAACACGTTGGCCCCAGGCCAGGTAGAATATCCTGCAGAATGCCGCAGAGGCCACCCTGGGAATATGGCATCCGACCCCTGTCAGCAGAGGCTCCACCTGAATGGCCATCGTCCAGCCCCACACCTTAGCCACAGCCACAGAATAGTTGATGGGAACCTGCCAAAGTGCTGTGATCTTATTAGAGAAGCTCTCTGTGCTTGCAGCCCAGCATCCCCACCAAAACAGGGAGTCAGGGACTCCCAGGGCAGAACTTGTTCATAACGAGCCCATGCTGGCTCCTAGAGATAGCAGATTTTAAAATGTGCCAGCAGACGATTTTTAACAGTCCCATCAAAAATTGTCTGAATTAGTGTCAAACTAGTATTTAACTCCCAACTCTGATCTTCCTTCTTTGATGAAAGCAGGGTCGGCCTCTGTCTTCTGGCATTCTCGCACCTCTGAAGTGTGCTGTAAGTTTTTAAGGATCGCAATATCACAGAATCAGATTTTCTGACCCCGGAAGAAAAGTAAAAATAGGTGGGAAGCAGCAGAGACATCTAACACACACACCGAACATACACCGCCACCCACCCTGGCATCTGCCTAGTTCTTCAGTTCTGACAATAGCTAGCCTCCCTGCCTTTTCTTTGCTTTTTTTTTACCGGTCTGAATTCCTTTGGAGCTCTAGCCTTCCTGGCACTGTTCTTATGTTTTCATCTCGTCCCGATTACCTGTTTTAACCTCCCTGTTTTAGTCCAACAGCAGAGGTAGTGATACCTAATTTTATTTTCAATTTAGTAACAGTGAGTATTTATGTGCTTACCAGTTTGCTAGGCACCCTGTGAGGTATAAAAACCAGTAAATCTCTCCTTGAGGAATTTATAATCTTGCGAAGGAAATAAGCCTCAAACATAGGGAGAAAGTGGGGAGACGTCCAGTCTACAATGCTCACATCGGGGACCCTCCACTCCCCCTTCCCTCGCTGTCTCCCTTCCTTTTAATAGCATGTTTGATTATTTATTGGGCCAGAACTGACTCTGCCTGAGACTTGAATTGCTGGGTTCCACCTCCACCAAAACCCAACTCCGTGGTGTCCCCTAGGATTCATACTCTGTCACTTGGCTACCCCACAGCCTCACAGAGCAGAAAGAATGCGGCTCTGGAATAAGAAAGGGTTTGACGCAGGTACTGCCCTTACTGCCTTGGGCAAATCAGTTCATCCCTCTGAGCCTCCTGTTGCTCAGGGTTGTCGGTCCCCCCCTGCATGGCTGCCATTACAGGAAGTCAGGGCACAGCAGCATCATGGCGCATTGGACACCCTACGTGGTACAAGCAGACTGTGTCTGTGTGCAGCAGTATCAAGACAGACTGAGCACGTTTTCTTGGGTTGGCCCTGGGTGAGTCAGTGCCTGACAAGGGTGTCACCTTTGCCCTCCTTGCTGTGGGCTTGGTGGGGTGTCTGCTACACCAAGGGCAGCAGCATAAGACTCTCCCAGAGACAGGGATGCTGGGCTTCTGCTGGCCAGGCTGTTTACGACCTGAAACTTAAGTCATTTTGCTCTTGGGTCCCCCTACTGGGAAAGTGGCCTTGTGTCTCCTGCAGCTGGCTCCAGAGCTGCCAGCAGGAATAACAGGTTCTTTGCAAACTGTAGAGGGGCCATGCTGTCAGCAGAGGCGGCCATTCTCAGGGAGTACCCGGCTCTCTCTGACTTGGAGGATTGTTTTTGTCGTTTGCAGATGGAGAAGGATGAAACTGTGAGCGACTGCTCCCCACACATAGCCAATATCGGGCGCCTGGTAGAGGTGAGTGGGCCTTCTGAGCTCTGGTTCACTCCTGTGGCTGTGGTTTGTTTCTACAGCACGTGACATTTTGCCCCTGAAGCCTGTTGGCCAGTTTCCTGGCCTTCTCCCTTCTTTCTTCCAACTCTGTAGCAGCCAGTGGCGTGTTTCTCCTGTGTTTCCCTGGCCTTGTGTTTTCCGAGCCTTCTAATCTGGCTTCGAGCAGGGTTCAGCTATAATTGCACTCCCTCTACCATCTCCCAAACGCATGTTCCCACAAGGCTCTACTCAGGAAGCCCTAAGTCTCCCCTGGGCCACCAGGTACACGTGGAGACCTGAGCTTGCAAATGACACAGGTCCCTGGACCGCCAGTGGGCTCTGCAGCAACTTCAGTTGCTGCTTCTCCCATTCACACTGCTCAGAAGGAGGGGAGGTACTACTCTCCAGTTTCAGACTCGTTCACAAAATCGGTGGGAGGCTGAGGGGTAGTGATGTGGTTTAGACCAGCTCCTAGTAATGGTCAGCCTTGGCTGCCAGTACCTGGGTATTGGCTTCCTGCATGCCTGTGGACGGGAAAGCAAGCAGAGCGCAAATTATAGCTGGGGTCTTGGCCTCCAGGGCCTTGCTCACCCGGCTTTGGCGCAGTCACGTGCCTCCTCCCTGTGGTCACAGCGGGGACTGCAGGGGTGAGCTGGGTGGAGGGTGTGGGCCTCAGGACTCCTGACTATTTGCCATCTTGTCTGACTGACCTCCCTTCCCAGGACATGGAAAACAAAATCAGAAGTACGCTGAATGAGATCTACTTCGGAAAAACAAAGGACATCGTCAATGGGCTGAGGTAATGCACCCAAAGTGCAAGCTTTGGGAACCCAAAGGGCGCGGATTTGAATCCTGTGTCTCTTGCTTCAAAACTGTTGTGGTCTTGGGCCTCAGCATTTTCATTTGTAAACTGTAAGCTAAAGTACCCACTTTATAGGATTGTTATGCGGATTTTGAAAGGTAAAGCACCTTGTTCATGGTTTGTACTCTTGATAGATGTTGGTGTCAACCTCCACGATTTTTGTCATCTGGAGGATGTTACCTTAACAGCCATCGAAGCCCCTTATCCCTAAAGTCAGCTGCCTCTTGGCCCCTAGGTATCAGTGCCATCTAAAAAACCTGCCCAGCTCCTTTGGCTGTGAGATCTGAGGGGACCTCCAAACAGACCCTAAGACACGTGAGGGAGTGCAAACCGCCAGGCTGCCTGGCTGCCTCTGGTCGGCTGGGTGTCAGGGCAGAGTGTGTTCTACAGAAAGAGTCCCTTCACCCTGCCGTTTCCTGGAGGGGGCCCCAGCCTTCTCCACTCTGACATCCTCTACCAGGGCTCTGTTGGCCGTGGCCAGGATCCTGAGCTGCCCCTCTTGCTCACCCTAGGCCCTCAGTTCTAAGGCTGAGACAGACTCTCTGGGTCTCCAAGGTCTGTGATGGTAGAGCAGGGCGCCAGGATCTTATATACACTCTGTCTCCCTGAACTGTGTGACCTTGGATGAGTCGCTTGTCTCAGAGGCCGCGTCGGGTCAGGGAGGCAGGGCCGCTGCAGGGATCAGGCGAGATGGAGTCTGTATTCTGCAGCCTGACACGCCATGTGAGCCCACGGGTGCAGGCTCCTCCTTGGCTTCTAGCCCTCTGGTCCCCTTTCCGGGTACAAGTCTCTCTCTCCGGGACAGAAGGGAAACCACTCTGGGGGCTGCTGCAGCTTGTGACTCTTTCAATCACACAGATTTTTAGTCTCTTTATACAGTTTTGAAATAGGATTCCCCTATGGACCCTCACCTTCCCCGTCCCCACCCTGCCTCTGGGGGTCTTGGTCTGGCTCCCGGTGGGTTTAATCTCCCCCTTAGGCAACATCGCTGAGTTCAGAGGGCTGTTGAGCCTGCGGCCTCCTAAGTCATCTGTGCCCAGAGCTTCCTGCCCTGGGGCCACTGCCCCGTCCGTAGCAAAACACACCCTCCCAACTCGGGCGATGGCCGGAAAACAGAGACGCAGCGCCCGTGGGGGGTGGTTGTGAGCCCCTGGACACCGCGACCGCCGCCCGCGCGGAGCTCAGTGCTGCAGCCTCCGCACTGCGGCCCAGGGTGGCCATGCCCTTGACGACGGTCGCCTTCTGCCCTGCATGTTCCCCGGTATCTCCTCTCAGCTGTCCTCCGCCCTTGTGCTCCTAGCCCGGGCTGTCCTCTCCCCTCCTGCACTCATCTCTGACGCTCTCTGTAGATCTGTTGACGTTATCCCTGACAACCCCAAGTTTCAGCAGTTGCAGAGGGAACTTTCCCAAGTGCTGACCCAGCGCCAGATCCACATCCAGCCTGATAATTAGGCCGATCCAGGTACCCCGCCCGAGAGGCGCGAGCATCCTCCCCACTAAACAGGACTCACCAACCTGCCGAGACCTCACTGGTCCGGCTGATGCTGCGTGGCCACTTAAACCGCCACTAACCCCCGTGTCCGCTCACGGCTGTGAGCTGCCACATTAACGTGTAGACTCAGCCCCACGTAACACAGACCCGTGCCGCGTGTGTGATGTGTGTGTGTTGCACTCTGGGTGGGTTTGGGTGTGAGGCAGATGGGTGGCTTTGCCTTTGGCTCCTGTAGAAGTCCAGTCAGGGGACCAGCTTTGCCTCCAGCAGAAGCTGCCTGTCTGCGCTGCTCTGATGGCCGCAGGGCCGGGGTCGGCGCCGTGTCCCGCTCGCTCACAAGCTTCGGAACAGCCTCCGGAATCTGCTCTGTGTGCAGCGGGTCCTCCCTGACTTTTCCACCAAGGATTCTAGAAGCTAAATTAGCCCCTTCTCGTGGGATGTTGGCTATTTGGGGTTGGCCGACTTGAAAGGGGTGTATCGCCACCTCTGAGGACGGAGCATAGAGTGGGGGCTGCTTCAGTCCCCCAGGTCGGCCCGAGGCACCCAGACCGGCTGCTGCTGGAACTGCCTAGACCAGCATGGCCTTCCGCCCCTAACGAGCTACAGCTGTCTTAAACGCCTTACACTGACGGAAAGGAAAACACTCCTCCTGCTTGTTGATAATGGCCGAGAACCATGAGTTGAGCTTGTGACAGATAAGAAAACAGCATCTCCAGGGAGGAGGAGCAGTGCTGGTTTGCACATGAGGCGTTTGGAAACCCAGCCGGGCAGGGCGCAGAGCCGGGGCTTCGAGGCTTACTCCCGGGCCCAGGGACTGGACACCGGGGGCCCAACCCAGAAGAGGCTCGGGATGGGGGAGGGGCATACATGGAGCCAGGTGCAGCCACTCTTCTGCGTCCATGGGACTTGGGCAGGTCGGTCTGAGTTGTGTGCACCAATTTCAGGCCCACGGCACCTGTCAGCTTCCTGCCTTGTGCTGGGACCACCACGTATGCACCCTCCAGTCTTGAGGATACACCCCTTTTTTTTGAGGTGTTCGATGATAGTGCCATTTTCACCCCCACCTCTCAGCTTTTAGAGTGCATGTAGAGTCTCCTGGACCCCCGGCCTTAGCCAATCCCATGGCCGCCTGCTGGAGGCTTTCTTGGTAGTGGCGGGCAGCCTGGCACCCCGTCTCTCCAGGACACGCTGTCCTTCCCACAGTGAGTTAGTGTTCCCTCCAGACGCTGGCTCGAGGTTGCTTGGCAGTAACCTCCTAAGGCTCTGTCCCCTGAGTAAGTGCCCTGCTACCTGGACCTCCAGCCATTTCTAGCCTAACCTGTCTCGTAGCTGATCTAACTCTAGTTCTAACCCTGGAACTTGCTCCTTCGTGAGGGGTAAGGACCTGATTTGCTTGGCTTCTCCCCAAAGAGCCAGCGTCACCGCAGGCCAGGAGCCCTGCCAGCCGCCGCTTCACCTGCCGCATCCTCCCGCTGGTCATGTGAACCTCCCATTGGGAGCTTTTCCCGAAGCCCGTGGTGGACTGGCTGATATTTGGAGCCCGAGGTCCTCCATGGCTGGGTCCAACTCTCCCTTTGGACTACCACAGAGCCAGGGGCAGTCCATGGCCAATATTCAGGAATGTGTATATCAGCATCATCAGCCACAAATGTTGTCATTTCTCATGGGCCAAATGTATACGGATTCTTTCAAAATATTGTCTATTCCATTCTACTCTCTCCCCTTTCTGAGCATACTGCCTGCGATTTTTCCGGGTTTCAGTAGCCAGAATTCACCTTGGGATGCTGTCGTTTCTCCTGGGTCCTGCTTCATCTCACTTCACTCATTTTCGGCATTCGGGGTTATATTTTGATCCCCCCCTTCCCATTCTTTTTCAGGTGTATCAAACTTGAAGTTCCCATGGGGCCTGCCGTCCACAGCATTCCTGAGAGGCAGGCTCCTGCCCTTTCTTCCCAGTGCTGTGAAACGATTGAAAGTTTAAAAATAGTTTAATAACTTCTTGGTTAACCAACACTGAGTCAGTTTGACAAAAGTTGTCCTTCGAGTCATTGCCAGGAGCATTTCTCATCTCTAAATTGAGAATGGTACTAAGATTCCTCCAGGATGCTTGTTTGCATTAAGTGAGAAATGTGTGTGAAAAGCACTGTGTAAATTGTACGACCTCTACGAAGCTCTGTTGTTAGCTTTGTGGACGAGTGTTAGCATCCCCACGGATACAGGACTTGACAGCAGGGACCCGGGGCCACTAACCTCCGTCCCAGGCTGAGGGGTTTTCTTGGCCAGGTTAACAGCTGATGGTGCCTTCACGTGCTGCCCTGGCCGCGAACCAGTGTGCCCGGATGTCCAGGCACGCTGGTTCTTAAACACTCGCTGAGTGGGGTGCCGTCCACCTGCGCTGGTGCTGGGCAGGGGCGCAGTGGGGGTGAAGCTTCATAGTGAGGGCCTCATGACCCAGAGCCCCTGACCTCAGTCTGCAGCTGCTCTGAAACACAGAGGGTCTTTAGTGCCCAGAGGAGCGGGTTAGGGTGCTGGTGGCTTCAGCCAAGTCACCCCCGGCCTGGCGCAGAGGTGAGGATTTGCCGGGGTGGGCTGTGCGCCTCTCCCGTACTGCTCATGCTTCTGGAGAGGGTCAGTGCTGCCCACCCGTGGCCCAGACCCTCGCCTCAGGAGGTGGCGCTCACGCACAGCGTGTCGGAGCCGGGCACCAGCGCAGGGGCCCCCAGCCCCTCAGAGCCACACCTCTTTCCATTCAGCCTGCTGCTAACAGTTCTTTTCCTCCCTGGCAGGTCTGTGCAGACTTTTGCAGACAAATCAAAACAAGAAGCTCTTAAGAACGACCTGGTGGAGGCTTTGAAGAGAAAGCAGCAGTGTTAAACCTGCTTCGCGCTAACCGGACATGCCACGCACTCATTAGATCCCTTTCTTAGAAAACTCGTTTCTGCTCCCGTCCCTGTCCCTTCCCTCCCTGACGGGTCACACAGACAACTTGCTTCATCGACTTGCACAGCGCCATCTCTCCCTGAGAATAAAGCCGCTAAACACCCTTCTCCGTTTCCAAGGCCTGCTTCCCACCACGTTTTGCTATCAAAACTCAATGTTTCCATAGAGACCATGTGTGTTTTGTTTGCTCCAGCCCCTGGGTCCCCTACCACCACCCATTTATAGGCATAAAATACACTGTCTGTCTGCCTTGCCTCCCCTCCCCTCCCACCTTTTTGTTACATTGGTGTAAAAAATGTAAAACAAAAAAATTTTATGAAATAACTGGTGTGTGAAAGATAGAAAACTGGAAATCAGATTCCACGTGTGTTTGGGAGTTGCTTGGGGTTGGGGTGGGGTGGGGCAGGGGATAGTTCTGGGAGAAAGGAGAGGTGGCCCTCAGCACTGTCCAACATAGACTGGACCCTGTCCCACAGAGACCACGTTGTGGGGTGCGGGGGTGGGGCCTGCGGACCGTTCTGCTCTTCTGGCCAGGTGCTTTTCTGTCAATTTTTATGGAATGCAAAAGGAGTTTTTTGTTTTATTTTGTTTTTTTTGTAAAGCTTAAAAAAAAAATCTACATCTTATACTTGAGCTTCCATACTTAAAAAAAAAAGAAAAAAAACAAAAAAAAAAATAAAAGAAACTGGGACGCAGTCAGCACTGGCGTTGTGTTTTTTCTTGCCTGCCTCACTTTCCGAGCACGAGCACGTGCGTCTTTGGTCGTCAGGGCCGATCCCAGGCGGGGCCTACCGCAGGCCTCGGCGGGGTGCTGGGCAGCGGAAGTGTGGGCCTTCTCATGGAGTGAGAAGGACCAGCCTTCGCAGGGCCCCAGAGCTGCTTCTCTTGGCCCCCTATTCCACGCAGACCCCACACACACGCCCCGAAAGTCTGGGGCCCCTTGACACACCCGGTGTGATGCGGTGGGAGGTTCCCAAGCCTTTCATCTCTGCTCCTCACCCTTTCCCCTGCTTTCTGTTCATCTTAGCAAACACCTGCTGTCTGCAGGTGTGTCCACACACACCCCTAACGCCATCATCCTTCACCACAGCCCTTCGCACTGTGAGGGAACCGAGGGCTGAGGTAATGTACCGAGGGCCCCTCAGAGCTACAGAGTCCATGCTCTCCTGGCTGACACCTGGGTGGCTGTGTGGCCAGTCAGCAGGGCCCACACTCTGACTACTAGCCCTTCCAGCCTGAGGTGCCTGGATCCTTGACACCCCTGAGCACAGCTCCTTGGTCTTAGGTTCTCTTTGCTTGTCTGATGAAAAAGTTCTCAAGTGAGGCACATCTTTATTGAGTGCAAAGTACCATGGAAACAAACCACTGCACTCAGAGCCAGGTGAAGAAGAGGAAGGTTGGAGAGAATGGAGGTTCTCACTGTCACTCTGCACTCCCCAGCTGTGGGACTCGGTAGGACAGACCCAGAGACTTCTCCTTACGTGGACAATAGGGATGACAACCTCATGGGGTTGTGTTAGCAGAGGGCCTGGCACACAGAAGGTGCTGAATAAATGATTTTCATTTTGATTGGGTGTTCAATCACATGACCAAGAAATTTAAACCCAGAAATTAACTGATATATGCTGGGCGCACTCTAATGCTGCCTTCTAGAATCTTCCATGGGAGCCGTCACTGCTCGTTTTTTTATGCTGAGTCGGGCTGGTGAGGTTGGGAACAATGGTCTCTGCTACCAACTTTGTTAGGTGAGGGGCAGCAGGAAGCAAGTGGTAAAAGAGGAGTGTTTGTAGCCTGGTCTCGGGGGCGACCTCACCCGCTCATGTGTCTACTCCCACCGAGGCTGGCCTGAGACGAGAAAGGAGGCAAAGAAAATGGGACGAAAAAACTGGAGGGTTGAGTAGAAATCTGAGTCCACAGCGTCGGGTGGCAGACTCCCAGGGTCTGGGAGCAGCAGAGCATCCCCATCCCCCCTCCCCCTGACCCCGCGCACACACACACACACCGATACACACAAGCACATGGGCTCACTGGATTGCTTCCTGCAGGTGTTTTGAGGTGCTGGTTAACAGAACGAGAGGCAGCCTTGGGAAGGTGGGACGGCAAGAGTCTGCCTTCTGGTCTGGGTTTTGCATGGACTCACCTGGCACCTCCACAGCGGGTGGTGGTCTTCATCTCCACAGGTATGACAGCTCCGGTGGATGACTGGGAGGGCATTCCCTGTCTCCCTTTCATTGCCCGCTTGCTGTGGTCTTATTAAGTCAGTTCTTGGAGCCCTTCCTGAGGTCCTTCTGGGACCTCAGATTCTAAGAATCCCTGTCTCCAAACTCTCATTCATTCACACCACTGATAAGGCAGCCGTTGTGTGGCAGGCCCGTGGGGCCCTCCACTGCTGGTGGGGTGGAGCAGGCGTGGACTTGGCCTCAAGGTCCCTCCTCTTGGTGCCACCCCCTCCATGTGGCCTCTGTGCAATGCAGTCTTGGCCTGCCCTCCCCTACCTCACATGACCCAGGTTAAGCCAATTAAGATGTTCTCTCTCGAAAGAATGACACTTAAACAACTGTTTCATTCCCATTGGGGAGGTTTTCTGTTTCCCAGATCCATGTAGAAGCCTGGGCGCCTGTCCTAGATGCCATGGGTCACCTTTTTCTTCCCTCCTCTGGGCCCCCCACAGCCTGCCTATCCCTTGGTAAGTGCGTATCCGCTCTGGTAACTAGTGAGCCCTAAAGAGGTTAGAGGGGGAGAGGGCACCTGTGTTGAGCACCTACTCAGGCCAGTCGCTGGGCCTGGGGCAGCACTGGCTTTGAACCCTTACCAAAATCTAAGGAGGGAGACGTGTCTCCTCCCACCTAATAGTAAGCAGGGGGTGAGGATAAGTGCCTCCATCTGTTTACCCCAAAGGCCAGGCCAACCCCTCCTACCCACTTCTGAATTCCAAGAGAGAATCTTTTGTCAATTGTTTGTGTTTAAGCCTCTACGGCAAGATCTTTCAATTTAGTAAAGGTGTCTCATTCCAAACAATAAGTTAAATATTATAAATTACATGTTCTAGAATTAAAGTTAAAATCTCTTTTCTCAAATTCATAAAATCTTTATAAAATAACCAGATTACTCCCATCACATTTTGTCAAGTTGTTACTTCAAAACAACTGCTTTGCTACAAATATTTTGAATAAGAGCTTACTGACTTTGCAATTCACTTTTGAGCTCCTTAGGAAGCAGATGATCTAGTAAATTGTTCTCTAGAACTGGTTGGTGCTCTTTTTTCTTGTTTTATAAAAAGGTTGGTTATAATTTGTATCATTTGTACTCTATTCAGTTAGCTTTTTAAAAAAGCTGACAATATAGACATTTTATATAAACTCAGATTAAGTTTCTGAAATACATTTAAATGTAGTACGATATTAAGGTTTTGTTTGAATTTTCTTTTAGTTATTTTCTATATCTTTTCAAATATTACTTTGTAGACATACACGCCCATCCCTGTTGCTACATTTTTGGTGAAACTTCAATTTGGAATAAGCATTCAATAAATACTCTAGAATGAATGGACTGCACCATGTATGTTTATGTCTCTCTTTGGTCTAGTGAATGAAATCCTTTACTTCTCTCAAACCTAACTGATCACCAGTTCCTTACCATATTAGGCATTCAGATTACTTGGTAATGAGTAGAAATATTATAAGATGTAATATATTCTCATTACCCATAACTTCCCAAATTTTAATAACAGCCAATCCTACACATTTTTCAAATAGTTTTATTGAGAGATAATTCACATGCCAGACAATTTATCCATTTATCTTTTAATTTTAATTTTTCAATTAGGGTTGACATTCAATGATATTTTATTAATTTTAGGTATACAGCATAGTGATAATTATACAAAGTGATCACGATGAGTCTAGTGGCAATTCACCCATTTAAGGTGTAGATTCAATAGTTCTGATTGCTGGTTACATGCCTGTCTCCTTCACTGACTGAGGATGCCTTGAGGGACACTGTTTCAGGCATTCATTTCACTCATTAATTTGTCACCAAACATTTATTGAGCACCTACTGTGTACTGGGGATGTGATAGTAAACAGGATAGAGGTCCCTGCCCTCACTGCCTCATGGGGGTGGGGAAGCACCTCTTAATAACACATGTGCTGGGCACAGGGCTACCAGTGGGTGGCTGTGTCCTAGGGCTGTCACAGGGCTAGGGGACTGGTCAGTAGTTATCAGTTGAATTCAAAGCAAAAGGCCATCATCCCCACTCCCTGCCACAGGACTGACACTAACCTGATCGGGTTAGCACTGGGACAGCTGGGACAGTTAGGACTCGGCACCAAACTGTTTTCTAGGGACCTCTGGGGTCCCACCATCAAGCTGTGATGAAAGCCAAGTCCAACAAGAGGAGTGAAGAGAGGTGAGTTGTGGCTTTCTCCCCTTTCTCAGCGTTGGGGACTGCAAGCTGTGGCTTCAAAAATCCCAGGTTTTCTAAATAACCAAGGGGAACCCCGAACTTGAAGGGCCTGGGGCCGGGGCGCTCAGCCATTCCTTCTGTTTTGTTGCAGAATGCCACCTGCCTACTGGCCAGCTGTTCTGCCTCTACCCCTGAGATTTGGGAACAACAGGGGCCAGGTATATGGTGCAAGGCATTTTCATATATGGCATCTCGTTCAACAGTAAAAATATAACCCGCCAAGGTAGGCTAGATCTTTAGGGGTGATGGGCCCAGCCTCCTGCTTGCCACGAGTGTCCTGAGGGAGAAACCCTTCTGGACGATGGCAACTGGTAAGTGCGGTGCCCCTTTTTCAGCTGAGCCTGGTCCTGAAACCAAAACACAGAACTCTCGTGAGCCCACACTCAGGCCGCACCTGGAGATGAGGATCCTACCACCTCTTGCCTGCTGGCAAGGAGAAAGAGGTGCAAGATGGGAGAAAGGAAATCCACCTGGGGACCTCTTACCTCGGGGGCCCCTCCCACCCGCAAGCAGGCCCAGTCAGTGCAACAGAGCCCATCAGACTGGCCCTTCCACTCTGGGGATGAACCTGGGGAGGTGCAGGTATTGGGCAAGCTAAGGTCATTTATTTACCAGGTGCTTACCACGTGCCAGGTGCTGCAAGCCCATCTCATTTACCCACAACCACGTTCTCCATCAGACTGGAGCTTCCTGAGAAAGGAACCACAGCTCTCAGCCAGCTGGGCGGTGCCGAGGAGCAAAAGCCGTCACCTCATGGGATGAGGGCTTACCAGGGCGGGAGCTGTGATAATTCATCTTTCTTCCCCATCCAGCTCTAGTTCAAGGGTTCATGCTGCCATACTGCACCCCATGTCTTCAGGCTGGGAGGGCGCCACCTGGCCCCAGGTAACTAGCATCGAGCCAGGTCACAGCCCAGGGTGGAGCCAGAAGCTGGCTGGCAAAGGGCACCTGAACCGGGCCTGGGCCAGAGCCAGCTAGGGACACCTTCCACTGGAACAGGCTAGAGGCTTCTGGAAGTTGCCACTCAGGATAGGGGAAGAGAGCCTGAGCCCAGCAGGGTTGGGCCAGTCCCCAGGGTGAGGCTGAGCTGGGCCCCTGGACCCCCAGCCGGGCAAGGAGGGAGAAGGGAAGGTACTCTTGAGGGCCCCAAACTCCCACCAGGTGTGGGACGGCCCTTAGAGCAGGGGGCCCGATGTGGTTCACAGCTGTCAAGCCTAGCGGGAACGACTCTGGGCAAGTTGCAAAATTCCACAAGGCCTGTTTTTCCATCTGTTAAATAGTCACCATTACTGTGTCTACCTCAGGGGTTTGTGAGGAACGAACGGGTCGGGGCACGGCCCAGCCCCCCACACAGCAAGTGCTCAACAAACGTCAGCTGCACACCAGGTCCACACAGGCCTTCACAGGCACGCCCCAGGAATGGGCTCAGCGGGATTGGCCCTCACTGCCCACCTGGACCTCAGAGGTGTCCCCTCCCTGGTCTCCCCTGTCGCATTCTTTCCTTCTCTTACCCCAACCAAACCCAGCCACCTGCGTGAGCCGTTGCACTGGCCCTGCCCCTACAACCCCATCTTTATGTCAACCTGGCCTTTGCGGCTTCTTAAGCAGCCCCACCTCAGGAGCAGCCCAGACTCGCCCCTCCAGGCCCTCGCACGCTCCCTCCCCTCTGCTTTCAGGATTCAGCTCCAGGGCCACTCCTATGCGCAGCCTTCCCTGGCCACCTCCCTGGGCTGGTCTCCTCATTCCCATGGCACTTTGTACCTTCCGGTCACACCCCTTCCGACCTGAGCCTGGCAATCGTCTACCCTCCTTTGGCGCAGAGTCGAGAGCCGGTTCCCCAACTACCACCACCCCCCATCCCCCACCCCCCGTGGTCCTAGACAGCCAGCATGGCGTGGGCGGAGCGTGAAGGGCTGCGCTCCACCCATACCTGTAGCACCAAATTGGGGCCATGGCGCCCCCTTGCGGTAGAGGCTGTGGCCCCGTTGCCTGGCTCCTGGATTTTTCTGGGGCTGGAAGAGCAAGGACTCAAAGGCTCCCCAGTAAGCTCTCAGCCCCACCTGGCACCAGCCCACCCCAGAGCTCCTGGGACCTGGGGACCTGAAGTGGGGTGTGTGGGGCAAGAGCAGGCCAGCACAGAAGGGAGCTGGCCCCTCGGTCCTCAGGCACCCACAGGGTCGTGGCCAACAGGACGGACTCAGAACAGGGTCTGCGAGACAAACTGAGGTTGGACCCAGGAACCAGAACCAGAGCTCAGAGCCGAGCCCCGCCCTCCTCTCCTCTCTTCCCACCTGCTCTGCTCTGCTTCCTGTGGCCTGCAACACTCCCACCTTCTCCCTGGATCTCCTGCTCATCCTTCTGCTATGTCACGTCCTCTCGGAACATCTCCCTGATCCCCGGGGAGATCTGGTTGTCCCTCTACTCCAACTAACAATTAACAAGCTAATTTTTATTGGGCTCTTACTTCATGCCACACTTTGGGGCTAACCTCAGTAATTACACCATCTTATAAAGACACGTGATGTCGTAATACTGTCATCCCATTTCACAGATAAGGTAACTGAGGCACAGAGGAGCCAAGACACAGAACCAAGATCTGAACCTTAACTATTCTGCTTCCTCCTGAGGGACCCTGTTGGAGTGTCACTCCCACTGCTGTGTCCCACCACCAGGCATGAAGCCTGTCACAGAAAAGCAGGTTAAAGAAGCCAGGGGTCCCCCCAGAGACTAGCCAGCAGACTCAGTCCCCTCCTGCTCGGCTCTCCTACAGCTTAACCCTTTAGGCCCCTGCCTGGGCCTTGGCAGGTGTTCCCAGGGCAGTCCGGACCCCAGCACCTTGGGAAGGAGCAACAGAGCAGGCCTTGCTGGGAGGTACCATTTACTAGGCTGGCTGCCATCAACAGGACAGTCCTTGTTACCTGGGGCTGCAGCTGTGTCCCTCTCCAGGGGGCGAGCAGCGGAATGAGGTAGGTGAGCTGAGGGACAGCCACACTATTTTCTGAGGGGCAAGGTCTCAGCTGCAGCCCCTCCCTCGATTCCCAAGGACAGCTGCCTCAGACTCTGGAAGGAGGGTGAGTCTCGAGGCGGGGGGGAGGCTGGCCCTAGGGGCTGTCTTGCTCTTGGAGGCGTCGGTCAGGACTTCTGGAAGAATCGGCCCAGGTTTTGAAGGTGTGGGGGGAGGCAGCTGGGTTGGGAGTTCTAGGCCCCCCATTCCAGCTTCCTCCATGCCCGAGTCCAGGGTCCGCAGCACCGTGATTGCCCACGCTTCTCTCTTCCTGGTGTGGCATCTGGAGGTCCTGGTCATCTGGGCTTGGCCTGGGTCCTGGTCAGCCTGGGAGGAGGGGCTGGCGCTCGGAGGACGTGGAGGCGTTCCTATAGACCAGGAACTGTGCGGAGATCTGGAGGGGCCGACGTCAAGGCCTAACGGAGCATAGACTGGGCTGGACTTGCCCCGGGACCTGAGGCTCCATCCAGGGCTGCTCCCCTCCCCCCTCCCTCTCAGCCCCTCTGGCAGGTGGGGAGGGTCAGCCATGACCTCCCAGCCTCTGCTCTTCCACTCTGCTGCACCTTCCACTCTGAATGCCTGCCTGCTCCTCAACCCCTAGCCAAACTCCATCTTCCAAGTCCAGCACTGGGGTCTTCCTCCCCCAGGCAGCATCCCCCATCCCTGACCCCAGCCCTAAGATCTGGCCTTCCACCCTACCCCATCCTGGGAGTTTCACCAGGTGTCTGAGGCCACTTGAGGGCACGAGAGCTTAAAGTATCTCTCTCAATGCACCCAGCTGGCACTCAGCAAATGTCAAAACAAGGGCCATGTTTATTTTCTCCCAAATGAGATCCACCTAAGGCCCCGTTCCACCACTTAGCAAACTTTTACTGAGTACTCGCTGTACTGGGTCATGTGTGGAGTGTTTCCAGACACCCCATGATCCTGGTGAGACAGCGACTGTTAACTCTACCACGCAGATGAAGCTATGGAAGCCCAGAGAGGTTAACAGTTTGCCTTATGCCACACAGCTTCAAAGGAACGGAGTCAGAACTTGAACCCAAGTTTTCCTGACTCTAATGCACATATGTCCCCAGGTTCTAGCTTTCATTCCCCTGGCCTGGATGAGCTGATTTTCTCCCTGTTCCTCAGGGCCTCTGCACAAGCTGAGCCTCAACCATCCCTCCCTTGCCTTTGCCTAATTTCTCCTTCAGGGCACAGTTTAAATGTCACCCATGGAGGTTTCTGCTGAGCCTTATAGGCCCCTGGTCACACATTCTTGCAGTTTTTCTCTGTGGCACTTGGTACCACTGCAGTGAAGAAATGATTTATAATTATGTGTGTCCTGTCTGCCTCCACACTGAGCTGTAAGCATTCTGAGGCAGTCATCCCGTTCTTGCTCACTACTGCCTCCAGTGCCTGGGGTGATGCATGGCAGGCGGGAGGTTTGACTCTGGATGGATGGATGGATGGATGGATGGATGGATGGATGGATGGATGGATGATGGATGGATGGGGAAGCCGAGAGCAGGCAGAGGCCGCTGTACCTGCCTTGCCACCCTGAAGGATACAATGGTGTCGAGCAGCAGCACGCCCAGGCTGCCCACGAGCCAGGGCAGGTGGTGCAGCAGGTAGCTGCCCTCGCTCTGGCCCACCTCAGGGTTTTTGAGCAGCACGCTCAGCCCGTACAGCGTGTTCCCCAGCATCACCAAGGCGAACAGCGAGTAGGAGATCCCTTGGGTCGACTTCCGCAGGAACTGGAGGTAAGGTGGATGGGGTCAGAGACCTCGAACATTCTGGATTGTGACTGTCCACATATCCACCTGCCACGTCACACTGTGTGTATAGTCCCAAGTTGATTTTTCACTGTGCTTCACATCTAACATGGGCCTGACAAACAGACCAGTCCCTTCTAAGCCCCGACTCCTCATCCCCACCCTAGCCACCTCTCCCAGGCCCCTCACCCTGGTCCACAGGAGACCGTGGCTGCACCACGCCCACTGGCCCCATGATGCCCTGCTCTCCAGCCCCACACTGACTCACATCGCCCAGCAAAACCCCCTATGCCTGATTCCCCATCTTCTCCTCTCTTCTCCGACCTCTAAACTCAGCCCCTCACTCTCACTTGACCTCCTACTTCCCTGAGACACACACAGGTCACATGGACCCTTGGATGGCAGGCATCAACATATCCATTTTCTAGAGGCAGAAACTGAGACTTAGAGAATTGGATTAAGTTGCCCAAGCCAGCAGTGAGTAAGAACCAGATGTTCTGAACAAATACTCCCACACCATGCTACTCCTTAATCCAGAGGCCCCAGCTGCCAGGCCGGCCCCACCCACCCCTGGACAATGCTCACGTTGGTATGGATCTGAGGTACCCGGGAGAATAGGTACAGGATGCTGGAGACAGAGCCGATGACGAAACCAATGATTTCCTGCCTAGTGAAGGGCTGAGAGGGCAAGAGGGGGTGCTCAGTGCCTAGTTGGGGCTGGAGGTACAGGTTGAGATCCTCAAGCTCCCTCCCAGAGGGCAATCCCCCCACCCAGGTGGCCATTTAGGGAAGGGCCCTTGGGACGAGCCAGCCCCCCAGCCCCCACCCTACCATCATGTACCCACACCGGACCTTATTGCCTGGCTCCACAGACAGGAGCTTCCGTCCATGGAAGACCTCCCTCGGGGCAGCCACAGAGCCAGCTCTGCTGAGCAGTGGGGTGGTACACGCCAGTCCCAAGATGAACAAGAGCACGGAATTGATGGTGGCAGACACTGGACATGAGGCAGGAGGGAAGCTGAGGTTAGGTGTCTGAGTAACAGCGGACAGGGACAGGAGTCATGGCTTTGCGCCTTGGTGGCTGAGACCTTGAGCGAGTGACCTAAGCTCTCTGAGCTTTAATTCCTCATCTGTAGAATGGGTGAAATGATAGTATCCTCCCTCCGGGGGTTGTAAAAGTAACATGATGAGGGCAGTGGGGTCGAGAGAGGGGTTATCAAAAGCAGAGCCTTGGCCCATGTCTCGTACAGCCTTCAATCTGACCTTGGTTATTGCCCCTTCTGAATCCTCAAGGGCAGTGGCCTGTGTGCCTTTTGCTTGTCTCCCAGCTCCAAGCCCAGGGCCAGGGACAACGGAGACAACGGAGGAGGTGAAGCCATGTTTGCTGAATGAGAACTTAAGAGAAGGGAACCCCTGTGGTTTGCCCGGATGTGCTCATTGCTCTTGGGCCCCTATCTTGGCTGATCAGGACTCAGGCTTTCAGATAAGGCCCGAGGAAGCCTTTCCAAGGTTTATCACCCACCAATGGGACACGTGCTTCCTCCCAGGCTCCTGGCTACCCTAGCATCCCTGACATGGAGGGACCACCACACTCACGTGGAGAGGGGCGTTTCTTAAACTTGTAATGAAAGTACAGCGAAAGCATCACCAGGTCTGCCAAGACGTAATACACCGCTGTGTAGGTCTGCAAGAGAAAGAGGAGGCCCGGGGGCGCTCGCTGCAGTCCCAGGCTCTGGGGACCATATTCCCACTCTGTGGCAGCGCCCTCATGTCCCAGCTGGATGACCCTGAGCAAGTTACTTCACCTCTCTGAGCTTCTGTTTCCTTATCTGCAAAGAGGAGATCACAGTTCCTACCTGGAAGAACTACCTGGCCCAGGAAGATGGAGCAAATGGTGGCTACCTCCACTTGTCAGGACAAAATGGGACTCAGAGGTTAAGTGCAGGCTCTGGTGTGGCCTGACAGAGGAGCAGTTAAGAATTTAAAGACCCCTTGGGAAGACAACAAATTATTGACAGTGAATCCCAGCTCCACCCGCCCACCCATGGGAGAATGATGGCACCTGGGCTTCCCAAGGGGAATCTTTCCTCCTCCAGTCTCTGGAAGCTCAGTCAGGATCATCGCATCTCAGAAGCAAAAGATCCCAGTATTCTCTGGTTTGCTGTGATCATTTTGCAGATGGGGAAACTGAGGCCCAGGGAAGGGCAGTGACCAGCTCATTGTCACACTGTATGGTAGGACACAGGGCTCTCATAAGATGGAACAACAGATCAGGATTCTGGAGCCCAGGCCTGTCCCGCTGGCTGCCCCCGTGCCTCTGCCATGGCTGTTCGAGGAGCCCACCCTGCCCAGGGCCGGCCCACCTGCAGGGGCAGCTGGTCAGCGAGGAAGGAGCCGATGAGGTTGCAGGAGTCTCCGCCAATCCAGCCCAGGAGGAACCACACGGACAGCGCCTGGTCCATGTTGCCCGTCTTGCAGGCCTTGATGTACTGGCTGTGGCAGAGAGGGAAACATGCTCAGTCAGGGGCCAAGGGCCGTGATGTCACCTTGACATCCAGGAGGCTGCCAGACGAGACAGCCACAGGGCAGTGGGGTAGGAGCAGCAGACGCCAGGCAGGTCGCCTGGAAGCCCATCCTTCCCGCAGGCAGGGTCCTCGTGAGCATTACTCACATTCTCCTCCAGTGGAGACCTGGGGTTTTTACAGGGTCCTGAAGTTTCATGTCAGGCCCTGAGAACCACTTCAGAGGAACCCTAGATTCTTTCTTCTATGGAGGGGGTAGGGAGTTTGAAAAAAGGATGGTGGTGGCTGTAGCAGGCCCAAGGCCTGGGCACTGCCGCTGCCCTATCTCCAGGAGCGGGTGACGATAAGTAAGATAATGGTAATGGGCCGAACCGCAGACTGTTATCTCTTCAAAGAGCAATAAAGGAGGACGGGGCCATGGCTCCTAGAGCTCTCCACTACGAAAGCCGGCGGCTTTCAGCACCCTGTTTTTTTTCCCCAAAGGTCCTTGGTACTGAGACCCTCTCTATGGACCTCTGGCCGTCTTAGCATGTGCCCAACGATGACAGTGGCTATGATTTAGGCACAGTTCTGGGCCCTTCATGTATATTAACTCATCCAATCCTTGCAGCCTCCATGAGGTCAAGTCTATTTTGATGAACCTCCTCACTGGGGGCTGAGCAAGTCGGGTCACACAGCTGGGTAGTCTCGGAGCCAGGATTCACACTCACAGCCTGAAAACATGGACGCCCCTCCCCTCCTTCCCCCATACCTTACCCTGTGCACCTCTTTCATCTGGCTGTTCCTGAGTTAAATCCTTTTATAATAAACTGCTACTCTAGTAAGTAAAATGTTTCTCTGAATTCTGTGAGCTGCTCTAGTAAATTAATCAACCCCTAGGAGGGGGTTGTTAAAACCTCCAATCTATAGCTGCTTGGTCAGAAGCCTAGGTGACAACCTGGACTTTTGACTGGTGTCTGAAGTGAGAGAAGGGAAAGTCTCGGAGGACTGAGTCTTCAACCTGTGGGGTCTGATGCTGCTTCCATGTAGACAGTGTCAGAATTGAGTTACTTGCTTGGTAGTGTAGAAAAAAACCCATATATCGGATGTATCAGTATCAAATAAATCTGTAAGACTCTTAAATGATAAGGGTAAATCTGTTACTTGGATTAGACTACAAGTTCTCGGATATGACACCAAAAACACAAGGAACAGAAGAAAAATAGATAAAATTGGATATCATCACATTTAGAACTTTTGTGCTTCAAAGAACACCATCAAAAAAGTGAAAAGACAACCCACAGAATGGGAGAAAATATTTGCAAATCATATGAAGGTGTTGTATCTAGATGTGGATTAAAAAAAGGAGTTCTATGGAAAGTAACCTCACAGGGTAATGGGATCCTAAATTGCTAACTGGGCTGGGCATGGTGGGGAGTCACGCCCCAGGCCTTTAACTTCTTTAGTAAAGGCTTATCTGTGCCTTAAGCAAAGCCCTGTCCATTTTTTGTTGTGTGTCTAGGTTAACACACCTTTGAAATAAGCATAACCACCCTTAACAGAGCACACAGTCTCGTTAAATATCCTGTAATTCAATCCCTGGCTTGCTGCCTCACACCTTCCTGTCATCTTCCTTATGTTCTCTCCTTAAATTTAAATGCATAAAAGAAAATGCATATCTGTTATTCTCTGGAGCATTTGAGATTTGCTTCCTGGAAATTGTCAGTGGTTTGGCTCAAATAAAATCTTATAAAAATTCTTTACAGGTTTGTACATTCTTACATCACACAGACTATATAAAGAACTCTTACATCAACTATAAAAAGACAATCCAATGACAAATGGACAAAGGAACAGAACAACAGACCTTTTACCAAAGAAGATATACAGTTGACCAATAAGCACATGAAAAGGTACTTAACATCACTAGCCATCAGGAAAATACAAATCAAAACTACAGTGAGGTACCACTTCACACCCACTAGGATGGCTATAATAAAAAAGATAGAAAATAACAAGTGTTGACGAGGATTCAGAGAAATTGGAACTTTCGTGCACTGCTGGCAGGACCATAAAATGGTGCAACCGCTTTGGAAAATAGTCTGGCAGTTCCTCAAGAGATTAAACATAGAGTTACCATATGACCCAGCAATTCCACTCCTTAGGTATATACCCGAGAAGAGTAAAAACATATGTCCCAACAAAAACTTGTAAACGAATGTACACGAATGTACACAGCAGTCTTAATCATAATAGCCAAGAAGTAGCAACAACCCTTATTTCAAAGGTGTGTTAACCTAGATGTGCAACAAGAAAGAAGTTATGTCCATCAATGGATGAATGAATAAGCCCATGGTGTGCACATACCCTGGAATATGATTTGAACATAACAAGGAATAAAGTACTGATACCTGCTGCGACATGGACAAACCTTTAAGACACTATGTTAAGTGAAAGAAGTCAGTCACAGAAGGTCACATAGTGTACGTATGATTCCCTTTATAAGAAAGGTCCACATAGGCTAATCTATAGAGATGGAAAGTAGACAGGGACTTGGAGGTTTGGGCAAAAATGACTCATTTCTTTTTGGGTTTCTCTTTATGGTGATGAAAATGTTCCAAAACAGATTGTGGTGATGGTTACACAACTCTGTGGATATGTTAAAACCAATGAATTAGACATTTAAATAGGCTAATTATATGGCATGTGAATTATCTTTCAGTAAAGCAATTTTTTAAAAAATGTTAAGCCCCTGATGAAACCCTTATCATTGTCCCTCAGGATACAGAGCACGCATCCTAACAGTGCAGAATGGCCTGACCTCACAAGGCTCTTGATGACCTTTTTGACCTCACTTCTCCCTCTCCCCCTGACCCTCAGATGCTGTGTGCAGCCATGGCATTGGGCATACATTGTGTAAAGGTTCTCAGCTGGGGGCTTTACATACACTCCCTCAGGCCATCCTCAGAGCGACACTGCAAGGCAGAGAACAATATTCCCGTTTTACAGATGAGGAAACAGAGGTGCAGAACAGTGAAATTGCTTACCCAGGTCACAGCTGCAAGGAGAACTTGCGCCTGTCTGGATCCAGAGCCCATGGCCCTGAGCACCATGCTGTTATGTCCTGTATATTTATTCCCCAATCACAGTAGTGGCCACTATTTTGCAGTCACTGCTTGGCTATCACCAGACTTTCATAGGACACAGGCTCTGTTTGGTGCATCCCAGCCCCCTCCCCCCAACCCCACCTTCTCTCTTACTAGCTGTGCAACCTAAAGGAAGTTACTTAACCTCTCTGGGTTTCTGTTTCCTCATAAAATAGAGATAGTAATTATATCTATTTTACTGGATTGCTATGAGGATTAAATGATGTTAAAACGTGTCAAGTGCTTAGAACTGAGCCAGGTACATAGTGGACACTCAACAAATAGTAGCAAGTGTGATTATTATTGCATGTCAGCATTGCCCAGCACAAGGCCAGACCTGGACAAGGCCCTCCCAGGCAGGTTGGAAGTCAGTAGGTAGGGTTGGGGAGGAGCACACCTGGTCTTGAGTCTGGAGAGGCCCATGGCCAGACAGGCAGCTCCTCCTCCTGCACTCCCTGGGGCCACTGCCCGACCCCTGCCACTTTGGCACTACTCACGGTAAGGTGGATGCGGCAAAGCAGAGAATGGACACCAAGCCCAGGCCCACGCTGGCGTCGTCCCAGCCATCCTGGGCACATTCACCAAACAAGTCCCATATCCACTGGCGGGAGCCATTGGGGCAGCTGGAGAAGTTGCTGAAGCCCAGTTTCTTCCAGATCATGGCTGAGGAGGGCAGGAGGCAGGCGTAGGCTCTACAGGGAGAACGAGAGGGGGTCTTCAGCCTCAGGTGGTCTGGGTCCTAGGTGCTCCCCATCTAAGCCTATCCCCAGCTTTATGACCTGGCACTGACTGAGCCAATAAACCAAAGGACACTACCAGCCTCAAGCACAGAGATCAAAGCAAACCCCTGCCAACCACATCTTCAGGGGGAGCTGGATCTGCAGTCAGGACAAGTGTCTTTACATCCCAGCTTAAACCTCGGTAATGCTGCGACTTTAGCAAGTGACTCAGCCTCTCTGTACTTTAGTTTCCTCATCTGTAACCTGGAGTGATAACAGTGCCTCCCTCATACAGTTGTGAGGGTCAAATGGGTTCGTAAATATATTGCAGAGAAATGAGCCCTCAGACATGGCACCTTTGTGATGACTCTTGAACTTTCAGATTGTTTCCAATCTTTTGTTTAAATTCCGCTGTGAGGGTCTGCTGAGACCAGGCCCATGATGTGCATTATCTCATTTAAAGTAGGCTTGTCACCAGCATTGGTTCTATGGAAAGTAACCTCACAAGGTGGTCTGATCATAAATTCCTAACTGGGCAGGTCATAGTGGGGAGTCACGCCCCAGGCCTGTAACTTCTTTATTGAAAGGCTTCAAGCCATCCCTGTCCATTGCTCTAGTGCATCTAGGTTAATACACCCTTTTAATGCCAGGTATAACCACCCTTAAGCAAGCACAAAATCTTGTAACCTGATCCTAGCCTTGCTTTCTCTCACCCTCATGTAATCTTCCTTATTTTCCTTCCTTAATTTCAAATGCATAAAAGAAACTGCAAAACAGTTATTCTCCAGAGCATTTACGATCTTGCTCCTGCCATGTTATCAGCTTGGCTCAAAAAATTCATAAAAATTCTCTACAGGTTTGGACTGTTTCTTCCATTGACAGGTGAGTCAGATGAAGCAGGTAGAAAATAAGGACCAGGTGAACCCAAGGTTGCACAGGTGGCTGGGATTCAAGCTTGGCGTGCACAAGCCATATCGTCCCAGGAGCTCGCCCGTGTGGGATGCCTGCTGGCAAGGAGTTCGGAGCCACTTCCCCATGCTCACCACTGCCGAGGGCAGATGGCGGCTGATTACAGAGGAAAATAAGGATGGCCCCTCCTGGTGCCCAGGCAGCTGGGCACCCTGCATGATGACTAGAGCAGTCACTGCTTGTGCGACAACCCCAAAGAAGGGAGAGAAAGTGGAGCCTGCTGGCGTTACCTCTACAAGGCGAGAACCATCAGAGCCCCTGATTACTGAGCTCTTTTGTCAGCTCTGTGCTAAGTAACCTGCATTCATTTATGCATTTTGTCCTCATATCAACTCTATGAAGTTGGAGCTACTGAGATATCTGAAGAACCAGGGAAATGACTTGCCAGGGCCACCCAGTCAGGAAGTGGCAGAGCCAGGAGCCAAAGCCAGGACCCAAACCCCTGCTCATAGCCACCACAGGCGCCTCTGTCTCTGGGTGTGGCAGAACCCTCTGCGGTCTGGCATTGCTGCCCAGCTCTCACGCAGCCAGAAGGCAGGCTTCCCCTTTTCTCACATGCTCAGAGGCGTTTTCCCCACCCGGATTGAGGCTCTCTCCAGCCACCTTCAGTTTCTATCCTTGTCAGGAGGCCTAGGATCCTCATAAAGCAATGCCCAGTGCCATAGGCCAAATGTTTGTCTTTCCCAAATTCATATGTTGCAACCTAAGCCCCAATATGATAGTATGAAGAAGCGGAGCCTTTGGGAAGTGTTCAGGTCAGGAGGGCAGAGCCCTTATGAATGGGATTAGTGCCCTTGTAAGAAGGGACCTGAGAGCGCTTGCTACCCCACTCTCTCTCTGCCATGGGGGGACGCAGAGAGAAGACAGCCATCTATGGATATGAAGCAGACCCTCACCAGACACTGGAACTGTCAGCACCTTGATTTTGGATTTTCCAGCCTCCAGAACTATGAGAAATAAACCTGTGTTATTTATAAGTCACCCAGTCTGTGGTGTTCTGTTATAGCAGCCCTAATAGACTAAGTCACCCTGGTCGGACCCTTGGAACTGCTGAGGTCACAACACCTGGGAGTGTTAGGGAAGGAAAAGGAGCAAGTAAACTTCTTTTCTCAGAGAGCTCTAGGCCCTCAGCCCTACTGCGACTACAGGGGCAGAGGCCCCAAAGCTGAGGGCAAGGGTGCTCCAGGTCACTGTCTGCCCGGTTCACTGCAGCATCTCCAGGACCCAGCAAGGGTGGCCAAAAGACTCTTCCTGTATCCTGGTGACCCACCATAAAAACCTTTAGCATAGCCGATGTTGCAACTATTTACCTGATTTCCTGCCACCAGCGCCTATGAAGGCTGCCTCAGGTAACATATAGTCAGGTAAGAACTGTATCTTTGCAATGCAAAGGAATTTCAAATCAAGTTCTTTTGTTCCCCAGCCACCCCCCAATTGGACTGTCTCCCCTACCCTCCTCTTATAGAATCCGAACACGCCAGTGCAGTTCATCACATATTAGTACATTGCCATCCTTGTCACTTCCCTGTGAGGTGAAGAATACTGTCCCCATTTTACAAATAAGGTTGAGTGTCTTTGGACAAGTGAGTAACCTGTCTGAGCTTGTCATAAAATAAGAATCATGACCCTTACTCCTTGGGTTGTCAGTGCAGATAAAATGCACATAAATCTCTAAGCCCAGTGCCTGACAATGCAAGGTAGCGACTGTTCTGTGAATGAGAGACCAGTATCTCAGCCACCCTGAGGCTACTCATTCACTCCCTCTTTTCATCAGGTTAGGGAGGAAATGAGGTGGACACATTCCCAGTGAGGGAGAGGGGTGTCTCGGCTCACAGGGCCCAGGGTACTGAGTGGGTGGTCCCCTGTCTATGCACAGGACTGTTGTACAGCTTGGGGCTCAGAACACTCTAAGATACACCTCAGCCTTGAACAGGTGGGGCCTTCCTCTGAGGGCTGCTGGGCATAGGACCTGTCACCCACAGGTTCTGACCCAAGTAGGGAGCCAGCCTGGGCCCTAGGCCTGGCTTCTGGGAATGGGCCTGCCTGCTCGTCAAATAGCACTGGGCGAATGGATGTCCAGGGTTGCAACAGAGCTTGACCTGGTTTGTAGGTTTGACAAGGGCCATAGCAGGGGTGCCTTCGAACCATGGAGGGCACATGTTCCAAATTTAGAATCAGTGCATCTGGGTCAGAGATATGAAACCTTGGGTTTAAGATGCTCCCCCAGCTGATTCTGGTGCACACGGCCCCATTTTGACAAAGGCTGTGCTGGAGAAGGCATCTCCTGCCACACCCTAGCTCCTCTCCCAATTGCAAGCTGAGTCAGAGAGATGCTTCCCACTGAAGCAGGTAAAGTGACCACCTTCATCTACCAGATCAAGTCCACATTCTTGGAGGCAAAGCCCCGAGGTACTCCAAGAACTGTCCTCCCCACCTCATCCTCCTATCCCTTGTCCAGGTCTTTTATAGTCATTTTCAGGCATCCGGGCTTCTTTCTGAACATGGCTGTCTCTTCCCTTGGGAGTGTCCTTCTGTCCCTAGAGGCCCTCGTAGAGATACTAAGATCTGGTTTTAAGTTGCCTTCTCAAAGAAGCCTTGCAAAGGCTGGCTGGACAGCACCTGTCACTTCTTCCCTTCCCCTCAGCCACAAACCTGAAGAATGCTCATCACACTCCTCAGCGACCATTGCTCTTAAAAGCCTGCTTCTCGCCTTCACCTTAGTTGCAAACTTATTTTGAGTCTAGACACACCAGCCGCACAGTAAAAGTTCAGAAAACGTTGTGAGAGAGGTGGGGGGAAGGCAAATGGAGGAAGGAAGAGAAAAGATCTAGTTGTGAGCTCCATGGCCCAGGGTTGAAGAAAGCACTCCAGCACTGACCTGTCTGATGCCTACAAGTACAGAACTCTTGGACAAGTGACTGAGCCTCAGAGTTCTAACCTGTACAATGGGGGATATAATGCAAGCGTCCATCTCCTAGGCTAACTGCAGAGTTAAATGAGATAATCCAGGCCAAGGGATAAGAATGGAACCTGGCAAAGATTAAACAGTCACTCAGTGGTAATATCCAGGGATGACCATTATTCTGTTCTGGCTGTATCGTTCCCCACCTCCCAGGGTCCCTGACACATAGCGGCCTTCAGTAAGTGCTGGATGCACTAGACCTGTGCCAGTCTTCACACTTCCAAACCCAGCCTTCCTATGTACACACTTCAATGCCTGTCCCAGGCATGGGGTGGGGAGGGTGCAATCTGGGCTTCCTGGAGACCTGGGGAGTGCTTACAGAGGGGGAGCGTCTTGGCTTGTGAACACCACCCACTACAGGCGTCCAGGTCAACTCGTGACTCAGCCCAGCGCGGGCCGCCCGTTTGGCGGGGATAATGACAGGGCAGCCGCTGGGGTCAGCGCTCAGTCGCTGAGAGGCCCCCTACCCTGGCCTGCCCTGGGAAAAACAAAGCTGTCGGAGGCGATGGGGCCTATCAGCCGAAACCAAGAGGTGAAAATGGGACCCAGACCCCAATCCATGGCCAGACGCGGCCGATGAGGCCATGCTCGTCGCCCCTGAGGATGGGGACATGGGCTCCTGAGGCCCACTCAATCCCAGCCCAGATCTTCATCCAGGATCTCACGCCCCAAGTACGGAACAGGAGCCCCAGGACAGTCCAAGGGCTAGAGGAGGGTGTAGAAAAGACGTGAGAGAAAAGCCCCAGAGTCCTGACCCGCAGCCTTCGGGTTTGCCCCCAGCCTCAAAACCAGCTCACCACGTCCAGATCTGCCAGCCCGCCCGGCTTCTGGGTTCTGTCGCCACTGCCTGGGTCAGCTGACCCGAGGCGCCGTTCCGCCCCCAAGCCGCATGGCTCCGCCTCTTGCGCCGCGCTCTCGTCGGACTATCCCTGCGGGCGGTGCGAGCGAGCCGAGCAAGCTTGGGGGAATCTGCGTTCCGGGTCCAAGCTCCCCCGCCGCCTCCCAGGCTCCACCCCGCCACGGTGGGCGGGGCCCAGGCGCCCCAGTGCGCAGGCGCCGACCTCATGCTGCGCTCAGCGTCTTGGTCTGTGGGCCGCGCCGCCGCCCGCTGCGTGCGACGTTCCGGGCCGCTGCAGGTTCACACCGCGGTCACCATGTCCCAGCCGTCGCGGGGTGTCGTGGGCCCTCACGCCCGGCCGGCCACCGTACTAGGCACCATGGAAATGGGGCGCCGCATGGACGCACCCACCAGCGCCAAGGCCGTGCGAGCCTTCCTGGAGCGCGGCTACACCGAGCTGGACACGGCCTTCATTTACAGCGACGGCCAGTCCGAGACCATCCTGGGCGGCCTGGGGCTAGGGCTGGGCGGCGGCGACTGCAGAGGTAACGCCTGTCTCCTGCGCCCCGGTCCCTGACTTCCCCCTGCACCGAATAGTGCTGACCCGGTCCCAGCCATGATGCACCGACTGCGGAGGGACCGACAGCTTCGTCCCCTCTCGGGGCGCCGACCTCCACTGGCCGCCCCGCAGCTCTCTGAACCCCCAGCTCCTTAGGCCCGGTGCACACCTAGCCCCGACAGTAGGACAGTTCTTTGTCCTGACCGCTTGACCCTCCCCTCATTCCTCTGGGGGCTGAAACTCGGGAACCCCCGCGTCTTACCCTGATCTTGGTCTAACCCATCGCTTTCTACCCCTGTTGCTTTTTCGGTGCGCCTATCTGAGGCACTGTTCTCCAGGGCTATGCTGTCCCCGCCTCCAGCGCTGCCAGTTGCCCGTTACCGGTTCCCGGGCGCTCTGCCTCTGCCCGTGCGCTCCCTGAGCAGCCTTTTCTTATTTTGGTCTTTCATCTGTCCCTAGACTGCTGTGCTCAATTGATGCAATAGTCCGGGCTTGGGGAGGAGGGATGATAAAGTGAGGAGTGGGGAGGTGTGAGAGAGGCTTTGTTGTCAGGGTTTGTTGTGAGGTTTTTGGAGGGAAAGTGACTCAGACCTATCTCCAGGGAACTCAGTGTGGTGGGGAAGATTGAAGCCAGTGATTGCAGGGAAACCCAGAAGGGAAACCACTTTGAGATGGGAGGACTACAGGGAGAGGAAGAGGCAATAGGGAAGGCTCAGAGAACAATGGAAGTCGGCCTTAAAGAATCAAGAGAGTAGTTTGCTGGGCAGAGAATGGCAGAAGGGGTCATTAGAAGATGAGGGCACAGCTGTACCAACACTGGGCCTGGAAATGTGAAGTGCCTGGTGTGTGGAAGTATGGCCAGTAGGCTGGCATGGCTTAAATGGAGGATGTGTGAGTGTGGTGGGACTGTCCTTCATTAGCTGATGCCATTAGAATTGATCAGGAGGGTGCGTGGCACATAGTGGGACCCAGTAAATGTTATTACTGTTATCACTACCACACTTTGCTTTTTGTTTTCCACTCTGAGGCTCTTCCTAGCTCTATGGTCCTCCTCCGATTCATAGCTTGGTGGATCCAGAGGAATAGAATGAGAACATGTATCTCAAACCTACACTTTCTAGTTCACATGACTGCTTCTCTTTGATAAGGAAGGTTTTGTTTCTGAATTGTTTGTTCTCCTTCAACCCTTCCCTGATTTCTTTGAGGCCAGGCTCTCACTGAGCCAAAGTCCACACCAAGCATGCAGGGGAATGAGGAAAATCTGGTTGAGAAGCTGTGGGACTTGTCCTCTCCTATCCAGGTGGTCTGATGACTCTGCTCTGAACTGCTGAGTTGCCTTTGCCAAGTATGAAAAGGGCAGAATCCATCCACTCATCAACCCAGACACCCACAATTCTTAAAGCACTTCAGGCTGCTTGCATGTCAGAACATTATCTCGTTCTCATGAGGATTGTGTCTCTTCTGTGAGTGAGTGTGCACAGTTCTGTGAGTCTAGAGGGGAGGACAAACTATAATTCCCTTCTGCTCATTTTACCTTCTACCTGTCTCTCAAAATGATCTTTGCCAGAGCCCTTGTTCAGGGAGATGCGTCTTCCTCAGTTCTCACAGCAGCCTCTTTACTTATCTGCCTATTTCTAAGCCTGCCCCCTTGAGGTTTTTCTCTATACTGCAGCCAGAGTGCAGAACACACACTGAAGTGTTTGACGGTATTTGAGAAAACCCTTTGAGACTAGGTCTGTGACCCTTTTCTTGTCCCTTGTCCCACTGCTCCTACCTGGAGTTTATGATCTTATAACTCAGAATTGCAGATATGGCTTTTCACATATTCTATTATCTTGCCTTTGACTTTGCCCTAGTTCTCACCCTCTAGAATGTGCTTCCTACCTTTCCTTGTTGACTGTGACTCATTCTTGGAGAATCAGCTAGGGGTAAGGGGCTTGTCATCCTGTACGAAGCATTCCCTGGAATTCCTGGGTTGGCCACACACATCTCTGGGCTTCTTTAGCTCTGGTGCTTTCCTGTGCTTCATGTACTGTATTGTAACATCACCTTCTAGACTGAGGTTGAGGGCAGCGATCAAATGTGTTTAGTTCATCTCTGTGAACTTAGCCTCTGGTGCAAGGATTGGCACAGCCAGCAGTTTGGTGACTAATAATAATTATTACGACAGCAGTGAACATTGAGAACTTACATTTAAGACATTATTTCATCCTCATGATCTCCTTATAGGAACAGTTCCATTATTATCATCCCTATTTTACAGATGACAGAACTTAAATCATTTAGTCAGGGTCACATGGCTAGTAAGTGGTTATAATAAGTCTCTTAACTGTTACATTTTCCCCCAAAAGTGAAAATTGCCACCAAGGCCAGTCCCTGGGGTGGGAATTCACTGAAGCCTGACAGTCTCCGGTCCCAGTTGGAGCTATCACTGAAACGACTGCAGTGCGCCCAGGTGGACCTCTTCTACCTTCACGCGCCTGACCATGGCACTCCTGTGGAGGAGACGCTGCGCGCCTGCCATCAGCTGCACCAGGAGGTGAGGGCGGCTGCTCTTCTTGACCCGTCATTTCCCAGGAGAGTGCAGACTCCAGGGCTGTCCCAGAGCAGAGAGCTAGGACAGACCCCACTCCCAGGGTCCCCGCCCAAGTCTCCTCTTCCTGGTCTCCTGGGGCTGTGTTGGGTTCTGACTGCCACCTCTCCCCTGCAGGGCAAGTTTGTGGAGTTTGGCCTCTCCAACTATGCGGCCTGGGAGGTGGCTGAGATCTGTACCCTCTGCCAGAGCAACGGCTGGATCCTGCCCACAGTGTACCAGGTGCGCGCAGGGCTGCCGAGGCCTCAGTCTCCAGGGTTTTGCTGATTCCGACTTCTCTTGGCCCCTCTGACGGCCCCCATGCCTTCTCCATAGCAGCCACTCTCCTGCTCACAGCCCGCAGATGGCTCCCAGGTGCCCTCAGGATGACTTGCAGATTCCTCAGGCCAACCAACAGGCGCCTGCTCACTCTGGCCTTCGTTCCCCTTCCTGCTTCTGTGTGCACTTTGGTCCCATTCTTCTTGCTTCCTTGCTCTGTGTGTCAGTTTGGAACAGTCCTCCCTCTTCTTCCTGGCAGAAGTGCTCAGGTCTCACTTAGATGGCTCTTCTTCTGGAAGCCTTATCTGATGCCCCAGTGGGGCCTCCAGTCTCCAGACCTCATCTTCATGTGTTCAGCAAGTATCTGTGAGCTCCTGCTATGATCGTAGAACCCACCTTTATTGTGATTATCTGTCTTTTCTCTGTTTTGACTCAACCCTAACATCTCTTGGAGGCAGACACCTTGCTGGACTTACTCATGTTTGGAAACCCAGTGTCCAGCCCACAGGTATTTGTGGCACAATATCTCTAGTCTGTTTCCTTTCTTTGGGCCCAGCACTGTTGCCCCATCCCCTGCCACCACTAGTGATTTTGGAAATAATTGCTGAAGTCCTGGGCAGGTTTTGACTGATGGTTTTAAAAGAAGGCTGGGGTCCCTTTCCTTAATACATGCACCCCCTCCAGCCGACCCTTCTGCCCACAGGGTATGTACAACGCCACCACCAGGCAGGTAGAAACGGAGCTGTTCCCCTGCCTCAGGCACTTTGGACTGAAGTTCTACGCCTACAACCCTTTGGCTGGTACGGGCTGCTGCAGGCCAAGCTGCCCCTGGAGAGGGTGGGCCTCCCTGGCCCTGGGAAGCAGGGAGGAGTTTGACAAGAGGCTAGGCTGTGTCCTCCATCCCTCCTGGGTATCCCCGCACACACACACACTCCCAGTCCAGAGCAGTCTCTGGGAGCAGTGTGGGCCAAGGGATCTAACTGCCACCTTCCCGCAGGGGGCCTGCTAACTGGCAAGTACAAATATGAGGACAAGGATGGGAAGCAACCTGAGGGCCGCTTTTTTGGAAATAGCTGGGCTGAAGTCTACAGGAATCGGTGAGCTGGGGATGGGCTGTGTCAGGGTGGGCAGAGCGAAGGAGTCCCCTTTATGTGAAGTGGAGAAGTTCTAGAATGCTTTCCTGGGGGCTCCAAGCCTTCCCTTGCAGCCTGGACCTGCATCTCTTGACTCCTGCAGGATTACTAAGCCCTCTGTGGGGCTTCTTGTTTTCTTGGGACTTCTGTGAGGAAGTGAGGAACCTTGGACCTTATGCCAGGTCTTGCAGGTCATAGCTCTTCTCTGAGAAATGCTCATTACCTGTCAAAAGGGAAAGAAAGAGCCCTGGATTGAGGCCCAGGAGGCCTGGGGCCTGTGCCCTGTACTAGCTACTCCTGCTCCACTGGTAAAGGGAGGGCAGGCTTTGAGTGCTTAGGAATAAAGATGTTGCGGTCTCTGATGAAGGAGCAGGCATCCTGGGTGGTCCTGTTGCCCCGTAAAGCAGGAGACCCACTGGCAGAGAGGATACTGGCCCCTGTGCGCTGTGGGGTTGGGGCAGGTGCTGTTGCCCTGGTCAGTTCGTTGTCTGCAGCCCCAGTGTGATCCCATGGTACTGACCCATTTGCCATCCTTCCCACTTGCTGAGCTTCTGGAAGGAGCACCATTTCAAGGCCATTGCCCTGGTGGAGAAGGCGCTGCAGGCTACATATGGCACCAGTGCTCCCAGCATGACTTCGGCTGCCCTTCGCTGGATGTACCACCACTCACAGCTCCAGGTAACCCAGCTGTCCCCAGAGGCGCCGCAAATTTCTAAATTGTTTTTTCCTGTAAAATTTCTCTCTGTTCCAGTTCTCATGGGCAGTCCTACCATTGTTCCTAGTAGTTGTCTTAAGTGTCAGACCCTGTGATGAGGGCTTTATAAACATGGATTTAATCATGACTTAGGCTGGATGATGTGTGATTTTTCCAGTTTTACTGATGAAGAAACTGGGAATCACATAGCTGTGAAGGGGGTAGAAAATTTATCAGACCCCGTTAGTCTCACTCCTCGTGAGAGTAGGGGTCTCCTTCTCTCTTTGGTGTTCCGTCTTCCTGGCTAACATTTTTCTCCTGCTTCAGCCATATACAGTTGCATAGTGTCTGGCATGTACATAGTAGGTTCTCAGTAAATGAGAGCTAAGTGCTTTACATAATTACTTGTTCCCATAACCACACTGAAAATAGAGAAGATTGAGTCTCAGAAAGGTTAAATAACAGCCAGTTTATACAGGTACTGCATGGCAGAACTGGGCTGTGAACTCAGGTCTGTCCGAGGATGAGCAGTGTGACAACAGGTGGAAAGAAGACAGGGTTTGGAGTCACATAGTTACAATTGTTGAAGGCACCCTAAGTATTTTATAGAACTATATAGGGCATAAATAAACAGTCTCATGCCATGTCTTGGCAGAGGCGAGGCTGGGAGGGGGCGAATGCAGTTGGAGCCACTATGGCGTAGAACTGTGTTGATGTCTGGCCATCTCCCTTTCCAGGGAGCCCACGGGGATGCGGTCATCCTGGGCATGTCCAGCCTGGAGCAGCTGGAACAGAACTTGACAGCGGCTGAGGAAGGGCCCCTGGAGCCAGCCGTCGTGCAGGCCTTTGATCAAGCCTGGCATCTGGTTGCACATGAATGTCCCAACTACTTCCGCTAGGCTTCCACATGGCTCAGACTGCCAAAGGTTTCTTTCTTTCCCATCACCCTTTCTGTTCTCTCACCCTTGCCAGTCTTTGCCTTAAGCCAATTTAGCGTTGTTTTTCTTGATTGTCTGGATCCATGCATTATTTTTCTGGATGCCTGCCTTGCTCACAGTTGCCTTCACAGTGTGTAAAGGTGTGGGCTGAGCCCTATTCAGGCATTTCCTGTCTGAATAAAGCAGGCACTTGACCTGGCTACTGCCCAGGCCCAGAGTGAACCCATAAACTTGTCTCCTTGACTGCTTGCAACTTGTTTCCATCCTGTCTGGGGGCTTACTGCCAAAGGTGCAGAACTATGAGCTGGAGTTGTCAAAGGACGGAGGGAGTGAACGGCTCTACTGCCCTCACTGAACTCCCAACAGCAGAGCTGGAGGTAGCCCTCACCCTTACACAGAATAGAAAAAGAGAGCCAAACACCCTGAAGTAGATTTTCTCATTTAAATTATCTCATGAAATACTGAGACATGGAGTAATTTGGGCAAAAACCAACCATTAGAGACAATAGCAAGAAGAATAAAGGCTCCAAGGATGCTGTGGAATATTTTTAACTCTCAGTTTTCCCAATTGCTTTACTTTTGTTTTGGCTAAAGTCTCCTGACTTGTCACTCATAAGTTTCTTGGCCTTAGCCCAGGGCCTCCTGCTGTTAGGAGCTGGGGTACTATGGGCAGCCAGGGTCCCCATTTCCCTCAGCAGTTCTCTGCTCCAACTAAGAGGCACCCAGGGCTGGAGAAGAAAATAAATCCCAGGTCCAGTGGTTGCTGTTTCACCAGTCCCAGTGCAGAAAAGTCACTCGAGCCCTGAAGGTGGTGTGTGGAGGGTGGGCCAAGCCACAGCAGAAGTCAGCACTTGGAGCCTGCTCATCTCGAAATGATGACAGGTGCTCAATTTGGAAATTCAGACAAAACCATCAAAGACTGTTCTCAGAAAAGTCTCATTTGCTGTCTAGAGAGAGACACCGCAGACAAAACTGTATTCTCTGCAAAAAAGTCACCCTTCTTTGTCTTCATCAATGATAAAATGTGTGCTTCCTCCAAGCACAATGGTGTATCAGTTATCATTGCACAACAAACCACCCCAAAACCAAGTTGCTTAAAATGACATAATCTCCCAGACTGATCTCAAGATTCAATGTAATCCTTATCAAAATCCCAGCTGTTTTTTTTTTCTCCAGAAATTGACCAACTGATCCTAAAATTCATATGGAAATTCAAGGAAAACCAAATAGCCAAATCAGTCTTGAATAAGAAGTCTTTTAATTCCTGAAATCAAAATTTACTACAAAGCTACAGTAATAAAGACTGTGGTACCAACATATGGAATAGACCAGTGGAATAGAATTGAGAGTCCAGAAATAAACCCTTATTTTTATTTTCAATTGATTTTTAGAGAAGAATATCAATACAAGTAAGTGAAGAGTCTTCAACAAACAGTGCAGGAACAACTAGATAACCACATGCAAAAGATGAAGTTGAACCCCTTCCTCACACCATACACAAGAAAACTCAATGGATTATAGACCTAAATGTAAAGTCTAAAACTAAAGCTTGTGAAATATAGAAGTAAATCTTCATGACTTTGTTTAGGCAGTCGTTTCTTAGATATGACACCAAAAGCACAAGCAACAAAAGAAAAGAGATAAATTGGACATTATCAAAATTTAAAATGTGTGTGTTTCAAGAAAGCAAAAAAGAACCCACAGAGTGGCAGAAGATACTTGCAAATCACAAATCATAAGGAACTTGTATCTAGACTATATAAAGAACTCTTAAAACTCAATAATGAACATTAGAAAACCCAATTTAAAAATGAATAAAGGATCAGAACAGACTTTTCTCTAAAGGTATACACATAGCAAAAAAAAAAAAAAAAAAAAGATATATGCATGTCCAATGAGCACATGAAAAGCTGTTCAACATCATTACTTGTCAGAGAAAACTAAATCAAAACCATCATGATACCACTTCAGAACTCACTTAGGATGGCTACAGTAAAAAAAAAAAGTTTACAAGGATTTTGAGAAATTAGAACATTCATACACTGCTGGTGAGAATGTGAAATGTTGCAGCCACTATGGAAAACAGTCTGGCAGTTCCTCAAAAGATAAAACATAGAGCCATATGACCCAGCAATTCCACTCCTTAGCTGTATACCCAAGAGAAATGAAATGAAATGAAAACATGTCTATACAAAAACTTGTTCATAGCAGCATTATCCATAGTAGCCAAAAAGTGGAAACATCCCAGATGTCCATCAACCAGTGAATGGTAAAATAAAAGGTGAACTATCTATACTATGGGATACTGAATACTCAGCAATGAAAAGGAATGAAGTAATAAAGCAGACAATGTGGATGGACTTTGAAAATATGCTAAATGCTTAAAGAAGTCAGTCACAGGGGGCCTCATATGATTAAATTTCCGTAAAATGTCTGGAATAGACAAATTTATTAGATATACAAGACTGGTGGCTGCCTAGGGCTGGGAGGGGTGTTGAGAAGAAATTGAGATGAACTGCTAATGAGTACAGGTTTCTTCTTAGGGTGATGAAAAGACTCCAAAATTGTTCTGGTTATATAACTCTGAATACACTATAAACCACTGAATTATACACTTTAAGTGTTTAATATGTGAATTATGTCTCAAAGCTTTTTTTTTTTTTTTAGAAAATAATTGTTTAGCTCATGAATCTGCTGTTTGGGCTGGGCTAAATGGGGAATGTTTATCCACTCTCCAATGTCTGAAAGGTGATGTTAAGGCTCGGTTACTTAAAAATTCCCCTGGATTATTTCATTAATGGGTTGAATAAACACTAATACAATAATATCTGCTAGTACAATAATAACTGATGTCCAAATATTTCCTTACAATAATGAAATTAAGCAATGTATGCTGATAGTGGCCTCCACGAAAGAAGATGCTCTCATTGCATGTCATCCAAGCACAGCTGAACAAAAATTGACAAGTCTTGAATGAGGACAAAATCCAAGCCATATCCTTAAAGTAATCTTTATGTGGAGCTATTTAGGTAGCTTCCAAAGGCATTTCACAATTCATATCAGGCAAATTACTAGCTCATGGACTCCAATCATGAAGGATAAAACCTAACATGATAACCTGAAGACAGCATGTTCTAACCTGGAAATTCTAATTGTATCAAGTTATCAGATAAACATAACTATGACAGCCCTCTGCAGTCAAAACCTTTGTGAGTGGTCTAGGTGGCAATAAATCAAGTTCTACTTTCAGGTCCTTTATTCCATTCAAACTCCACAGAGTTATAGGTGTCTATAGTAATCACACAGATAAGAGGCTTTGGCAATGCTGGTGTTTATTGTCCCCTGAACTTTGAACTTGAACTTCCTGCTGCTGAATTGTGCATACCCTTTGAGCTAATCTATTACTAGACCCTAATAGATTGTCTCATTTAAGAGGAAGCTCTAAGTCTCCAATCTAACATTCCCATCCTTAATAAGTTCTTTCTGAATCAAAACTATATAACCTGTGTCATGTCCAAAAAAGAACTACAAATTGACCCTTGAACAACATGTGTTTGAACTATGTGAGTCCATTACATGTGGATTTTTTTCAGTAAATACCTATACTGTTTTCTGTCTGTGGTTGGGAGTCCACAGATGGAGAAGGCTGACTGTTTGTGTTGATCTGTGCCATTTTGTGTAGGATACTTGAGCATCTGTGGATTTTGGTATCTGCTGGGGGGCAGGCGGTCCTGGGACCAATCCTGAGAAACAACTAAGTTTTGGGGGTCAGAAGTTATACACAGATTTCCAACTGCGTGATGGGACTGGCACCCCTAGAACCCATGTTGTTTTAGGGATCGGTGCCTCTAGTCCCTGTGACTTTGTTGCTTGCAGATCTACACTAAATGAATGGGTAATGGAAGTTCTTTAAAGAAAAAGTAAATGATAAAAAAAGGAGTCATGGAACACCAGGAAGGGAGAAAGAACATGGTAAGCAAAATATGAGTAAATACAATAGATTTTCCTTCTCTTTTTGAACTTTCTAAATTACCTTTTATGATTGAAGCAAAAATTATAACACTGACATGATTCTAAATGCATGTAATGGAAATACTTAAAAATATAAACAGAGTAAAGGAACATAAAGGGAGGTAAGGTTTTTATGCTTCATTTAAATTTGTAAAATAATGACACCAGTAGGTTATTGCTCTAGAGCAATCATTTAAAAAGCTGTACAAAGAGATGTACTAAGAAAATACATTAGTTAAATTAAAATTATTTTTTTAAGAAATGGTCAATTAACCTACAGGAAAGCAGGAAAAAGCAAATAGAGAAACAAACAACAAAAAATAGTGGCACACTTAAACCCAATGCAAATGGTCTAAATATATCATTTAAAATACAGAGCTTGGCAGAGTGGATTTAAAAAATGGACCTAATATAGGTTTTCTACAGAGACACATTTCAAAATATAGGCAGATTGAAAGTAAAGGATGGAGAAAGATATATCATGCAAACATTAATCAAGAGAAAGCATGAATGGCTATACTAATATCTGATAAAGTAGACTTCCAAACAAAGAAAATTATGAGAAAGGGACATGTAAAATGATGAAAAGAGTCAACCCACTATGAAGGCATAGCAATCTTACATGTGTACGCTCCAAACAGCTGCCAAAATACGTGAAGCAAAAACAGATCCGAAAGTAAAAATAGAGAAATCTACCATTATAATTGGAGACTTCAACACCCTTCTCTCAACAGTTGATAGAACAACTACCCAGAAAATCAACAGGGATACAGAGTAACTCAAAAAAGCTATCAACCAGTAGGATCTAAAAACATTTATAGGACGCTTCACCAGATCAAGACAACAGCACAATAGCAATATCTTGACTGTATCAATGTCAGTTTGCAGATTGTGATATTGTGGTGTAGTTTCATAGGATATTGTGACTGGGGGGAAAATGGGGAACGGGTACAAGGAATCTATTATTTCTTGCAACTGCATATGAATCAAATATCTCAAATATTTAAATTTAAAAATGAAGACCTGTATAATTCTCATTTAAAAGGACTGAAAGGTTATATATGTTAATGTCATACTCCTAAAACCTGTATTTAGAATGTACATAACATAATCTCAGACTCAAAAACTCTTATCTTGATTGATTCAGGCAAAGATTATCAGTAGATGAAACCAAGAGGTGATAAGGAACTGTACAGTGGAGGGAGCAGGCTGACACCACATGAACCCACTGCTTGGTCTCAGCATTACTAGCAGTGGGTCGACCGTGTTGTTTGTGCCTCCCCGATGTGCTGCGTCAAGAAGTACACACCATCATTGAAATATTCTTTTTTAAAAAAGTTAAACTAGAATGTAACCTAGCTTTTAACTGACAAGAGTTATGAAGGGATAAGGGAACAAGTTAAATGAAAATACGACTATACAAACAGAATCCGGGACATTCTAAAGCCCAATTGATAGATCTCTTCAGCAAGCAAATGATGGGTGGGACTGCTGATTTAAGAAAGGTAACAATGCAATGTGTAAATCGTATTTGGATCTTAATTCAAGCCAACTGAAACATTTTTAGAAAACCAGGGATATTTGAGTGAGGTGTGGTATTAGGTGACACAGAAGAATGGTTACTTTTTAGGATGACAATGGCACCGTAATTATGCAAGATGTTATCTTATTACACAAGTACACTGAAATATGTTAGGATAACTAGTATCGCCAATACAATGTCGAATAAAAGTGGTGAGAGCAGACATCGTTGCCTGGTTCCCAGTTTTAGGGGGAAAGGTTTTTCAGTGTTAAATGTTAGCTTTATATGTTTTTTTGCATGTGCCCTTTATCAGTTTGAGGAAATTCCCGTATCAGTTTGCTGAAAGGTTTCTTTTCTTCTTCACAAAAGGGTATTGAATTTCGAGATGGTCATATGGGTTTTATTTTTTGGCCCGTTGGTATAGTTAATTATATGGATTGATCTTCAAATATAATGCCAACCAGTATTCCTGGGATAAAACCCACTGAATCGTGATGTATTATACTTTTTATATACTACTGTATTTGATTTGCTAAAGGAGTTTTGTATCTAGGTTCCCGAGGAATATTGGTGTGTGGTTTTTGCTGAGTCATATGGTAAGTGTATGTTTAACTTTATAAAAACTCAATGACCTTTTTAAAGGGTTAAACATAAGAAAAAGTATTATATTTACCCACGTTTACTATTTCCAGCACTCATTTTTTTGTGTGTGCAAATACAAATTTTCTTTCATACGAAGAACTTTTTCAATTATTTCCTACGGTGAAAGTTGGCTACTATGAATTCTCTCACCAAGCTATCTGGACAAAGTCTTTATAAATTTGCCTTCGTGTTTGAAAGGTGTTTTCGCTTGGATATAGAATTACAGGCTGACAGTTCTCTTTCACTACTTCTCACGTGTCGCTCCACAGGGACATGGGAAGTGTGCTGGAGCCTCTGGCAAGTCTCACTGAGAGAACCACAGAGCCGACCTCTGGGCCTGCATGGCGGCGGAACAGCCTCCAGGGCCGAAGCCTCCTCTTAGGACCTTTAGCACTTAGGGAAGCCCTCTCCGTCTGGGCACAGGGACCCCAGAGCGGGGCAAGGAAGATCCAGGAGTCCCAGCCCTCAGCCTTGGCGTTCGCTTGCAGCCTTCGGAACCGGCTACCCATCGCGTACGTGCGGCCAAGAGCCGAACCACCAGCCCGAGGCACAGCCCTCCCGCCCCTTACGCCGGGGGTGCACATGTCGCGCGGGTTCCACCCCCGCCGCCGCGCGCGGACTTCGTGTTGGCTCCTCGGTGGGCTCCTCCGCGCTCCGCCCCCAAGGCCAGTGGGCGGGGCCGACACCCCCAGTCTTCACCTAAAAGAGGTGCCGGCTCCAATGCGGGCGCCGCCGCCCAGAACGCGGCGCACTGCGCTATGGCCGTCTCCGTCGCCGCCCGGTCTTGGCCGTCACCGGCGGGCTCGGGCGCCTGGGCCCCAGCCTGCCACGGTGCTGGGCGCCACGGAGACGGGACGCTGCATGGACGCTGCGGTGCGTGCCTTCCTGGAGCGCGGCTACACTGAGATAGACCAGGTCCTCGAGTACAGCGACAGCCAGCCCGGGAGCACCCTGGGCGGCCTGGGGCTCGGGCTGGGCGGTGGCAACTGCATAGGTAACGCCCCCGCCATGCACCAACCGCCGCCAGGAACCACCGCTTAGTCCCCTCCCCGGGCGCCGACACCCTCTGGCCACCCCCAGCTCCTCAGACCCCGTGCATGTGTAATCCTGGACAGCCGGAGTGTTTTGACTCCTTTCTTCTCCTTTCTCCTTGTGGGAAGGTAGCCCAGCACCCTCCTTCCGGCAGCGTCCCAACGCTTTATAGCCTGGAACGACTTGGCTAGCCCTTCCAGGGGACACTGGAAACGCTGGAATCTGGCGCTGTGCAGTCCCTGCCCCTCTTCCTGACCCCTCCCCGCCCGCCCCCCCCGCCCCACCGCCCCCCCCGCCCCCCCCGCCCCCCGCAGGTTCCCGGTAGCGGCCCTATCTGCAGCAATCCTGCCTTTACCTCTTTGACACTCTTGGGCACTGCCCCAGATCAGACTTTGGAACAGGCGAGGTATCTGCTTCCTCCTTGCTCTGGACCCTAGACTTTGCCCCATGGAGCTTTGGGTGCCCTGTGCAGTTGGCAGTGCCTCCCGCTTCACCAGGGGCTCAGCGCCTGAGAGCTGTGGTAGCTGGATGAGGGGCATTGGCGAAGGGTATTACGGTGCCTAACTGCCTTCGCAGTGCTCAGGCTCTGTCTGAGGCCATAGAAGGGAACTTGACACTAACGCACTCCAGGGAGCTCAGATTCTAGAGACGGCTGGGAAGCCCAGAAGAGGGAGCGCTTCCGGAGAGGGGCCACTGAAGAAAGCTCAGGAAAAGAAACGTTACACTTTGAAGAAGGGCCAGGAGTTTCCCCAGCAGAAGTAAAAGGAGAAAGGACATTTCCGGCTGTGCGTGTGGGTGGTGGGTGTGCAAAGGCAATGAGGTTTGGCAATACCAAGGGTGTTGGAGCAGGCAGATGAAGCTACGTGGAGGGTTTGTGGACCCGGACAGGAAAACATCCCTTATCAGTCTGATGCTTTTTGAAGTGCTCAAGACTGTACCTAGAAGGCACATGAGGGCTCAACCATGTTAGCTGTTAGTGTTAGTATTGGCACACGGCCATCTTTCACTCGGAGGCTCTTCTCTCTGCTCTCAGGAGTCTTGCTGTTTCTCCTGTGGTTCACAGCATGGTAGATCTGGAACAAAATGAGAATATGCATGGGTCTCATTGCCTGACTGCCTCTTTCTAAATCACCCGGCTGCCTCTCTGTGACAATTGTGATCTTATTTCTGATTCCTTTTTTTCCCCTCAAACCCCCTCTTCTTCCCTCTTTCAGACCAGAGTTAGATAGGCCAAATTCCTTACCTCAGATCAGAAGGGGCGAGGCCAGAGGGTGGGGCAGAGGGTGAGGCATTGGTGAAACAGAAAAATTCCACGTGAGTACTCCCCAACCCTGCTCTCCCAAGTTGGGTGACTGACTGCCTTTGTGCTTGCCAAGGTGACTTTCCATGAGTGAAAAGTGCAAAGAGGGACCTCCTTGCACCCATCAGTCCAGCCACCTAGGATTCTTAATGGGGAGCAAGGGGAAAGTTTAATGAACTCACTTCCGACTCACACAGGTGTCAGAACAATGGCCTTTTCTCAATGGGATATTTCTCTAATGAAAATATCCTGTCCTTCCTTTTCTGGGTCCAAGTTGAGGCCTCGTGTCTCTTTCCTGAATTCCTGCCACAGTCCCCTTGCTGGTTCCCTGTTTTCAGACCTGCTCCTGGAGTTCCTCATGCTTCATTCAGAGTCACCTTTCAAAAAGTGCAAAGCTGACTGACCCCTTAGATCCCTGGCTGAAAGGTGTTCAGAGGCTACTATGCCCCCCAAAATCCAGACTCCAAAGGGTATACCCAGACTCTTTTCATCTGATTTGGGGAGGCGCCTTCTCCTGCCTTGTACCCCCCTGGACCTAGTGCTCTAGATCCATAGAATCACAGGCATGGCTCCTCACACACCCTGTTCTTGCCTCTGACTTCCCCTGGGAGAACTGGATTCTAAGGAAAGCCTTCCCTGGACTCCCAGTGGGCCTCACGACTGCTCTTGGCTCCTCTACCACCTTGTGTGTATCTTTGCCTTGCTTATTGTGTCTAGTGGCCCCTTAAACTGTGAGTCCTTAAGGGAAGGGATCGAACGCTGGTGTTCCTCTGCCAGCCCTTAGTGCCAGGCCTGGCACATCTGGCTGTCTGGTAAACCATCCTCATAGTGATGAAATTAGCAGCTCATAATGAGCATGTCCAATCCAAGTTCTGATCAGTCCTTGGAAACCTTGCTGTAAGATAGTACCACTGTCACTCCCAATTTACGGTAGAGGGGATTGAGGCTCAGAGAGACAAAGTAACTCGGTCAGGTTCACACAGCTAGTTATGAAGAGCTGGGATGCAAACCCTGATCCATCTCTTAACGATTACACTAGACTTATTTGGTAAACTGGCTTGAATTTCTATTTTTCTCCTCCAAAAGTGAAAATTACCACCAAGGCCATTCCACTGGGTGAGCCATCACTGAAGCCTGACAGGCACTGGTTCCAGCTGGAGGTGTCACTGAAGTGGCTGTAGTGCCCCTGAGTGGACCTATTTTACTTTCACCTGCTGGACCATGACCCACAGTATCCCCCTCTGCCATGCAAGAGATACTGTGCACCTGCCACCAGTTGTACCAGGAAGGGAGGGCGGCTGCTCCTCTCTTGGCCTGTCATTACCCAGAGCAGAGCTGGGACAGACCCCATTCCTGGGGTCCCCACCCAGGTCCCCTTTCTGGTCTCCTGGGGCTGTGCTGGGTTCTGACAGCTGTCTCTTTCCTGCAGGGCAAGTTTGTGGAGCCTGGCCTCCCCGACTGTTCCATGCCCTCTCTGTAGCAGCCACTCTCCTACTCACAGCCCGCAGATGGCTCTCAGGTGCCTTCAGGATGATGTGCGGGTTCCTCAGGCCAGCCAACAGGCTCCTGCTCGCTCTGGCCCTGGTTCCCCTCCTGCCTGTGTGTGCACCTTAGTCCCATCCTTTTCTGTTTCCTTGCTCTGCATGTCAGCCTGGAACAATCCTGCCCCTTCTCCCTGGCAGAAGTGTTCAGGCCTCGCTTAGTGGCTCTTCTTCTGGAAGCCTTTCCTGATGCCACAGTAGGGCCTAAGGGCTCAGGCTGTCTTTATCGCCTCATAAATGTAGCAAATGTTTGTGCACCTACTACTCAGTGCCAGGCACTGCTCACAGAACTCACTGATGTACTCTGCCTCTTTTCTTGACTGTACCTGTTTACACTCTACCTTACTGTTAATCTTTGAGGACAGGAACCTGTCCTTTGGGCTCGTTGATGAAAGTCCAATGCCCAGCGTATAGTTGGTGTTCAGAAATGTTGGCTGAATGAATGAATTTTCCTTGGGCACAAGGCCTCTCCACCACCACCACCACCACCAAGTATGTGTCCTAAATGTTAAGGTCCTGGGATTGTTAAGGTCTAAACTAAGGGTTCTCCAAGGGAAAATTTGAGGTTCCTTCCCTTGATACATGCACGCCTGACCGCCCCCCCCCGCCCCGGGGGGCCACCGGCCCTTCTGCCCCAGGGTATGTACAACGCCACCACCAGGCAGGTGGAAACGGAGCTGTTCCCTTGTCTCAGGAACTTTGGACTGAGGTTCTATGCCTACAACCCTTTGGCTGGTACGGGCTGGTACAGGCTGCTGCGAGCCAGGCTGCCCCTGAAGGGGGTGGGCCTCCCTGGCCCTGGGAAGCAGGGAGGGGTTTGACAAGAGGCTGGGCTGTGTCCTCCATCCCTCCTGGGTCCCCCCACCCTCACCGCACCTCCCCCGTCCAGAGCAGCCTCTGAGAGCAGTGCGGGCCAGGGGATCTGACTGCAGCCTTCCTGCAGAGGGCCTGCTGACTGGCAAGTACAAGAATGAGGACAAGGATGGGAAGCAACCTGTGGCCCACTTTTTTGGGACTAACTGGGCAAAGATCAATAGGAATCTGTGAGTGGGGATGGGCTGTGTCAGTGTGGGAGGTGGCATGGGTTTCTTAGTCTGGGATAGGGAGTTCATGGGGCTGCTCTCCTAGGAGCCAGGACCTTCCTCTCAGACCTAGGCCCCTGGATTCCCACGTGCTTTACCGAGCAGTATTCTTACCCTCCTTGAATATTTCGTGTCCCTGGAGAGTGACTTGGGGCTGAGACTGGGCATGTGGATCCTTGGGCCTTCTGCCAGGTCTGCGGGACTGTGTCTCTTCCCTGGGATGAGGTCACCCCCTGCCCACAGCAGGAAGAGGAACCTTGAATTGGGACTTGGAAACTCTAGGGCTTGCTGCTGTCTCAGTACTAGCTAGCCCTGTCACCTTGGGCAAAATGAGTTTTGCAAATTCTTGGCAAAAAAATTGTCATGGATGTCTAAAGTTATAGTTGAGCAGTTGTTGGGACCTTTTTATTTCCTTCCTTTTTTCGCTATTTAAATTTTGAATAATTTATCTAAGCAATACATGCCCATGGTTAAAAGCAACCCCCTTCCAAGTTGAATTGTTCAGATGCGATCATTTTAAACTTACAGCTTTTTTCCCTCTGGCATTTACTGCGATATCTCTATAAACTTTTTTTTTTTTTTTTTTTTGCTGTTCCTTTATCAAATTTAGACCTTATCTATGGACTGCTGGAAAGCGCCTAACCTTTACAGATTTATGGGAGCCAGTCTCCAAGGTAATTTCTGTGTATGATTTATTTGCCTCCCCTCTTCTCTCCCCAGAGGGCAACACGCCAAGCTTCATGCAAGAGGCTCCAATGCTGGTTTTGCTGGCATGACCAAGAATATTTGGATTCACCTTGTGTGCCTTGCTGTGATTTAAATTCTATTCCGGCACCCCCTCACCCCACCACCACCCCAGGGCTTTCCAATTATCTTGGCCAAGTTCAGGAACCATTGCCTTAAGCAGTGTTTTTCAAGGAGCTTTTCACACCACCAGGGCCTGGGCCTCACCCCTGGAGAACATAGGCTGAGGGTTTCACCTAGTCTGCTCTCTATAGCTTACAAAGCATGATCAGGTCCACTATCTCCTCTACATTTTGCATTCACTGCACTGGGCTGGCACAGGGCATTTCCTGAATGAGTGTGTCAGAATAGTGAACACAGGTGGCTCAGCTAAGGCCAGAGCCAGGCCTGGAGCCAGGACTTGTTGGAAGGTCCTGTGTGTGATCTGGGCTGTGGTCCCATAGTTGCTCTTGGGTCCTTATTTGGGGTTTTGTGCTGTTCCCATCTGGTGAGGACGTTAAATGCAAGGATTCTTGCGTACGGCATCCCTACTATTCCCACTACCAGACTAGGAGACAACACCCTGACGAGGCGCCCACAAATCTACATGTATTCTGTGGTGCAAGGATGCAAAATCTCCACTTCTGAAGACTCTGGCCCCTCAGCACCTGGGCTAGGGGTGGCTGCCCTAGAGTGACCCCATGGTACTTACCTATGTCACCCTCCCACCTGCCCAGCTTCTGGAAGAATCACTTCAAGGTCACTGCCCTGGTGGAGAAGACCCTGCGGGCTATATATGGCACAAGTTTTCCCACAATGACCTTGGCTACCCTGTGGTGAAGGCACCACCACTCCCAGCTCTAGGTAACTCAGCTGTCCCTGGTGCCTTCACTTCTGTTCCCACCCCTTTTTTTTTTGGTGGTGGGGAGAGGAATAAAAGAGGGCTGCACAATTATTTGTTGATTTCTGAGATTACTGTTTTCCTCTATAATTGTTCCATGGCCCAGTTCTTTTGGGTAGTAATCCTGTTCTTAGAGGTCTCTTAAGTGCCATGTCACAAATATTATTGGCCCTAGTATGATTGTCTCAATTTTACAAGAGAAAACGTTCAGAGGCTCTTTCACTTGACCAAGGTCCCACTGCTACGTGTGATGTGGCACAAATCCAGGTTTGACTCTGAAAGCTACATTTTTGAACCACTGGCATGTATTCCATCCCTGGCTGCCCACTCTGTGGAGTCCTACTGCCACGCACCTGACGGGGTTGTCCTCTCTTCTTGCTGCCTGTTTCTCTAACACCTTCCTCCAGCTCCGGAATTATACACTAATGACTCGCCTTTAGTGAGCACGTTACAAAGTACTTCAATTTTAATTTCCATGACCACCATGCAAAGTAAGGGAAGTCTGAAGCCTAGAGAGGTCAAGTAACTAAGCCAGGTTTACCCATCTGCTGAGGGGCAGAGGTGAGTGGCTCTGAACTCAGGTATCTGCTGATTAACTATGAAGGCAACTTCTTTCTGGAATAATATGAGTAGACACTAGACCCCAAATCTTAGCAGGGGCAGGGCTGGGAGGCGGAGTGCCTGTGATTGGAGTCACTCTCTGGCTGTCTGCCCCTCCAGGGTGCCCACAGGTACGGTCATCTTGGGCATGTCCAAAGCATCTGGCACAGAACTTGGCAGTGAATGAGGAAGGCCCCTGGGGCTGGCTGTTGTGCAGGCCTTTGATCAAGCCTGTTGCCTGGTTGCCCATGAATGTTCTCAATATTTCCATTAGGCCCAGTCCTGACTGGAGGTGGCAGAGGGCACACTGTCTGTTACATCTTTTATTCTCTCACCCAGCCTTAAGTTCCTTTTCCATGTTTTCTCATCATCTCGGCTCACAAACTGTTTATTTCCTATATTCTTACAGTGCTCCTAGTGGCTGTCACAATGTGTAAAGGCTGGGGATTGTGATCTAGTCCAGCATTTCCTCTCTGAATAAAGCAGGCATTTGACCTGGCTACAGCCCAAGCCTGGAGCAAACCTGGTGAATGTTTCTTCTGCTGTCTGCAGCTCATTTCCTGCCCTTCCCAAGGGCTTGGTGAGAAGGGAGCAGGAGTATGGATTAGTCTTCAAAGGGTAGAGATAGTGGGTCTTCCCAGCTTCCTGTGCTGAATCAAGCCTGACTTCCCAGCACAGGGCTGGAGGTGGCCCTCATTCTTCTATGCACGATAGAAAAAGGGCGCCATACAGCCTGAAGTAGATTTTCTCTCATTTAGAAATGCCCTCACTGAATTATTTACAAATAGGACAATTTGGGCAAAAACCTACCATGAGTCAGCACCAAGAATAAAACCTTCCGGGATACTGTGGAACATTTTAAACACACTCTCACAATCTCAGTGGTGGCCTTACTCCTGTCTTAGCCAAGCCCCCTAACTTCTAGTCATCCACGAGTCCCAGCTCCAGTGGGGCGGAGTCTGTGTGGGGGGAGGAAGGGCAGCCGCGGTGCCCATTTTCCTCAGCATATGCCTGTTTCAAGCAAGGGGAACCGAAGGCCAGGGGACAGAAGCCCTGGTGGGTGCTCTCCTGTCCCCAGAGCTCCATGGTCACAGTGGTCATGCGAGAACCAGTGCTGGAAGCTGGTTTGTGAGGTGAACAGAGGGAACCCTAGGACTCAAACAAAAGCCCAAATCTGAGGCCTTTTTTTTGCTGAGAAAAGTCCCTTTTGCCGTCTACAGGGAGACATCCTGCAGACAAGGTTTTATTCTTTATAGAACAGTCTGTCCCTCTCGCCCACCCTTGTCTTCATCCACAGCTGCTCCCCCAAGAGGGGCGGCGGCAGTCTTGTGTGGTCCAGTCAGGAGACACCTGGAATGGGCCGGGACGCGCTCAGTCCCAAGTGCCCGTCAACTGTCGTCTTCCTCTGATTCTTCTGCCGACTCGGGGGCGCTCTCTGGCAAGTCATCTCCCATCTGCTGGAATCCTTTGGACTGTGCGTCCCACATGTATTTGATGGTTACTTTGAATTCAGCCATCTCATATCCGAAAAGCTTCTGTAAGAGAGACAAAGGATCCAAGAGTCAGGAGGAGTGTGTGTGATCAGGCTCTGTGGTCCCCAACCCCCTTCCTGCCACAGGCCGCAGACTGCTGGGAGGGGCCAGACTCACCAGGAGACGGGCCTGCTCTGGGGTCAGCACGTCACCCTCCTTGCACACTTCATAGTCGGACAGCAGGGTCACCACACCTGCAGAGAAGGGGGGCCCCCGAGCAGTTATTTCTGGCACAGGGGCCTGTGCAGAGCTTTCTGTCTGTGGCCCACAGCTGGGAGGAATCTGGTTGGCTACCTGTCCCCACTCCAACTCCAGTTCACACTGGGGACAGGATTAATCAGCAGTGTTCAGCTCCCTGCAAGGGTATTAAGGGAGCAGTGACTGCCTCCCTCACTGTCCCTTAAGTGCTGTATTCTGGCTATAAGTTACTGTCCACACTCGCCCCGAGTATGAGGTGGACACTCTAGCCCCACTTTCTCACGAGGAAATGGAGGCTGGCAGAAACAACCTGCTCAACCATAAAGGGGCGAGGGGGCCTGTCAGGCTTGGGAGCCTATGCTCTTGGCCACTATGCTGTGACCTTTAAGCTCCAGGGACTTCCCCGTACCTCTCTTGAGGGCAGTGGGCAGGCCCAGCTGCCTCAGCTGAGGCTCCATGGAGTGGGGGAACTGCTCCAGGGGCCCTGGGTCCAGGCTCACGGTGAAAGTTGCTTTGTTTCCAGCGCGGGCGTAGTCCATTTCCGTGTATTTCGTGAACCACCTTCAGGAAAGAGAAGTGGTGGGGGGAGGTTCCTGACTGGGTCACCAGCTCACCTGAAGTCAGGTGCCCCCCCACCCCCCGCCCCCCGGCCTTCTCTCCCTTCTCCTCCCCCTCAGCCAGCCTGGAGCACTGGCTACAGAGAACCAAGGGCTCAGAAACAGGGCTCTAGGGACCAGTTCTTACTTGATGCTTCCACTATACAAAGTCTCTGAGTTACTCCTTCCTTGGATTCCTCACCAACCTTTCTCTTCCCCACCATTCTTCGTAAACACTCACTCATTCACTTCCTCCTTAGTGCGATTGGTGAAAAGGAGACCAACTTCACCCCTCAACTTCTTGCTGACCTATAGAACAAAAGTGAGGTCGGTTCAGTCATACTAGAGCAGTGGCTTTCAACTGGGGACAATTTTACCCCCAACATTTGGCAACATTTGGAGACATTTCTGGTTGTCACAGCCTGGTGTATGCGTGCATGCGTGCTGCCCCCTGGGTCTGGAGGTTCAAGAACTGGAGCTTTAAGCCAGCCCTGCTCTCCTGATCCCTGAGCCAGCCAGATGGCTGGAGTGTGTGTCATGTGAGAGCGGCAAGTGACGATGTGGCTTGGCCTTGGCCCTTCCTAGTGAGGGTCAGAGACTCACCTGATGCAGGTTGTCTTTGTACTCGTCAGATGGGCTTCGACCCAAGGCCACCATCATCACTTTGTTTTTGCCAAAGAACATCCTACAGAGAAGAAGAGGGGTCGGTGAAGGTAGTGCCTGGCTTAGCCCAACCCCGTGGTAAATGTGAATTAACTCCAATCCTTGGGAGCTCAAGCCCAGGCCTAGGAAATTTCATAGTGTGGCCGGAGGCTCCCACTTTCTCCACAAAGCTCTGCCCCTCTGTCCCCAGCCTAGGGCCCCCTTTCCTATTTTCCTGTCCACAGACCTTGACAGTCACAGGATCTTGTTTCCCAGTCCACTCTTAGTGCTACGTGATAGTCCGCCCTCCCCATCTGAATGTATGGAAAAGGCCCATTTAATGGTCTGATCAGAGTTGGTGCAGCAAGAGACAATCAGAGTCATCACTAGCACTGTCATAATTCCAGCCCAAGGACAAGTACTCGCCACATGGCTTGTATAGCCTGCTCTCGAGTCACTGTTGCATCCTGGAGCACACAATTACATTCTTAAACAGATGGGATGTTCCTAAACAGACCAGACCCGGGGAAAGGGAGGGATCACTGCTCAAACATTTTCTGAGCAACTACCACGTGCTGCCCCACAAGCCCAGTGCAAGACCAGCTGTTAACAGTTAAAGAATACCTTCAGAGGGGGTGTGGCGCTTTGTCCTTATTAAGATGCCACCTGTGTGACCCAGGTACCCAAGGGTCAATAACTGCCCCTGTGCTTTGACTGAGAGCATCCTGGCCCTTCCCACCACCTGCTTACCGGCTGTGCTTCCAGGCGTTCCGGATGTCCTTCAGCTTGCTGTTTCTCATGTTGGCCACGGAGAAGATGAAAAGGTACTTGTACGTGTCCACACATTTCCGAAGCTGTGGAACAATTCATGGGGCTCTGGAGTTCAAGGGGCACCACAGGCTGGGCAATACTCGCCTCAGATGGAAAAGATGTGCTCTAGGGAACTTAAAACTGTGGAAGTTTAGAGCTGGAGGCCTCTAAGACAGGATCGCTTTGTATAGAGGCTCCCCTGGGGCAAAGTGATCTCAAAGTGCGGTGGAAGCTAAGCCATGAGTCAAGATCACACGGTCTTCCCAGGTTTCTGACTTATCTGTGGCCACTTCTCCTTGCTTTGTCCGGTAATTGTTGACAACCTAGAAATACTTAGCTACACTAAGATGGCTCCTATTAAATGAAACAAGAGGCCTCATTATTTACTCATAAGGGGAGGCGATTCACCAGCCCCACTCTGCCCACAGCTATGAAGAGGTGGTCTCAAGGAAACAGAATCTTTCTACAGGAGGAGACCCCCTTTTCATCCAGCCTGTAGTCCTGAAGCAGCGGGTTGGTGCTTTTTTACCCAAGTCTGATAACTCCCAGCTTTTTGACATTAGGCAGGTGAACAAATCTCTGTAAGCTCCAGCTACCCAAATGGAAAATAGAGATAATATAAATGGAACACAGTACAGTGCAGAGCATAGAGTAAGAGCTAAGTCAAAGCTGGAAATCAGTATTATAGGAGTTTTTATTGGTGCTGCCACTGGAGGAAAAAAGGCTAGATCAGCAGCTTCTTTTTCTTTTACAAACAGTATGTTTCCCTAACATATAGTCTTATACCCACCTTTATAAACCAAATACAAGCCATGGAAAAATAAAAAGAATAAGCTCTTACCTCTTCTATCAGGTTCTGTTTCAGTTCCAAGCCTTTCTTGGCAGTTTTGGTTAAGGAAACTGATACAAAGAAGAAAAAGGAGAGACGATGAGAGGCAAATATGGATGTCCTGGAGATTCATTTTCTTCTCCACTTTTGTAGCTTGGCTGGACCAAGCCAGGCTGAGGAGAGGCAGCAAGAATATTCCCGGGGTCCTCAGAGTGCCTACTTTCTGGTGTTCCTGAGCTTGGAAGTCCTTTAATACATTTCCTGTTACTCATACACACCTCTTAGTTTAACCTAAAAATCTGTACTGAGGTACAGGTGTGGGGCTTGTTCCTGCTCTTGGAAAGCATTTGAGGGGCTGACCAGGAAGGGGCTGCTTATTCTTCCTGGCTGGCACTTAGTCCCTCTTTACAAAGTATACATACAAAAAGGCAATCACACTGGTCAGGGACAAGTACAGCACAGGAAGGCAAACAAAACACACTTGTCTATTTCCCATCACTTCCACTGCTACAACTGTGAACCAAGCTAGCATCACCCTCTCTTGGATTACTGCTGGTCTTGCTGCTTTCACCCTTGTGTCTACCTTACCCAGTCCATTCTCAATAAGGCAACTAGGGTAATCTTTTAAAAGTAAACTTAAGCATGTCATTACTCTGCTCAAGCTCTCATATGGCTATCCAATTCACTGAGATGTGAAAGCCAATTCCTTGCAAAGGTCTTAAAGGCCCTGCTCACTCTGCCCCAGCCACACTGGCTTCTTGTCCCAGAACATGTTAAACGTGTCCTTACATCAGCCCCCTTTGCACTTTGTGTTCCCTCTCCTTGGATCACCATTCTCCAGGTAACTCCACGGGTTGCTCACTTCCTTCCTACAGGTTTCTGCTCATTTGCCACCTCATTAGAGACACCTTCCGTGGTCGCGTTACACAAAATAACATCATCTCTTTCACTTTTGCTCCATGTGACTCATCACTCTCTGACTTTAGTTACATGATTTCTGGTGTTTTGGGGGGATATGCTTCTCATAATTAAAATGTTAAACTCGATGAGGGCTCTAGGCCTTACTTATAACTGCTGTACCCTCCTATGCAGACCCCTAAATATTTGTTGAGTGAATGTGCTCAACAGCCCAGGTGAGAGAAACGCCACCATAGTTAAGAATGCTCTCTTACGAAGTGCCCTATGAACTGACAACTGAGTCAGCATATGAAGATCCGAGCATAAGCATGCCAAGTAGAGGAACAACAAGCACAAAGAACCAGGGGCTGGAATAAGCCTGTGCTGAAGAGAAAGGCGGCCGGGGCAACAGGAGCGCAGAGTTATGGTAGACGGACAGAGGAAGGAAAGGTGGGCCAAGTTAACATGGGGAGCAGTCTGAGCGCTCAGAAACTGTTTCCCAGCCCAGTAGCCTCTAGAACCCTTCGGGGCTCCCTCTGCCCCAGATGTTGCCTCCACCAGCCAGCAGCGACCCCGCGGAACCTCCTTCCGTTGCCGCCCCCCCGCCCAACTCCGATCGCAGCCAGCTGCCAGCCGACGGAGTTCTCCACTGAGTCCCAACGTCCCCTTCACCCACCTTTCTTGTCGCGCTTGGATTTAGGCATCGCGCAGCAACCACGTGCGGCGGAAGGCGGTGTTGCCTGTTAGGACCCCGGCGGCGCGGGGGCCTCTGGGACGGCCCGCGGGAGCTGCCCTCGGGCGTGCCTGACACAACTTGCGCTGCAGCCCCCGTCGGCCGCCACCTGGAAGACTTTCCAGGAAGACTTTCCGCGCGTCTGGGAGCCACCGAATCCTGAGCGCCCCACCGAGGCCTTTGCGTGTCGTCCCAACTCTATGGTTCCGCGGAGGCGGCGGTGGCAACGCGGTGCATGCCGGATCGGCGGCAGGCGGGGTCCAGGTTCCCATCATGGCGGCGGCGGCGGCGGCCTCCCGGTTCTGGCTCTGGACGACCCTTCTTGTCCCTGCGGCCGCGGTCTACGAAGACCAAGTGGGAAAGTTCGATTGGTGCGTACATGTTGTGCCTCTTCGGGCCATTTTCCTAGTACCTGTTTTCTCCTTGCTAAAGGGAGGGAGGTTAACATGCAGCAGGACTAGGCTACAGAATCTGCGGGGCCCAGTGCAAAAGGAAATGTGGGACCCTTGTTCAAAAGTTAAGTTTTAGAATGGCGAAAGCGGAGCAGTAAACCAAACGTTGGGGGGGGGGGTGGTGGTGCACATCTAAGCCTCCCCATGGGATTGTAGATTGCAAGCAGGTGAAGCTGGCCCTTGTCATTCCGTCATGCTTGGTGTTCAGGTCAGAGATCACGGTTCCCTCCTTTCCCGTCAGATCTCATTTCTGTGACTGGCAGGTTTCTGATCCACTGTGTGTCAAGGGTCGACAGCCCTCAGTGAACTGTCATTCCTTTTTGAATTGGCGTCTATTGACCATGTTAACAGGGCCTTGGGTGTCATTATATGTCCTAAATGGAGTCCTCTTTCCCCTCCCTTCCACACCAGCCCTGCTCTGGGCTCAGAACCGAGCCGCTCAAGTCTCACATCGGCCAGGAGGTGCCATTCATGGAGGTGTCACTCATTCACTCACCCCTACCCCCCACAATTCCCCCACCTTCTAACTTAAGGCCTTGGAATTGGCTTGGTTTTGTTTGAATCTCAGTTTTTTCACTTAAGAGTTATGTGATCTCGGGAAAATGACTTAATCACTCTGTGCCATGGTTTCTTTATCTGTGAAATGGTTTACTAACATTAGTCCATTAATTCCTTAAATTTGCACAATGCCTGGCTTATTGAGTGCAATCAATAAGTGTTACCCATTATTATTACTACTCAGGGAATATTTAATCCTTTAGAGTCCAGCTCAGATACCTCCTCTGTGAAGTCTTCTCTGTATCATGCAATTACTTCACATATTTGTTGAGTGCCTATATAGGTCATGTTCCAGGTGCTATGAATACAGAGATGTGAAGGAGCTCATGGGGCAGATATGCACTAAGTCCTCACTTAACATCATCAATAGATTCTGTGACTTTAAATGAAATGACATACATCAAAACCAATTTTACCATAAGCTCATTGATATAAATAAAGGTTAAGTCCTTACGGCAAATCATTATAAAAAACAAAACAAAACAACACCATTCAAGGAATTGCTGTATACGTGTGTGATATAAAACAGTGTGACAGTGCAACTTAAGTTACATTTTTAATGATGTGGGCAAATGCTCACAATATAATATGTATATAGTACACATATACAGAATAGATGTTATGATTCTAATTTAGCAGAATTATAAGTATATACAGTTTACAAATTGAAAAACAGAGAAAATACACCAAAAGATTGAAAAGTTTATAGCGGTGGTATTTTACGTATTTTTTATTTTCTTTTCAATACTTTTATGTATTTTTCACATATTTTACAGTGAGCAGGCATTACTTTTATAGTTCAGGTAAAAGATAACAATATTTTAAAAGAGCATGAGATTTAGAGTCAGAAGGTCTTAGTTTTGCCTTCTAGTTCTGACAGTAATTACTTGACTTTAGTGGACTTTGGTTTACTTACCTATAAAATGGGAGTAATAATATTTGTCCTATGTACGTTATACCGTGTTCACAGGATACAGTGAGAATAAAATAATTGGAACTGTAGGTAGACACTGTCAAATGTTATATAAGCCTATCTTTACTACCAGCTTAGTTTCTTCATTAAAAAAAAAAAAAATTGGACCAAACAACATCACAAGAGAAATTGAGTGTAAATATCATGTATGTTTTCTTTGCTAGAGAATGCACTGCTTCATTAACAGCAATTAGCAAGCACCTCTTATGTATTTGGTAGTCTGCCATATGAAGCTAATTATATTCTCTTTGTTTTTCAACAAGAGTGCTGAAGTGATAGAATATATTCTAAGGAAAGCATGAGTAATGGGTCAAATGGATCCTGAACCTAGTGTGGGCTAGAAAAGGTTGTAGAGAATAAAGGCCTGACCCAGTCTGTGGAGTTTTGTTGCATAATTTTCTTTTCTCCAGAGGTCAGTGAAAATAGAAGGGAAAGTTGGATTGTGTGCTTATGGACAACAGGGTTTGTATCTCTTCCCTTGTGTGTAATATGAGTGCTTAGTTCCACTATTAACGAATGCAGAGAGGACTGTGATGTTTGTTCTAGTGGGATTTAGGCCGGGTGTTTTTTTGGATGTCACTTGGGATAAATATATGCTTGTATATGGAAGGAAGACTTGTATTTCTCCTCTTTTAGGTATAGTTTTTTTCGTGTTCCCTTTGCTTCTGACTACTTTGCATAGAAATCTTGGCTTTTGGTCAGATCTCCTCATTAACAAATATTTTTCTTACATCCTAAGATAGGTATGATGGTGATAACTTCGTGTACTTGTACAGTTGTCTTTTCCCAAAACATTTTGTGCAGTGATGGTTTTGGTCCCTTACATTTCACTGTACTCTTTTCTTTAGGAGACAGCAGTATGTTGGGAAGCTCAAGTTTGCCTCCTTGGAGTTTTCCCCTGGATCCAAGAAGTTGGTTGTGGCCACAGAGAAGAATGTGATTGCAGCATTAAATTCTCGGACTGGAGAGATCTGTGAGTGAATTTCATGTACACCATTTAGCTCGGGATGGAATGGCTGACCATGGTGAATCCAGAATGGCCTGAGGCTTGTGAAGTATGCCTGGCTGGTTCCCAAGTTAGGGAAAAGCCAAAATCTTGCTGGATTCCGGCAATTCTCTTTTTTTTTGTCTTGTCATTTAATGTATTTCTATAACTGGCCTTTGTAGTTTATTCCTTCAGCTCAAGTCTTCAGTGTTCTTAAATAAGATATTGCTGCCAAAAAAACCATGTTATTCTGTTTTGCACTAAAGGTTTAGATCTGCCACCCCATCCCCAAATTACTTGTACTGCTTTTATGGATATTTTTAGGCAGTAAAATCATGGATAGGTGATTTATAATTGCTATTTTTCTTGTGAATCATATGGATTTTGTTAATTTTGTCATTGCTCATTTATGTGTTTTGCTGGGTGGAAGTGGGGATGGGAAACCCAGAGATGGCATATTGGGATAGTAGCAGCTCCTCGCAACCCCTCGTCCCCTCATTTCCCAGTGACTGGGAGTGGATCGTTGCCAGTAACCTGTAATCCTTCCTTCTCTTGACATAAAATTGGATACTGCTGTGCAAACCAAGACCTCTTCAGTTCTCTCCTACCTATTTTCTTGGATACCTGTGTTCAGTTTATAGTAACATCCAACTCTCATTGTCTCTCAGTGTGGCGCCATGTTGATAAGGGCACGGCAGAAGGGGCTGTGGATGCCATGCTACTGTATGGACAGGGTAAGCAGAGTCCTGCTTTGTCTCAATCATGGTGTCGGCTCCCTCTTCCCGTTCCTTGGTTCCTTCTACAGGGTCGGGTAGGGAATGGAGAAGGGGTGTTTCCAACAGGAAAGAACAGGTATGCAAATAGTCCCTACTTGCATTCATACATCAGAAGTCAGGCAACTGCTCACAGGCCCTAGGAGGCTGCAGAGTACCAGTTTGGGAGATGTCGTCACTGTGTTCTTTTTTTTTTCCAGATGCAATCACTGTGTCCAATGGAGGTCGGATCATGCGTTCCTGGGAGACTAACATCGGGGGCCTAAACTGGGAGGTTACGTTGGACAGTGGCAGGTAGGGGAGAAGAAGCTATACTTCCTCTTGGCTGGTTCAGGCTTTGCTGGAACACTGGTCTTCATGGACAGCACCTTTGGGCCTTTTGGGTTTTTCCCCAGGGACTGCTACAGAGCAAAAGAGCCTCAAACACCCTGTTTTCATTCTTGAGGTTATGGAACACGTGTGTTTACTCAGTCAGAATTTGTTGAACACCTTTTAGATGCAGAGCTCTCAGCTCGGTACAGTATTTATTCTCACACTTGACTGCTTTTCCTAATCTAACCATGACTTGAGAGCTTTGCAGTGTTCTAGATAAAAGAACATAATATAAAACTTGCGATGTTTGAGCTATTATTATATCTTTGCTGAAGTTGTTTAAATGATACTGTCATTTGCATTACCTCGTATACCTGACACTCATTCAGTAACACTTGGGAAACCCCCAGGCAGTGGTGGTACACATGTGACTGTGAGACAGTTTCTGTCATCAAAAAACTCGTCGGTTGCGGGAGGCAGGCATGTAGCTCAGTGCTGACAGTACTGTCAGATGGGTGGCATGGTAGAGGGTTGGCCTGGCTGCTATAAATCCCAGGGGAAGGAGAGACCAACCCTTAGGAAATTCAGGGGGTTTCAGGGAAGCTGTACTGCCCAGTGGTTGAAAGTGCAGCCTCTCAGGTTAGCTAACCAAATGCAGAGGCAGGCTTAGGATCCAGATGTGTTTGATGCCCAAAGCCTATTTTCTTCCCTGCTAGGCTACAGCGGCAGTCTGTTCCAAGTTGTCTCCTCTAGCCTGGGGCTCTAGAGGTGATGGGCAGTGTTCACCCCTGTACCTGTGCTCAGTTTCCAGGCACTTGGGCTGGTAGGCCTGCAGGAGTCAGTGAGGTACATTGCGGTCCTGAAGAAGACCACTCTTGCCCTCCATCACCTCTCCAGTGGGCACCTAAAGTGGGTGGAACATCTTCCAGAAAGGTAAAGCTGCCTTCTCACCAGGTGACAGCTATCTGGTCCTGCTCTCTGCAAGCCTCTTTCTCCTTTAGGGTTGAAGCATTGCTTAGGCCCAGGCTTACTTTATGTTGGCATCAAGTGTAGTGTGTTGGGCTTGCTAGACGTAGGCCCGAACTCAGATACTGTGCTACCTCTGGAGTTTCCTTTGCAGTGGAGAGAAAACTCTTAAACTTGGCATGGAAGCCAGTCAAGCAGGGGGAGTGGCTCACTCGCTTGTGGTCATACTGCTTCACGTCTTTTGACTTCTGCTTCAAGTTAGACTGAAGCTTTGGTATTAAGAATTAGAACAGCTCAAGAAGGCCCAGGGTAGGAACTTAAGAAGGTTTGAGATGGCTTGAGAGGTCCTGGCGGTGGGAAGCATTGAAGCTAGGAAGGAACAAGAGGGAGGGAGGAAAGGAAGGGATCTGTGTAGACCACCCGTGGCTATTTTCAAAGATTAAGGCAGGAACCCAAAACTCAGATTCCTATGGGGCCAAGTGCATAGCATCCAGGAGCAAGCAGGTCAGTGGGGATTCTTGGGAGCTGTAGTGTGCCTGGCTTACCTCAAGGGGGCAGCCTTGCTCAGGTGATAGGCGCCCTATAGCCGTGGTCTCCATTCCAACCTTTTTTGGCACCAGGGACTGGTGCTCCTATGAGAGTCTAATGCCTGGTGATCTGAAATGGACCTGAGGTGGGGATGCTAGCGCTGGGGAGCGGCTGTAAGTACAGATGAAGCTTTGCTTGCTTGCCTGCCGCTCATCTCCTGCTATGTGGCCCTGTTTCTAACAGGCCACGAATTGGTACCAGTCTGTGGCTCAGGGGTTGGGGGTCTCTACGTAGGTAGGCCTAGTGTTGCCACACCTTACCTTTTAAGAAAAGCTAGAAATTTGGTTTTCGGATGTAAAATCTCAGTTCTAAATGTGAGCAACTAATTAAAATAGAATTAAAAAAACCCCAACAACCGTATGAGCCAAACAAAACCTATTTGGGGATTGCTAGTTTATGACATCTGGCTAAGGATAGGGCAGCCTAGTTTTTGCTGACCCCTGAGGATGGTCCTGTCCTATGGCTAAAACTGTTGCTCCCTGCCTTTTCTGCTGTCCCTTAGTGACAGCATCCATTACCAGATGGTGTATTCCTATGGCTCTGGGGTCGTGTGGGCCCTCGGTGTTGTTCCCTTCAGCCATGTGAACATTGTCAAGTTTAATGTGGAAGATGGAGAGATCATGCAGCAGGTATGGTCAGGCATCTGCCTGGAGGAATCTTGTGAATTGAGGAGGGGAATAGATAGAGCCCTTCTTTGCATTGGGGACCAGGGAGCTGGGCTAGGCAGATGCAAAAGCCATTTAAGGTCTCTGATTCTGGCTACTTGGAGGCTGCCTTTTTCTCATCAAGTATTTATTTAAAGCCCTTGCATTCATGCATGGTATTCTCCTCGGGTGGCTAAAGATCTTGCATAGGTCTGTTTGTTACCTGCAAGTATCTTGCAAGATAATAGTATAAAATAGTGATAGAGAAACTACATATGACAGATACAGTAGGGAAATGCTTATCTGAAGTATGGTATTTGAAAGGACCTGATATATATTTTCCAGTAACCAGAAAGAAAATCATGATTTTCCTTTATCTTTGGAGCTTTTGGAAGGCTAGGGGGATAGGAAGAACTCTTTGGGACTGGCCATGAAAAACCTTATGCTTAGCCCCTCACTCTTACCCCGCACCCGCCCAGTGGAATCTGGCGGTGACTTTGCTGATGAGCTGAGAGGGAAAGTGTAAAAATTCTCACGGGCCTCCTGTTATGATGTCTTTCATGTAGGTCAGGGTTTCGACTCCTTGGCTGCAGAGTCTCACCGGAGCCTGCGGTGTGGTGGATGAGGCTGTCCTGGTGTGCCCTGACCCAAGCTCACGGTCCCTCCAGACTTTGGCCCTGGAGACGGAATGGGAGTTGAGGCAGATCCCACTACAGGTGAGAGGCTAGTGCTGCTTCCCTTGGCCCAAGGCATACCTTTGCTGCTTAGAAAAGTCCCCCCAGTGTCACTGCTTCTATCCTGGGCCTTGGCAGCTATTCGGAGATCAGGTCTCTGGCTGAACTGGCAAAAGGGGAAGTGAGCCACTCTCCTCTTTAGAGAACCTGAATTGGAGCTTCTGGAGCCATATGCCTTGGCCTAGTTACTTCACTGGCAAAGTGGGGCAGAGGAGGCAAGCCTGGGATGGAAAACTGACTTCTCGGCTTCTAGCCCTAATCCTCCTCCTCTTTGCCTCCCAGTCTCTTGACTTAGAATTTGCAAGTGGATTCCAACCCCAGGTCCTGCCCACACAGCCCCACCCAGTGGATCCGTCTCGTGCTCAGTTCTTCCTGCAGTTGTCCCCAAGCCACTATGCTCTTCTGCACTACCATCATGGAGTCCTGAGTCTGCTCAAAAACTTCCCACAGGTAACTTCAGGCAGCATGGTTTGCTAAGATTCAGGAGGATCTAGCTAAGACATGGATGCTAGAAATCCCTGCCTTAGAAGCTGGACACATTTGCTCAAGATAGAAGATATCTTTCCATAAGTGGCTTAAAAGGGGTTAGCCTTAGAGCAGAAATGGGATACTTTTTCTTCTGAGAGTTGAAAAGGTTCTTTAGAGTAAAACTGGCACCTTTCTCTGAGTCCAGAGGAGTGAGGACATTAATTAGAGATTCTGATGGATGCTAAGAGCAGTGTGGGTTTGAGGATTGACCTGCATCTGTGTTGGAGGCAGGGGAGAGGCCAGTTTTCAGTTTTGGATGCAGCTGGGGCCTTCCTCTACTCTCGGATTGCCTGGCTATTATGCCCCAAAGTTGGGAGCACTCAACACTAAAGCTAAGGGGCCTCCCTATAGAAGTGACCCCGTGGAAGGCTGTTGGCTAATAAAGGCCTCATTTAGGAACTGCACCCTGCTTTTTTTCCCAGACTGCCCTAGTGAGCTTTGCCACCACTGGGGAGAAGACAGTGGCTGCAGTCATGACCTGTCGGAACGAAGTGGTGAGTGTTGAGAGTTAGAGCCAGCATTTGGGAGTTTCCTTCCTCATGTCTGCCAGGAGCCCTGGGAACCAAAAGTGGGCATAATCTTCTGGTCACTCTGAACCCAGGGAGCAGGAGGCTGTTGAGAAATAAGTTCTCGCTTCATCTATAGAGCTTTCTGCACACCCCATTGGTCCCCAGGAGCGGGACCCTAATATGACGACCTCACTTTTATCTGAGGCCATTGCAGGTTGCACAGGCTTCGTAGGGAGGAGTGGGAAATGAGCTGTGCCTTCTCCCAAGTGCAGAGAAGACACAGAAGTGAAAGCTTTGTTTTGGTGACTGAGAAGTGACACTTTGGCTCAATTTTTTCTTTCTGTCTTCTCTTCCCTAGCAGAAAACTAGCAATTCCGAAGATGGGTCAGTGGGGAGCTTTTTGGAGAAGTCTAGTCCACAGGTAGGGTATGGCATTGGGTGGTGTGTCAGACTTAGAGACACAGGAGGTCACCCAGTATAGCTGGGGGAGCAGCTTAGGGTATCAGCAGGTCTCCTAGAGTTTCCAGCCTCCAATGGATTTTCCTAAGTTTTGCAAATGATATTTCTCTTGATCCTCTTTACTTGGGAGATTAGGAAGTAGACTCTCTAGAATCTGTTATTAACTACTTTTTCCTCTGGGTCTCAGTTTCTCCATTTCTTTTGGGATCCTGGTGGGATCTTGGGTGGTAATCTGTGCAACTGAACTGAGGCAGAGCGTGGGACCCCAGCTGGAGGCATAGGCATCTACTGTGGCTTTTCTCTTCTAAGGGGTTTGTGGTTTCTCTGCTTTTTTGGAATTCTCTGCTATGCTGTACTGGCTTCCTCTGAAACAAGCAGAGTGGCTGTAATTTTATTTTTTTGTTCAGTCATCTTATTTCTGCCTTAGGATTTAGCTTTTTTTTCTCTCATTTTTCTTGGCATATATTTCCTCTTCAGGTCTGGATCTGAAGTCCTCCCAGTTCTTGGACTTGCTTTGGGGGACTTTGCTTTGGGGGATCCCTCTAACTGAGCCATACTGTCTGTATCCCTAGGACTTGCTGGCTTGCTTCAACCAGACCTACATCATTAACCTCTACTTGGTGGAGACAGGTCGGCGGCTGCTCGACACCACGATCACCTTTAGCCTGGAACAAAATGGCACTCGGCCAGAGCGGGTGAGTGGAGACCTTTGTCTTCAGGCTCCATCCTGTGGTCTTTTCAGCATGGGGCTCCCTTTCCTCAGGGCCAGGTCACAGCCACGGGTCCTGGGTTAGGGCTCTCAGGACGTGAATTCTAGTTCTTTCTGAGCCACTGACTTGTCATATATTCCTGTGAATAACAGGAAAGCAGTTACCATTTGTGCCAAGTTGTCACCGTGCCAGGCACTGTGCTGAGCTTTCACTTATGCACTGATTGAGTTAACCCTTTTGACGGTTTCGTGAGGTGGTTATTGTAAACGAGGACACTGTCTGGTAAGATGCCGGACCCCGTCCGGAGTCACAGAGCCAGGAAGAGGCCGCCACCCCCACAGTCTGCACTCTTCGTTGCTGCCCAGCATTGTCTTTGTGTACAATTATTTGTGTTCCTCAGCCTGTCTGGGCTGTGGCTTTATTTCTAAAATGAGAAGTTTAATCTTCCCTCCTGCTTGCTTTGTGGGGTGTGATTGGTGCATGGTGAATGACATGGCATCCGAGAAATACTCAGGTTCCTCCATGGAGAGGTCTGGGCTCAAGTCTAGCACCATTGTGTTGGCTCCTAAGAATCTATGTTATTTTATTGGATTCTAGGTAATATCTGTATTGTTTAGACTTCAAATAATGCTGTGATCTGGATCTCTAACCACTCCTGACGCTTTGAATCTTGGGGTCCGGGGCTCTAGGAGGCATTTCAATTCTTACTGACTGCAGTGGTCTTGACTCTGGCTTACAGCTGTACATTCAGGTGTTCTTGAAGAAGGACGACTCAGTGGGCTACCGGGCCTTGGTACAGACAGAGGACCATCTGCTACTTTTCTTGCAGCAGCTGGGTGAGTGGACCTCATTCACCCCATTTTTTCAGGCTTGCCCATGAGTTCCAGTCAGACTCTTTACTTGGGGCTATGGACAGGCTTCCAGGAAAAATTCAAGTGGAGTGTGCCCTCGATATCATTTCAAGAGTATACGTCACCCGCTTTTGAAAAATTCAGTAGCATTCCACGGTGAGATATAGAACCTTTACTCAGTGGACCTGTTGAATCTAGCCCCTTGCTCTGCCATTTGTCTCTTTGACGCAAGAGCTGTGGGGCTCCCTGAGCCACCATGAAGAATCTCTTCGGGAGGCGAGGGAGGCAGGTCTAGCTCTGTCACCATGGCTTCTGTAGCAGGGAAGGTGGTGCTGTGGAGCCGCGAGGAGTCTCTGGCAGAGGTGCTATGCCTGGAGATGGTGGACCTCCCCCTGACCGGGGCGCAGGCTGAGCTGGAAGGAGAATTTGGCAAGAAGGCAGGTATGAACCAAAAGGCTGAGACAGCACAGTTGGTGGAGGGGGCGCTCTGGGAATGGGACACACAGGCGATGCTACCTGATGGTAGTCCAAGCTTCCTGGGTGCAGCCATATAGCCAGTCTGTTTTGAACTAGTTCTGTGAGCAATTTCCAGTGCTTTTGGACCCTATGGCTTATGTAAGCATTCTTTTCTATGAAAGAAGTGATCTTTGGGTTATTCTAAAGAAAGATCCTGAGGAAGAAAAATCTTAATATAGATAGTAATATTGTCTTGAGTACTTGAAATTTATCAGGCACCACGTCAGGCACTGTACATCTGTTGTCCTTAAAGCAACAGCCAAACCTTTCTAGGAAAGCATGCCTGAGACTAGCCACAGTCCCAGCCCCCAGGAAGGGCTTGGTTTCCTCTACTCTGATTCACTTCTGCCTCCAGCCTCTCTTCCTTCCATCCGTTCATCTAACTAGCCAACAGATATTTATGGAGGGCCTGCTCTGGGCCAGGCACCCTGCTAGGCATTGCTGATTTTCTTAAGTTGAGGATTAATTTGACTTTACTGTTTATTTTTGCTGCCTGGATCCAGCGATTCAAGGTAAAATCTGCTTCCTGCTGCCTTGTTGCTCATTGCCTGCCACATGACTAGCTTTTCGGTTAAGTCTTTGTTTTCCCTGACTTGGATCGGCAAGGTCTGTACTGCGTGTGTGGACTGCTATGGCTGTTACTTGTTTTGTTTGCCTCTCACGTCTCTTCCTTGACCTGAGGTTGATGGAAAATAGGCTAAGCAAAGGCACTCCTCCTTTACTGAGTACCCCACACTGTGTGAGTCCCTGTACATACATCATGTGGTTTAATCTTGTAACAGCCCAGTCAGTGGGTTACATGCCATTTTATAGATGAGGAACCTGAGGTGAAAGGTCAAGTACATTTCTCAGGGTCACCCAACTAGTAAGCAGTGGAGCTGGGATTTTAATCCAGGTTTGCCAGACTCTGGAGGCCATGGTCTTTACTGTGCTACCTTACTTTGGGGACCAGATCCTTCTGTAGGAGATTTGAGGGTGGTGACTTCATTGATGGAGTCAGGGGTACAGTGAATAATAGCCCTGGGAATTGGGTGCACGTTAAACAGTTGACAGAGTAGGAATGAAGCAGTGGGAAATGAAAGTACCCAGTCACGATACACGCACACCTGCACCCCTGCACCCCACACCCCTTCCTCTTCTGGTTTTGTCATGGCACCCAGAAGCCTTCCTTTGGCCATTCTGGATGTGGGGCTGTGGTGGAGACATTTACAGCATGACTGCATCCTGCATGGCTGATCTCTCACTGTTTAGTCTCCTATTCCAAGATTCCAGGCAGGGGAAGTACTAAGAGCCAGGTAGGTTTCAGAATTTCCTGCATGGTTGTACCCATCTGTGAGACTGTTGGCATCAGACACAGGACTGCCCCTTGGGTGCGCCACCTGGTGTGTGGATGACAGGAAGGGGAGCGACCCCTCACTAAGAAAAGCAAGTACCCGCTAGCTGGACACACCTAGTCTGATGGGGAGGGAGCCTCAACTGCATTGCGTTTTCCTTGATACCAGATGGCTTGCTGGGGATGTTCCTGAAACGCCTCTCGTCCCAGCTCATCCTGCTGCAGGCGTGGAGTTCCCACCTCTGGAAAATGTTTTACGATGCTCGGAAGCCCCGAAGTCAGATTAAGAATGAGATCAATATTGACAACCTGGCCAGAGATGAATTCAACCTCCAGAAGATGATGGTGATGGTGACAGCCTCAGGCAAGGTGAGAAGGGGGTTCAGTCCCAAGTATCAAACTTTCTCAGGCTCCAGGAGTGGATGGGGGTGAGTGCCAGTTCTAATCTTCACGGATGGAATCAGTTTTTCGGTTTGTCTTTCTAGTAGTGAGCCAGTTGCTTGTTTTTCTTGCAGCTTTTTGGCATTGAGAGCAGCTCTGGCACCATCCTGTGGAAACAGTATCTCCCCAATGTCAAGCCAGACTCCGCCTTTAAATTGATGGTGCAGAGAACTACTGCTCACTTCCCCCACCCCCCACAGTGTACCCTGCTGGTAAAGGATAAGGTGAGGCCACCTCAGATTCCAGCCAAAGTGGTATGGAGTTTTGGTGTTTCATAACTCAAATTTCTTCTCAGTCTTTGGAATATTTAAAGAGTTAAAGATGGGTACTTGGGCTAGAGCTGGTTCTTCCAGTTTTTGCCTGAGTGGAGGACCATCCAGGACTGATGTGGAATTGAATGGAAAGTGGATGCGACTTTACCAGATCTGTAGTAAGCCAGCTCACTGCCTTCCCAAATGCAGGCAGCTGCTAGTAGCTGAGTGGCTGTTTTCTCATCTCTAGATGAGGGAGAGCAGGACACAGAGCTATTTATATCTGATTCCCAGAATTAGATGTATTTTTGTGGGTTCGTTCTTGTGTTTTTAGAAAGGGGGCTTGGAGACATTCTGCTGGTATGGCTGCCTTGGGGTTGCTGAATTGGTTCTTGAATGTTTTATTTCTTCCTCAGCTTGTCCAGTTCTTGGTTAGCTTTGGGGTCAAGAGGAAGTTTGACTATTCTCTTTGATACATTAGCCTCAGGGACCATTCACCTTCAGCCAGGACTGTTTTCCACAAAGAGGGCAAAGACTAAGGAGTCTGGCACAGTTGAGCTGAAGTCCCAGCTTTCCAGATTTACCCCTGGGATTTGCATTCTTTTCATGTTGGTTGAGGCTGACAGTTTGACCGCCTATTTCAGGAGACAGGAATGAGTTCTCTCTATGTCTTCAATCCCATTTTTGGGAAGTGGAGTCAGGTGGCTCCCCCAGTGCTGAAGCGCCCCATCTTGCAGTCTTTGCTTCTCCCCATCATGGATCAAGACTATGCCAAGGTGCTGCTGTTGATAGATGATGAGTACAAGGTATGACCTCTTCAGAGTGGCTGGAGAACATTCAGGTGGAGTCAGGCATGGGGGCGGGGTGGTCAGACAGCAGTCAGTGTATCAGAGATGGGCATGGGGGCAGGTAGTCAGACTGCAGTCAGTATACCAGAGATAGGAGCTGTTCATAGTACACATTTGAGCTTGAAGGGCATCTCTGAGTGACTTGATTACTTTTTCTGCACTTATGAAAACTTGGTCGTAACAGAACTAAATCTAAGCCCTAACCGAGTTCAGTAGACTTCAGTTCTTCTAAGATTTGCTGTTTTATTCTTAGGCTCTCTTTGATGGGAAGTAGTAATAAGTATTGAGGAACTGCTTAGACATTCCTAACCTTTTCCTTTAACTGTTTTCTTGGACTCTCTGGGGTTTTCAAGGTCACAGCTTTCCCAGCCACCCGGAATGTCTTGCGACAGCTACATGAGCTGGCCCCTTCCATCTTCTTTTATTTGGTGGATGCAGAACAGGGACGGCTGTGTGGATATCGACTTCGAAAGGTATAGGAAGGGGGCATCCTGGCAGGACCCTTTGTAGGAGGGATGTGGGTGTTTCCTGGCGATTTGGCTAAGAAGTGAATTATACTATTTATTCTGTTGTAAATTTAGATCAGCAGAGTCCTGATATCTGATTCAAAGTCATTTTCATATTCACTGAGCAGCTACTACTCAGTAGGCATGGTTCTAGATGCTCTGAAAAGAGCAGTGAACGATAGACAAAGTCTCTGTTCCCATGGAGCTATCATTTCACATTCCTTTTCCGTAGTAGAGAGAAGGGTCATTTTTCTCCATTTTGAGGAGAGTGGCAGGTGGTGTTGGGGGTTGAGTAATAGTACTTTCTACACAAAGATAACATTATTAACCTACTCTTGATAGAGTGTATGCTTTGAATTTTATTTCTGGAAATGGGATCAATTTGCTCTGATCCTGACACACTTGAGTCCAACTCTTGCAAATAGTGATACACACTGGCTCTGGAGTCCAGCTTGGAGGTTCATAAGCTCCTGGGCTTGGTCTCATTATCAGGGCTGCATAGAGGAGTAATTTATGGCGTGTACTCACTAGATGGCCCTTCCGTCCTGTCCCATAGGGCCTTTGGAGAGGTGCTATAGCGTAGAGGTGCAGAGCTGGGACACAGCTTGGTAAATCATGGCTGGCCCAGCGTATGGGAATATGGATATTTCCTACTCAGATAAATAATGGGGTACTATTGAATAGTCTTCTGCTTTCTTGCTGTAGCATTTTTCTTAATCAAATTGAGAGTTCCATAACTTCTTCACAAACTGGATCCTTGGTGTTGTTTTTCTGGGAACTCTGATCTGTTTTTTACAGCATAGAGGCCCCAGATAATGAACTGTAGGATGTGTCTGGCTGCAGCTGTCTCTGGTCTAGGTGTACCCTTCTAATTACCAGCTGGCTGTTTTGCCCTTGCTCTAGGATCTCACCACTGAACTGAGTTGGGAGCTGACCATTCCGCCGGAAGTACAGCGTATCGTCAAGGTGAAGGGGAAGCGCAGTAGCGAGCACGTTCATTCCCAGGGCCGTGTAATGGGGGACCGCAGCGTGCTCTACAAGGTACGGCACTGCAGTCTGGCGTAGAGCAGAAAATCAAGGGTTTAAGTTCTAGCTCTAGGATTTGGTAGATACATGATCTTCAGCGAGTCATTTAATCCCTTTGAGCCCTTATTTATTGTCTGTGAAATGGGCATAGTGCACCACCCTCCTAGGGTGGTGGTGATGATCACATGAGACACTCATGCTTAGGCTAGTGCCTGGCTTGTGGCCACTACCTGATAGATGTTAGCTACTGTATTATTAGTGGTAGCACTGATAGAACTTTCTGGCATTAAACTGTAATTGGTCCATCAGAAACTCCATCTCTGTGATCAGCATTCTCGTTAGTGGTAAAGGGAGGGAGATCGAGTGGTAACTAGTGGGCTGTAGCACTTGTCCTATGAGAGAAAGCAGTCACCGTGGTAATGGACACTAATTCCACTCTCTGGCACAGCAGGGGCTGAGTTCAAGGAGGAGATGCAATAGAACAGGGTACCATGACCCAGGTGCTCGATGAGGAAGCAGCTTCCCCTGGCAGAGGCCATGTGCAGCCTCCAGCTGGACCGTCAGGGTTGAGACCCAGCTCTGCCACAGGCCAGCTGTTCATCGTGGGCGAGCTGCTTAGGCTTCTCAGGCTTCTGTTTCACCAATACAATGAGGATAGTAGTATCAACATCATAGGATTATTTTGAAGATTAATGATGACACGTAACATGATTAGAATGGTGCCTGCAACACTGTTGACATTGTTAGTGCTGTCAACCTGAATTCTTTTGATGACGCCTCCCACGTGGCTGCAGTCAGTTTTACTGGTTCAGAACGACCAAAACAATACAAATTCTAAAGTACATTTTGACTTGTCTCGTGCTAGAAAAAATATTCACTACATAATTTTATCTGTATGAGGTAAAATTTAGTAGAATACTTGTGTTTTCATATGTTGGAAGAATAGTAGTTAAGAGTAGGGCTTTTTGGATTCATACTTGTTACGCAAATTTTTTAGTTTAGTGTTTTTTTAAACTTTTTTTTGGCTTAATTTTAGATTTACAGAGAAGCTGCAATCCCATACATCCTCATCTAGTTTCCCCTAGTGGACCATGGTACATCTGTCTAAACTAAGAAACCAACACTGGTGCAAGACCATTAACTCAGCTCTGCTCTCTGCATTCCACCAGCTTTTCCATCAATGTCCTTTTTGTCCCAGGATCCAATCCAGGATCCCCCATTGCAATTAGTTGTCAAGCCTGTTTGTTTTTTTCTGGTCTTTGACAGCTTTTCAGTCGTAACCTTATTTGTCATGACCTTGACAGTTTTCAAGAGTACTAGGTGTTTTTCAATTTTGGTTTGTCTGATGTTCTTATGGTTAGACTGTGGTTATGGGTTTTAGAGAAGGAATACCACAGAAATGAAATTGTTAAAAATTTTTTTTGAGTACCACCTGGATGCCAGGCAGTCTTTTAGATGCTGGGATACATCAGTGAACAAAATAGACAAAATCTCCTATTTTCATAATGCTTTTATTATATTTGGAAGAAGCTAATAAAGAAAATAAACAGCATATTAGAGGGTGACCAGTTCTATAGAAAAATGAGCATGAAATTAGAAGGAGATACAATTAAAATAGTGTGGCTCAGGAGGATTTCATTGAGAAAGTGACACTTAAGTGAAACTTGGAATGAGGAGGTGAGTCATATGTTATTGGGGGAAGAGCTTTGCAGACAGAAAAGCCAGAGCATGCTTGAATGTTCCAGAAACAGCACGGAGGATAGTGTGACTAGAACAGGATCAGCGAGGAAGAGAGTCTGGGTTGCTGAGGTCAGAGAGATGATAGAGCTAGATCACAGGCCGTCACTCTAGCCTTTATTTTGAGTAAGATAAAGAGTCACTGAGAAGTTTCGAGCAGAGAAATGACAAAAATGACAGGTTTAAGAAGCTCATTTGGCCTGCTCTGTTGAGACTAGGCTGTCACAGGCTGAGAAGAGCAGGGAGACAGGCCATTGTAGTAATCCAGGTGAGGTGATGGTGGCTTAAACTGGGTTGGCTGAGATGGTGAGGAGGTATCTGATTCTGGATACTTTTGAAGGTAGAGCCAGTAGGATATGTTGATGGATAGGATGTGTATGTATGTGAGAGAGAAAGGAGTCAGGGATGACTCAGACGTTCCAGGTCTAAGACACCGATGTATGGAGAGGCCTGAGGGGGGAGCAGATTTTATCAGGGGTGGAAGGAATTCAGTTTGGGGCATGTCAAGTTTGAGATGAGACATCTAAGAAGAAATATGAGCTGGCAGTCTGTTAGTCAGGTCTGGAGTTCAGGGAGAAGTCTGAGTTTGGACATGACAAGTTGGGCACTGCCAGCAGCCATAGATGGTGTGAAAGCCATGAGACTGGCTGAGTCCCCAGACAAGATCTGAGAGACAAGGGGGAACCTACAGAAGAGACAGAAGTGGTGGCCAGTAAGGCTGAAGGAATACCAGGGAGCTGGTATCTTGGATGCCAGGTGGAGAAAGTATTTCAAGAAGGGAGTGATCCCATTTCACATGGTACCTGTAGGTCAATTAAGGTGAGAACTGAGACTCATCCTTTGAGTGATAGGGAGCCACTGGTGGAAAGAAGTAGCATTGCTGGAGCAATGTCTTTAGGTCAGTGAGTGGGCAGACCTGGGCTGTATCTTGAGGTACCATTTGCTGTGTCTATGAGTTGAGCAAGTTGCTTGACTGCTTTAAGACATTTCATCTATGAAACGTGGGTAATGGTAGCTACTTAGCAAGGTTTACGGGATTCAGCGAAATGATGTAGGCAAAGTACCTGGAATGGCACCCAGCAGACACTAAATGAGTACAGTGATGACGAAGTCTCAATGGAAAGCTCTTATGACCACAAAACCCAATTCCTCTGCCAGGCCACTGAGCTCTGGGTCTGCCTCACCAGCCAAGGCTTACAGTGGAGTATGGAGCGATTGAGGTGCCATTGTGCTTCTGAGGGAGCCTTTCTCTCCCCCGCAGAGCCTGAACCCCAACCTGCTGGCCGTGGTGACAGAGAGCACAGATGTACACCATGAGCGCACCTTCATCGGCATCTTCCTTGTGGACGGCGTCACTGGGCGCATCATCCACTCCTCTGTGCAGAGGAAAGCCAGGGGCCCCGTCCACATCGTGCACTCCGAGAACTGGGTGGTGGTAAGGAGCCGCAGATCAGCTGGTGTCACTGTCAGGGACACGGCGTAACCCAAGTGCATGGTTGGTCTCCCTGCATGTGAAATCCTTTCATTGCCTCCTGTTCAAGAAACCAGTTGCTGCTTTGTGTGTTCATAGGATCCAGAACTCCTGGATGGCAACATAGAGTGCTTGTTGGGGGTTAGGCTCAGGAATCAGGCTGCCTAGGTTTGATCCCAGCCCTTCCATTTCCTAACTGTACGACCTTGAATTAGTTATTTAAGCTCTCTGTGTTGCATCTTTTGTGAAGCAGGGATAGTAACAGTCACCTTTAGTCTGGTTTAGAACAGTCCTTGGCACATAGTAAGCACTCAAATGTCACCTATTCTGACTTCCAAGAATCTTGAGAATCCTTTTTTGCTTGTGGCAAACTTTACATAGCCTGGAGAAAACTACTCTGAAACCTAGTAAACTTGTTAGCAAGGAAAAAAACCGAGTGCTGGGTGGTTCTCTCCTGCCTGGGTGTGTGGCTAATTGGAAAGGTGCCTTCTCACGTAAATTCCCCTGTCCAACTGGACCAGGAGCTAAGCTCCAGCTGCCCCCTCTTCTCTCTGCAGTACCAGTACTGGAATACCAAGGCCCGGCGCAACGAGTTCACCGCGTTGGAGCTCTATGAGGGCACCGAGCAATACAATGCCACCGCCTTCAGCTCCCTGGACCGTCCTCAGCTGCCTCAGGTCCTCCAGCAATCCTACATCTTCCCCTCCTCCATCAGTGCCATGGAAGTCACCATCACCGAGCGGGGCATCACCAGCCGACACCTGCTTAGTGAGTGATCAGGGGAGGGTCCCTAGGGTGACTGGGTTCCGTTAGGTAGCCACACTGAAGGACAGAGCTGGGGATGCACTGCCAGCAGAGCCACATTTGCCTGTAAGGGAAGGTTAGAGAGGAGGGCTTCATTCAGCAGAAAAAGTTCCTTAGTCTGGCCTTGCCGTCCATGAAAGATGCCACATCTCAGTTCTCATTTCTGATGAACTGCTTCATTTCTCAGTTCTGCATTTTTTACCTCACTGAGAAAGTTGAGCCCTGATATCATTCTAACAGGTGGCCTTTGCTGACGCTGTGGAAACTGACATGGCTTAGGGGCTCTTTCTTAGTCTGAGCTCAGGACTTAGTGGTTGTCTAATAAGCTACGCTGTCTGGTTGATTTTACCAAAGATGTTTGGGACTCTGAGCTTTGATAGGCACTTGGTGCTACTATTTTATTCTGAAATAGGAGGAGGACAGCCCTCTCAGCAGTTTCCCAGGCTGAATCCCCACCAGTCCTGAGACCAGCAGGCCGTCATGCCCTCTGTGCGCCCCCCGCTCCCCTCACACCACGTCAGCAGTGCACGCAGCTTGTGTTTGGTTAATGGGAAGAAGACGTGCTTGGTTGGGGCAGGTAGTACTGGAGGGAGGGAAAGGACAGGGTGAAGAGATCTAAGTGGCCTTCTGTGCCCTTCTCTCTCGTCATCACCCATGTCTTGATTTGAGAACTTTATTTTCTGATATCTCAGGATGTGTGAGGAAACCAACATTTTCAAAAGTGGGAACCTTCATTCAGACCCATGCCTATTATTTGGATTATCATTTTTGGCCATTTAAGGGAGCCTCACTGATGCATTTTTTTATTTTAAACCCAATTTAAAATTTTTGTGATAATGACATTCTCTGATTACCCTTCATCTGGGATTGGATCGGTGTGAACAGCCCTTTCACTTCTTTCTGTGCAGTTGGGCTTCCTTCCGGAGCAATTCTTTCCCTTCCTAAGGCCTTGCTGGATCCCCGCCGTCCTGAGATCCCAACAGAACAAAGCAGGTGAGACCCTGCGGCGGCGCTGAAGGCTCGACCTTAAGGAACTTCACCTGTTGACTGAGTTGGGCCCTCAGTCCGCTGCGTGCTGTTCTGCTGTGCTAAGGGCCAGGGATATAGCAATGGGCAACTCTGACAATAAATAAATCGTTAGGTACTCATAAATCCTGACAAGAGGAAAAAAAAAAAGGACAGGCTGTGAAGGTTTCGGGGGAAGGGTATGCAGTTGAACTTGGAGAGGGTGTCCTGGGAAAGCCCCTCTGAAATGGTGACTTTGAGTAAAGACCTGAAGGAGATAAGAAGCCAGCCTTGTGGGTGTCTGAGGGAGAGCTTTTCAGGCAGAGGGAACAGCCAGTGCGAATGCCCTGAGAGCATGCCTGCGGGGTTGGAGGGCGGGCAGGAGGCCAGTGGGGAACACTAGGAAATGAGGTTGAGGACGTACTGGGGGCTGGGTCACGTGGGGAAGTCAATGGCTTGTCACCGTCCAGCCATCATCCCTGTATATTTTCTCACCTCCATCCAGAATTCTCTTCCCTTAGGGGCCTGAGGAACTGTGGGCAACATGAGGAGACAGTAGATCTGTCTTTGCACATGAGGAAGGGCGAGAGGAGAGCAGAGAAGGGGGTGCAGAAGAAGGGTGTTTAAGCTGTGAAAAGACATGGGATGCTACTAGGGTTTTTACAAGGAGTGTAGGCAGAGGCACTCTGGGCTGGAGAGCAGCAGTTGGCCTAGTGGCTCAATGTTTTGGTTTTAAAATGGCTCTGACTGGCCTCCCCTGGTGTGCAGTACTAGTTGTCTGTATGGTTTTTGCTTTTAGTTTTAGAACGAGGTAGGAATCCAGATCTCTGTTTTGGTGTCCACATAGCTTGCTTTCTTGCAGCCTTCTTAACATTTAGCTGCTAAATTTTTAACTACCTGGAGCAGGTAGACTTCGAAAGGAAGATCTGAGGCTAGATATATGGCCTGGAAAGCTCCAAGGACTCCAATGGGGCAGCGGAGGGATCCCCTTACAGTGTTTGACTGCCCGTCCCGGCCGATGTTTTACAGAGAGGAGAACCTAATCCCATATTCTCCAGATGTCCAGATTCACGCAGAACGATTCATCAACTATAACCAGACAGTTTCTCGGATGCGAGGTATCTACACCGCTCCCTCAGGCCTGGAGTCCACTTGTTTGGTGAGTATAGCCCACAGCCACCCTTTGTAACAGCTGCTCTTGGTTTCACCCCTGGGAAAACAGCTGAGGATTCCATTTCCTTTCTTAACCGAGTGTCAGGTCATGGCAGATCACCGGCTGCCTTTCTTATGTATTTCTCATGCCCTCTGCCTTCCAGGTTGTGGCCTATGGTTTGGACATCTACCAGACGCGTGTCTACCCGTCCAAACAGTTCGACGTCCTAAAGGATGACTACGACTACGTGTTAATTAGCAGTGTCCTCTTTGGCCTGGTTTTTGCCACCATGATCACTAAGAGACTGGCACAGGTGAAGCTCCTGAATCGTGCCTGGCGGTAACGACCCAGAACCCACTGCCTGGGATCAGAGCCGCGGGGAGCGAGGGCCAGCAGAGAGGCTGCATGTTGGCTGCTCACCTCGGTTCCGAGTTGTGAGGAACCAGTGTACTGTCACAGAGCGTCCTCTTGGGATACGTCTGGTGCATAGTCATCGCTGAGTGGAGGCTGAATTCTTTCAGCTGAGACTCTCGAAGCATCTTGATGGATTTACTCCGAAAAAGGCCGTTGCCGTTTCCTTTCTTTGCTCATCTGAGTGGTGGTGGTGTTTACAAGACCACCAACAGATTTTTCTCCTTTGTGAGGCCTGTTTAAATTGACTTTGGTTGGCCTTCTGTTTCCCTGCTTCTTGCTTCAAAGTTGGAAGGGAACTTAATCCCACCTCACAGGTGCACTTGCTGTTTTACAATGGAGAAAGAAGAGCCATGCTTAGCTTAAATTTGAGGACTGATCTAGCCTCTCATGGCTTCTCTACAAAGTAACTCCAGGTTGAGGAATTTATATGTGGTGTTAACTTTATTTTAATTAAGCCTCTAGTTTCATGCTGTCATTCAGGCTGGGCCACCCAGTCTGTTTCAGTTTTTCAAAAGCCAAGTGTGTAATTAGCATCTTGGTTTGTTGGTCATTGCCCATGCTTTTCACCTGAGGTATGTCCGAGCTGAGGACTTTTTAAGAGATTTCAAGGGAGGAGAATCTGTCCGCTGCACAGTACCTCATCACCTCTCATTTCACTCATAGGCTGGTCTAGCCATTTTATAATCCAGAGAAAGTCGTCTTGTTTTAAAGAACCTCATTATTTATTTTTAGATTTAGATATAAATTAACATGTGGGTCACTTGATTTCTCTTAAACCGAGATTTTATATCTTATGGATCTTTAAAAAAATGGAGAGAAGGGGGTAGGGATAGGAGATTGGTATCTTGTGGGTGAGGCATTGCTGACTGGGCGGTTGTCTTGGGTACAAATGAAACGTGTCCTAAAAATTTTCCTTTGTCCATGGATTTGGCGGATGATGGGGTTTTTCTGTACTGTGAAGAATGAAATGTACAGAGTAGACCTTTTCTAGCCCTGTGGGGGGAGCGGTACACTCAAGTGTCTGAATAAAGGGAGTGACAAATGACCCTATTCAAGTCCTTTTTTGTGGCTTAGGAAAATCAGTTTGAGGCTACTTTTTCATTAGACGAGACAAAAAGTACAGAAATGGTTTTTTAAAAACCACCTTTTTTATGTTTCTATGGTTATATGCTGATGGTAGATTATGGCAGAGAAGAAAAAAACAATTTTACTTTAGTACTAATAATGTGAAATTGATTTTAATGAGTGAATGAACATCTGAGTGTCTCCGGGGGAAAAAAACAAAACAGGCATCTGTTCATTACTCAAGGCATATTGTGCTTAAAGTGACCTGGGAGAAGGGGAAAGGTGTTAAGTTAAAAGAATCCTGCTCCAGTTTTGAGAAAGCCTGGTTGAAATTTTGACTGTCTGACATAAACACGTGCAAGCTGCCTCATTGGCTGTTGCCTTGCTGCCTGTTTTGCTTGCACAGCCCAATAAATCTGCAAGATTCTAGTTTATATTTATTTACGTATGTGCCAGATCTGAAAGAACAAGCTAATGGGAGGAAAGTTATCTGTCCTTTTGTAAAATTCCCTGTATTTTAGCTTTATTACCTTTTTATTGAATGTTACCTTAAAGCAAGTACTTAAAGTAGTTAATGCTAACGGCATGGTCAGTCTAAGTCTCTAGTTCTCGACCTTTTCCTAATCTTATAGCAGCAGTTGGTTCTGACCAGCTATGCTCACCCTCTGCTTAGGGTTTTTGAAACTTTCCTCTGAATTCTCTAATGAGTTTTCTCATTTTCCTTTTTTTCTCTACATACCCCTTGAGCCATCTTTTCTCTGCCTGCATTAATTAGGTTAATTTTGGGACCCCCTGCAATGAATGTTTCACTTAAAAGGAGATTCATCAATATTTGGATGTCATAATTTATTAGTTTGGTCAACATAAAAGATCTCAGCATAAAAATTTATAGCTAAATGGTTTTTAGTGATTCTCAGTTCCTGTTGGGAATAATGTAAATGGTTTATGGCTTTTGTTAATTTTTCCTTAGCCTTTGACTCTGGACAGGAATCAATTATTGGGGAATGTGCATGAATGAAATACAGTATAGTTTTAAATTTTTTGGTGGGGGAGGGGGTGTTAAATAGTTTTTTGCCCCATCCACTCTCTTCTTAAAATTGTAGCTTATTGATTTAATACCATTTTTGGAGGGGGTTGATAACTGCTCCCCTTCTTCCACTCCCAGGTGAACAGGCTCTTATGCAGATAATATGGTTTTATTACTGACCTTACAATTTAATAACTACCACAAGAACTTATATAAACTTTCCTGAAACCCACATAATTTTGTTAGCATTCCTCCAATATTTATTTTGCTTAGAGCCTACAATTCTAAACTATGAATTACCTAGTTACCTCATTCTGCCTTTCTCTATGGAGTAGAATCTGGGCCTTGACTAACTATCCTTTTGTCTGCACTGGAGCAGTTGTGAAACTTCTTGAAGGCATTCCTTTGGCCCTTGGTTTAGCTATAAATCCTTGTTAGGTTCTTTCATTTTAATGAGACGGTATTATTTCTTTCTTAAGCACTAAAGATTGCTAACCTGTACAGCTCCATGTTTCTCTAGCACCACAGAAGAGCTATGTCCCAGGAAATTTGAAGATCTCCTTGGTCACTATCTCACCTTGGTACAAAAAGCACTTGGTACAGCTTACACAAACACCCATGATGCATGATAAAATAAAAGGAAAATCAACGAGGTGAAGACAGCAAGAGAATGAAAAACAACTCAAAGAGATTGGTTCAGACAGCTGTGGTGGGAACTTCCATTTACCTATAATCCATCTTTTCTTCAAACTACTATAAAATTGATCCCTAGCTTAAGCCAGACCAGCAGAGAACTAGCTGTGCAACTAGATGGAATTTAGGGGGCAGTATTTTGTCATAGTTTGTCCTCAGGAATGGATTTTAGAACTTAGTGCTGAATTTATTCTAGAGATATTGATAAGGCCATTGTTTATTATATAAAGGATCAATAAGAAAGAAATTTAATTCTGGGCTCAGCATTAGGAATAGTTGTGTCTTAAGTTACTTAAAAAAATTTTTTTCCTTGATTTTAAACATGCATATTGTAGAAAATTTTAAATACAAAAATTAATGTGGACTAATATAAATTACTCGTATGGGCATTGACAGTTATTTTAGTGTTCTTGTGTATAAACTCTTAACGAGACCATGCTATTCTGCCATTTTTTTTCCTCCAAATAATGCATCTTAAATATCATGTATTCATAAAGAGGCCCTAAATTCTTTCTGGAACAAAATATGAGAGAAATTTCAGATTTGTAATTTGACTTCTCCCTTATAAATTGCTATTCTTTTTTAAAGCTTATTACATAAACTACAATGATCAGATTCACCCAAAGATTTATTTACTGATTTCTGTCCATTTACAATTTTAAGTAATGACTCTATTGCTTCTCTACATTCTTTACTTGGAATGCTTTGTTTTCCCTTTTTAAAATCTGGTAGGTCTCAAATCTAAACTCCTTCATAAAGCCTTCCCCTGTTGATTTTGGCTACCGAGAACCTCTGTTTCCTGGCTACTAACCACACAATTTCCTGAATGATGTATCCCACAGCATTTTATTATTTCAGTCATTTTGTGTCTCCCAGGGATTGATAAACTGTCTTCTGAATCCCCTACTATCTTAAGCATGAAGCTGCTACTTGACCCCTGATGGTAATACCTTCTTCACAGAAGCCTTAGGACATCTGTTCCTAGTTTCTTAAATTTCTAACACCTTTGGTGACTTAGGAATTTTTATATTGAAATGTCAAGAGATAGTCCTCACTTTTTTTGGTGTGCCTTGGAACACGAGCTCTGACAAACCCTATTCTACTTAAGCGCTCACAAGATCAATATGGGAAATGAGCTTTGTGTTACCATCAATTCTATTTTAAAAGGAAAAGGTATATTTTCAGTATTATACTTATGCGTACTTACATAAACAAAATAAAAAGAACTTTGATTACTTAGACTCAAAGTCGAAATAGGCTTTAGCAAACACTACTCTTTGTAACAACTATCTTAATATTCAAAAACTGACAGTTATCATTCCACAATTAAAACAAGGTAGACAGTATTCTATGCACTTTTTTTTGTAAAAAGTAAACAAGTACCATCTACCTTTTGATAATGAAGGAGATACTGGTATTTTTTATGAATGAACTTCAATTTTTGTGGCCAAGTCATTTTAAAAGACGAAATTAAAAAACAAAAAAAACTATTCCAAACAAGTTAAGGTTGAGTCTCTCTTCAAAGCCTTCCTCAACCCTCTATTTCCCAGAGAAAACCAGTGAACAATTTGATATGTATCTCTCCAGACCACATAACGTTCTGCAATTTGATTTTATTAGTATATCATGGAGAGCTTTCCATATTAGCAATATGGATCTCCCTTACCTTTTTTCTTTATAGTCACAAGGTTGAAATTCTTAAATGTTATTCCCTTAGAGATTGTTATGATAACTGAATACTTTTCAGGGAAGTCTATCTTGTATTGTTTAGATAATTATTCCAGTAAGGATTTATAATAACAAAAAGGATGTGTACACACTGCCTCCTCATTTTTCAAGGAGTTTGAGTGTGATGTCACTTGAGACTGACCTTCAACCAAGAAGCTGTTTTTCCACCAGCTCTAAGGTTTATATAAAAATTTCTGACTCATGATAATGAAGGTGCATTTTCCACTACAGAGACAGACAATTTAGGAAGGTATCTTTATAAAATAGCCACAGATTGATATTGAAGCACACTCTTGTCTACTATCGCCTAATGTGCAATCTGAAAGAACTAAAGTTAGAGCAAAAATACATTTCAAAGGCACACTTACTTACACAAGCTCCATTGTACTTCTTTGGTTTTGGTAATAGCTTATAGCCCATTGCTGGGATCAAATAAGCTAGACTAGAAACATAATCAGAATGCCAGTCTACAGATGACAATAAACTATAATTGTAAAGAGGACCAGAATACATATGTCTGTTAGTTGGAAAAAACCTGGATAATAAGTTAAAATGCTATTATGTCTTTCTTAGTATGGACTTAAAATAGGGGGTCTAACAGCCTATGCATAGTTTTTACTATAGGCATACATGTGCAAGAGATCAGAATGTTCACTTCCGCTGACCAGAACAGCCCTTCCTCACCCACCAACAGTGCTAAAGGATACAATATAATCTTTTAACTCCTCTTTTCCTAGACTGTGTGTACTATTTTCTTTCTGTTAAGTGCCTGCCACGTGTCATTATACTGTAATGTTTTCCTAATCATAAAGCAAAGTACTTACGAAGTTTTTTTTCTTTTTGATACAGTTTGACTTACAGAAAAGTTACAAGACTAGTACAAAGAGTTCTCAGATACTCTTCACCCAGATTCCTCAAATGTTAACATTTTACCACATTTGCTTTATCTTCCCTCTTTTCTCTCTCCTCTCAATCTGATAGACTACATTTTTGCTGAGTGTAAATCCTAATGTGGCAGTAGCAGATCTAAGGACTGTAAAAACAATTTCACAAAACAAAACTCTTCTATTTTTGGACTTATGTAAGTTATTTGGTTTAAGCTGAATAAGTATATCTAAGCTTCATTTTGTAGAAATTTGTCAAGCATTTATTAATTCACATTGGCTATTACTGAACATCGTTGTAAATTTGGGTGTTCACCTTCTTATAATTTTAATAATTTCAATCATGTTCTTTCCTTGCTCAGTTTCCTATGAGTCTTGCTTCCTGCTGTTCTGTAAAACTGACATTCCATTCTAGTCTCTTAAAGCAAGAACGCTGCAAGGCACATTTTATTTTAAATCCTAACCATATGAAATACACTATTATGAGAAAAATAATCAATACTTGATTACAAATGACTATCATGTTACTAAATTGAATCAGGCTTCTAATCTATTTCCTTATATTCTTGGTATTAAAAGAAAAAACAACCTGTCTATTGTGAATTACTGAAAAAGGACCTGCTCTCCATTTGTAGTATTCAGTATTGTGTTAGGAGTTTCCACAAAATGTACACCATCGGTCCCTGTAACTTTGTAACAGATTGATCTTTTTTGGCTGCTAGGAGCTAATAGTTATGATTTCTTCATCTAATTGTTTCTAAACATACAGTATCTATTAGGATTTATTTCAAGTAACTATCAGTTGGAATATTTTTCAAATAAAAATTCCAATATCTCTTGCTTTTGAGGTTCCCCTAGTGACACTGAATTCTTGTTGTTGGTTCTAGGTTGAGGTATAATTTGTAACCATTAAAGTATACACATATAGCTCAGTAAATATTGTATCTCTATGTAACAACAACTAGTGTTGATACAGAACTTTTCAAGCTCCCAGCAGGTCTCATGCTTCCTCCTAGTCTGTACTCCTACATTAAACCATCTCATTCAGCTATGACAGCTTAATTTTTTTCTTTCATTGCATTTCCTATAACATGTTTATATCATCTCTCTTTTATCAGTTTTAAAACTTTCTTTGCCCTGCCACTTGAGATTAGAAGGGCACTAGTATTTTCAGTACTTAATATATTTGTAAAATTACTGTTCTTTAGTTTCTTATCTTATTTTCTGGACCAGAGTATTAGAAGCTCATGATTAATCTAAAAAATTTTTAGTTCCCTATTTATACTGTTCCTTTCTTTTGTCATCTAAATTTAGAATGTGATGCCATTCCAAGTCTTTGTAGCAACATAAGAACAAACTTCCAATACTGAAATTTATGTGGTGTTTAAAAAGAAATATCTTTACCTAGAATGCTTTCTTCAAATCTATAAGCCAGGAATATTAAAAGTATATAATAAATATGAGTTTAGGTACAGGCGCAAATCTCCCTGTGATAGTTTGCATTTGTCTTTTTACTATTTTTCTCTTTTCCAGTTGCAGCTGATGGAAGGGTGAGGGGAACAGGAACATTTGATCTTTTATTATTTTCTAAAACCTCTCCAAGAGAACCTTTGCAGATTAATTTTGTCCTTTGGGTAAAAAAAAAAAATTAATGTCCCAAGAGCCTCTATAAAATGCTTGGTTTCTGAACTCCCTAGGGCTCTGGTTTAGTATCTTGAAATAATGCAATATTTACTGTGTTATGAAGTTTTTTTATCCCCCTGCTTTTCATTTTTCACATTTTTATGTTTAAGAAACTTGATATTATTATCTCCTGGTATAAGTAAGACAATAAATGAAAATCCCTACTGTTATCATTGAAGGCGCATTTTCCTCCAAGGCTGGCTGGCTTTAACTGAATTTTATTTCTAATGTAAAATATGTCTTTTCTTGCCAAAAGTGCAGATTAGTCACCAGGTACCAATTTATCAGCGTTACATTGGTAACAAAAGGAGCTATTCCAAAACTTGGAACATTTCAACGCTTCAGGATTTTCAGTCTCCGCCGTTCTTGAGAAGATTTCTTTATTTAGGCGGCCTATGGTCCACCAAGATCTCACACACAAGAATGTCCTCAAAGCATGCATACCTTTCGTTGAGTCGAACGCTGTTCTCTCCTAGATGTGGTATCCAGATCATATTTTCGATAAAATCTAGACATGCCCTGTAAGTAAAAGCTTACATTCTTTCTTTGCTAGAAAAAAGAGGAAATGGAACTTTATGTGGCAAACTGGAAAGAGCGATGCAAATACGAGCCGGTAAGATTACTAATGAGGGTAATCAAAATAGCAAATATTTGAGCGCGAAGAAAGTAAGTCGTAATTAAGAGCGAGAGGTGGTGTGAGTAGTAGAAAGCTCTAAATTGAAGCGCTGTAGTATTACTTATGGGGAGCGCTAGAGAGGGGAAGAACAGGGTGAGAGTGATTAGACTTCGGCCTCTTCTTGTCCTTAGCTGTCTTGGGTGGCGGCCATTATATTCGCGATGCACAGTCTACTCCGTTGCCCTGGTCTTGTCACCTGAAACCTAGAGCCCAACTCACCTTTCCCGGGTACCGCGAAGCTAGCGCTCCGACTTTCGGGAACAGCTCCCAGCGCGCAGGCGCGGAGGTTCGTGCCTCCCCGCCCCCGCCCGAGGCTCCGCGTCCTACGCAGGCGCGGCGCCTCCGCCCCGCCCCCGGCCGCGCCGCACGCCTGCTCTGAGAGCAGAGGGAGACCGTCCCCGCGCATCGCGTATTTTGGCCGGCGACGGCGTCGCGTACTTTGACGCAACTGGTTACGTAACTTCCGCCCCCTCACGGGAGGCGGCGCTGGGCCGGTGGCAAGCCCCCGGAGGGAGCCGCAGTAGTACGACGGAAGATGGCGACGAGCGGCGGCGAAGAGGCGGCGGCAGCGGCGCCGGCGCCCGGGGCCTCGGAGACAGGGGCGGACACGACCCCGGGCTGGGAGGTGGCGGTGCGGCCGCTGCTGTCTGCGTCTTATTCTGCCTTCGAGATGAAGGAGTTGCCGCAGCTGGTGGCCTCAGTCATCGAGAGGTACCGGGCGGCGGCCCCGGAGAGGCGGGCGCAGGGAGGGGGAAGGGAGGTTGTACGGGATCGTCTGGACCCGCTTCCCCGGCCATCTCCTGCTGCTCGCGGACCCCCGCCCCAGCCACGGCGGCGGGGCTCCCCGGTCCGGGGGGACGAGGGCTTGTCGGGGATTCCTTCTGCTAGTCCAGGTACATCATCTGTGCCTCAATGACCCTCGCCAGCAAAACTTTTGAGGTCGCCTTCTCCGGAGGGCGTGGTCGGACCCGTTCCGGAGCGACTTTGAAATGCACCGCGCTCTTAGGGGAACGTCCCCGGGGCTGCCCCTGTGTTAAGGTCAAAGCACTGATGAGTTTGCATTTCTCGCCGCCACTCTTGCCCCTATCCTGTGCCGGAGCGGAGCCCGGTGTTTAAATTGGAGACGTAACACATAATTTAATAACGGTCTCTCGTGGTGCTGTAATCACTTGGGGGCACGTGCTGTTTCTGTGACTGAAGCTACTAGTGACCATCGATGACTTTCTTTTCAGGTGGCACTACTGTATATTTCCCGTAACGGTCTTTGATTAAAAACATTTCAGCGTGTTAGTCTACGAGGTCATTTTCTCAAAGAAGGTGTTCTCTTTTCTCCTCCAAAAAAATATGTTCAGACTCTTACAGATGCGACTGTGTATTGCTTTGCTGTTACATGGTTTTGCCTTTTTATATAGGGATTCTTAGATGGTGAGAGTCGTTCATAGGAAGGCGGTGATGTCAGAGTGCGTATTCCTGACTTATCTTGCTCAGAGCAATCTTTCATTAGTGTAATGGTAGACGTGCTTTTCAAGCCAGTCTCACTTTCATTTTTCTAGCCAACCTTTACTTCAGCAACTCCCTTCAGTTGCTAACTGGGTCATTTTAGTTTCATGTCAACAATGGTGTATCTAAATGTTTCCCAGAAGGTTAGAAATTGCTACTTATTACTAAATTTGGAAGGCCCATGGTTTGACATATTGTTTATTACAGTGCTTATTGTTAGGTTTGTGATGCTTTGGATGCAATTTAAAAATACATATGTAAAAAAATATGGTTGGGTTTAGTAACTTTACAGTTTACTTTTCAGAATTTTTGTATTAAGCCCAGAATGTTCTGAAGTTGTAGACAAGTATCAAAGGTACTGCTCTTAAATTATGTAGCTTTTTAAAAACTATTTGAAACATTTAGATTAGCTGTGTTTTTGATGAATTATATTCATCACGTTACTTAAAATAAATAGTGTTCCACTCTTTTTTGAACATTCGCTTTTATGTTTTTGTGGACATGAACTGAGTAGCTTATAAAGTAATTTGTTGACACCCTCCCATACATCTGGTGTTCTGAGTCCATGCCTTTTAAACTGTAATAGTTAAGCAACTCCTTCCAACCTGTAGAAGGAGCCAAAACCAAATATATCAAAACTAGGTTTGAATTTTGCCATGTGAGTAATAAGTGGCCCCTGCTGCACCCTGTGTTAGCTAAGATAATCAAGAGCTGCATGTGTTTGTGGACACTCGTAGGACATTTCTTCATGGTTTAGAAAAGAGATCCAAACCACTGGCTTTTTAGTAACACAAACTTCTATTGGAAGGTAAGAAATCTCTGTTCTTATTTTTGTCTCAGCTAACTTTGAAAGCTTGCTATTTGTCCTCTTCAGGCTCTATGAGAAAAATATTATCTTAAGATTTTTTTTTCTTTTAAGAAAAGTTTCTAGAAGAAACATCAGGCTTACAAGTTCTTTGCAGTTAAAATAACTAAACATATGTTCAGTTCAGTGTAGAGCAGGGGTTGGCACACTTTTTCTGTAAAAGATTAGATAGTAAATTTCTGAAAGCCATATAATTAGTTTCTCTAGACTAGTCAACTTGGCCACTGTATGGAGAAAGCAACCAGACTCAATACTTAAATGAGTGCGCGTGGCTGTGTTCCAAAGTCTTATTTATGGACACCAAAGCATGAATTTCATATATTTCCATGTTACAAAAATCCTTCTTTTGCTTTTTTTTCAGCCATTAAAAAAATATAAAAACCATTCTTAAATATGGACTGTACAAATAGGTGATTGGCTGAATTTGGCCTGCAAGCCAGTGTTTGCCAGTACATGGTTTGGAGCACAAAAATTAGCACCCTGCTATTAGTATTGTGTTTTTCAGGTTTTATTTGCCTTTCAAAAAATGAAGTGAGGGCGTTAGAATTATGGAAGTATTTCTCAAATATAGAGTTACGGTCATTGAGTATAGGACCAGATCAGAGCCAGCACTGTACATTTGCTGTGGTGGGCTTCATTTGGTGCCTAGGCTGCTGTTTTACTTCTGCGGCTACTGTTCCCATTTTCTGCAGTTCCTGTGTTTCTTTCTATTGTTCCATGTTTTTCTTCTTTGCCTCCAGGGACCTTCAGTTTTTCTGTTGCAAGCTGTTATTTTCTGCTTCCCATGCCCTGGCTCCATCATGCCTGCTCACTCTTTCTATCTGGCAGCCTGCTCATCCATTGAATTTTCCTCCTTTTTTGACATTTGAGGATGATGATAAATGTTTTTAGAGACTCCTCAGTACTCTGCCAGTCTGTTTTCTGTCCCTACTCTTTATACTTTTATAGTTGGAATTGATCTTTGAGTTTAAAAAAAAGATAGATAATATTCCTAGGTCCAGACTGTTAAGTTTGACTTTGTAACCAAACTGCAAAACAAAGTAGGACTAGATTAACATGGATAAATTGGGTAGGTACTCTCAAAAGTGTCATTAGCGTTTTAAAAGAAAAAGATATTTGAGTTTACATAAAGGGGAGTTTATTTTCACTTCTACTCCTTGCTGCAAGCATGTCTTTTCCTGGTAAAGATTGAAGGCTAGAACTAGTTTAATGGAACATATACTATATGTGGGATTAGTATAATTGCTGAATGGGGCTGTACGTTTTAAGGTACTATAGAATACAGAGTTCCTTTCTTAACCCTGTGCAAGATGGTGGTGAGCATGACTGTCACTGAACAATTTGATTGATTCTGGAGATTACAAGAGAAAAATGCCTCTTTCCCCTGAGTCAGTCCTTCCTAGGCTGTCCTGGCCTCTTCAGTGATAAGTCACTTTGAGTCTCTGCCTCCCAGTTATTTGATAAAATATAGGCCAGAGAGACCTAGTTGGGAAGGCAGAAGCTGCTACAACCTTCCCATTGGATAACACACAGTCATTTCCTAAAAATCTTGAAAGGGGGACAGGGATGCTTTAATGCCATGATTTTTTGAATTTACATGCTGTAGCACTTGAGTTTGTGATTGATGTGTAGGAAAAAAAAAAAAAAAAAAGCCCACCACCAAATGATAGAGTATAATTGTGAGTTTAGTCCTGGTTACTGGTTAATATTTCCCTGTGTTAGTGTCATACCCACCACAGATTTGTCATGGGTGTGAGGGGCATATCTGAAAAGCTTTCAGTTCTTTGGTTAATATCTATTAAATATTCTGAGATACACAGCACACATTCAAAAAACATTTTAATATAATTTACATATTCATTATGCTTGCTTGTTTCATGATTATAAGTATCCTGATAAGCATCATGGATTCTCTACTTGGGAGTTGAAAGGGGTTTGTGGTTTCCACAGTTTACAAAAGAAGATATGAATAGTATGTTATCCAAGTGAGAGAAGGGAGGTGAATCAGATTTCCACCTCTTCCTATAAAAAGCTAGATATTTCTAGACTGTTGCCAGTTCTTTTTTACTTAATATGTCAAAGTGGATTTCTCTGACCTGGCTGCTTAGCTGCCGTTTCCCTTTGTACTCTGCATTGTATTTATTTTGTATGGAATATCAATGTCATGTCTTTCAGCAGTGTATCAGGGTCAGTGGTGGTGTTGCTGGGAAGTTTGTTAGAAGACACAGGTGTTTCAGGAAGATAGGTTGACTTCCTAGAGGAGAGATTTTTAAGTCTCCTTATTTTCCTTCTTGTGTTATACATACCTTCAGTTTCTTCATTCTTCCTCTTCTTATTTAACTTCTTGCCCTTTATTCCATTTTTCCATTTATTTGCATACTTTGGTGTCTTGGTGTCTGTCAGATTCTTAGGGAATAAGGGCAGGGTAAGGAAGTGTGGCAGCTCATCTTTATTAGGTGACTCATACACACTTGTTTCTTTAAAATCAAGAGATAATGACATTGTCATAGACCACATGTCTCCTCCCTCCTTCAAGTCTTTTTAAAACTAGTTTCCCCAGGTTTCTCTTTAGTTTGCTCTAAGAGAATTGTAAACGGGGCTCAAGACTGCTCTATTTTTTTTATCTGTGCCAATATTCATCTTTCCCCAAAGTGCATTCTTGTTTCTTTATTGAAATAAGGCAGTTGTATTTTTCTAGGGCAGGAAGTAGGGTTCGTTAAATCACAATGGACCGACACTGAACCAGTCAATTAAATGAGTTTATTCCTGTATTTAAATCTGTGTCATTATCTGACTGGGAATGAAAGTAACAGAATAAGTTCATTCTTTGGGTGGGCAGTTTTTATCTTAGTTTTGGTAAACCTGTTGAGCTGAAAAACAGGAGCAGGGGTGGATGGGTAAACAGCTCTGAACTATTGAAATAAAGCAGAAAAGGTAAATTACTCAGTATAATACATCAAATTACAGGATGGAAAACTTTAGAACAATGAATAAGAAAGTGTAAGGATAGAGGTGGAGAATCAACTAAGTATACGAGGTAGAAGCAAGGGGATGTAGTAGTTTCTGCCAAATGACCCTTAATAATGTGATAGTCACTAGAAACTGAGTGCTGCTTGGCTTAAAAGTGTTTGTTTCCTCTTTTTTGTTCATGTGACAAATAGGGAGATATGCACATTGGTGGACAGTGAGATCCTTTCACATCATGAGTGCTCCATAAGTATTTTTTCTTTGTGAAGGAGTTGTTCCATGATAAGGAACTGATTTTTGTTAAATACCCATTTATCCTTGATAAATCCCCAAATAGCAAAGTGTTCGCAATGACAGACTCTTAAGTGCTGTTGGAGGTGATTCATCACTCACATTGGCACCTTCAGAATGTTTGAACTTGTCCTTTTGGCTCTTGTGTTGATTTGGCAAGTGGATAGAATCCTGATTGTTTACGTTTTTCTCCCTAGGCTGATACTTCTGGTTGGAGAATAACTCACTAGGGAAACTATTTAGCTTTTCCCTTTCCATTTAATAAGATACATTTTAGTCTTTTCTTTGCATTCTTGTTTTATGGATTGTGGATTAACATCTGCTTTGATACAGAGAATGACATAAATGGAAATGTATCCAGCCTTTGTATTAGTCAGGCTCCAAATTTTCACATAAGAGGGCATTTCCTCAGCTAAAGATTAGGGAAGTGGTTAAAAATTACTCAATTTGTTGCTATCTAGCTGTATCCTACCAAGAGGGGAGTGAGGAAGAGAACACTGGCACCTAGTGAATTTTGGATTTTAGCACCAGTTAGATGATTTCCGCCTTTGGGTTGTTGATTGTTTTTAAGTTATTACATTATGAAGTAGCCTTGTTTTGTCTTCATAAGGGGTTATTATAATCTGCATTTTTACTGATAGTATTTTAAGTGCTGTGGTCTATCCCCTTTTGGCCAGTATAAATTGGTCTTTGCCTATTAGCAATATAAGACAAAATGGTATCTTGTTTTTACTTGTATCTCCTTAATTCTACATGAGTTTGAAAATGTTTCCTGCTTATTAGCCTTTGCCACTAATGAAGTCAGATACCTTGGACAAGGTACTTAATGTTAATTCTTTGCACGTCACTTTCTCAGTTTTGAATATATGGATGATAACAGATCTACCAGATAGGGTGGCTACAAGGATTAAGTAAGATAACACCTATAAAGGGGTAGGGTGTCTGCCATATAGTAAGCACTAAATAAATCTTGGCCAAATATTTTCTTTGCAGTGAATCAGAAATCTTGCACCATGAGAAGCAGTATGAGCCATTCTACTCATCTTTTGTTGCACTTTCTACACACTATATTACAACAGTTTGCAGCCTCAGTAAGTATTCCACTCTTGTCACTCCCTTCTGAGGGCTTGTGAATAGGGAGATTGTGTATCCTCTCCTTAGGGTGTCTGAACCAGTCATTAATGAAGTCTGAATTTTAGTACTCCTAACCTGTTTACTCAAGAGTGGGAACAACTCTCAGTGTGATAAGGCTCCAGAAGTTCTTTACTTAGGACAACCAAGAGGGATTTAAAAACTACTTGATTTGGACATCTGCTTCATAACCCAACTTTCTTAATCAAAAGCATTTTATTGATTTCACAAATGTAATTACTAGTGTGTTTATATTGGAGGTAGTTGGGGGATGGGTAGGTACTGACCTGGGGTTGTTAGCAGCAATTAACCAAGGCTCTATTCCTTATTTGGTTTTGGTGAGAAAGTAAATTCCCTTTTGTGTAAATTCTCTGGTGTGTGAAAAAATTTCAAATTCAGTTCCTTACCTTTTAAACTTTCTACTCAAAAAGTGACCAAGCCCTTATTTTCCACTATTTCTGAATTTTTGCATTTTCAGTTTTTTAAATCTTAACTCATATAGTTCTGTGGAATTCTAATGATTTGTTTACTTAAATAGTTTCTAAGCAAGTAAAATGAAAGAAAGCTATAGGGTTGCTGAATAACCTTTTAGTGTCCAAAGCTGTTTATTATAGGCACTGGCTACTGTTAGAAGAGTCACATTTAGCTTGAAGAAACTGTGTAGGCAGCCCCTTGTTAAAAAGGCATTTAGAACCTATGGTAGTATATTCTAGTAGTTAAGAGAGTGAACTTTAGAGGCAGACTTTCTGGATTTTACTAGCTGTATGACTTTGGGCAAGTCTTTTAACCTCTATGTGGATTAGTTTCATTATCTATTAGGAAAAGGTGGGAGAGCAGATAACAATACCAACCTCATAGAATTGGTGTAAGGGTTAAGTGAGTTAATATATTTGAAGTTTTTGATATTTACAGTGACTTATTTCCTATTAACGTCTAATAAATGTAAGATAAATTGATTTATAAACAGTTGATGGTTATTAATGCCAAGATGCCTTTGTTTGCCCCTCGGGTTGTTGGTTCTGAATAATTATTATCATGGGATGATATTGGAAATGTTGGACATGGAGCTCAAATGTTTGATTTTTTGACTGTGAGGCTGAAGTGAGTTATAGAAGTTGGAGGTTAAGTAAAGCTTATTATATTCTCAGTTCCCCGGAACCAGCTTCAGTCGGTGGCAGCAGCCTGTAAAGTCCTGATTGAGTTTTCTCTCCTACGTCTGGAGAATCCAGATGAGGCTTGTGCTGTGTCCCAGGTGAGAGTGATGGGCCCATTTCTGGCTCTTATTTTGAGGTAGGATTGTGACCGACTAGTGGAATGATGGAGAAGGGATGGCATAGAGCAGAGGTTGGTAAACATTTTTTGCAGTACGCCAGATAGTAAATAATTTGCTGACCATCCAGTCCCTGTTGCAACTAGTCTCAGCCTTTTAAGCTCTGTTTTTGTGGTGTGAAAGCAGCCACAGACAATACGTAAATGACTGAGCGTAACTGATGCAATAAACTTTATTTACAAAAATAGACAGTGGGCTGAATTGGGGTTGTGGTTTGCCAATATCTGGTATAGAGGGCTGCAGAGACTTTTTTAAGGATTCCAAAGTTACATGCCTCCAGGCCCAGGCAAGTAACATAAAATGAGTAAAGTGTGTCGGTTGAGATGAGTACACGACCCAGCTATAAAGGAGCCGATCACTATTTGGCTCTAGCTCAGTGTTGCCATGCAAGAATGGAGGTTCAAAGGCTCGTTGCTATATTTTGTGAATTACTGAGAGGGATAAGAAATCTGGATTTGTATGTTAAAACTCCCATGTTTTCAAAAGTTAACATTAATAAATTAAAAAACAACAACGTTGTGAGAACAGTAAGATAAATCTGCAAGCCAGATGTGGTCGGAGGACCGTCAGCCTCTGATCTCTGTTTTAGTGTCTTTCCCAAGATCGTACTTGACGTTAACCTAAATTTGGTTCTGTGCCTGTTAGAAGTCCCCAAAGAGTAGAGTCTTTTAAAAGCCATATTTGAATTTGTTTTCTTTTCAGAAACACTTGATTCTCCTTATCAAGGGCCTGTGCACTGGCTGTAGCCGACTAGACAGAACTGAAATTATCACGTTTACAGCAATGATGAAATCGGCCAAGCTGCCACAAACGGTGAAGACACTCTCAGATGGTGAGTGTTCCTTTGTCGTGCCTTGTTACGTGGCCACTTCCCTGGCTAGCTCTAGTCCTGTTTTGCCTTTTAGTGGCATTCTCCTCATTCTTTTTGCTTTTATATTTTTAAAGTGGAAGATCAGAAAGAGCTGGCCTCACCAGTAAGCCCAGAGCTGAGGCAGAAGGAGGTACAAATGAATTTTTTGAACCAGCTGACGTCAGTTTTCAACCCTAGAACCATAGCATCGCCACCTGTAGGTCCACAGACTCCGGTGAGTTACTTCAGATGTCCTCATCCCTGCTGGGTTTGTTAAGACAATACTAGAAAAAAAAGTAACAAATGTATTTTATATTTGTGATATAAAATGTTGTACTGCCTCTGGTAGAAAAATATCGAAGAATATAAACCAAAAAAATTAAAAACTCACCGCAACTCCTTCTGTTCACAGTTGCTACGATTTTGATGACCATTCTTCTAATATTTCTTAATGTAAATAAACAAACAAAGAGCATGTTTCCTGTAAAAGGCATCACTCTATGGTAGTTATAGGATATATATTTTATAAAGCTATATGTATCCCTCCCTCTTTTTTGGAAAATAACTTGTATTTTCCCCAACATTAGAGAGGAATTTCCGCTTATTAACTGAGGATTCTGAAAAGTATCCATGAAGCTGCTGCTTCGTTTGGACAGTTGGTTCAGTTCTGAACTCCAGGGAACCAATCAACATAAGATAGTGTCTTGATAGGCATTTCTTCTCCTTTGTTTCTCTTTAGGTGGAAGGAGAAAATGATGAGCAGTCATCCACAGATCAAGTCTCTGCTGTCAAAACCAAGAATGTGTTCATAGCTCAGAATGTAGCTAGTCTTCAAGAGCTTGGTAAGACTCTTATTCGTCAGAAAACTTCTTCCTTTGTTTTCAAAAATTCTTTAGGCAGAGAAGACTCAAACAGCAGAAAGGCCTAATGAGCCTTTTCATTAATTCAGGTGGCTCGGAAAAGCTACTACGTGTCTGTTTGAACCTGCCGTATTTTCTGCGCTACATCAATCGGTTTCAAGATGCAGTGTTGGCCAATTCCTTCTTCATCATGCCGGCAACAGTAGCAGATGCCACTGCTGTTCGTAATGGGTAAGGTGCTCCAGGGTCCATATACTTTACATTCTAATGCTGCTCTCAAAAGAGATAAACTGGTTAGTTTTTGTGACATGCCTACTTTCAGATTATAGAAGCAAGCAATTCTAAGGGACATTTCTGTTCATCTCTTTTATGCTCCAGTTTTCATTCTCTGGTGATTGATGTAACCATGGCATTGGATACCCTTTCTCTACCCGTGTTGGAACCTCTCAATCCCTCTCGTCTGCAAGATGTGACAGTCCTCAGCCTAAGTTGTCTATATGCAGGTGAGAAGTTATTATGTCTGATCTCATTTTCTTAGTTAAGCACGGGTATACTTCCTGGAAATCATGAGATCCTTCTGAGTACTCTACTCTCTCCCCGTTTGCTTAGCCCCTTCCCCCAAGGATCATCTAGTATGTCATCCAGGTGAAATGAGGTCTCAGTAGGAATCTTGTAACTTGTCCAATTGTTCAGCTGCTGGCACTGTGTTACGTGCATATTTGATTTCATGGTATGTGCAGATACTGTCTACTATATGAAAAGCGAAATGCCGAGTGCTGTTGGGATATTGAGGTGAACAGTATGTAATCCCTGCGCTCAAGGAGCCAACACCCGAACATGCAGAGCAGGTTAGGACCACACAGTATAATATAAAACAGGAGATGCCAAAGGCAGTTAAGAGAAGTATAGAATATTCGGGGCACACACAGAAGGGAGAGAGTGCATTTTACTGTGGGAGCAGGTTTGAGGAAGGCATCCTAGAACAGGTGCTATCTATTTATATTGATAAATATGAGTGTTCTTCTTCAGTTCTTCATGTTCCCACAAAATCCCCTTTCTTCCTGTTGATTGGACTGTCTTGGAAATGAGGCCTGATAGTAGCTGTTTAATCTCTTTTAAGTTATTGTTATAGTGACTTTTTAACCAATTCACTACTCCTTGATTTTAAGTACCATAGTCCTGGGATGTCATGCAAGGTATAACAATTTCCAGTGTTCACTTAGTTTTGTAAGTGAGATTTGAACAATCTTGGAAACCTGAGCTCAGGAGCACAGAGAAATTGCTGAAGTTGATCATCTTCCTAAATTCTTTGAACAGCTTATTTTGAACATCTGTGTATAAATAGGAATATAAAGGTAATGGCTCTTTCAACTTGGGAAGGCAGTAGTCATGAAGGAGTTCTGCTGAAGTATCTTGTAGAGCTCGTAGGATTTCATCTTGGCTCCCCCTAAATAGAGGCAAAAGCAAGACCAGAAGTAGTCTAGAGTTTGGGGAACATAATGGGGTGTGTGTGTTGTTTAGTGGTTGTGCAACTGGAAAGAAAGGACCCAATCACAGAGGGCTTAGAAATGCATTCTTAAGTCATTTGGGCCACATATGGTAGACAGTAGAGACCATTAAAATTTTTGAAGTGTGATATGATCTGAGCTATATTTTAGGAAGAACATTCAAGCAGTAGCATGCAGGATATTTTCACGTGGGGCATACTGGAGGCAGGGAGACCCTTTAGGAGGAATTTGTAGTCATTCAGGCAAGAACACATTAAGGGCATGAGCTGGCAGCAGCAGTAGTAGAAAGCTAGGGATACACGTGAGAGTGTGCTCTCTCCAAGACTATTTCCAGTATTTATTTCCTATTCCACTTTCTTCGATCTTTTCATTTTTAAATTTGGAGTTTGTACAATTTTAAGGCATTTCTTGTATATCTCAGTGTATTTAGTCAGTAAGGATTAAAGATTTCTTAAAAATTCTTAGTCGGATTTAAGATCCTCGATTTGGTTTGTTGTTGAAATTTGATCACTTGGAATTTATTTAAAGAAAAGAATTTGGCCTTGATGTCTTTGAGAAATACTAAGCATGGAATTTTTTTCCCCCTATAATCTTAAAAAAATTTTTTTTAACTATTTAAAAATTAATAGGTTTTATTTTTAAAGCAGTTTTAGGTTTATAGAAAAATTGAGCAAAAGGTACAGAATTCCCATTTACCCTCTCTCCTCCATGCATTTTCCCTTATTAACATACTGCATTATGATATATTTGTTATGATTGATGAACCAATACTGATACATTATTATTAACTGAAGTTCATAGTTTACATTAGGATTTCCACTTTGTGTTATACAGTTCTATGGGTTTTGACAGATGCATAATCCATCATTGTATCATATAGAATAATAGTTTAGTTGCCCTAAAAATCCCCTGTGCTTCACCTAGTAGTCACTTTCCTCTGTCCCCAACCCTAACCCCTAGTAACCACTGATGTTTTACTGTCTCCATAGTTTTACCTTTTCTAGAATGTCATGTAGTTAGAACCAGCTATATAACATGTAGTCTTTTTGAATTGGCTTCTTTTGCTTAGAATATACAAGTAAGGTTCTTTCATGTCTTTTTGTGGCTTGATAGCTTTTTTCTTTTTTTGCTGAATAATATTCCTTGTATAGCTGTACCATAGTTTGTTTATCCATTCACCTTTTGAGACATCTTGATTGCTTCCATTTGTTGACAATTATGAATAAAGCTATAATATTTGCATATTTTTGTTTGGACAGAAGTTTTTAGGTCATTTTGGTAAATACCTGGGAGTATGATTGCTGGATCATAGGTTTAGTCTTGCTTTTATGGAATTTACTTTCAATAATCAAATCATGGGACTGTTTGTGGGTGGGTTGTGTTTCAGTTTTGGTGGATTCTTGGGACCATGCCATCCTTGGAATCTGTGCATCTTTTTTTTTTTTCAGGTGTGAGTGTGGCAACCTGTATGGCCATTCTCCATGTGGGTAGTGCTCAGCAAGTGCGGACAGGGTCCACAAGCTCCAAAGAAGACGACTATGAGAGTGACGCAGCTACGATTGTCCAGAAATGCGTAAGCCAAGCCTCTGGGGATACGGGTGCCTTGATTGTTCAGATGAGGGTATATGGCCAGTTTTTCTTGATAGAAGAAAGGACATGGAGTACTCTGTACACCCTTTCCCCTTGGGTAATAGGTCTAAGAGGTAGGCATTCAGCTTGTTTACTTGGCAGATTGGTTGACCCTGTAGAAAACACTGCAACTTTGTGGTGGCAGTGGACCTCGTGAAAGACGAGTCCATTCAATCAGCATATATTTGAGGACTTACTATGTGTTAGTGTACTTTTAGTGGAGACATACAAGAAACAAGATAATTTCAGCTAATGGTAAATATATAGGATGAATACATGTGATTGAAAGTGATCTGGCTTTGTTGGGCCTGGGTATGTTGCTTTAGACTGGGTGGAGGGAATGCTTCTGAGGTAACATGAGTTGAATGAAAGGTGGGAGCCAACGCCATGTGAAGATGAAAGAAAGCGAGATGGAACTGTGTTATTGGAAAATGACTTGAAGATATTTAACTCGATGCTAAATTAATTTGGGTAGGATTTATCATTTATAATGAAATATGGCAGCTTGTTCATATTTTTGTGTATGTTTGATATTGGACAGCTTGAAATCTATGACATGATTGGACAAGCAATCTGTAATTCCCGCCGGGCTGGTGGTGAGGTAAGCAGCATGTCTCTGCTATGTTCTGGTCTTGTAGTGTCTAAGATGTGTTTCCTGTCTTGTAGCCTGTAAGATCTCTATGTTCACATTTGTCTTTTGTGCCTTTTTCAACAGCACTATCAGAACTTCCAATTGCTGGGTGCCTGGTGTTTGTTAAACAGCCTTTTCCTCATATTGAACCTCAGTCCTACTGCGTTGGCTGATAAGGGGAAAGAGAAAGACCCACTGGCTGCACTCCGAGTCAGAGACATCCTTTCTCGTACAAAAGAGGGAGTGGGCTCTCCTAAACTGGGGCCTGGAAAAGGGTATGTGTCAACTCGATTGTCTCTCTTGTTCTGTTACCTTAAATTTCCCTGCCTTTTTATATTGATGGACGTAGTTCAACTCTCCTCACCTCTACATTAACAGGAAAACTTGCCTCTATACCCAGTTGAATTGAAAAACTAAGATGATGATCAGAGCCCACAGTCTCTACATTGTAGCTGTGTGATTTTGGATGAATCACTCATTCTCTCCAATCTTATTTTCTTATCTGTAAGAGGAAGAAAATATCTATGTAATATATATTTTAGGATTTTTATGAGGTTCAAATCAGAAAAAATTCTTCTTTTTTATATAGTGGCATCTGACTTGGAGGTTTACCTGTAGAGTGACGATTCTCTCGGGTCCTCCTGGCTTGTTTCCTGAAACATTTGTTACTATTTTGATGAAATGTGGCCATTTAGCCCTGCTCACTAGGAAGGAAGTTAGAGGTATGACTTCTGTGCTTTTGTTTACTCAGTCCCTACCATGTACTAGGCTCTTTTCAGGCATTGACGATATGGCAGTAATCAAAGCAATGTCCTTGCCTTTACGGAGTTTATTGTCTAACTGGAACAACAGTGAACAAATATACGAGTAAGTTCATAATAGATTATTATATATGAGTGTCGTGAAGGAAAATAAGCCAGAGCAAGAGGCCTGAGTGATAAGAGCTGTTATTTTAATTACAATGGTCAGGAAAGGGCTCTGAAGACAAGACGTAGAGAAAGAAGTGACAGAGTGAGCCCTACAGATATTTGTGGTAGAATTGTACAGGTTTCGAGATGGAAGTATGACTGGCATTTTTAAAGATCAGCAAGGTCAGTATGGCTAGAATGGAGAAATTGAGGAAGGAGAGTGATAGAGAATTATGTCAGAGAGGTAACCAGGAGCTGAATCACCTAGGGCCAGGTGTAATCTGTAGGTGTTAGAGGTTTTTCAACAAGAGAGTAATAGAATCTGATTTATTAGTGATTTGAGAACCCAGCTCCTGTGTGGAGAATAGACTGCAGGATCATTAGAAAAGAAGAAGGCAGAATAGTTAGGAAGCTAACGCATTACTCCCAATGAGAGAGGATGGGGACTTGGAATAGGGTGATGGCGGCAAAGGCTGGGAGAAGAAGTCAAGTGGGATATGTTTCGAAGGTATAAACTGACAGGCTTGGATGTTGAGTGTGAAAAATATGACATAAGAATTTTTTGGCATGAGCAAAACTGGGTTGTGTAATTTACTGAGCCAGGGAAGAGCAGTTTGGAGTAGACTAGGTGGCAGGAAGGGGAAGAGATGACTGTCAGACCCTATGTGAGATGTTGAGTGGGCAGTTGGGTATATGAATCTGGAGTTCAAGGAGGAAGTCAAATTCTGGACCTCATTGAACACATTATTCACTGAGTACCTTCTCAGTCCCAAGCTGTGTTGGTCTGGAATGGTGAACAAAAAAATAGGCATATTCCCAAGAGACTTGAAGTTCATATTCATGCAAATATATATCAGATTGTATTTAGAGAATATTGTGATGAGGCATTTGACCCGGTAAGAAAAATCAAGGCAGGCTTCCCCTAGGAAGTGTTAATTGAGCAGAACTCCAAAATAGGCATTGAGATTGTTGGCAGTACAGTCACGTGTTGCATAACAACGTTTCAGTTGACAATGGACCACATATATAATGGTGGTATACCAGATAGGCGTGTAATAGTCTGTATCATCTATGTTTGTGTAAGTATACTCTGTGATGTTTGCATAACAACGAAATTATCTAATGGTGCATTTCTCAAAGTGTATCCCCATTGTTAAGTGGTGCATGGCTGTAGATATTAGGCATAGTAGGGAGGTGAGTGTGTTCCAGAGAGAACAGTAGTCTATACTCTTGGTGTCGTAAAGGGAAATGAGTGAATGCCGAAAGGTACATATAACTTTAGAAGTAGCAGTTATGTTTTAAAAATGGCTGTTTTTTTTTTTTTAACTTTTGATTACAATATTGTATTAGTTTCAGGTGTATGACGTTGTGATTGGACATTTATACATAACTTATGAAGTGATCTCCCTGATAAGTTTAGTACCCATCTGATTCCACACGTAGTTATTACAATATTGACTGTATTCCCTATGCTGTACTTTACATCCTGTGACTATTTTTATAACTGGCAGTTTGTACCTCTTAATCTCTTCTTTTTCACCCATTCTCCTAACCCCTCCCCAACCCTCAATCTGACAGCCATCAAAATATTCTCTGTATCTTTGAGTTTGTTTCTGTTTTGTTTATTCATGGCTGTTGTTTCTTGAGACTTAGAAAGAGTACATGAACATTGTATAAGTTATAAACTGTAAGAAAGGAAAAAAAATGATCTTAAGTTCTACTATCCAAATTGGTAAACATTCTACCAGATATTTTTCTGTGCACATATATAAAATATATGTTCACAAAAATAGGATCACTGTTATAAAATATTGTAGGCATCTTTTCAGTGATGTTATAAGTTTTAATGTCTGATAGTATTTCACTATATAAATATACCATTGTTAACTAATTACCTTATTGAATGCTTAATTAGGTTATTCCAAATTTCTTGTTTTGATAAGCCATGTTTTAATAAACCTTTTAAAACAAATTTTGTGAACTAGTTTAATTATCCCCTTGGGGGTAAATCCTTGGAAGTATTGTTAAGACAGAAAGGCACACTTATTTAAAAATTCGAAATGTTTTGCTGAGCTGCTCTAACTTGCATTCCCACTGGCTGTGTGTGCATATGCCCATTTCCACAGTTCCTTTTAGACAGTAGATATCATTCATCTTCATGTTTGCTAATCTTAGAGGTGAAAGATATTATATTCCTCTTATTTATATGTCTGGTTACTAGTGTGGTTGTCCTTGTCATACATTTATCAGTCATTTGTGTTTTTTCTTTTGTAAACTGCCTATGTCCTTTGTCCAGGCTTTCTCTTTGGTGTTTGTCCTTATTATTGATTTACACGAGCTCATTATATATTAGATAGCTAACTCTTTATCATATGGTCATTTGGACAGAAAGAAAAAGTTTTATTAAGATTTGTGTAAAACTTTGTTTTTATTCTTTTTGGTTTATGCCCAAATTTTTTATAGAAGTTGGTAATTTTTAATCTTTTTTCCCCTCAAAAGAATGACTTTAAAAAAGTTCAACCACCATTTAAATGTCAGTATCTTTACATGACCTAACTGCTTTGACTTGATAGTTTAAATTCCGAAATTCCATCGATTTGGAAGTTTCTTCTAGTCCTGGAGTTCTTAACCCGAAACCCATGCATCCTTTGGCAGTTAGTGGTTGGGGTTCAGGGAGATCGTGCACTTCTGAAGTTACATGCAGAGTTTGAGTATTTGTGTACTTTTTTTTTCCCCCTGGGAAAAGGTCCATGGATTCTGAAAGATCCATTGTTTTTGATTATCTTAATGTTTGTGTTTTCATTTTTCTTTGTGTAGGCATCAGGGATTTGGGGTGCTCTCAGTGATATTGGCAAACCATGCCGTCAAGCTGTTAACATCTCTCTTTCAAGACCTGCAAGTGGAAGCTCTGCACAAGGTGAGGGGATTATACTCCAGGAATCAGCATATTGCTGGCTTGCTCCACTTCTGGGTAAGCTAGTTTGAGCCAGCAGATCAGATTGGTATTTCCTGATGACTCATAACATTAAGTCTCTTTTGCTGTTTACCTTCAGAGTTGGGAGACAGATGGTCCCCCTGCCGTCCTGAGCATTATGGCCCAGAGCACCTCTATACAGAGGATTCAGCGGCTGATTGACTCTGTCCCACTGACGAATCTGCTGTTGACGTTACTCTCAACTTCCTACAGAAAGGTGAGTGGGGTCATGCTATTGGTAATTTGGAAGATCTTACATAATATAACCTCAAAATGAATAAGACTGACTTGTACACTGTGACCCTCTACAAACACCAAATTTGTGCAAATGGTTTTGAAGATGAGAGGATGATCCCTAACATTTGAATTATTATCAGTGTTGTGACATATGGCTACTTGGTGATTTGTGACAATTGGCATGCTGAAGCAGAAACATAGAGGACACTATTGAAACACTCATCTGTTAATTGTTTTCCATATCCCTGGTTTTGGAGTACTTTTGTAGGATAAAGCGATGAGGGTCCTGAAGGGAGCTGTGAAAGAGAACTACTTCTTGGATTTGCAGAAAAAAATAAGACCTGGAGAAAACTTTTCAAGTAGTAAATGAGATAAAGTAGGATGGTTCCATTTTTGTGATCATCAGCTGTGAGCATGACTGTTTTCCTAGGCATGTGTCCTGCAGCGTCAGAGGAAGGGCTCCATGAGCAGTGATGCCAGCGCCTCTACTGACTCCAACACCTACTATGAGGATGATTTCAGCAGCACAGAGGAGGACAGCAGTCAAGGTAGAGGCCTCTCTTCTCTCTCCCAGGAGATAAGCTACAGGGTGCAAAAGGAACTTTCCCCAGTAGGTTCCTCTAGTTTCCTATTAACTATTTTCTTTCACCTGCCTAGCCTGGATCTCATTATTATGTGCACTCAAAGGTGATGTGTTATTAAGAGTAAGTTGAGCCATTGAAAACTAAATTATAGAACCTACTATTAGCAAAGCCCAGATCACTTTTCATTCCTTTTCCTCCAAAATAAAAATATATCACAATTCATATTTTCTTTTGTGTTGACCCATTTTGTGAGCTCTACTCTGAGCTTTCCCAGTGAAACTCAAAAAGTGTGTGAGGTGTTTAGTTGTCATAGGTGTCTGGCTTAGGGAACCTTAGGGGGAGAAACTCCAGACTCCATTGTAGTGAGCAAAAGGGCAAAACTAACATTCCCTCCCGCTTTCGTTTGGGGAGACAGTGAATAAGATAAATACCAGATTTTTTATGTTCAGGTTTGTGGGAGCAATGTATGGTATTGTAATGGTACGATTCTTATCTTGGGATTTACGATTGATAAGACAAGTAAAAATTTGCTCTTGAAAATGTTTGGTTTGTTGCCAGTAAAATAAAGTTATATTATTTCTCTTCCTTTGTTGGGCTCCTTTAAAAAAATATATTTTATTGAGGTATAATTTATATACAGTGAAATGCTCCCATTTTATGTGTACATTCAGATGAGTTTAAAAAACATTAAAAAAATTTTCAGTTATGGTCGACATATGATATTATGTTAATTTCAGGTGTACAGCAGATGAGTTTTGACAAATATGTAAATATGTAACTGCCACCAGAATCAAGATACCCTTGTGTTGACAGATATACCAACATTTAAAAAAAATGTGATGTTTTTGTTACTTTTTCTCTGTTCAGATGATGACAGTGAGCCTATTTTGGGGCAGTGGTTTGAGGAGACCATCTCCCCTAGTAAAGAGAAAGTGGCACCTCCACCTCCTCCCCCACCACCTCCACTGGAGAGCTCTCCTAGAGTTAAAAGCCCCAGTAAGCAGGCCCCTGGTGAGAAGGGCAACATTTTGGCTAGCCGCAAAGATCCTGAGTTGGTAAGATTGGATTTCTTGAGGTTTAGGGGAAGGAGAAATGGGGAGAATGGGTGTGAAAAGCAAATCATTTGAACTAAAACATTTTGTGGGCTGTATAACTGTAATGTTTAAACGTATTTTTACTTAGGACTCAAGTGTATCAATTATGTTTGATTACGTAACTTAGATCCCTGGTACTGTTTCTCTAATTGAGGGTTAGTAACAGCTTTGGGTTAGGCAGAAGTGAGTTTGATTCCTACTTCTACCACTGACTGGCTTTGTGACTTAGGGCACGAATCTGAGATTCTGCCTGCCTCAGTTTTGTCTTTTATTGTGTGGGATTGATTATACCTATCTTTAAGGATGCTGTGAAAAATTAAAGGGCCCTTAGCGTAGGTCTGGTACATCATAAGTGCTTGCTAACGATTTGTTCAACCAGTATTGATGATATACTGAGTGTCAGCCCCTGTTCTGAAGCTGTATCAGCAAACAAGTCAGATACAATCCTTGCTTTCCTACAGCTTAGTCTAGTCAAGGATCTGGACATAAAATATTTACACAACAATTCAATTTAATTTTAACAGAGAGGTAAAGATCTGGGAATTCTATACATGTATAATGATAATATAGTTTTCAGAAATCAATATATCAGTAATGTCTTTGAGCTGGGCAAATACAGGAGGAAGAAATGAGTCTATTTGGAAATCTTGTCTTCATACAATATTTTATGAAGTCTCTTGTAGTAAACTGGTATACCATTTGGTGTAATTGGTAGAATTACGTGGGAAGACTATCATAATTAAGCTTAGTCCCACTGTAGGTGATTTAAAATCTGATTTTTAAATTTGTTTATTGTATGAGGCCTATGGACATATTTTATTTCCTATTTGTATTTAGGATTTGTAGGGGTTCTGGGATTATGAACATGATATGAGCTATTTTTGTTCTTTTTAGTTCTTAGGTCTGGCTTCCAACATTTTGAACTTCATCACCTCTTCCATGCTCAACTCCCGGAACAATTTTATCCGAAACTATCTGAGTGTATCTCTTTCAGAACACCACATGGCCACGCTGGCCAGCATCATTAAGGAGGTGGACAAAGATGGACTCAAGGGTCAGTAGACAGGAGACATGCCTGGGGGACTTTTTTTCCTTGTGGAGTTTGGCTGTTGGCAGGGTGGTGTGATGCATCAGGTAGCCGCTTGAATAATTGGTTTTCCCATTTATCTTCAAGGTTCATCAGATGAAGAGTTTGCTGCTGCTCTCTATCACTTTAACCACTCTCTAGTGACTTCTGACCTTCAGTCACCTAACCTGCAGGTTTGTGTGCATTATGACCACTTAGGCCAGGAGCGGGCTCCATCAGCTCGCAGTAAGCTGCAGTTGTTCTGTTGCTGAGGAACACAGTTTGTCATGGAATCCCCACACTAGAAAGAGTGCCGAGAGGTGTTTCTAGTATGTTCCTCTGTCTTAATTAGGATCATCTTAGGGAAAAGAAAATGTGTCTTTTATCCCCAGGTCACTTTGTAAACTTAAAAAAAAAAAAGGAGAAACTGCAAAAACAACTCCTAATGAGTGTCTAGTAGAAAAACAGACAAAATAGATACGAGGGCAATTTATGAAAAAATATAAATGGTCAACAGTAGGAAATGATCACCAGGATAAGTAATTTAAGAAATACAAATTAAAATGTGTGTTTTAAAGGGGCTAGATGCTCTTATGGACACGACTGCTTGCAAACCCGCTACCAAAATCAAATCTAGGATCTTGATTGTGGACTTCTGAATCTTATGGTTTTCTCTCCTCACTGAAGTAGCTGCTGCTCTGAATCTTAACTCTTCATTTCATCGGTTTTATACACACACACACACACACACACACACACACACACACACACACACATTTTGCATTTATAGTCCTTAAATTTTAAGATTATTTGATTGACTTTAGTTTTTATAGCAAGTGACACCATGTTCTCTGTAATCTTTTCAGGCTTTCTTTTTTTCCTTAATACTACTTAGTACTTTATTGCCAAGAGTCATCTATGTTGTCGGATATTTCTATAGTTCTTGTCTTGACTGCTCTGTGATATCCCGCTGTGTTTGTGACTTTACCAGTTTATTCATTTCCCCTCTGCTCCCACTGATGGACGTTTTGGTTGTGTCAGGTTTTATTGCTATGATCTTTCTTGAACAAGTCCCCTGTTATGCAAGTGATTCTCTTGGTAACATAAGTAGGAGTAGAGCTGACAGGTTATAGAGTATGTGACCTTAAGCACATAATGCCAGACTGCTCTCTGAAGTATGCGCACCGTTCTACTCCCACCAGTAACATGTCAGAGATGTGTGGATTGACAGTCTCTCCCAACATTTGCCAGTGTCATGTTTTCCTAATAATGTTCCTAACATGGTCAAAGTTAGTGGTTTTCAATCTTTAGTGTTTAAAGATTTTTTGGGAATTTGTTAAAAATGCAGATTCCTAGTTATTTTGGTAGTCTCCTCCCCTCAGTAGGATTTGACTCACTCAGTAGATTTCCAATTATTTGCCCTGAGACTTCTTTGAACATTTTTTTGTTACTCTTAAGGTTATTTCAGTGAATCCTCAGAATCATGGCACAGTTCAAGGGCTTGTGTTTGCCCCCAAAGGGACAAAATCCAGGAAACTCTTTCAAGAGGTTAAATTTCTCATAATCCCAATATATTTGAGAAATTCTTAAAATTTTTCTTTTGTTGTTTAAGAAGATAATTATAAAACCTATTTATACTGTTACATGAAAAAATTTTTGGCAGGAAATGGAACATAAATTGAGTAGAAAAGTTGTTGACCTATCTAAGATGAAGAGAAGGAAATGCTTCAGTTAGTATATCACCTGCAGCGCCTTCTCAGACTATATAGGGTCAAAGTGTGCCGAAGTTACCAGCTCCTTGCTCAGATCAAAGTTTATTTAGGAAAGTTTCAGAGTTCATAGACTTGGCCTCTTCTTGCTTAAACTTGTCCAAATAATGAGGAAGAAATATTTTTCTCTAGAGAATGATTTTTAAGACTCTTATAATAATGTTGTTCTCTTAGCATTTGAAAAATAATTACAGACCTTGTGTGGACATGCAACTTGGGTGCCCACAGCTACTGACTTCATGCAGAGGAAATCCTCAAACCTCCCTTTCATTCTGTCTCCAAATATGGGACTTTAAATTCTCCCAGATTTTATAGCTACGATGGAAAAAAGTGAAGGATAGTCAGTGTAATCTAACTGCTACTATTGAAGTCTTCTACCTTAGATAGTTTTTCTTTGGAGTAATGTACAAAGTCGTTATACCCAAGGTGCCTGACTTACGTTGCATGACACACACAGTGTACTCTCAGGAAGGTCAATAAAATGTGCCTTGGTCTGTGCAAGTAAACAAATATAAGTTATGTCTTAAAAATTGCCTTCAGCTGATAGGGAAATAAAGAACCATGGTTCTGAGTTAATAAGATCGGCAGGTCTATTCCTACTTAAGAAGTTGAAATCTACTGATTGATGACTTTTGAACATCTTGAGAAGAGGATATTTTGCTGAAAGGCTGTGGGAAAGATGTGCTCAGTTGGCATGGCCCCTTTGTTCTTTCTTTCAAATGTGTCTGATAAAGCAATCTTCTGAGACGATTTGTGTCTCTTGAAGACGATTTGTGTCTCTTGAAAAAGCAGGCTTTGTCTGGTTTTCTGTTGATAATCTGCTCCATTGGCCATTGGTGATTTAAATTAGCTTAATCTATAGCCCTGCTTTTCAGAGAGAAGGTTGGGGTTAAGGCTGAAAGTTCCAGCCTTCTAATCATAATGGATTTTTCTGGCAACTAGCTCCCATCCTGAAGCTATATAGGGCCCACAAGAGTCACTTTGTTAGCGTAAACTCAGGTATTACCGAAAGGGGCTTATTGTGATTAACAAGACATTTCTCTTACTAAGGAAATTGCAAGAGTTTTAGGAGCTGTGTGCCAGGAATGGGACTAAGGCCAAATATGTATTTTTTATTATATCATAATATCACAGGGGGTTAGTATTTAATGGGTACAGAGTTTCAGTTGGGGAAGATAAAAAAGCTGGAGACAGATGGTGGTGATCACGGTTGCACAGTGTACATACATGTACTTAGTGCTATAGAACTGTGCACTTAAAATGATTAAAATGATAAATTTATGTTATGCTATTTTGTCACAGAAAAAAGTGCCTGGCACTTTTAGTGCTGATGTAGTACCAGTATCTATTAAATGTTAGTTGCTATCTTTATTACTTTGTTTTATATTTAATATTACTTAGAGTTATAATAATTTAATAGCAGTATTACTAGAGTGATCTAGGTTTATTCGTTCAATAAGTATTTATTGAACATTTACTATGTGCCAGGCACTGTTGTAGGCACTGAAGAAATAAAGGTGACTTTATTTAGTTAGTGTGGGACTCTGAGAAAAAGGGAGATATGGTGTGGATAAAGAACCTGTTGTAGATGTCATGGGAAATTATTTGAATGGGGGAAGGACATGGAGTATAAGGTATTCCTGGATTTAAATCCCAAATGGAGACTGGTAAGATGCTGTTGTCTTTAACAGAAATAGGGACGTCAGGAAGGGGAGTTGGTTTAGGGGTAGAGGGAGTGATCCCGAGTGCTCAGTTGGTTCACTCCTAGGTTTAACTCACCTCAGAGATTGTATTTATTCATGGATCATTTATTTCACATTTACTCAGAATAATCCTTTGGTTTTTTTTAGGTATGTGAGCTATAATTTGCCATTTTCTCTGTTTTTAAAAACAAACAAGTCAGTGTCAGCTTACCAGCATGACTTTTCTTTCTGTCATTTATGGTAGGCCAGTCTTAAACTTATCGTGTTGTTTAGGAAATTGTATAGCTGAGTGTGAGGCTTTCCTTTAATGAAGGAGTAAACTAAAAGCAATTAGCAGAAGTGATACCTTTGTGATTACATTGCTTCTTTTGTTGTTTTATTGAATTTTATAGTTGTTTCAATTAAATGAGAAAATAATTTGTATATTTTTGTAAGCAAGAATCATATAGAAGAATTGTATACAAGAATTGTACATTGTATATTATCAGTGTTTAGATAGTCACCATTATTATTACTGAAAAAAAATCATTTTAAATATAAAATTTTGAGGTGCCAGTAGGATGAAAACATCTAGGAAATAGTTTGAAATGTCAGTCTGAAATTCAGGAATTAAAGAGTTAAAGACTGATAATATAGTTTTGAGAATTATTCACTAGGTGGCAATTCTTGAAGTAACAGTGAGATGGATGGAGGGATAGCAAGAGAGTTGAAGGCTGAGGCTGAAATCTCAGGAATGTTAGCATTAAAGAGGGGTAGAGAAAGGTGCTTGCAAGGTAGGAAGGAATGGTTCAGGCCAGGGTTTTGCTGCTGTGCTGCAGCTCAGGTATACTTCCTGGAAAGTCGGTTCCTCTTAGAGCTAAGAAGAACTGGAGTGGTAGGGAAAAATCAAGTTCCTGAAGAACGTTAGCTCACTTCTCAGGGCTCTGAGGTCTAAAAAACTGACAAAAAGACACAAAAAACTGACACAAATAAAAACCTCACTTAATATTGTATAAAAGTATAAAGAACATAAATTAACCATAATTTTTCCACCAAATTTATTATCTTAATTTTCCATGTCTTCTTCTAGTTCCTATCCATTTAATTGCATAGTTTTACAGTTCTAATCAGAACATTCATACATCTCTTTGTTTCTGCTTTTTCAGATTTTTACTGTTTTATAAATATACATATATTATGTTTTCTATGTGTAGTGTGGTCTTTATAGTTGCCACCATTATGGCTGCATGCCCCTTAATTTGAACACTTAGATTTTTTTTCTGATTTTTTAAAATTGTAATAGTGCTATAGATAATATTTTTGTTGTAGCTGAGGCATGTTTATTTTTTAAATTGTTTCCTTGAATCAGGGAGTGAGAAGTCATTCACAGCTGTGTTGAACACAGCAATTAAGAATATGGGTTTTAGAGACTGGCATTGTCATTTGGTAATCTTGTGGCTTTGGTCATGTTCTTAACCACTCTAAACTCTATTTCCCTCATCAGTAAAATGGAGCACATACCCACCCAGCTCTGAGCATTTAGTCTGAGTGTATTTACAGCGCTTAACTTATGGTAGCTGCCCAATGCATGTGAGCTAATCATGATATCTGTGATGTTTTAATAATTATTTCCAAGGAATGAGGCCCTCTAAGACCTCATTTTATGAGAATGTAATTTAATTTGGCACACTTAGAAATTTATCCTGTATCCTGAGGTAACCATGATTTGTGTTTTCTGAAGCCAAATGAGAAAGCAGGCTTTTGTCTGGTTTTCCATTGGCATCTTGCTCATTTTGTGTGTGTTTGAGAAGATAAGTTACAGCTTAGTTAACTGAGCTGAAAGTAAAGCTCATTTGAAAGACATGCTACAACTAGAGGCATAGATAGCCCTGATTAATTCTGGAAGCCTTGACATCTTATGGGGCAGAATTTCTCTGCTAAAATACTGTTAATAAAAGTTGTTGGACCTATAAGAAGTTAGATATCCCCCTTTTGAGTGTTATTTGTAGCATATAACTGATTATGAAAGAAAAACTGCTAGCTATTACAGTTCAGGTTTTCTTTTGAAAAGCGCTAACTTTTCGTGTCCTATCCATTTGGAATATTACCCTGATTCTGCTCTCTCAATGCATTTCTCCTTTATCAGGACCCCATTTCTAACACTAATTAGTGGTAGTCATTATGGGATTAGGTTAGTAATTTTTTCCCATTTGTTGAATGAAAAGATCTTTCTCCAAACCACTTCTAAATCTGAATTTTTGCATCCTCTTTTGTTTAAATACTCCTTCCAGTATTAAAAAGTAACAGCAATTGTAACCTTTTGGCTTCAATTACTGTCATTTCCTAATGATCTCTTTCTTGTATGTCTTTCATGTCAGAACACACTGTTGCAGCAGCTGGGTGTTGCGCCTTTTCCTGAGGGCCCTTGGCCCTTATACATTCACCCTCAAAGCCTCTCTGTACTTTCACGCCTCCTGCTCATCTGGCAACATAAAGCTGGGGCTCAAGGTGACCCCGATGTCCCTGAATGCCTTAAAGTTTGGGACAGGTAAGAAAACTCCAAGAGAAGGACTGTGGAAAAGGTTATTTACTTTTTAAATTTGTTTTGACTTCTTTCTAGTTAATCTGTGGCTTTGAGACGGTACTCTATGATATGTTTAAAGTGGCAGGGGTGGAGAAGTGTGTTTCTGATGGGGGGAGTTGGGGGAAGATGTGCTGTTTAAAAGACGGAAGTATATAAACTATGGCCTGGAAACAATCTTCCTTTAGCACATGGGGGCTTTGGTTGCAATTATGAGATAGAACCTGAATCATGAACGTAACCAATTTTATCCTGTCCTGATTTTTTGAAGGAGAGAAAGCAGGGAAGCCAATTCTGTCTTTGGTTATTTTGCTATCAACATGAAACCATTGAGTGACTTGTAGTATTTTTTGGACAACTTTTAAAGAATTTTTTTACTTGGGGGAAGCTCAGATTAATCATCTAAATCCTCTTTAGATGGACCTATTTTGCCATTTTTGTTTACATGGTTAGGAGTCTTCAAAGCAGTTTGTTTCCCTAAAAGGCTTTGCTTTTCTCTTCCCCATTCTACGATCAAATAGCTCTAATGCTGGATTTGAGAAATCATAAACCCCCTTGAATGCCAAAGACCTACTATATTTTTCCTGGTGGAATCTTGCAAAAAAGGCCAGGAGGTGGGAAGGGGGAAATGTGGTGAGGGAAACCCTTATTAACACACAAATCTCTTTCATAATAGCCAAAGGCAGTGGAAACAGTTGGCTGCATTTATTCCCTTTTTACATAAAAGCTCTTCCAACAAGTTCTCTGAATATCATAATTTCTTTTTTAGTGCATTGAGTTATTTTTGACTTTTATGCAACAGTTTAACCTGCAGTGTAAACTCAAAACAAAAATTAAACTCTAGAATCAAAGTATAGGGAGAATTGAATTATTTCTATCCAGGTTTGTTAATTAAAAAAGAAAAGAGCGCCACCTTTTGGGGAGTTTGTAGTTCTTTCCATTGTCAGAAATGGCAAGAACGGGTGTTACTTCTCTGAGGATGTGGACAATGCTGAACAGTTTTGTGGATGAAACTGGCTTTTTTGTAGCTGAGGGTTAGTGTTTATCTTCCGTTTCCATGTAGCTTTTTGTCTTCCTGAGTTTCCTGTTGTCTTGCCTGGGGTTAAGTTTAACTCTTCCAGCTCTTGACATTGTAGCTCTTGGGGGATGGTCTGACTCTTCCCCACCAGACATATTATTTTTTTCTCTCTGGTAGGTTTTTGTCTACAATGAAGCAGAATGCCCTGCAGGGGGTGGTGCCCAGTGAGACTGAAGACTTGAATATAGAACACCTGCAGCTGCTCCTTCTGATTTTCCACAACTTCACTGAGAAAGGCCGGAGGGCCATACTGACTCTTTTTGTGCAGATCATCCAGGAGTTGAGTGCCAACATGGATGTCCAGATGCGCTCGGTGCCTCTCATCCTGGCTCGCCTCCTTTTGATCTTTGATTATCTGCTTCATCAATACTCCAAAGCCCCTGTGTATCTGTTTGAGCAGGTACCGGTGGACATATTCTTTTCGCTTTACTGGCTGTTACCGAGAGCGTTATTTTTCTTGAGTTGCCATAATCCAAACCAAACTGACCTGCTCACTTTAGGGTTTAGGTAGTTCGTTGTGGTAGGTTTATGAGTAGCCTTAGGAAGACCACTAGGACTTGTGTATGTGTACTCACACTTCATGTTTAGCCAGAAGCAGTTAATGTAGATTATTTGATTTGACGTGTTTGTTAAAATTGGATTATAGGCTCTACTCACAGATGTCCTTCTTTGACTTAACCCTGCTTTGTGTCTAGCTCAGTGCCTTGAGCATCAGCCCTCAGTGAGTATCTATTAGTGGTTGAACGATGGTCAAACAATAAATTTTATGGATTAAGAAATTCCTTTGTACCAATCTGAAATGAGGATGGGAAAGTCAATTAAGGATTATTATTAGCATTTCTTAAAATGTTTCATTGAACATTATTCCCTTTATATTCTAGCAAAAACATGCCTCCCAAAAGAAGTCCAGGAAAATCTAAAATTTTACTTTAGTGTGTGAGTTTCCTAATCTATTGTCATTCCTGGAGTGAGAAGCAGCATGGTGACTGTCTATCTTTCTTACTTTGAGTATTTGTTTTTTTAAAAGGTGCAGCATAATCTGCTAAGTCCTCCTTTTGGCTGGGCAAGTAGCTCTCAGGACAGCAACAGCCGCCGGACGACCACCCCTCTCTATCATGGGTTCAAAGAAGTAGAAGAAAACTGGTCCAAGCATTTTTCATCAGGTCAGAAAGAAGGCTGTCAGTAAGAAACTGACTCATTTGTTCTCATTGGCAGGATTGAATTTGGAGCTTGGAGTCTCTGTAAGGATCTTTGGTCTTTGGTTTAGTCTGCTCCCTATGGGTGGCAAATGCCTACGGATTCAAGTATTTTCAGAAATAGATGATCACATATCCCACATTTATTTAAAAACAGAAAAATATCAAGACACAAGTATTAGGAATCCTTTTGTCTGGCCATAGATATGGTATATCTGTTCCTGCTACTCTGAGTGATTAAATTTAATTTCTTTTAGAGATGTTCTAACTCACAGGCTGAATTTTCTTTTGGGTCAATATTCAGAAAGTCACGGGAGCCACAACATTCTTTCTAGGGTTTCTGGTTGTCTATTCTTTTGATGAGGTGCCTCTTATGTTCATTTTTAGTATGTTTTTGTTCTCATCCTGAGGATTGTTAGATATTAAGTATATTTTATGGAAACTTTTATCAAGTGTTCATATGAATTTATTCTCATTGGGATCTCTTATTAGTCCCTTTGATATTGGAGAAACAGTGTTTAAGTTTAAGGCAGTCAGTTTAATGATATAATTTTGTTGATTAACTTCATTGTAGAGCATGTTGGTTAACTAACTCCTAGAGCAGTGGTTCGCAACTGGGGATGATCGTGCTCTCCACCCCCACAGGGGACATCGGGTAATGTCTGAGACATATTTGTCACAGCTGGGAGGGTGCTCCTGGCATTCAGTGGGTAGACGATGCTAAACACCCTGTAATGTATGGGACAGCCTCCCAGAGCAGTGTTATCTGGCCCAATGTATCAGTAATGCGAAGGCTGGGAAACCCTGTTCCAAAGTGTTTTCTTAGTTTTTACATTTTATGGTTGTTAAACAGAGTTGAGAATAAAACCGTTCTTTTAATAAGCACATTGTTTTTCAGATGCTGTCCCACAACCCAGATTCTATTGTGTCCTGTCCCCAGAAGCCTCAGAGGATGATTTGAACCGACTCGATTCTGTGGTACCAGGCATTTAAAAATCTCATTTTACGTGTGGGACAGATGGTTTCCACCAAAATCAGTCTGTCATGAGGAAAGGGAATGACTTTTTGTAATGAGGGAATTTGGTCTGTGTTAAGGTTTGAGCTTATTCTAAAAGGAAAGTGTTGTTTTGAGGTTTATTTGCCAGGCTCCACTTTTGCCGTCAGGTTTGACGGTCAATACCTCTGACATATTATTCCTGAACACTACTTCTTTGAGCATTTTCACATGCAGATGTTTTAATGGACAAGCATAGTTGCCTGTACATCTATACTCCAAATGGCCCATAAACTGAATGAGGTCCCTGAGTGGGAATCTTGCTGCAATGAGGATTAGTAAGAATTTGAATGAGCTAATTTGTCAATCATGAGGTTAAGTGATAGTGTATGGGTTAGTAGGAAAAAATATTTCAAGAAATGAGAAATGATTGTTTTTCTTTCTCGTATTAGGCATGTGATGTTCTTTTCTCTAAGCTTGTCAAGTATGATGAGCTTTACACTGCACTGACGTCCCTGCTTGCAGCTGGATCCCAGCTTGATACAGTCAGGAGAAAGGAGAACAAGAATGTAACAGCTCTGGTAAGACCGTGGAAGCCTGGGTTAATTATGAAGTTTGGGATGTGTTCAATAATTGGGTAGCAGTTTTACCAGAAATTTCTTTCTGGGACCTAATGAGTTTATTGAATGTCTGTTTGCAAACCTGATGATACTTCAGTATTTCTGTGTTGTTAAGGTGGTTAAGGTTCACCTTAGAGATAATTTAATCACTTTTGCTTTTTTGCTTTTTTTTGGGGGGGGGTTGGCATTAAGAGAAATGTGACTATGCGAGTTCAATGGCGCCTAAGTACCATATCGCCTGTGAATGTTGGTTGGTGGGTGATGCTGAAAGCCTCAGGCTTGAGCTTTTACTGTGGTCCCATGAATGTGTTTCTGTATCTATAGAAGCCATTCAGGCCACAGAAAGGGCTATCTAATTGTGGGCCTGCCAAGGAGAATGTGCTGCTTTAATTTAAATTGTTTGGTAAATTATCTGGGAAGCCAAAGTTGTCTTAGAACAGCATTTTTGGCCTATGAAAGGAGCGGAAGATGGAGTATATCATTTATGTATGTGTTTTACCATTTCCTGCTTTATTATTAGGTATGTCCTCTAGAAAGACCTGAGAGCAGACTTGAGAGCCAAATCTCAGTTGAAAATTGGGACTTCACACAATTCTGCTTTAAAAGTTGCGTTTGGAACAGTTCTTATTGTTAGGGAGATCTTGAGGCAATACCAAATGCTGCTGCCTCTGTGATGGCTCATTTTGCTTCTTCCAGGAGGCCTGTGCCCTTCAATATTACTTCTTGATACTGTGGAGGATCCTAGGAATTTTGCCACCGTCAAAGACGTACGTGAACCAGCTGGCCATGAACTCTCCAGAGATGAGTGAATGTGACATCCTACACACTCTGCGGTGGTCTTCTCGCCTCCGGATCAGCTCCTATGTCAACTGGATAAAGGTACCACAGTGTAATACAGAGCTTTCTGCTAAGTGGTATTAAGTCCAGTGCCTCTGTGCTTCTGGGAACTTTTAAATGTGAGCATAATGAAAGCTTTAGACTCTGTCCGTATTGATCTCTTGAACATGTTTTTATTGCTTTCCAAATAGGATCACCTTATCAAACAGGGAATGAAGGCTGAACATGCTGGTTCTCTCCTAGAGTTGGCATCTACCAAGTGCAGCACAGTGAAATATGATGTTGAAATTGTAGAGGAATACTTTGCTCGACAGGTGTGTTCGTTTTGGATCCATAATGACAGAATTTGGCTTCTGCCATAGCCTTTTGCCACAGCTAATTAATATCTTGGGTGTTTTTAAAGATCTCGTCATTCTGTAGCATCGACTGTACCACCATCTTGCAGCTCCATGAAATTCCTAGTCTGCAGTCCATATATACCCTTGATGCTGCTATCTCGAAGGTCCAGGTCTCTTTGGATGAGCATTTTTCTAAGATGGCTGCTGAGACCGATCCTCACAAGTCGTCTGAAATCACCAAGAACCTACTTCCAGCCACGCTGCAACTCATTGACACCTATGCATCATTCACTAGGTATGATGGGCTGCCTGCCCAGAGATGGCAGGTAAAGGGAACTTTAGATCCTTGGGTGATTTCTTTCTTTAGGAGCCTGAAAATTCCTCAATTTGAACTTTGTATCTAAGTACTATTCACTTGGCAGATTCCTAAGGATTTCAGAATTTTATATTTTTTGTTTATATTAGCTTAGGTTTCTTTTTCTCCCCCCCCCCTTGGTATAATGTTTCATCCTCTAATATGAAGGGGTGTCTGATGAGAGAGTTTTCAAATAGTTCAGGAAGAGTCAAGAGGAAGTTTAATTTTTATAAATTTTAAAATATTTTCTAGCATGTTACTTGTAGGATACAAAAAAAGATAATATAATTTTTCCAAACACTGGCATTTGTTATGAACTTAGATGAAGCTCTTTAAATGCTATTTAATGTCATGATATGTAGTTAGAGAAGAATTCTTAATGAGTTAGAATATTTTGAAACCCAGCCCTTTCTATAATAAACGTGGCAAGTTCCATGCCATGCAGATTTGTTTGTTCTTAATTGATATTTAAATAGTTTAGATTTTATTTTCAGTGTATAAAAATTGGGAGTTTATTCACTATTCAAATTTTTTCTTACATAGGAAGAACTTGCAGAGCTGGACCTGAATTCCCACATGTCAGTGATAGATTGGAGCTGAGGAGTTACTACCCCTTGTAGCCTCTCTCCTGAGCCGCTTTAAGCTCGATCACTTTATCTGGTTCCTGTAGGGTTTCACTGTTCTAGGGGGCTTTTATGCTGAAAGGGACTTGGATCGTTGTAAAACTTAACATCTTATAGTGTAAATGCCTTGCAGTAGAGAAGGTGCTGTTGCTTAAGACAAGATTTTTGAACAAATCCAAGCAATAAACATGAGTAACACATACGAGTGCTTGCCCTGGATCCAGTGGTTTTTTAGGTGCTAGGGGCACAGCAGTAGCAATGCTAAGTCACTGCCCTCTGAGAGCTTATTGGCTCTAATCAGGCCCATTGGGCTAATACTTTATAATGTGGGCTGTTAATAGATGTTCCTGGGCAAGTAAGTTCATGAAGTACTGGGTAAATAAAACAGTTTTTTTTAAAAAAAGAATGTAATGCTTTCCAGAGCCTTTAATGTACACATTGCCAATCTTCTGGGGCCCGAGGGCGGGGTATTTGCTGTTATCCAAAGTCACAGGTCCTAGAATTCTTATGAGAGCACTGAAGGGCAAGAGCTGTCCACTGTGTTTAATAGGTTAGGAAACTGAGATACAGGTTTTTCAATTTGTCTAGACTAGAATTAGTTTCTCCTAACTATAATGGGTGTGGATTTACTCAGCTTTCACATATCCCTCTATTTTTTCCTCAGAGCTTATTTGCTACAGAACTTTAATGAAGAGGGATCCACTGAAAAACCTTCCCAGGAGAAATTGCATGGCTTTGCTGCTGTTCTGGCTATTGGCTCTAGTAGGTGCAAGGCAAACACTTTGGGTAAGTGAAGGTACTTTTGAATAATAACTGTTATTACTAGTACGTCCACTACTACTACTTCTCTCCCTCGCTACCTGTCTGCTGGCATTTACCATTAATTGGAGCCTTCTGTGTGTCAGACATAGAGAGGTTTATCTGTTTTGAGCTTCATAATAACTCTATGTAGTAAATGTTTCTTAGAGAAATTATTCTAAAGCATTAGATGCTTTTGTTGTGAGCCCAGATCTTTTTTCTTTTTTTTTTTTTTTTCATTTATAGAGGTGAGGGAGACTAGCAGGCTACTGCTTTGTGTTTGGGAAAACCTTTTCTCCCCATGTTAGGAAGGACTGAGTAGAAATTTAGGATGGGAATCAAAAGGACTTGAACAGGACTGCAGTTAAGTGCAGTAGTTACCCTTTACAATTCTTAGCTGTTTGTATTTTTCTGATTTTCAAGCCTTAAATACCACTTTGATGTTTTGATATTCTCACTTTTAGAAATTAAATTACTCTACTTCCTTGAATGCTATTCTTAATATGCATTAATGATTTTATCCTGGGTCGGTAGGTGTTTGTCCATGCTTGTCTGCTCTTAAGATTTATCTAAGGAGAAAAGGGATCAACGCATTACTTAGTCATAGAAAGTGTAGCAGATGATTTATAGTGATTTTAGCCTGACTTATAATGACTTGCCCTGCCCTTACTTTGTGTCTTGTTTTCAGTTGTCTTCTTTACTTGCAAGATAGGAAAGTGAATATGATGAGAAATGAAAACCTTACTATTGAGATTGTTAGCTATTAAGCAATTAGCCAGTTCTTGGACATAGTACAGCTATTGAAATATCCATCTAAGCTATCTTAGTAATTGTTTTGACAGCCTGGGCTGTGGTGCTTCTTTCTGCATTTGGGCTTGTCTTTTAAATGCTGTGAGCTATTCTTTCTCTCTTATGATGATCCCTTGTCCTTTCTGTTGCTTCCAGGTCCAACTCTGGTTCAGAATTTACCGTCATCGGTGCAGAGTGTGTGTGAATCCTGGAACAACATCAACACTAATGAGTTTCCTAACATTGGATCTTGGGTGAGTCTCTCTTTCCAGAAGTAGAAATGTAGGACACTAGCCATTCTGTGTTCTGTTCTTTAGGCTTAAAGTAGCTACCAAGAGATCTTCGAATCCTGCGATAGTATTTGCTATGGCAGAATCAGTAATCAAAACTTTAGATTTTCATATGGGACCCATATGGTCCTTTTACCAAGAAGTCTGTTACAGGATGACCGACCACTTTATTACTGTGAGCCTGTTTCTTCAGTTAAAGTGCCTAACACATTATCTGGCACATGAATTTTCAGTAAATGTTAACTGTTTTTTTCTAGGTTATGTCAAGAGCATGCTCCTCTTATAATATTATGGGGTAGCTTTTAGGTTCTCTAGGCTTTTAGAAGACTGTTGAGTCTTCTCTCAGTTTACTTGATCTTTGTCTCTGCTCTACTCAGATTACCTTTATGAACAGATTATTCTGTTATAGTTCTTTGAAAAAGCCAAGTATTATAATCTTGTTTTTCCTGCTTTGTAATTGTGACTTTGGTTTACGTCACTTGGAGCTATAGTACAGTACAGAATAATTAAGATATTTGTAATGGAGACCTAGATGCATTGCAAAATCCATATCCTTCTCAGTTATTAGAGATGATAGTTTTCATGTTGAACATACAGTGGACCGTTGAACAACATGGGTTTGAAATATGCAGGTCCACTTATACATGGATATTTTTCAATTGACCTGTTCACTTCAGTGGACCTGCACAGTGCAAATCCATATTGTTCGAAGCTCATCTCTGGGGTTGGAAATCCATGTGTGTGGAGGGCCAATGGTAGTTACATGCAGATTTTTGTGCGGGAGGTCGGTGCCCCTAACCCCCAAGTTGTTCAAGGGTCACCTGTAGTATATTCTAATGTGGAAAGTGGTATTGAGTATCTAAACTTCGTACTAACTAAATATTAACTTTAACCTTTAAAGTTTTAACTTCCTACTAACTAAAATTTATTAACTGCTTCCACCACTCCAGCCCACCTTCCTGGGATGAACAGTAGTGTCAACTGAGCAGAGCCATTGTGTATAGATCTCACCAGGGACTTAGTTTGTGTTGGCTTAGTTTCTTTTTTCTCCCATGTGAGAATTTTATCCTGGGTGGGTAGATGCCTGTCCATACCTGTTGCTTTGCCTCCTTTCAGCGCAATGCCTTTGCCAATGACACCATCCCTTCGGAGAGTTACATCAGTGCTGTGCAGGCTGCTCACTTGGGGACTCTTTGTGGCCAAAGTCTGCCCTTGGCTGCTTCCCTGAAGCACACCCTCCTCTCACTGGTCAGACTGACTGGGGATCTTATTGTGTGAGTACCTACTCCATAGCCCAGAGTGCTCTCTGCACCTGTATACTGTCCTGGCTAAAGAAAGGCAGTTTTTTTTTTTTTTTAAAGTTTATTTTATTTCAAGTATATAGTACATGGGTTAGACATATATGTATATGTACATATGTGTGTATATATATATATGTGTGTGTGTGTATATATGTGTGTGTGTGTGTGTATATATATATATATATATATATATAGTTTATAAAACGATTCTCTGATTGCTCTTTCTCTCCTCTGATTTTCCACCTAGCCATTACATTAATGCTAGCTGCATTCAAGGCAGGGTTTTTAAAATAGCTGTATAATAATGCTTTTCATGCATTTTTCTATAGCAAAGAAAGCCTGTTGCTTTAGAGTATGAGCAATTACCTAGAATGATTTTTAACTTAGATCTAAAGGGCAGTAGAGTACCTCCTCCCCTTTGTGTTAAGTATTTTTCAGAAAAGTTACAATGACTTTAAAGCGCATTGTGATTTGGAGGTGCTTTGGGTTTAAATTTTAATGTTACAGTGATGTATTTGAAATCATATTTCTCCTGAATCATTGTGGGAGTTAGACACTGCCATCTGGGGACTAGGGCAGGCCATGGAGGGACTATTTTGTCTTCCTGTACATAGGTCATGGGTAAAGTCCTATATCACATTGCCTTAAAAGAGATCCAGATTCCTGGCGTTTCTTCTAGAAAAGTTATGTGGGATGGGTTACTAGCTTGGGTTTTAGTTGATTTTATTTTCTGAATACTATAAAATACATTTTATTTCTTTAACATTTTAATATGTGGATTTTTCATATGGAAATGAATTTTGCTTCTGATATAATAGTGAAAAAAAAAAGAATGTGAGATTGTATGATTACATCTAAAAAACAGTTATCAAAAGAAAAAAAGACTGGAATAAAAGTTTTTTCTATCAATAATGATCGAATTGCCATATCACCCCCTAGCAGCTGTTTGGAAGATATATTCACTAACTTAGTTCCATTTTTTTTGCTGCAGTTGGTCCGATGAGATGAACCCACCACAGGTAATTCGGACCCTGCTCCCCCTTCTTTTGGAGTCGAGCACTGAGAGTGTCGCTGAGATCAGTAGCAACTCCCTTGAGCGCATCCTGGGCCCGGCAGAGTCTGATGAGTTCTTGGCTCGTGTTTATGAAAAGCTGATCACTGGTTGTTACAACATTCTGGCCAATCACGCAGATCCCAATAGGTGAGCCTGCTTGAGAACGGTCAAGTTCCTGTGACCTGCTGCTGCCACCAATGAAGTGGACCAACACTGGCTTCTTTATGTCATTAATTAAGAGCTGCTTCTTGTGCTTTTGAACAGAAAGTTCTGTACTTGTGTGCATTTTATGTTCCTGTGGACATGGATGAAAGATTATTTGGAATCCTCTTTAATGGTTAATTCTTAGGAATAAGCATTAAGAAATGGAAGACTTAAATGTTCAGATTTGGAAACTTTAAATAAGTCAACAGATGTTTATCAAGTGCTATACTAGATGCGGTGAAGTGTACAAAGAAACTTGATAGAATTTCTAATAGTTTTGTGACCGTGCTTCTGAGATGGGTGGTCTGTGGAATTAGGAGGTCTTGTAACATTGTTTGACTTTGACAGTTTAGATCTTGTTGTTGTAGGTGTGCCCTAAAGAATAGTCGAGTAAGTTGCAGTTTTACCCCACTGAGAATCGATAAATAAAGGGTCTAAGTATTGGGATTTCTGATCTTTTTGTTGTTGAGGAGACCAGGTTTTCATGATGGGCTCCTTTTTTTCCCTTCCTTCCCTCGTCCCTCCCTCCCCGCTACCCGTCCTTCCTTCCTTCCTTCCTTCCTTTTTAGCAATGAAGCTTTGGACTTTTAGCCATTGACTACATTGGTTACCTCAGATTTTAGGAGTTTTGTTTGTACAGTTTAATTTATCAAATTTTATTGAGCTACCTCTGCTAAGCTTCGACGAGACAAAATTGCTTATTACCTTCAAGGTTTAGTCATAAACTTTGAGTTTTTAAAAATGTATTTAAAAATAGACCTTATTTTTGGTAGTTAATTTTTCTTTTTGATCCTCAGTGGGCTGGATGAATCCATCTTGGAGGAATGTCTCCAGTATTTAGAAAAGCAACTGGAAAGTAGCCAGGCTCGTAAAGCCATGGAGGAATTTTTCTCTGACAGGTGAGCTGTATTTTGATTTATTCGGCGAACATTTTTTTGAATGCCTTCTGAAAGCAAGGAGCTATAAATGTTGATTTAAGTATTCATTCTCAGGGAATACTTTAGGCCTGCTTAGATGTACAAACAGTACCTTGGGGAGGACTTAGGTTAATTGCTGACTCCTTGAGGTTGTTGATGAGTTGACTCCATGAACACCTTGTGTTGTTGACTCACAAATGACCAGTTCCCCTAGAGGAGATGAGATTGTGAAGAAATAGAAACGGATGGCTTAATGTGATTCTTTCAATTTTTCCCCCCCCCGCCTCCCAGTGGAGAACTTGTGCAGATCATGATGGCAACAGCCAATGAGAACCTCTCTGCTAAATTCTGTAACCGAGTTTTGAAATTCTTCACCAAACTCTTCCAGCTGAGTGAGTGACAGCTTTTAGTAATCTTCTTATGGGAACTTTGATGTCCGGCTAATACTTTGCATATCTTCTGCCCAAGTGTAACTATAGCATGAAAATGCTAACAAGTGGAGAGAATCCCTCAGAGAAAGTTTGGAAGGAAGTTGAAAACTTGCTTGAAGCCTTTGCCCTTTCCTGGCTCACAATTTGCACCGTCCTTCTTTTCCCCCTGCCCTCCTTCATTGACGTTGGCCTCTTGATCTGTCCCTAGCTGAGAAGAGCCCTAACCCGAGCCTTCTGCATCTCTGTGGCTCTCTGGCACAGCTGGCTTGTGTGGAGCCTGTGCGTCTCCAGGCCTGGCTCACCCGCATGACTACATCACCCCCCAAAGATTCCGATCAGCTGGATATGATTCAGGAGAACCGGCAGCTGTTGCAGTTATTGACCACATATATTGTTCGGGAAAACAGGTAGAACTGCATTTATGTCATATTTCCCCAACAACTCCAAAAATTGAGAGCATTTGCCAGCTGTCTTTCCTTTAAGCATCAGTTGTTAGCATTTTCTGTGATTCCATAGCTCCCTTCACTAGGCTCAAGGAGTCTAGTAGAGCTTGATTTTTCCCATAGAAAAATGGCAATGACTTGACCTGTCACTTGTAGCATAGGTGAATGTTTTGTGTTCTAGTAGCCCAAGTCCAATGTATTTAATGTTTAAATTAAAACGTCCTTTAATTACTTTTAAAAATTTAGAGGTATATAAAGTCAGATTCCTGTTGATTACTCACCAATTTGCTATTTGTTTTTTACCAGCCAAGTTGGGGAAGGTGTATGTGCTGTGCTTTTGGGTACCCTGATCCCCATGGCAACAGAGATGCTGGCCAATGGTGATGGAACTGGTTTCCCTGAACTCATGGTTGTGATGGCCACCCTGGCCAGTGCAGGTCAAGGCGCTGGCCATCTTCAGCTTCATAATGCTGCTGTGGACTGGCTGAGTAGATGGTAAGATGAAATTGGAGGAACCATCCATAGGTTGCAGCATTGCTCTTAGATCAAAGGGGATGAGTAATTACAGGTTATTTTCTTTTTAGCTCAGAGTGAGTATAAAAGAAACTTGGACTCTTTCTCTGCCTTTTTATTGAGGGTTGAGGGAGTAGACAGTAATTCTGTTCACTTTAAACTTAATCTTCATTGTTAGTAGGGTTTCCTGTTCATTATTCCTAGAAGTCTTGGGGAAAGTGTACCAAGTGTCAGTGATAAGGCCAGAGCACTCCAGATCTCTCATTAGTTTTCTAAGAATGTCTTTGCTTCACAGTGTCCACAAACAGATGCAAGATTCATGAAGATGCTTCTTTTCTTTGGTTCCTTAGATGATTTTGTCCCCCCCCCCTTTTTTTTCCTTTGGGACAGCAAGAAATACCTGTCACAGAAGAATGTGGTTGAAAAACTGAATGCCAATGTAATGCATGGAAAGGTAAGAAAAGTGAGGTGTGACAACAGTCAGGGAGTGATGATTCTGTTTGTGGTCAGGTGGAAGGCTCTCCTTTCCATTGGCTTCTGTCTTATGGCTGCCCTACATTCTCAAAGACTTGAAAGTGTGTCTTTGCTAACTGCATGCTCTCAGACTTCTTTTGAGTGGCAAGAGGTGATAGGAAGGAAACATTTTGGTAAACAAACAGCCACCAGAATCCTTCTTAAAACATTGTGAATTCCTGCTATTTTTAGATAACAATATGCTATAGAAAACTGCCCCCTGCTCTTGCACTGGAACTGTCCTCTCTTGAGTAGGTATTATATGGGGTTACAGACTACCTTTTCAGCGCCAGTTTGGATACTAGAATTGTTTACCTTGCCTGAAGGTTCAGGTCACTGTGCTGAGAAAAGGAGTTTGAATCTGACAGAAATTTGCATTGAGGCATAGCCCCCACCCCCACCCCCACCCAACTCATAAACCTGACAGAGATGGCTAAACAGGTAATTCATCTTTGAGACCCACCACATCACTGATTCATTTCTTTCTCTTTTCTTGTTAATCTGTATCCTTTCAACTCTGAGCTGTCAGAATACATAGTGGAGAACTAAGACATTTGCGGCTTTAATGCCAGACTGTTGGGGGTTTTAGGCAAGCATGAACTACCTGCAGTGGTTTGCTTATCTCTGAAGCTATTCCTCCTCTACTGCATTAATTCAAACCCAGAAATTTAAATGTCTTTCACTAATGGTTAAAAAAAAATGCTAACAATAGGAAAAATGCTAATGAGTGCTTATTTGTGCTTTTAATCTAGATGCTGCTTGAATGATTTTTGTTTCCATTTTTACTCTATTTTCCTGATTTTGATTTTGTAATATAAAGAGTTACCTTTGTGCTTAAAAATAAATGAATGCACAGTAATTCAGTGCAATTTATTGACCGGCCTTATGTGGTCATAGTGCTGAGAGCTGGAGAAATAATTAGAACATGTTTTTTTGCTTTGTTCCATTTTTGCTTTTATACCATTCCTCTGAAATTGAGCTTTATTGGGAAAAGCTTGAGAAAACAAGTTTACATATTAATGAAATACAAAGAACGGAGGTTTCAGTGGAATGGTGGTCTTCTTTTTTAGCATGTGGTAGTCCTGGAGTGCACATGCCATATTATGTCCTACTTGGCTGATGTCACCAATGCCCTGAGCCAGAGTAACGGTCAAGGTCCAAGTCACCTCTCAGTGGATGGGGAAGAGCGGGCCATTGAGGTGGACTCAGACTGGGTGGAGGAGCTGGCAGTGGAAGAGGAAGACTCCCAGGCTGAGGATTCGGTAAGTACCGAGTAACCGCCAGGGTAGCCCCGCAGCCTAACTACTGACTGCACTTGCATAGCTCTTGCTCACAAGCCCTTGGATTTCTCTTCTAGCCCCTTTGAGCTTCAGAGCTTTTCCCAGTCCTTCCTGCTTTCTCTCAGCTTACCTGATTAATGCCAGAATGATCTTTCAGGCCTGCGGAGCAAGCCGTAGGGACCTAATCTCTTGGGGGAAAGGACTATTTAATAAGCATATGCCTTCTTCCATCCAGAGTCAGTTATTCTACAATTTCTTAATTTTTGCATCCAAAATGGAGTTTCAGGGATGAGGTTTTTATGGGAATGGTATGAGCTCCTTTGTGGAAAAAGCATAAGCTTTCTCTTTTTCTTAACCACAAAGCTTTAAGGTCTCACCTGAAGTTGCAGCACATTCATAGCCTGCAAGCCATTTCCAACTGACATAGGTTTCTCTTGGTCGTTTATGAGTTGACTGTTTACATAGGGTGTGTTTTTGTGGGTGTCTGTGTGGAGGGATATGTTTCTAATTAAAAAGATTTATTATCTTTGAAGGATGAAGATTCTCTTTGCAATAAACTCTGTACTTTCACCATCACTCAGAAAGAATTCATGAACCAGCATTGGTAAGAATAGCTCTTCCTTCTAGGTAAGGGTTTGCCAGGCCTTACTTGTTGGGACTTGGGGCTCATTTGCTGGTTTTTGTTCTTCGTAGGTACCACTGTCATACCTGCAAAATGGTCGATGGGGTGGGTGTGTGCACAGTGTGCGCCAAGGTGTGCCACAAAGATCATGAGATTTCTTATGCCAAATATGGGTCCTTCTTCTGTGACTGCGGAGCCAAGGAAGATGGCAGCTGTTTGGTGAGAGAGTGGAACATTTGCTGGGCTATAAAGGGTGACTTGCCTGTGATGAGGGAATGCTTAAGCCACACTGGGAAATTGCCATATTATAATGGCCTGGGTCTAGGAGTAAATTCTGGTTCTATCACTGATTGTGGCTTCACATAGAATGCCAGAGCTTGTTAGAACTTGAAGGGTCTTTGGAGGTCTTGCAGTTTTTTCTGAGACCCCCGCTATGATTTTAGATGTTATAATCAAGACCTCCTGCTGTGAGTGGATAAGTATTAGATATTAGGTGAATACCATGGAGGTTAGAATTCAGACTTTTGGGTGTCATTTAAATGGCTAGCCAATTTCTCTTTCGAGTCAGATTTTCTTCCAAGATCTTAGGCAGTATTTCACCTGTGCTTGTGGCAAGAGCTTAGGGCCTCTGATGTTTTCTGTCCCTAGGCACTGGTAAAGCGAACACCTAGCAGTGGCATGAGCTCCACCATGAAGGAGTCAGCATTTCAGAGTGAACCCAGGGTTTCTGAGAGTCTGGTGCGGCACACTAGCACGTCTCCAGCTGACAAAGCCAAAGTCACCATCAGCGATGGAAAGGGTGCTGACGAAGAGAAGCCCAAGAAGAGTAGCCTGTGCCGCACAGTGGAGGGCTGCCGGGAGGAGCTGCAGAACCAGGTGGGCTTTGATGGCGCCCAGCACCGTGGGCAGAGGGCGGAGCCTGGCAAGGTGGTTCATGAGCAGACAAAAACTCAAGGCTGTCCTCGCAGCTCTGCTGGTGGGACTTGGAGTTATTTCTCCTTTCTCTAAGTTTACTCATTTCCACAGTGTGAACATAAATAAATAGTACGTGTTGTCAGTCATTCCTCATAGGGAAGAATGTATGACTGTGGGGTATTGTGGGGGTTTGTGGGAAGGTAAATTTTAATTGTCTAATCCTCTAGAATACCCTTTGTTGCCCAGGGTTCCTAATCTGAAGCATAGAAAATGATTCGAGTAATTATTTTCTCAATTTTCCCAAGGATGGCACATAACTAAAAACCATTTTGGCTTCGTAGGAGAGAAGATGCTAATTTTGCATGATGGTTGTGTTCGAGCATTAGGGTATCTCAGTGGGACTCCTGCTTTAGAAAGATTGCTCTAGAGTTAGTAGCATAGTAACTTATTGACTGGAATCAAATCCAGGATTATAGAGAGAATGAGATGATTCTCCATGATGGATTCTGAAGGCAAGATTATTATGTGTAGGACCCGTTATTTTCCTGTCTCTTTTTTTTTTTTCACTTAAGTATTTGGATTTTTCTCAGGCCAATTTCTCCTTCGCTCCTCTCGTGTTAGACATGCTCAATTTCCTCATGGATGCCATTCAGACCAACTTTCAGCAGGCTTCTGCTGTGGGGAGCAGCAGCCGGGCTCAGCAAGCCCTCCGTGAGCTGCATACGGTGGACAAGGTGGTTGAGATGACAGACCAGCTGATGGTGAGTGTGTGACAGGGTCAGGAAGTTAGATGGGTTTAGGAACCAGCAAGCTTACTGGGATGCCAGAGTGTGCTGGATACTGTGAGGACTATCCTTAGAACAGTCAGTCCCTGGCCATTCAGAACTTAGAATTTAAGATATTAGGACATCCAATGTGAAAATCAGCATATGAGATGTGTCTTCAAAAAGAGTCATTTGGACTAACCCAGCGAATAAGTCCCCTTTTCAGACCACATAAATAAATGAACCACCAAAATGTGAGGATCTTCATTCGGAGGCAATTCCAATAGTTGGAAATTTATTCTATGTATAAATAGAAAACCTCCTTACTACATCTCATCCCTGGCAGCTCATCTGCTTGTAAAGTTTGCTTTGCTTTGAGTAACTTTCCTTTAGCTCCTCATTTGACTTGGTTTATAAATTATAAGTCATGATCCCCTTTAAAACCTGGCCTCAGCCCTAAATAGGACTTCCACTGGGGCCTGCATGGCCTCTTTAGTGGAAAATAAAAGAGAAATGTAAAAGTAAATAAGGTACATGACTAGATCTCATATAGTGATTGTTTTTAAGGGAAAAATATTCACTTGGAAATTCACACACGTACATATACACATTTTGGTATTTTACTAAAAATCAGTTATAGTTTTATACAGCAGTTACACAGTAGTATAAAAGATATTTTGTGAATTCATGCCTTTAAAACAGGAATGTAAGGAGTAGAACACACTGTGTGATCCAGTATATGTTCCCATTACTCTACAAACAAATAGACAAATGAAAACAGTCACAGTTTTAGAGTAGTGTTTTTTAGACTTTTAGATATTAAAGATGAACCTGAAAAATATTGGCGTGGCATTGGTAAATTTGCCAGGTTAGATCAATGAAAAAAAAAATCCTATTATTTTAACATTTTTTTAAGGCTGATACTTTTTATTAAGTAAATTTAGCTTTATGAAACGTTCAGTACATTGTTCTTATTGGACTGACAATGACTTTAAAAATTTACCTGTGTCCATGGATTAGAGATTAGAGTCCACTGCTTTCGAATGACCAACTGCAGAGTCTCAGTCATCTGAAGAGTGTACAAATCTACTTGATCTTGTTTGCCTTATTCCTGCCTACTCTCTCTGCTTCCCTCTTTGCCAGGTTCCCACCTTGGGCTCCCAGGAAGGTGCCTTTGAGAATGTTCGGATGAATTACAGTGGAGATCAGGGCCAGACTATTCGACAGCTAATCAGCGCCCATGTGCTCAGGCGGGTGGCTATGTGTGTGCTCTCCTCGCCCCATGGGCGCCGCCAGCATTTGGCTGTCAGCCATGAGAAAGGCAAGGTGGGTCTTCCAATTCCTTCTCGCTCATTTTAGGTCTTGCTCGTCTTAAGTGCTAAGTAAAACAGGTAGATGACTATGCTCAGGTCGGCCATCTGGGAAAGAGTCTGTTGGGCTCCAAGAATGCTTTAGGGAGAGTGCTCAGTGAGTGTTTCTACCTGAAGCCTGAGTTACTTGATTAGATTTATATACAATCTGGCTAGAACAAAGACTCTCAGTAGTAAATTCCCATTCAGAACATAGCCTTTAAGCCCCTGGGGAAAGATGATGGATGACCAGCAGTTACCCAGCACAGGTGGCTCCCAGTCTTGCCTAGTTTGGTCACTGGAATGCACAAGCCGAGAGGTAATAGTCTTTGTAGGAAGGCTTAGTGTTTCTTATTTAGTTCTTCCCTGGCCTCAGCCATCTGAGGACACAGGGAAGTTTATATGTCATGTTGTAGAAGTTGGTTGAGTGGTGGGTATCTTAACTCACATTTCTGTATTCTGGTTTCATCATCAGTAAAGTTGTTTTAGCTTTATCTTAAGTGAAAAACTAGAGATGAATAGTCCTCATAACAGTTCAAAAATACCTTTAAAAACATTTTTGTTGAGAACTAGAAAGGATATAGTACATAGGAATTATTTATTTTTTTGAACTGATTATACAAAGAGAAATTGGTTTTATTGCTCATGTTTGGTCCTCACTAGAAGCAGGAAATGAAAGACACTCCATACCTTTCATCCAGGAGAAACGGAGGCTGATATTGGCTGAGGATTTTCCTAAGAGGCTTATCCACAATAAACGCCTGCAAACTCGTATCTCTATTGGAGAAGCTTTTGTTTTTGCTCTGTGTTCTTTGAAGACTAGGGTTAAGAATAAATTGGTAATGGTTCTTTGCAGATCACTGTTCTGCAGCTCTCCGCACTGCTGAAGCAGGCAGATTCCAGCAAAAGGAAGTTGACTCTGACCCGCCTGGCGTCTGCCCCAGTCCCCTTCACTGTGTTGAGCCTCACTGGGAATCCCTGCAAGGAGGACTACCTGGCCGTGTGTGGGCTAAAGGTAACAGTCCTGATCCAGGATCACCACCTACAGCTATGGATCCTAGTCATCTTCTCTCTCCTGTTCTCAGCACTACTTTTTCCTATTTGTTGATGAGCTTAAACTTTATTAAAAGTCACTGGAATGCAAAAGAAATCTTTCTCTGAATTTCTTCCAGATTGCTTTTATAATGGAAATAACCTTTGCGTGCTCTTGAAACCTGAGTGTGTTATTAGTCTGAATACTATCTGAAGGAAGGGAATATTAGGGAAGAAAAGGAAACGTTAGAACTCTGAAGTGATTAGCCTATTTCCAAATCATCTCTTAACCATTCTGTTCCATAAACCGTGCCCAGGACTGCCACGTGCTGACGTTCGGTAGCTCAGGCTCCGTTTCGGATCATCTAGTGTTGCACCCCCAGTTGGCAACGGGGAACTTCATCATCAAAGCCGTGTGGTTACCTGGTTCACAGACTGAGTTAGCGATTGTCACCGCAGACTTTGTCAAGGTACAGTAACAGCTCTTTGATGATGTGGTTTTAGAATGATTTTGCCTCTAAATCCAGAATGTCTGATCTCCATTGTGTGCTAGTTTCTCCCAGAAATTAAAAAAAAAAAAATTCTGACATTCATTCCCTTTGTTATATTGCTGATAATGATAGGAGCTTTCTGTGTGTAGGCAATATGAAATCAATTCTGGTTCTGTCCCCGCTATACCAAGTACACGGGTGTTACTGTACTTGTTACAGAATTTATTGATGTGTGTATCTGTTCTACTCATTCCTTGAGGGAGAGTAAAAAGATACTTTATTCATCTTTATATGCTCAGTGCCTGACATTTATAGATGCTGTTGAATGGAGGATGAATGCCCATTACTCACAGATGCAGCTCTTCGGATTCACCAGGATAATTTGGGGATGGAGCTGACATAGGTCGCCCTTATTTTTTCTTTGTTCCATTCGTCCTGCAGATTTATGATCTGTCTGTTGATGCCTTGAGCCCAACCTTCTACTTTCTCCTGCCGAGCTCAAAGATAAGAGACGTTACCTTCCTCTTCAACGAGGAGGGAAAGAACATCATTGTTATAATGTCTTCAGCTGGGTACATCTATACTCAGCTCATGGAAGAGGCCAGCAGTGCCCAGCAGGGACCCTTCTATGTCACTAACGTTCTGGAAATCAACCATGAGGACCTGAAGGTTAGAGCAAATGTTGCCAATTCCTTCTTTTCCAGATTTAATTAGCCTAGCAGCTCTTCTATTCTTTCTTCTTCTAACTTTTTACCTAACTAGTAGCAAAAGGTCTTGTCCTTTAGGGCTAAACCGATCCAACTAGACGTTTCTTTGTTCTCACGTATTTTTAAGGTTTACCCACAGGGTAAATCATGTTTAGACTATGAGAGCCCATAATCATGATTTAAAAGTAATAACCAGCAAAACCGGAAGCTGGTACCCAAGACAACATGAGAAGTTAATGCAGATGTTGTGATTTGTCCTGACAGGACAGTAACAGCCAGGTGGCAGGTGGCGGTGTGTCTGTCTACTACTCCCACGTGTTGCAGATGCTGTTCTTCAGCTATTGTCAAGGCAAATCATTTGCGGCCACCATCAGCAGGACCACCCTGGAGGTGTTGCAGCTCTTCTCCATCAGCATCAAAAGGTGGGAGTGAGCACGTGGCGCTTGGCTTCCACAGTGTCCGCATGAAGAGTAGAGCTCCACCCCCCTCCCAGATACTGTCCGTGGAACTTAACTTTGGGTGAAACTTATTTTTCTAGCAAACCTCTCCCTTCCTGCTAGATATCTTTAAAATCAAGCAGCATCCAGTGTTAACAGATTGGGCTATCCCGCACCATGGAGGACATTAGCTGTAAGAGGCAATTTGGGGGGCCACTGTCACTCAGAAGGAAAAGCTGTAGTCAAGGCAGCAAACCTGATTTTAATGTGATTACTGAGTTTTGAGAAGGGTAAATAAATGTCTCCTGGACACGCTTGCTGTCAAAATGCCCTTTAAGTTGCCCCTTGGGGGATTTATCAGTAAATAGAACATGGTATCAGTAGTGGGGGCATGGTTGGGATTGGGGGAGGCAGAGGCTTCCGTCACATTTCCAGATGAGAGTTGTGTGTCAGGGAGCGAGTCTTTTATTTATGGAAAAGAAAGAAAGGTTTAGGGTTTCTTATTATCTTGTCTGAATCTCCTATTAAAGAGCCATTATAACACTTTGTCTCTGGCTCTGCTTTGTGAATTCCCTGGTTTGGGATGAAATTAAATGGATACTATTTACATATAACTTGATGTACTTGGAGATCCTTAATAGGACAATGGGTCATCAGCCTTAGGCAGCTCCATGGCCCTATATAGTTGGCAACTCCAGGCACAGAGGGTCACCTAGTCCCTCAGACAGTGGAACCCAGCAGTGGAGGTTCTCACCAGAACCCCTGCCAGAGACACACATTGGGCTGTATGAGGGTACATACATGGCTTGGAGTAAAACTGAGGCTTGCGGATAATTGAGTCCCTGGACAAATACATTGCCCCTGGAGTCAAGGATTTAGTGAGGATGGCCTTTCGGTCAAAGAAGGCATTAATAGGTGTTTATTGACACCTAACTATGGCCACTTTTGTCTTCTACAGTTCCAATGGCGGCAGTAAGACATCTCCTGCTCTTTGCCAGTGGTCCGAGGTGATGAACCACCCTGGCTTGGTGTGTTGTGTGCAACAAACTACAGGTGTGCCACTGGTGGTTATGGTGAAACCAGACACTTTTCTTATTCAAGAGATAAAGACTCTTCCTGCTAAAGCGAAGGTCAGTGCCAGATTCTCCTATCACTCGAATAGACTGTGACCCCGATCGAGTTTTATATTTGTGTATTATACTACTTTTGCAACTCTTTCAGTGGAGGTCTGTAAAAGAATTTTGATCCATTTTCTCCTATGCCTTTGCCACCCTTTTGCAACCTGTAACTGATCATGCAATAAATTGCTTCTTTGCCTCTCTCTGTTCTGATCTGTGGGCATGGGAACTAACACCTTCCTTTGTCCTCATCCAGATCCAAGACATGGTTGCCATTAGGCACACCGCCTGCAACGAGCAGCAGCGGACAACAATGATTTTGCTGTGTGAGGATGGCAGCCTGCGCATTTACATGGCCAATGTGGAGAACACCTCCTACTGGCTTCAGCCATCCCTGCAGCCCAGCAGTGTCATCAGCATAATGAAGCCTGTTCGAAAGCGTAAAACAGCTACCATCAGTAAGGCCCCTCCTCAAAAGACTGGTGGGGGAATGGGAGGGGCAGTCTTCTAGATGATGACTCAGAATAGACTTGTAAATATCCATGAAGAATCCGTGACTGTCCTGCTTGCATGTTTTGTAAAGGTAGGGATATGTGCTAGCTAACTTCCCAAAAGCGGATCAAGTTTTCTGAAGTCACCAGTGTTCTTCGTGGCTTTTAGAGATACATTGTGCAAATGGGGATGCACCCACCAACTCTCCACTTCAGGTTAGCCATTCTTAGGTGCTCAGTAAAGAATTATCTCTTGGACCTCATTTGAGAGATTTTTCTCTGGGTTTAGGGAAGATGGTTTGCCTGGTGTGAAGTGCAAGATGAAACTGATTGAGGGGTTGATCCTTCCGTTGGTTAATTTCCCACTGAGTAGTGAAGAACCCACCATAAGTCTCTGAGTTGGACGTCTTGCTATAGACTGATGGAGGTCTCTGCGGGGAGTAAAAGCCTGAATTTAGAAATGAGTGAATCTGGCTAAGCAAAGACCATTTTAGGGATCATCCCGATACCTGAAATTCATTACAGAGTCTGTGTTTGAGATAACGATGCAGCTCATCTTCCTGTAAAGAAATAGTTTCTATTTATTTTGGATAACCAGCTGTGAGAGAACCTAGTATTATTACCTAGCACCAAAATCTGATTTCTTTGTCCTGCTAAGTTATGGGGATAATGACTTATTGGACAGGTAACCACATATAGGCATCATATTGATGCAAACACTAATCCAGAGTTGGTCTGGAAAGGTTAGAGTGTGTGAGTGTGGCCTTGGCTGGGATGGGTTTTTCCCTGTTGACTGGGCACAGAGGTGGTGGAGACTACACTCACTGATGCTCTCTGCAATCTGGTGCTGCTCTCCACAGCAACCCGCACGTCTAGCCAGGTGACCTTCCCCATTGACTTCTTTGAGCACAACCAGCAGCTGACAGATGTGGAGTTTGGTGGTAATGATCTCCTGCAGGTCTACAATGCACAACAGATAAAGCACCGGCTAAATTCCACTGGCATGTATGTGGCCAACACCAAGGTAAGGACTGTGTCAGGTTGGGTTCATTTCCTGGTAGGAGGAATCAAATATTGTGTGCAAACATGTTTCTTTAGAATGCAAGTATGAAGCATATACTCATAGTCTAATCCTTGATTTTAGTTAAATGGTCCCTGGAGTGAATGACTGTTATCACTCCCATGTGGAAGGGCTTCTATTCCAATAGTACCAGCAGGGTTACTGTGCAGGGGACAGCAGGGGCCAGCAGGGGGCGGTTCATGCTGGGGGTTGGGAAGCCTGAAATTGAAGAGAGTCCACTCCCTGCTTCAACGTCCCCATTCTTGGAAGCAAGGAAGTCATTACTGGAGCATTAAAAAGATAATGATCTTGTCTAGGATCACGTTTTGAGACACTGTTAGAGGAAGGTTTACAAGTTTGCACTTAAGAACCTATATTAGTTCTTTGCTGTGTACTTTTCCTCCCTACAGCCCGGTGGCTTCACCATTGAGATCAGTAACAACAACAGCACAATGGTGATGACAGGCATGCGGATCCAGATTGGGACGCAGGCAATTGAACGGGCTCCATCGTATATTGAGATCTTCGGGAGGACTATGCAACTTAACCTGAGTCGCTCACGCTGGTTCGATTTCCCCTTCACCAGAGAAGAAGCCCTGCAGGCTGATAAGAAACTGAACCTTTTCAGTGAGTCAACAGCCCCTGGCACAGGCTGTATCCTTCTCATAGTGGCTGCTGACTTGGGGTCCACTTCTCTGGCTCTCCAGTATTCTGGGAACCCTTTGCTCTACTGATATGTCTGTGGTCTCTGCCGTCATGAAACTCTGAGCTTCGTTTGTGATATAAATGAAGGTGACTGGCAAGGTGACAGGAAAGGAATATATATGAGAATGGGAGTGGTGGAGAAAGGGTAAAAGTCTGCTTCAGTGTTCACTTCTGTAGCCCAGCAGATGGGGCCGCCCGTGTGTTTAGGCAGAGAGGAGGCAAGATTAGCATGTGAAGTTGTGAGGCCTCAGGTCCCACCTGACTGAGGGGTGTTTAGCAGTGCCTTGCCTTTTCATGCTATTGTAAACTTTAAACCCTCTTTACAAATCCCTGAGCCTTTCATAAGCCTGGCATCTTTATTTAATATTTACTGGTCACCTGTCTGATGTTTTTTTCCTAGAAATAGTTGTTAATATACTGATGATGATCTGTGAACAAGGGAGTGCGCAGAGCTTCCTGGGGGTGGAGTGGGCCGTACGGTTCCCTGATAGCACCAGAAGAGCCAATACCTGCAGTGATGGTTTGGGACTCTTTGGAGTGACCTCCTAGGCTTTGTGGTCAGTGGAACTGTTTCTTCACATATTCAGCATGATACAAGATTAAAGTGCTGCCGAAGTCTCAGAGATCAGGTTCCTCTATAACTGTAAAATCCTTGTGATTTGCTCCCTTGCCCACACTAGTGTGGTGTTTGTTTTGGAGATGGTGGTGTTAGCCCTTTAGAGAAGGTGCTTCTTAATGGCTTCTCTTGCTTATTGCAGTCGGGGCCTCGGTAGATCCAGCTGGTGTCACCATGATCGATGCTGTAAAAATATACGGCAAGACAAAGGAGCAGTTTGGCTGGCCAGATGAGCCCCCTGAAGAATTCCCTTCTGCCTCCGTCAGCAACATCTGCCCTTCAAACCTGAACCAGAGCAATGGCACTGGAGAGAGTGACACAGCTGCCCCCACAACCACCAGTGGAACTGTCCTGGAGAGGTACCAGCCCTGGCAGGGGTTGTCTTCTGTTCTCACCATTTTCCATTCTCTCTACAGAACCTGTGTCTTGAGAGAGTCAGCTTCTATTAACTGCCCAGGTCTAGTCTGTGATTTTCAAGTTTTTGCACAAGTCCCCAACACTCAGTATCTCCTTAGTGTGCAGACAAAGCCTGAATGAAAGTGTGCTGAGAGCCATTTGACTCCAGTCTCTGCCCAGGGGCTTCTCTGCCTTCTCTTAAAGTTCAGGTACCCTGAAGAGTAGCCAGAGACTGCTGACTAGAAGATGCTTAAGCCAGTTATAATAGATTAGGATCCAGTCTTGCTGAAATTATAGGGAGAAATCTTCCCTTTCGTTTTGATTTCATCATCTTCTCATCTTTCTCTGCAGCAGCTACTTACATGGCGATAATACTGCTGCAGTAGGTTGGCTGCTCCATCTTGTAGCAGTTCAGAGCCTCCTAGGGCTCCCTCCAGTGGCCTTCTTAAGCATTGCGCTTGGCTTCTTTGTGCTAGGTAGCTAGCTACTGGTTTGCCATGGCAGATGAAGTAACTCATGATGTAAGATGTTGAGTTTCTTACATTGTAAGTCATAAGAATAGTTTGGCTTGGAATCACTGCCTCCCACCAGCAGCCTCCCTCCCCCTTTTCTCTCTCTCTCTTTCCCTTCCTATTCTGTTCTTATATTGTTTGCTTAGGATGTGTTTCCAGGTTTCTGACAAGCTTCAAATTTTTTTCCTTTTTTTTTCTTTGCTTCTCCCCCAAGTTCTGAAACTGAGTCCTTAACCAAGCTGGACCGGTTAGTATGCCCTCTTTCTTTCCTCTGCACGAGTGAATGTGTGTCAGAGAGCAGTGTAACCAATGGTGTGGCTTTGCGTTGATTCGCTTCTGTGGAACAGTCCTCCTGCTTCTTTCTGTTCTAGTCATTGCATGGCGCAGAGCTGTCTCGCGTAAAAGTGGAGTATGCGGAGGGTTGTATGTGCGCACTGGTGCTGGCCGCTTCAGACTCTTTTGGCTTTCTTTCCTTACCCCATCCCTCTCTGCGCCCTCTCTACAGTGGATGAGAAGTGGGGCAGGGGGGGTGAGGGCAGCGGGACAACGGAGAAGTCCTACCATCTGAAAAGCCACCAGAGAGCTTGCTCTCTCCAACTTCATTTTGTGCTTTTGCTCCCTTTTCCCTAGTTCTTTGTTGCCTTCCTCTGCCCCCTGACCTTTTTCTCCAGCTGCCTTCTCAGTACTTCCCCTCTCTGTCCAGAGCGTCAGTTGTTGGGGTGTTGATCTTTTCACTATGCCACGTTAAACTCAGAAGTCGGCCTTGGGGAGCGCATTACTTGATAGCCTTCAGCAGTTGGGTTTCCTTTTCCTTTCCTAAGAAAAAATTGCTCAGGTTTCTAACAGTGCTTTGTAGTACCCTTTACATGTTGGCAGTTGGCATGCTCCTAAAAATACAATTCATGCTCTTCCCCATACTTAGGGACTCATAGGAAGTGCCTCTGTGCATTTTCTAGGAGGCGTAAGTAAAATGTAACCAGGCCTTCCAGTATAAGAAGATGGATTTAACCTTTCCCTTTGTGTATCCCTTTGCCTACTGATTGATGGGCACCTGAGCTTCAGGTCCCATGGCATCAAGACTGTTAAGCCTATCTCAGTGATCCCTGCCACAGGCAGCAGAAGGAAGCACATTGATCCTCTTTGAGGAAGAAAAGCCCTGTCTTTGAGTTACGGATTATGAACATGGCCTCAGGTTGATCTCCGAGCAGGAGCCGGGTTCTGCTGGCCTGTAACAAGGAAACGATATGCATGGTGCCTGTGGCAGGTCTTCTTGTGCTTTGATTTTGTATTTGGCATTCATTAGCTGTCCCCAAGGTCCTCACGACTTTAGTTCGCACGGGCTAAAGCACAAGGCGGAGAGAAGGGTGGTGGTTGTACTCAAGCCAGCTTTTCTGTCTCCCTAGGCTGGTTGTGAGTTCTTTAGAAGCCCTGGAAAGCTGCTTTGCTGTCGGCCCAATCATCGAAAAGGCAAGTTACTTTTTCAAAGTATGTGGAGCTTTCTGAAGAGGCAGGAAGTCAGTGGAGTTGTCAGAGGGCCTGAGGCCTCTCAGCTGAAAGAATATTTATGGTATAATCTTGATTTGCAAAGAAGCTCACAGAAAAGTCTTCAGCTTATGGCCTTATGTCCTACTTTTCGGGTACCCATGATGAGAGTGTTTCTTAGAATAGGATGAGTGCTGGTAAAAGAACACTGTTCTGGGAGTTACGATCTTGGACCCAATTTCTGCACCTGTATTGTGGGAGGTTTATAATTTCTGAAATTCTTTGTTTTGCTCTTTGCAGTCTGTGGAACATGACCTTGCCCTGGGGGGGCTGGCAGGGAGGATGGGGGAGGGCAGAGGGCAGACAGTGCATTCTGCATAGATTTGGCAGGGTTAGTGATAACTCTGCTTTCTTCTGCATCAGGAGAGAAATAAGAATGCAGCTCAGGAGCTGGCCACTTTGCTGCTGTCCCTGCCAGCACCGGCCAGTGTCCAGCAGCAGTCCAAGAGCCTTCTGGCCAGCCTGCACACTAGCCGCTCGGCCTATCACAGCCACAAGGTAATCGTTCCCTCTCAGGGATGCCTTCTGTAGACGTGGAAGTTGGGGTACTGACAGGGAATCAAGTAAGTCTGCTTTTCATAGTGAAGTGAGCTGAGAGAGGATAGCATGAGATTAGACCCACATAGTCTGAGTGTCTCCTGAGAAATCAGTGAACATCCCTGCAAACTGAGGACAAGCCATCAATGGGCTGCTGGTCTTGCATTTATTTTTTTCTGTCATTCGAACAGAATTAGCAAGATTTGGAAAGAGAGGAGAGGGACGTTCAAGTGTGGTGGTTTCTCAGTGGAGGAGAAGGAGGGGAGGGGAGTCATTCAGGAGGTCGGGGCTCCTGGCGTTTTCCCTCTACCAGCTGTGGCACAACCCTAAAATAGGTGTAACTTTCTTATGAGGAAATTGTTGGATGGTCGTTAGGGAAACTCTGAGGGGAACATCTGGGGAGAAGATGTCACCTATAAAAGTAAGTAGTGGCCAAAGGTGCTAAGTTAGACTAGTTTCCATAGATGGAAAAGATGATAGTTAAGATCCACGAGGAAGAACCCAGAGAATTGAGAAATACGAGCTTAACCTGCTGACTATCCAGGAAAGGCAATTTTGGATACAACAATTTTGGGCGATATGAACTTGCAAAGAAGTGACTCTTCTGTAGGAAAGAGATCTGGGATATTGTAGTTCTGGAGAATTGGGTGGTTTCTGATTTTCCTATCATACTTTGATATTCACTTTGTGGCTTTTGATTTTTTTAGTCTTTAATATGTTATACGTTAAAAAGCTTAACTTTGAAAATTTGTTCCAGGTAGTTGGTGGTACTTAACCTATTCTCTTGAGAGGAGGAAGCCATCCTGATAATCTGCTAGTTCTCTCCTCTTTGCTTTAGTCCCCAGCCCTGGCTTGTGGTATATCATCTGTGCCTTCCGTTATAGGATCAGGCCTTGCTGAGCAAAGCTGTGCAGTGTCTCAACACATCCAGCAAAGAAGGCAAGGATTTGGACCCTGAGGTCTTCCAGAGGCTGGTGATCACAGCTCGCTCCATTGCCATCATGCGCCCTAACAACCTTGTCCACTTTACGGAGTCAAAGCTGCCTCAGATGGAAACAGGTGAACTTGGCCTATGTGGCCGTGGTCCTCAAATCCACTTAGCACACTTTCTACACCCTTTCATCCTCTTTTTTTCTCCACTGGCTTCTGACTGACTTCTTGTTCTGAGACGGGGATTTTACCTTCTTGTCTTTATACCTTGTAGGGCTCGTAACATTAGGATTGTATCGTTTTAAGTAAATATGCTTTCCACTGCTTATTCCTTGGATTATCTAGTGCTCTGGACATCAAATTTAATCTGTCACTACCTCTTATGGTCTTCAGGGTAAATTTAAGGTTGGGCCCTGGTTACTTCAAAGTAATAGGGTCATAATCTTTTGCTTTCATGCTGTGTGTTTTTTTTTTTTTTTTTTTTTTTTTGCCAGTGTTTTATTAGTATGTGTAGTGGCCTTTCTCAGTGCTCAATTCTGTTTTTCTCCTCTCTCCTCATGTTGGCTGGGTACCAAACTTGTTTTTCCTTTATCAAATGTAATTGATTGATGCCTTTACAATTCTCTTTTATTTACATGCTCCCATGTGCTGTCATCATTTTGTTCTTCCTTTTAATATTATAGTCCAGGAATTATTCTAGAAAATCTCAGATGTTCCCCTAGTTATTGAAAGTCGAACAGTTGGACCTGAGATCTCTGAATCTGCTGTAAAGATCCTGAATGCTCCCCCTTCTTCTTAATTCTAACATACAATGTTTTTTGTGATATTCCTTTCCCAGACTGTTTTTTTCCTAGATGTGCCTGCTGGAGTCTAGGGATAGTTGGCATATTCATTGGGGCCCCACTTGAAACTCCCTCCCCAGGCAAGCTTCCTTGACCTGAGTTAACCTTAAAACAAATTAAATTCCATCTCCCATTTACCATCGTTAATACTTTTCTTTCTCCTGCTTAGAAGGAGTGGATGAGGGGAAAGAACCTCAGAAGCAGTTGGAAGGAGATTGCTGTAGTTTCATCACCCAGCTGGTGAACCACTTCTGGAAACTCCATGCATCCAAACCCAAGAATGCCTTTTTGGCACCTGCCTGCCTGCCAGGTATCACGTTGAGAGGGAAACTTGAATCTCGATAGATACCGAAGCTTGATATGAGTTCTGTCTTTGAACAGGTCGAACCCTTAGCCATTAGCCTTCGTCATCCGTTTCTTCCAGAATTATTATTTGGGAGATAGAGAAGTGTGTGAAATGAATGCATTGTTCCTGGTAATGGAATGTAGTGGTGTGACAGAGAAGTGGGATTTTCTTGTATTTTTTCGTGTGAGGGTTGACTGTTTCACATAAAGAGACGTGTGTGTGTATCCTTGTGTGTGTAATCATTTTTAAAAAAATACTTGAAAGCTTGATTCAAAACCAGTTCGAAAGGTAAACGTTAAGCATCAACTTTGAGAATTATTTTATTTCTAAGCTACTGCTGTCTTTGGTATCTGACTTCTCACACTGTCCCGAGTTTAGGTGGAAGAGTAAGGATCTGAATAGCAATCTAGAAAAGTAGAACAACCTCTGGTGCTCATTCGTGTTTGGAGGTTACTTGGACAATAAACCTAAACGGCATGTCAAGGCCATGTTTATCATCACCTCAGGTCTGAGAATAGCGGGGAACATTTAGAATCTGCTCACGCCTTCACACCTCTCTGCCATAGAGAATAGACAACTACTTATTTCTGTGATGCAGGATATCTGGAAAGGCTTTTGAGCGCAGTTTGGGGGATTAGAAGACTATTAATAAAATAAATCACAAGTAATGCTGACAGACTGCATTCTGTGTATATGCTTTGTTTGTTTTGCTTTGTGTGCGCTTGTTATTTTTTTGTTAGCTTGACCTTTATGTGGGGATAAGAATTTGTTTATGTTTTTGTCTGAGACGCTCAAGTTGTTAGAAGTTTTTCCATTAGGTTTTTCTTTCCTTCAGGCCTAACTCATATTGAAGCTACCGTCAATGCTCTGGTAGACATTATTCATGGCTACTGCACGTGTGAGCTGGACTGTATCAACACCGCATCCAAGATCTACATGCAGATGCTGTTGTGTCCTGTACGTATCGTTACAATCCTAGATAGCTTGGGAATGTCTGGAAAGAATGTTTTTGTAAGTCTACTAACTAATGAAGTAAAACAGACTTAAAGGGAGGTAATGGGAATTAAGAGTTTCAAATATCAGTGAAAGTTTTAAGATTTTATTCATTTAATGGGGAAAAAAAGATTTGAAGAGGGAAAGTCCTGATGGTTGCTACATTGTTAGTGCTAAGTGAGTGTTAATTCAATGAGTATGTGATTGATAATCATCCATGTCTATTTCCAGTGATTGTTATAGAAGCTAAGTGTTAGAAGTTCTGCTTCTAATACAGAGCTAAGATGAGTCTGATCATCTTATGAAAAGCCAAAACTCATTTGTAGAGAGTAAATGACCTGCCAGTCTGCTACCAGGAACTGCAATAAAAGAATGTAGTGAATGGGTCTTACATATGCCAGGTCACAAAATGGGGTTCACTGCTGAACTTTGGTAGCAGAGTTTCAGGTGAGAGTAGGTAGATCTAACCAGGAGGACAGTGTTTTATAGATAGTTTCATGAATAGTATAAAACCTAAGCATGACAGTTTCCTTTCCAACCTCAGGATCCTGCTGTGAGCTTCTCTTGTAAACAAGCTCTAATTCGAGTCCTAAGGCCCAGAAACAAGCGGAGACATGTGACGTTGCCCTCCTCCCCTCGAAGCAACACTCCAATGGGTATGTGAGGTCCGGGTTTAGGCTCATGCACATGTAGTGAGAAGGGAGAAGAACGATGATGTGCTGCTTGTGTTGACCAAGATCCTGGAGACATTTATTTATATAGCCGTTGTTTTACCCTACCTTACTCCATAAAGAATTTAAGGTGGTGTATAAAAATGCAGATGGTAAGTGGAATGAAAATGAAGGAACAATAGTAAAATCAAGCCAAAGATACAAAAAAGTCTACATCATAAGGTCCTGCGTGGTTGTTAAGAGAAGATTTTCTATTTGACTGAAAGCTTCCTAAGAGCCATAGCAAAAATAAAGTAAGAACAGTTGTAAAAATCACAGCGACTAAAGAAGAAAAAGAGCTGTTTTTCAGGAAAAATAGACATTTCCTGGCATAAAAGCTTTCCATTAGGGGTCCATTTTTGTTGCTGAAGGGGAAGGGTCCTCAGTGGACTTATATTTACAGTAAGTTTGACAGCAAATTTCATAAGTGATTTCCCTCATGACCTACTCAGACACACGTCAGTGGCATATAACACTTAGCATTTTAGTAAAAGCAATTTTCAAAGTGTCTAAATGTTAGCATTATATTATAAAACTCTGGTTCTGTGATTCGCCTCAGAAGTAAATTTCCAATGCAAGTCAAATATGTGATTTTCAATTTGTTAGCCACATTATAAAGATGAAAAAGAAATATGTTGAAGTTAACTTACTAATTTAACCTAGTATATCAAAAATATTTCAACATGTAGCCAATATAAAAAGTTATTAGTGAAGTATTTTGCATCCTTAAAAATTTTTTTGTGTTTTCTTAATCTAGTGTGTAGTGTGTACTAATATCACATTTCCATTTGTACTAGTCACATTTTAAGTGCTCAGTAGCCACATGTGGCTAGTCGTTATTATATGGTACAGTGCAGGTCTAGAGGAATACATGAAACTTCGTAACTTTTAGACAATCTTCCTTGCATATTATTTATCTGATCTAAGCTTTTGACCACAGTTTGTGTACTTTTGATGAGAAGCTGGAGTGCAGATAGTTATGTTTCCAGTTAAGGCCACATCCACACACTTACACAGCACGTCGAATGGAAGACGACGTCTCCATCCTCTTCTGACAAGTAGGAGTCTAAGCTGGATTTCTCCCTTGTAGGAAGGTCTCTTCATTTCACACAGAAACTGGCTGAGGCAGCACCTGTAGTGGTGTCCTCAGCTTCCATCTGATGGTTTTACATCTTAATTCTGGGTTTTCTCATAATGATTATGTAGCATGAAAATCTCACCCAATTGTTTTGGAAAAAAAATAGTAAAGTAACACTCTAAGCTGCCATGACAGATAGCAGGTAAACAACTCAAATTATTTTTCGTTTGCCCAAGGTCTCCTGAGAGTTGGGGAGCTTGTGGGCTTACTGGCCTTAGATTTTTCTGCTTTTTGTAAATCTCTTTGGAATCCAAGGATTCCCCTACCCCCATCAGCCAGAAAAGTTATTTCCTAAGGGGGATGAGCTGTCACTGCCAACCCCATCTTCTCAGACCCTGCCAGGTCCAGGAAGTGTGAGAACAAGGCCGGGCATAGTAGCCTGGAGTTTACTTCTAAGGCATAGGTGCCAGCTGATAGCTCGTCTGGGCTTCTCTTTGCTATGGGACTTCTTACACCACATGCTGAGGGAGGTAAATACCTGCAAGCACCTTTAGATGACTTGGGTTTCTTTGACTCAGGAGACAAGGATGATGATGATGATGATGACGCAGATGAGAAAATGCAGTCATCAGGGATCCCAAATGGTGGTCACATCCGTCAGGAAAGCCAGGAACAGAGTGAGGTGGACCATGGAGATTTTGAAATGGTGGTGAGTCTCGCTCCAGGAGAGGGGAGGAGGAGCCTCTGATTCTCCTCTAGCTCTCATTCAGTGGACTTCCAAAAGCTGCCATATACCGTGGGACACTCACAGAGCTTTCTCTCTGCAGTCTGAGTCGATGGTCCTGGAGACAGCTGAAAATGTCAACAATGGCAACCCCTCTCCCCTGGAGGCCCTGCTGGCAGGCGCAGAGGGCTTTCCCCCCATGCTGGACATCCCGCCTGATGCAGATGACGAGACCATGGTTGAACTAGCCATTGCCCTGAGCCTGCAGCAGGACCAACAAGGTAGAAGGCAGTGCCAAGATCAGAGCAGCCCATTGGCCTTGCACAGGAAAGAGGGTTTGGCAGTTACTGATGTCCAGCTGACTTAGCTTGTCCCCAGATTTGGGGAGAGGTCGATCTGGGTGAGAGCTGTTCAGAGATACAGGTGGAGAGTGAGAGGGATTGTGGTGGCATTTTCAGTCTGGGAGCCAATCTCACAGTTTCTGTTAGTTTGGTCTTTTGGATTATTTCTTCCTAAATCTGTTAGGTTCCTCCAGCCTGTGTCGTACCTGAGGCTGAAGGAAGCCTTCTATCACCTCTGTAACCAAATGTGGTGGTTAGACAGCAATAGCTATTGATTATCTTCGTATAGGCCAGAGGGGTCACGCGCTGGTGAGTTTAGACTCCTGAGGGCAGCAGGTGGCCCAAGCAGCGTTGTGGATGGGGTCTGTTGGGGATGTTGTGCTCACTCTCCACTTGTTTCCCAGGCAGCAGCAGCAGTGCCCTGGGCCTGCAGAGCCTGGGGCTGTCCGGCCAGGCACCCAGCTCTTCCTCTCTGGACGCAGGAACCCTCTCTGACACCACAGCATCAGGTAACTGTCCACAGCAAGGAGCACGGCTCAGGGCCCCCGGACCCTCAGGCCTTGTTTCCAGTGCTGTGAGAGTGTAATGGGCAGCTGCTTTGACAGGCCATTCTGGACTTCCTGCTTCTGCCTTTGCTTTGGAAATACGGGTGTGGAAAGGCATACTGATGCAGCTCTGCAAAGACGCTCATGGCTTTGCTTCCCTACACTGCATGCTGCCTGGCTTCAGCTAATTCCCCCAGAAAAGGCCAAGAGAGCAGCTTGCAGGTCGATCAGCTTTGCAGGGCTTATATTACAGCTTTCAGGGTTCTTCACCAGAGTTCTGATATTTTAGACAATATTAAAAGGGAGACAAGAAATAGAACTTATTTGCAAATAAAAGTGAAGCTTGAGGAAGACAGTTATGCTTCAGGTCAGTGTGGTTAACCATCAAGGGATCTGTAAGCCTGGGAGGTAGGGATTTCGTGCACAATTTAGATACACAGGAAATCTTCAGACCTTACTTTGTCTTCACTTTCAATCTCTTTCTTAATCTGATAAGAAAAATGAAATTTCCTGAGTGGAGAGTTGGACTGAACAGAGGAGGATGGAACATCTGAACAAGCCACTGGAAAATCAACCCCTGAGTAATAAAAGGGCTGATTTAGATTTTGAGACTGATGCTTCTCTGTATTTATTTCCTTTTTTTTTTTTCTTTTTCTTTTTTTCTTTTGGAGTTTTACCTTGGCTAGATAAGAAAGGGAGAAATTGGCTGTCCCCTCTCACTTGCTGCCATGGCTTATCGCTTTCCTTAGATCTCTTTAGTTGCCATCATTTCAGGCTTGGAGGTCGCTGTCATGCTATGCCAGTTGTGTTCCTACTGTGCTCTGTTGCTGTCTCGGCTTTCCTCCCCCATGTATCTCATCCAGCATTTTCCTCCTGTCTCAGCTCAGCCCTGATCCCGGATGCTGTGGCTGTCTCTGGGGAATTTCCTTGCTTCATTAGTAGCATCTGATAAGGATGATTAGGAGGGGTGAAATTGTCCAATGAGCTCCCCTCTGGACCACCCGATAGAAAGAAAAACATGGTTGATTGAGAGCTCATGAGAAGTGATTTCCTAACATAGCACGAATTAACTGATTACAAAACAAATCTCATTAAAATTCAGAGTTCTGTGCTTTGAATGGCAATGGCTAGTTTTTGATCTCAGCAGGTGTCAGTAACACCTACACAATCAGTGGTGCCCATGAAGCATTTTACCTAGAAAACTGAGCGTCTATGTCACAGATTCTTACTGAATCACTGCACTGTTTTATTTTCAGTGTAATAGAACAGCGAAGGAAATGCCCAGTGAACTGGGTTTTCACTTCCGTCTAAGTACTGTTTGCAAATGCACCGTGTATAGCGTTTGTTCTTGTTAGTGATTAACCAGCAAAGCAAATCTTTCCCTCTTTCCTTTGACGACAGGCTAGATAACTGCATTGTGTCCTCTGCACTGTATGGTTTGATGCTTTCGTCCCAAGGAGGGGTTTTTACCTGTAACAGCTCTCGTTACTCTCTCAGCTCCAGCCTCAGATGACGAGGGCAGCACGGCAGCGACTGATGGTTCCACGCTTCGGACCTCTCCTGCTGACCACGGTGGTAGTGTGGGCTCGGAGAGCGGGGGAAGTGCGGTGGACTCAGTGGCTGGCGAGCACAGTGGTAATGTGGCTTGGGGTCCTGATCTCATGGGTGGAGGGTGGGGACAAACTCATAATCCCTGCCTGGGTCCTGGGATTTGTTTCAGCAGAGGGAAGCTTTGGAGACTTACTGGAAGTCTTACGGAATTCATTTGACCTCCCTCCTGGAGTTTCAAATGTTCAGTGATAATAGTGTAAGCTCAGTGAGGTTCATATTGAAATACTGTACAGACAGCTTTTAATTATGTGTTAGTAGAAGAAGGCAATGGCATGCATAATTCCAAATCATTATTAATATAAAACAGTTATGGAAATCTGTCACTACAGTTTTTGCTCGTCTATTGCGGGAAAATACTTAGGGCAATCATTGCTAACGATCTAACGTGTTAATGTAGTAGGCTTAGTGTGCTTCATAGTGTGCTAGCTGATAGGATGGGGCTCTAGAATGAAGGAACATGACACAGCCATTTAAAAATTGGATATGAAATTTTTTTATGGAGGAGATTAAAGAGTCACTGATATCTAGATTCTCAAATCAGTGTATGTTTCCTCTGGAACATGAGATGGAAGTTATCAGTAGCTGAGATTAAGATCATTATTGTAGGGAGATCTTAGGTTCTGTAGAAGGACGAATGGCTGCTCTGAGTCATTTAGCTTAGTGCTATGGGGTCAGCATCATGAATTCCATCGTTATCTAGCTTTGCACAGAAGAAAAACACGTCTAAAGCTACCAGTCATCTTCTATTGCTGACTTCAGAATACATTGGATTTCGTCAGACTTTGGGAGTTGATTTGTGCTTTTTAACCCATTTACCTCTAGTATCTGGCCGGAGCAGTGCTTATGGAGATGCCACAGCAGAGGGGCATCCGGCTGGACCAGGAAGTGTCAGCTCAAGCACTGGTGCCATCAGCACCACTACTGGACACCAGGAAGGAGATGGCTCTGAGGGAGAAGGAGAAGGGGAAGGGGAAGGAGATGTCCACACTAGCAACAGGTCAGGACCTTCTCATTCTCAGTCCATAGGCTTTCTTTCCTATGGGAGAATTTCAGGAACAGGATGATGGATCTGTTGCAGGAGGTGGAGTGATAATAACAGTATATTTCTCTTGAAATATAAAGGTAATACTCTCATGAAACAGTTTAAAATCTTAACACATGCTCTAGATCTGTCTTCTGTGTCCTAATTAGAATTTCATCAAATCAGTTGCAGAGAGAATGAAAAGTGGGTTTTCTTTTAAGGTTTACCTACATCCCTTAGTAACTGTGAAGTGATTAGCATAAAAACAAATATCCCCATCACTCAGATCTTCCTTGTTTCATCATTATCCATAAACTTTTTTGTAGCATTCTCTTTATAAATGGCACTGCTATGAGGTCAGTAGTGATAGTTATTAAGCATACACTAGAAATAACTTCTTGTTCAGCATGTCTATAAGGTAATGGAGAAGTAAGACAGAGCCAATACATGGTTATGTCTAGAAATACCAGTGGTGAGGCACTCACTTAGCACATTCACAGTAATCTAAAAGTCATAATCCCTTCCCCTCAAGAAATTCTGGTGGTGTTGGTGCTGGATTGGTGGAGTGAATATATTCTTAACCAAGAGCCGAGTAGAGAAATAGAAGAAGATGAAGAAAAAGAGAAAATTTACTTGTGATATAGTGTTTGTTAAATTTGTCGAGGCACACAGTTATCACACCAGTGTAGAAGTAATGGATCAGTATTTTGAATTGAATGATTTCTATCAGAAAAAAGGTCACTGAAGTAGTCAAGCATTATTTATTTCTTGTACCCTACCACCTCCACTTAAAAACTCTTGCACCTCTTTGATGAAGATGACCTCTGGCTCAGTTTAACTGATGATATTTTGATGAATTTTGTTTTTTAATTTAACATAAAGGGGTTTTCTATTTAATCTTTTTTTTCCCTCTTAATGTGATTTGTAGGTTAATTCCACAAGTTCAGATAATGTGCTCTTTATGATTTCTGGTTCTCTGAAATTTATTTTTTAAAATATTTTTAATCAGTCTACCTTTGCTTTTTTAAAATGAAATAGTTAACATTTATTTATAATTAATGTTAATTATTGATGTGTTTGAATTTATGCCTTCCATTTATGTTGTACTTCTTATTCTGCCCATTTCTGTGTTTCTTTTTTCTTATTTGTAGCCCTCCTTTGGGTTGATTTGCTGTTTTTTCATCCCTGCACCCCCACTCTATAAGTTTGGAGGTGTTTCACTCTATTTTAGTAGTTATACTGATCTTTTTAACATGCATACTTTTTCAAAACTAAAGTTAACAGCTGTTTTTTTCCTGAATAACATGAGAACCTTAGAAGACTTTGTTCCTTATCAGTTTAAGCTATTATTTTTGTTTAAATTTTTTAAAATATCTTTTTAAAACTTTCAAGATATTATTGCTGCTTTATGTAGTTGGTGTGATCAGTGTCTGTTAGATTTACTTGCATGTCTACCATTTTCTGTGCCCAACATGTCTTTCTAGAAGCATGTCAGACCTTCCATCTACGGTCATTTTCTCCTTGACATATGTCATTTGGATTTTCCTTTGGAGGAGGTCCACTGGTTATAAAATCTCAGATTTTGTCAGTCTGGAAATATTTTTACTTAGCTCACGTATTTTTGAATATATTTTGATGGGTACAGTTTTGAGCTGACAGTTTTATTCTGTCAAAGTTGAAAATGGTATCTATTGACACTGATGAGATGTCACCTGCTATTATATTACTCCTTTGAAAATAATATCTTTACTGCTGCTTTTAAGATCTTTATTTTGTCATTTTTTGTAGGTTTTACTAGGATATGTTTTAGGATGGGGTTCTTTATATTTGTTCTACTAGAATATGTGGTTTAGTGTCTTCTGTTCTAGAAAATTATCATCCATTAATCTTACTGGATATTGCTTTTGCCTCATTTTCTGTTATTTCTCTTTCTGGGATTCTACTTAAATAGAAGTGAGACCATTGTATTCCTTTCCTCATGTCTCTTTTGTTTTTAAAAAATTTTTATCTGCTTAATTATTTAGTTTCTTGAGATTTATTTGTGTAGCATCAGGTAACATCGAATGTTTAGGTATAAGTTTGAAAGATACATACATGTGTTGAAAACTACAAAACATAAATAAATGAAGGAATATAACATGTCTATGGGTTGAAAGACTCATTATTATAAAGATGACAGTTGTCTTAAAGTTGATATATATTTAGTATAATCCCAGTCAGAAATCTCAGCTGGTTTTACGCATGTGTCAAAATTGACAAGCTGATACTAAAATTTATTTGGAAGAGTAAGGAATTATGATTATTGAAAGCAACATTGAAGAAAACCTACAAAGACAGAGGATTCTACATAACTGTAGCTTTATAGTATTTAAAGCTATGATAAGACAGTGGGATCATAGTACAAGGATAGACAAATGACAGATTAATGGAACAGATTAGAGTTCAGAAACAGATCCACATACATGGTCACCTGATTTATGACAAAGATGAGTTTTCTGTACAATGGAGGAAAAGACGATCTTTTCAACAAATGCCCATGGGTCAGTTGGAAATTAATACAGAATAAATTGAATCTTGGCTTGATTTTATACAGAAAAATCGGTTGACCTATAGATTTGAATGCAAAAGGTATTACTTTACAGGTTTTAGTAGACAAAATGTCTTTATAACTTGGGATTGGCAGAGATTTCTTAAATAAGGACAGAAAAAGTATTAACCAGAAGAAAAAAAAAATGTATAAATTTGACTATATTCTTAGCAGCTATTCCTTTTTTTTCCTCTCTTCCCCCTCAGTGTCAAGATTTGAATCAGCCAATTTTTTTAATAGGTTCCTGGTTGGGGAAGAAGTGTGTGTGTTGGGGGAGTAGTCTATTTCTATTAACTTTTAAATTGAGGGTATAGCCTTCTGTGGTTCTTCTGTGAGGTTCTCGGAAAACTACCCACTTGAGGCAATTTCTGGGCATCTTTTTTTCTGTTGCAGATGCTCTGTGAGGTTTTAGCAACCAGATATTCAAGTTATCTTCAGAGCATCATGGCTTTGAATTTTCAGATGCCCTAAAATCAGTCTCAGGGCTCTGTTTATCCCTTTGTGTTTCTATTTTCATTCAATCTCTTGGCCAAGTAATTTCATAATTGCTGGTGAGCTCATTATTTCTATTTTGACTTTGTATTCAGTGATCTTTTATAAAGGTGCTTATTAAACCCTAATGATAGATTTTGATAATTAGATTAATTCTAATTATAGATTATTTCTAATTGTAGATTCTGCTTGCACAATCTTGTCACCTACAAATAATAACAGTTTTAAGTTTTTTCTCCTCTCCAATTTTTATACCTTTTAATTGCCTTTTCTTGTCTTATTGCATTGACTAGGATGGTGTTAAAAGGAGTAGTGATGGTGGGCATCCTTATTGCATTCCCAAACACAGGGGAAAAGGTTCAATATTTTCCCATTAAGTATAATGCTGACTAGTGAGAGTTTTCTATGGATATCTAATTAATGAAGTTCTGTTCCTAGTTTGCTAGAAGATTTTTATCTCAAATGGGTTTTTGAAGCTTTTTAGCTGATTTTGTTGCACGTATTGAGTTCGTATATCTGTCTTCTTTATTCTGTTTGAGGTTGTAAATTATATTAATTGATTTTTCCATTATTAAACCAACCTTGTGGGGACAGTTGATTATCATGTCCTATCATTTGTATCACTGGATTTTATTTGCTGATATTTTACTTAAGCCTGTAATTTTTCTTCTTTGAAATGTCTTCGTCAGGTATTGGGATTCATGTTATTCTGGCCTTGTAAAGTAAGGGAGGACATTTTTTCCCTTTCTCTTCTCTAGAGGAGTGTGTGTAAGATCAGTATTATCTCATGTATAAAATCTTGGAAAAATTTATAAAAGCTGTGAGGTCATCTAGGTCTGGACTTTCAATGGAAGATTTTTAATTATAGATTTATTTTTTTAAATGATATGGAATTATTTCTGTTTCTTCATGTGCCAGATTTAGTATGTTGTATATTTATTTAGGTCATCAACTTTATTGGCCTAAGGTTGCTCATAATATATTTTATCATCCTTTTAATATCTTTAGGATCTGTAGTGATGTACCACTTTGTATTTCTAATATTGGTAACTTTTGTTTTTCAAAAACCAGTCTTTCTAAAGTTATCAACTTTTATTTACAAAGAACTAGCTTTTGACTTTATTTTTCCTTTGTCGTAAGTCTGCTTTCTATTTTATTTCCACTTTATTATTTTCTCTCCTTACTTTTTTTTAGTACCTTATTATTGGAAGCTTAATTTTCTGTTCTTTTTTATAGTTTCATAAGGTAGAAGCTTAAATCACTGATTTAAAATCTTTACTTTCAAATACGTATTTGAAGCTATATATGTCTCTCTAAAATTCCCTTTAAACCTTGCTTTGGCTGGAGCCCACATGTTTTGATGTGTTGTATTTTCATTGCTATTCAGTTAAAGTGTGTTCTAAATTCTGTTTTTATTTAGTCTTTGGACTCATGTAGTATTTAGAAGTATGTTGCTAAATTTCCAAACATTTGGAGATTTTCTAATTATTTTTCTGTTATCGATTTATAGTTTAATTTGCCACGGTTGGGGGACATACAATATGATTTCAGTCCTTTGAAATGTTTTGAGATTTGTCATTGCTTCTAAAATGACGTGTGTGTGTGTATTTAGAATTTTTAGTTATTTTTAGCAGGAGGGTCAATTTAGGTATCCTAGCCATATTGATAACAGAAGTCTCTTAAGTGGTTTTAAGTTAATGTTTTTTCAGGAATAAGTTAATTAAATAATTAGGTGATTTATTTTAAGTAATATAATAACTAAATTATTTTGAAATTGCAATTTTTGCTACAGTGTTTAATTTTATTGTTAAGTTTTAAGAATACTGTCAAAGAATTTGAAAAGCCAATGATCTGGCATGAACTTGGTCCAGATCCAGACTCTGCTTATTTTGTTGACTTTTCCTTTATGTGTGTTTATCATGTTCACATGCATGTTCTCCAAATCTGGAAATTTTAATCCATCTCAAAGCTTATGTTTTATCCTAAAAGTCATCTCATCTTTGCTCACATTTACCTCATTCATTCCTGAGCAACTCTTATTTGTAATCCCCACACAGCTTGCTTAATTATTTATTCATGGATTCACGTGTGGGCTTTTATGTGTTACAGGATTCTGAAGGACATTTCGCTCATTCTTTCAAGTTCTTTTTAGAATGAAATCATTTATTATTCAAATAAGATGCTGTACTTTCATTCAAACTTAGATTACTTTGAAAATGTTCTGGATACCTGTTAGGAAATGTGTGTACTACATAAAAGTCACACTTAAAAAAAATGCAGGCATATGGTTTCTTACACATAGCCCACAAAATGAATAGTTTACTGAGAGTGAATCCATTTAATTCATTCAGCAAATGTACTCTTCAGTCTGTTTAAGACCGTGTTAGGTGAGACTGCCAACCAACCCTAATTAGTTAATTTTCATATTGGTCATTTTGAATCAATGTAGTCACTAGAGAACCAGCTGCACACACTTAGTATGGAAAGCCCAGCTGTCTGTCTGCAAATGAAGAAGGCTGTGTAGTAGCCAGCTGAATATATGGGAAAACTCATGGGTCTAGTATGGGAAGGGCGGTGTTGAAGTTGAATTTTACACTAGGAAAAATAATTGACAAGGTGTGAGAAGATATAGCAGTGACCGACCTTCCTGAGGATTTGGAAAGCATAAGCAAGAAAGGGTTTGGTCACTATGCAGCTGGATGATATAGAATTATAGATAGAAGAATGCCAGAAGATAATGCCTGGAGGCAGAATAGGGCCATGTGTTGAAAAAAACCATAGGGCTTACTATTGAGGATTTGCTTTTGATACTGAGAACTGCTAGGACCTGATTGCTTGAGAACTATTTTAACTTTAATGTAGCAGCTTTTCAATACCATCAGTTGTAATTTGGGACAGATTTACTCCCTTTTAACAGAGTGAGATTTATCCTATGTTGCTGGTACACCAAATAGGCATTTATTATCATTTTTAAATGCTAAGATTGTTTCTAAGCATGTGCTCCTTGTTTACTTTGCTGGCAGGAGGAAAGAACTATATTCAGCTGGTTAGTGATTGTGTACTAGCTCGTGTTTCATCTATTTTCTTTGGCCTTTTAGGCTGCACATGGTCCGTCTGATGCTGTTGGAGAGACTACTGCAAACCTTGCCCCAGTTACGAAATGTTGGGGGTGTCCGGGCCATCCCGTACATGCAGGTATCCCTCAGTTCACTGAGTCTGTCACATTACAGTTGGACCATCTTTAAGCATGCTGCCATCTCTCTTCCAGAGGTTCTATAAGACTTTGTTTGATATTAGGTCATAGAACAATGGAATGCAATTTTGAACTGCAAGTCACAGCCCTTCATTTTATAAATGACAAGCCTGGGGGGTCAGATAATTTTTTAAAAATGTCCACAGTCATCCAGCTAGTTATTGACAGAGCCAGGAGCAAAAGTCTGCTCCAGAAATTTAGTCTATAGGGATTCTTTATTAATATTAGTAGTGGAGTGTGGTCTTGTGATAGCTGTTCTCCCACTAGCTGCCTTCCTCTTGGGTAAAATTGTTCTTCAGTTCTTAGCCCATTTTGGTTGGACAAATGTTGGTTAGTCATTTAGTTTTGCAGAATTTTTGCAAAACATTTTCTGTGATGCCAGGTGTGGTATATATCAGAATTTGACTATTCTGACTTTGGAAACTTAAACTTCAGATACCTTGTGATTTAGAACCTTTTCATGGATCACCGTTACGATTGACAGGGAAGTCAGGAAAGTTGGGATTTCTTCTGAAAACCTTGTGCTTTAAGTTGTTCTCTAGGGAATCAGCTTTCATTTTTTAATCTCTGTTGAATTCTAGGTCATTCTGATGCTCACTGCAGATCTGGATGGAGAAGATGAGAAGGACAAAGGGGCCCTGGACAACCTGCTTTCCCAGCTTATTGCTGAACTGGGCATGGATAAAAAGGTGAAATTTGAAAGCCATACTGTGTGAGAAATAAGGATTGGCTGGGATCAATTCTGAGTTTTTCATTCCTCTCTTAGAGGAACTTTCCCTATTTTCAGGGGTAACCATCCACTGAGGGCTCCAGTTGTGTTGATTCAACAAAAATGTTTTCAGTGCCTACTTTGGCCCAGGCATGTTTGTGGATCCGGCATAAATGAGGAACAAGACAAAGTTCCTGCCCTCATGGACCTTTTGTATTTTTGTAGCTGTCAAGGTGGAAACAGTAAATTAGTTATTTATTTCCTAATATGGCCTCCTAAGTGTATCAGGCTCTAGGTAATCCAGGTATAGTTCAGGGGTACATTGAGCTTGTTTTACCTCAGCGTCTGGAACATTTAGTACTGAAAGGCTTGAGGGAATCTTGTCCAGAGGATGCCTTAAGCTTAAAAGTAAGTCTGGGCTTCCGGGCTCCACTTCTGCCTGCAGGATGTCTCCAAGAAGAATGAGCGCAGTGCCCTGAATGAAGTCCATCTGGTAGTAATGAGACTCCTGAGTGTCTTCATGTCTCGGACCAAATCTGGATCCAAGTCTTCCGTATGTGAGGTATTTTTGCTTTGAACTTAAGGGTGCAGAAAAAGATAAGAGGGTTGTCTGGTTGTGTTAGGGCTGAATGCACAGGTGATAGATAGTCTTCTGTTGGAATAGACCGTTGTCACTTGAGAGGAGTTAGATTCTAAGCTGTCACCTCTTCAAGAACAGAGGCTCCATGTTTTTCTGAATCCCTTCCAAGCCCTGATCTTTGCCAACAATCCCTCCATTGGAGGGGTTAAAGGGTTTGGAAGTTCCATTATTGGAAAGCAGGGGACTGTTCTGCAAGGCGGAGTGGTTAAGAGGATTCCCCTACTGTATGTTGCTATAAGGTATGGTAATAAAGCAGAGAGAAAGCAGCGTGTGCGTGGTGGAAAGGAGATTAGCACAAAGCAGAGAAGGTAGAAATGGAGGCTGAACTGCATCCAATCTTAATGAGCTTATGAGCTGTGGGGTTTGCTGGGATTTGCAAGGCTCTCCTAATGGTTTTATTTACAGTAGCTTTTCTCCTACTTTTTTATTCGTGTGAACACTCACCCCATCTCTTTTGGAAGCTGGTTCTGTGAGAAGAGCCCCTACTGGGAGGGTGGAGTTGCTAAGGAGTATCTGTAGTGGAAAGTTTTCTCTCTCCTCCTTGAAGTGGGCTTCTTTTCTGGTTGCCCAAGGAAAAAGAGAAAACCCATCCCTTCCAGGTAGAAAGGTTATTTAATCCTTGCCCCTTGACCTCTGGCAGGTGTATGTAGGGAGATTAGAGTTGTGAACTGATGTTTTCTTTGTTTTGTTTTCTTTTGTTTGTTTTCTCTTACATGCCATTATTCAAAAGAGTTGGGGACATGTTTGAGGTAATTGGGAAACTTTTAACATAAGAGACTAACTGACCTACTTCAGTGACAACTGTGAGTGTTTCCTCCCCGCAATACCCGGCTGCATTAACAAGCCATTTTTACCTCCCTGTTCTCTCCCTGCCAGTCATCTTCCCTCATCTCCAGTGCCACTGCAGCAGCCCTGCTGAGCTCTGGGGCTGTGGATTACTGCCTGCATGTGCTCAAATCCCTGCTGGAGTATTGGAAGAGCCAACAGAATGATGAGGAGCCCGTGGCTACCAGCCAGTTGCTGAAACCACATACTACTTCCTCTCCACCTGACATGAGCCCGTTCTTCCTCCGCCAGTATGTGAAGGTGAGGTCCTTCCCTGGACAAAGAGCCACTTCTCTCTCTCATCCAGAGCACTCTCTTCTTTATGCTGAGTAGAGCTGAAGGAGCTGCAGAAGGAGCCTGCATTCCTTGGTGTGGTTTACTCTCAGCGTGATTTCATAAATAATCACTTCTTCCATACGTTTGCAGGGATCCTGATTCCTGACACTTTGTAAACCTGAGGCATCAAATGAAATCAGACAGTCATGTCCTTTTATATTGAGGTCCTTAGAAAACAATGAGACGGTATGAGGTCAAGTTATCAGTAGTGGGTCACGTCTTAATGTCTATGTCAGAGACTCCCCCTGCTGTCATTAGAGTCCTTTTAACATGCTAGTTTAGAGGGTGGGCTTTCTGATCAGGTAAGTGGGAACAAGCATTCCCACTCACTAGCCATGAGGCTGGGAGAAGTTATATCTAACCTTAAGTAAGTCTCAGTTTGTGTACCTGGAAAATGAGGATATACAATATCTAGGATACAATATCTGCTTTATAGGGTTGTTGTGAGCATTGAATGAGCTGATGTTTGTAACTGACAGTGCTTGGCCCATACCAGTGCTCAGTATATGTTCATTTTTATAATTATTTCTATTCTGTTGAATTTGTGTAATGGAGCTAGGTGGGTTGTACCAGCTGTGCTTCTTACCATGTACTCAGAACTGCTCTGAATATTATTAGAGTATAACAGGTATAAAATGTGAATCTGATCATACTTTTCTCTTTTTTTATAACCCTTTGGTGGTTTTTTTAAATTTTAGGCCAAAAAGTTCTTTGAAGATTCAGCTCCTGCATGCAGCCCTACTAACCTATGCATTTCCCAAGATGTGGCATGTTGCCTTTGTGCATGCTGTCTCTTCTGAAATTCTTTCCTCTTCCTCTGCATCCCTTTCTTCCCCCATCTAGCTAATTCCCAGTCCCTCAAGACCCAATTCAAGCATTGGATCCTTGGGAAAACCTTCCCCAGCACACACTTGCCTGCTATTAAGTCTGATTGAAATAGCTTTTCCCAGGTTCTCAGAGTGCCCTGTGCACATATGCGGAGTGTTCCCTCTAAACTATCTGCAAAGACCATATTTTATTCCTGTTTACACCCCTACTGCTTGGCATAGAACTGGTAAATAACTGATGATTGAATATTTGAGACACATTGTGCAGACTGTTCCTGAGGACCACACAGCTTGCGGGGTAGCTGTCATTTCCACTGTCCTCCAACCTCTCCGTACCCTGGCCCCTCGGTGTGATGTGAATCCAGACTCTCCACTGAGTTCAGTCATCCTGGCCCCCTTGGTTTATTTAAATATTTCTTGTTATTATGGAAGTTTTGGTTCTAGGCAATGGAATACATCTCTCATAGAAAGTCAGAAATCTTTCCCTAAAACCACAGAGTGCAGTGTTAGAACTTTTAAGAGCAGCAAGATAGATCTGTCTCCACTGTCACCTTTGCATGTAATGAAATTGCCTCCAGAAGCCTGGAGCCTTGCTGTGTTTGTAAGCTAAATTGTCAGTCAGCGATGGCTCTGGCTTTGAAAGATGCCGTTGATTGACTCCAATACAAGGTATGCCTAGAGTGGTCAGCCTTTTTTCTAAGAGTGGTCATAGAAATTGTCAGTCACAGGTTCTTCCACAAATGTTCTTCCCACAGGGTCATGCTGCTGATGTGTTTGAGGCCTACACGCAGCTTCTAACAGAGATGGTGCTGAGGCTCCCATACCAAATCAAAAAGATTGCCGACACCAGTTCTCGAATCCCACCTCCTGTCTTTGATCACTCATGGTTTTACTTTCTCTCAGAGGTAAGTGGAGGACCCAAGCAGTGCCCGTTGAGGAGAGGACACATTGGCTGTGACTACTTTTGTGGTCCCATTTTATTCCCCGTATAGTATTTTCCCTAGCAGATTCCCTCCCACCATTTAGGTCTCGCCCCTCTAGAGTATACTACATGATGGAACTGGAGGATGTGCATCAAAGCAAGCCACCCACTTTAGTTCCTGATTTTGTCTTTCACTTTCCCTACATATGGTGATAATGGACAAGTTTAATAATTTGGACTCTGTCCAGAAAACGGAAAGTATACTAGTTAACAGAGATTTTAATATAGGGATTTGGTTAAAAAGCGATTGAAGAAGCAAAAAGATTAAAAGGGAACATTGAGGTAACTAAGATAGTGACTGCAAACGGCAGCTTCCAGCACCCTTAGGTATGAAGAGAGGCCCAGTGGATCTGAGCAGCAGGTGCTGCTCCTGGTCCCGCAGGAGCTATGAGCAGAGGGGACATGATGTGGTTGATTCTGTGAACACTGAAAGAAGCTGATCATTAAAACCAACTATAATTGGTTTGTCTTTGAATACGAAAGAAATGCTGGAGGCTGACAGGTGAAGGGCTGTTGCTAGGATAGCAGGCAAACAAGAAGAAGCAAGTCCCTTCTTTTCCTCCTGTCTTCCAGTGTCCCTCTTGTGCTCCCTATTAGCAAAAGGGAGCCAGCTGCAAAGAGGCAATGAAAGTTAGTATAATTCTGGACATCACAGAGGAGGGTGGGTTTGGAACCAGCTGAGAGGCAATAGCTTAGTAACCAGCACAACAAGCATTAGATTAACTCTGAATAGGATAATCTATTAGCAAACCTCAAATGCCCATGTCAAGAAGTTAACAATCCAAGCTCTTCCCTAGCTCTTTTACCTGAAAGAGATTGTGAATGTTTTTTTCCTTACAGTTTTTACTCTGTATGGGCCAAAGTAGAGGCCCACCTGTAAATTCCTAAGTATTCCAGAAAGGGGAGCAGGAATAGTCTTATTTTTCCCTCTTTGACTTCTTTCTTTTTATGCCTTTTTATCACTGGAGGCTAGCTTGGTTGCAAGGAAATAGCTAAGTTTGTGTTTCTCACCAGTTTTTAATAACAGTTAACGAAAACCCAGGGAGCTGTTGTTGGTTCGGATTCAGTTCCAGAGTCATTGGCTCTTTGCGTTCTTTTTCCCCTCAAGTACCTGATGATCCAGCAGACTCCATTTGTGCGCCGTCAAGTCCGCAAACTTCTGCTCTTCATCTGTGGCTCAAAGGAGAAATACCGCCAGCTCCGGGATTTGCACACTCTGGACTCCCACGTGCGTGGGATCAAGAAGCTGCTGGAGGAGCAGGGGATATTCCTCCGGGCAAGTGTGGTCACAGCCAGCTCAGGCTCTGCCTTGCAGTATGACACACTCATCAGCCTGGTACGAGGGGGTCGGAAATGGTAGGGCGGGAGAGGGCATGTGATGAGGCTCCGCATAGTAGGTAATTGGATGGAGCAGTACAGGGCTTGGAGATATTTAGGGTACATCATGGCCAGGGTTGAGAGCAGGGTAAATCCATGATACTTGATTGGGTGCTATAACACATGTAGTTGGCCTCTGGGTCTGAGTCACCATTCTGGGTCACCGTTCCTACCCCTACCTAGCAGTGGTTCCTCCCTTATGAGGAGGGGTGACTTGGGCATCTTCTTAGTGTCATTTACTCATATCATGAACAAGATCAGCTTTAAATTTTTGCATCTCTGATTTTTGCCCTTGAATACTAAAATGATATATTACTGCCTGCAGGTTGGACTTTGCGGATTAAATAGAGCATATCTCAAAAGAGCATCTAGAAAGAACATCCTCAGTATTAAAGTCTCCTAATCTGGTGTCCTTAACTATTGTGCTTTTGACAAGCAAAATATAAACTGGATTATAGTTTCCCAAGTTGTGGCCTGTCCTTGCTGCTCTATTATTGAGTGGTCTGAAAAATGCCCGAAAACACAGGGACTTTGTGTGGTAGGGAGTCGAACAGTAAGAACACTGAGTGTGGGCCTTGGTCCCAGGTTCACGAGTGTACTGGCTCAACCTTGCATGGAGGGCCGTGTTCAGTTTGCATCCGTGGCCAAGATGATGACACCTGAAGGCAGCTGACATGGTACCGTGTGGGTTGCTTGGCGGAGTGACTCATTTTTGGCAATGGGCTTCCATTTCAGATGGAGCACCTGAAAGCCTGCGCAGAGATCGCTGCCCAGCGAACCATCAACTGGCAGAAATTCTGCATCAAAGATGACTGTAAGCAGTGCTACTCCTTTTGGTTGCTATTAGTCATTCATTCCTTCAAGAACTGTTTATTGAGGTCTACTATATGCCAAGCACTAAATTGGAGATACAGCCACAATCAGTTTCACTTAATGATGAGCATACGTTCTGAGAAATGCATTGTTAGGTGATTTCATCATTGTGTGAACATCATAGAGTGTACTTACACAACCCTAGGTGGTATAGCCTGCTACACACCTACACCATGTGGTACACCACTGTCATATGTTTGTTGTTGACTGAAATGTTATGTGATGCATGACTGTGTAGACAGAACTCTGCCTTGCAAAGAAGATAAGTAAAAACTTTTAGAAGAGTGATAAGGGTCAGTAGACAAAATTTAGGGTGCTACAGGAGCTACAGAGGAGGAGTATCTGACTTCCAGAGCTAGAGGAAGCTATAGAGGAGTATATGTAGTCTAGAGAATCATCTTATTCAGAGAAGTTGGGGCTGGGAGCCAGGCTCTGTGTAGCTGTTAGGAAACTTGTCAGAAATTTCCGCAGTGGGTGTAAATTCTTCTTGGCAGCATTCAGCAGAGAGAACTTGGCGGGGCAGCTGGTGGGAAGAGGGTGGTCCCGCGCATGTGGTGAAGTTGTGCTGTCCTGGCGGGCATGTCCAGCTGAGCCGTGGTCTCCTCTGCCTGCAGCCGTCCTGTACTTCCTCCTCCAAGTCAGTTTCCTGGTGGATGAGGGCGTGTCTCCGGTGCTCCTGCAGCTACTGTCCTGTGCTCTGTGCGGCAGCAAAGTGCTCGCTGCTCTGGCGGCCTCGGCAGGGTCCTCTAGTGCTTCCTCCTCCTCAGCCCCGGTGGCTGCCAGCTCTGGACAAGCCACGACACAGTCGAAGTCATCCACTAAGAAGAGCAAGAAAGAAGAAAAGGAAAAGGAGAAGGAGGGTAAGAGGCACCCTGTGGTCTTGGTGACCAAGCTGGTGTGTCCTAGCCTCTCTTGGAGCAGGTTTATTCTTTTCTGAAGCAGTTGTTATTTTGATTTACAGGGGACCTAAAATCCAGGTGCCCTCTAGTTTCTACTTTTGGTCCCATTTTCAGTTACAACGAAAGTGACACGTTAAACTGTGATTTTCCATACAAGTGTTAGTGATACGAAAGGTCAAAATGCGCTGAACATTTTTGTTAGGCCAAGTTTCTTTAGGAAATTCCTCGTCCAGTGTAACTATGTTTGTTCAGTGACAGCCTTATGTAGGCACTTTATCCTGTGCTTTTTTGGTGGCATCATTATACGTCTCATTTGGGGCTGACCTTTTTTTGTCCCCCAGTAAATAACTGAGAGTTGTTTTCAAATTATAATGACTTAGTTCAAACTTTAAGGCGTGGACAGCCTCCCCTCCCTGCCCATCTGGTAGCGCTGGTGGCATGACCCTATGTCATTTCTTCCTGTGTTTCTTCCTACTTGTCAGCCTCAGTCTTGCCCTGATCTTGCAGGTGAGAGCTCAGGCAGCCAGGAGGACCAGCTGTGCACAGCTCTGGTGAACCAGCTGAACAAATTTGCAGATAAGGAGACCTTGGTTCAGTTTCTGCGTTGCTTCCTGTTAGAGTCCAATTCTTCCTCGGTGCGCTGGCAGGCCCACTGCCTGACGTTGCATATATACAGGTAGGGTCCAGGGCACTCTGCGTGGGTCTGGGACCAGAGTGGATGATGTAGTTCTGTCTTGGTTTTATGTTACATGCTCCTGGTCACAGTGTCAGTATTTACACAATCCTGAGTATCTTCCTGATTATTACAGAGTTCTTCATCAAGTTATCTGCCTTTTAGCTGTTAAAATAAGCAAGAGATAATCTGTTTCCACTAAGAAGGCTATGTTTAGAAGTTTATAAAGTCACCAGTCTTGATTCTTCAGGCTAACAAAGCTTGGTTTTTGTCCTTGAGTAATGTTGGATGATGGTAACAGACCATCTCGAAGACAAGAAAGGACTGTGCTACATTTGCTAGGATTGATTGTCTGAGAGCAGTCATTCCAACTTAACCTATAGCTGTAGGGAAATAAACATATCTACAAAAACAGTACCTGGGCCTTGTTTTTAAAGAACCTCAGGGTTTTCTGCTGCTCGGTAATATGAACTTTCATCTATCTACAGAAACTCTAGCAAATCTCAACAGGAGCTTCTGCTGGATCTCATGTGGTCCATATGGCCAGAACTGCCAGCCTATGGCCGTAAGGCTGCCCAGTTTGTGGACCTGCTAGGATATTTCTCCTTGAAAACCCCACAAACAGAGAAGAAGGTAACAATCGACTTTCGGTCAGAGAGGCTAACTTGCCATGTTTAACCATTTTTCTCTTAAGAACATTGTGACCCACCCTCATAGTGGGTGCATGTATGAAACCTTTTTTAAATAAATGCTAAGCACTCCCAACATGCATACGACATAGATAATATACACCAGGCAGTAAGTACAACCTGAAATTATCTTGGCCTTTAGAAATAGATCAAGTGGGGAAGAAAATGCAACTCATTAAGTTGCCTGGGAAAGTGCTCCTCTGGTTTTCTGGCAGCACTCTTTATATCCCCTGAGGTGTTTCTGCAGTTAGATAACCATTTCATGGTTTCTCCATAAGAATAAAATTTACCTTCCTCCCTAAGGTCTAAAAAGACAGACTGTCACTAAAATCTTGGAAACTTCTAAAGAAGATAGAATCCTTTAATGATTAGGAAATAGGCCCAGCTTTGTGTAATTCTGGATGGGAACTGAGAAGTCAGGTGCTTTTAGGGTAGTACCAGCAGAAGACAGAAGCCTTTTCCAGTAAGACTTCTCCTTGGGCTTTAATCATTGTCCGTCCTTTATTGACTTCTGTTTCAGTTGAAGGAATATTCACAGAAGGCTGTGGAAATTTTGCGGACTCAAAACCATATTCTTACCAACCATCCCAACTCCAACATTTACAAGTAAGCTTTGTTCTACCTTTTCCCTGTTTGTAACTCAGTCTACAGTTTGAATTGCTATTTCAGTGTTGGTTGGCTCTTACATATGAAATGATACATCCTTGTCTGGCTGGTTGAATCTCTCCCTTGTAGCTAGGGCCTTGCACATAGAAATTGCTTAAAATATAATAGCTTAATTAGGGTTTGGCAAGCCCTAATGTAAAAAGGTCTCTAGTTCAGGGGTCTAGGTCTAAATCAGATAAGACAAGTTTACAGAAAATGGCCTCATTTAAAGAGAGCATTGGTTAAACTGACAATTTATTATTTCCCTGATTTAATAGTGACTGTTCTTTCCCTCTCCCCAAACTTTATTGAGGTAAAATTTACATACCACAAAATTCACCTATTTTAAGTATGCAGTTTAATGATTTTTAGTAAATTTAATTGTGACTCTTTGAGTCAAATTTTAATGTAACTTTTTAGGATCCCCCTGACCCAAGGACAATTCAGAAAGAGGGAACATTCGAAGTCGATTACTTGGAATTCCGTTCCTGTTACTTCTAGATCCTGTTTGGATTTTTCACATTTCCTTCTGTTTTTGTTAGGGTGGGCCTTGCCGTGGGGAAAAGTGAGCCATGGCTTTTTCATGGCTTCTTAATGAAGCTCAGTGCTTTCTAAAATGAAAATTTCCTTATGCTGAGACTGGTTTCTTCCTTAGCACCTTGTCTGGCTTAGTGGAGTTTGATGGCTATTACCTGGAGAGTGATCCTTGCCTGGTGTGTAATAATCCAGAAGTGCCGTTTTGTGTAAGTGACATCTTTAACATGGACAATCCTGAAGCTGACAGGGCCAGTGGGTGACTTACTTCCAGAGATTGTTACCGCATAGGTGTTCCCGTCCTAATGGTTGGTCACCAGTGGTCTGTGTCCTTACTTTAAATAGAAATTTCATCCATGGATGAAGAGTGGGTTACATTGATGAAATTTGAAGAAGAGAGGATGAACCATTAGCCTTGATCTAATACAGTGTTTTGTGTGTACTCTTGTATTTAGTATATCAAGCTGTCTTCCATTAAAGTGGACACGCGGTACACCACCACCCAGCAGGTTGTGAAGCTCATTGGCAGCCACACCATCAGCAAAGTGACGGTGAAAATTGGAGATCTGAAGCGGACCAAGATGGTGCGAACCATCAACCTCTATTACAACAACCGAACCGTGCAAGCCATCGTGGAGTTGAAAAACAAGTATGGGCCCTTCAGACCTGGGGAGGGGCAGCAGGCTCGTAAGGCTTTGATTACTGGAATTGGGTAAAGCTGCGCATCCCTAGGGGCCTAGTATGTCCTCTTATCCTCCTCAGTTATGACTGGAGGACAAAAATGAAACAGTAGTTTCTAAGGCTGTTGACAAAGGTTATTTAAAAATTATGTCCAGTGGATCCTTTGGGAAACTCTTCAACAGCCTGCCGAAGGAGGAGGAGAAGCTGAGTGAGGGACTCCAGGCCTCATACTCTGTTAACTAGAGCAGTTGTTTTTATATAAAACCTTCTATGTTGGGAAGTAGCTATCATTTCTTGGGTTAAGAAACTATTCTCTTGCTCACAGGGCAGGCAGTGTTTCTCCAGAATTTTTCTAATATATAGTCCTTCTGTTTCGGCTGGTGTGTTCCCTTTGTACCTGCTGCTGTTGAAGCTTCCTTGCTCATCAGTCCCAGCGTTGGAATCAAGGCATGCCCTGCATGGGCCAAAGAAGGTTCTAGCATGGACAGCTCTCTTGCTGGAAGTCTCAGGCAGTGTTGTTGGGCAGAGAACAGGGTTGGCTGCTGCTTGAATGTTAAGACTTGCAGTACTATTTTGCACCAGAATGGAGATATTGGTATTGTTCCAGGAGGCAGAATAAAGCTGGAGTGTAGCGCATCAACAGATGGCTACTGGGAGCTCTGCCTAAAGGAAGCTTTCTCTTCTTCCTTTGAAAAGCGGAGTTAACATTGGCGACTGGCAAGTAGAATCTGCTCATTGAGATAAACCCATTCACTCCTGGAGGAGAGGTTTTGATTTTCTTTGTGCAGAGTCAGGACAGCTGCTGGTAAAGCACTCAGACTCTGGAATAAGACTAGATTCACATCTCATTCTACTACTTGTCTCTCTGACCGTGGAGGAGTTATGTAGCCTCAGTTTCCTTAACATTAAAATGAAGATAAGTTCCCTTCAGGGTATTATTTAAAGGATGAAACGAGTTAGTATACATAAAGTTTGAGAACAGAGCCTACCAGACATATAGTAAGTGTACAGTAAATATTAGCTCTAATTACATTAGTGTAATCCAAAATCATTACATGGCATTTCTCTTTCTGAGTCTACTTGGCACCTCGTCCAGATCCTCGTATGTCCATCTGCCTCTCTAAAGCAACCTGAGCTTTATCCTTCTAAGGTGGTCATCATGGTGGGAACTTATGGGAGTCATCATCATGGTACCTCAGTGTGGTGTGCTTTTGAAGTAATATCTTCCCTTGATAAGCACTTCTGTCATTTTCGTGGAATCTCAAAAACTATCACATGTGACATCTTAAAGCACTTGTTGTTCTGTTCTTTTTTTGCAGAGAAAGGGTAGTAGAAAAATATTCTAAAAATTAGTTTGCTATTATTTGCCAGATTTCCTTAGAGTAACCACTTCATTGCCTTAGAAGAATATATAGGGACAATCTTCCTCTTCATCTCATCAGACCATCATCAGTCACTCACAGTAAAATGAGAGGCTCTCAGGCCCTCTCCTCTGTCTGACACTGTCTCTCCTAGGCCGGCTCGTTGGCACAAAGCCAAGAAGGTTCAGCTGACCCCTGGACAGACAGAGGTGAAGATTGACTTGCCCCTGCCCATCGTGGCTTCCAACCTGATGATTGAGTTTGCAGACTTCTATGAAAACTACCAGGCTTCCACAGAGACCCTGCAGTGCCCACGCTGCAGTGCCTCAGTTCCTGCCAACCCAGGTGTCTGCGGCAACTGTGGAGAGAATGTCTACCAGTGTCACAAATGCAGGTAAGTGAGTGGTTGTGGCCCAGGCCAGGGCCATGTACATTCCTTATATTTTTCCATGAGAGTCAGTCTGGGCAATTTCAGTGTCTAGTGCCTTTGCAATAATTAGAGAATTATGGGTATGTAGAGTGTGGAGTCCAAGGATAGAGAGAGAATAAGAAGGGAGGGATAGAGGGGAGGGAGGGAGAGAGAAAGAGAGAGAGAGAGAGAGAGAGAGAGAGAGAGAGCGCGCGCGCGCGCATCTATCCTGTAGACGGGAGGTTCCTAAGTTTAGTTTTGGGTCTTCCTTTCTTGTTATCTGGTTGCTTAAGTCATCCTCACCTATTTGTTACTGTCCCCCCAATAGTCCCTTCAGTAGTTTCCAGAGTATAGCTGTGGCACAGTCCATCTCCTCACAGGGTCACCCCCACCTCACCAAACCTCTGCTACCCCTGTGACCCAAACACTTCGATTCTTCAGATCCATCAATTATGATGAAAAAGATCCCTTCCTCTGCAACGCCTGCGGCTTCTGTAAATATGCTCGCTTTGACTTCATGCTCTATGCCAAGCCTTGCTGCGCGGTGGATCCCATTGAGAATGAAGAGGATCGGAAGAAGGTGAGGCCAGGTCATTTTAGACTAAGGGATGTGGCTTTCATCTGAGCTTTGGACACAGCTGGTGGAGGGCAGTGTGCTTTTCCTTCTAGCCCACATCTTCCTCAACTTGGCACTGTTTTCAGGGCCCGGCTTTTGGGTGGAAGCAAATGATGGAGTAAGTAAGGTGTGTTGGAACACATGGTTTGCGTAAAATTTGAAGAGTTGGTAATAAACTAGAATATCTTTAAGGAGCAAGTAACTTTAGATATGGAAAGGCAGAAAGAAGATGGATGATGTGCCCTGCGCTTTTTCCACAGACCACTTCCTACTGCACCTGTTGGTCTTCCCTCAGTATTAGCTTGTCCAGGGGCTACTTCTCAGCCAGCATGACGTGGTAGGAATGGGTATTAGAGGAGCGAAAAGGCACGAACTCTTGGAATAGCTACTAGGAGCAGCATGGTGATGCAAAAGACCTTTTAGCTTTGGAGTCAGAAGGGACAGAGTTCCAGTTCTGGCTGTGCATTTTAATACTATGTGACCTGGCATAGATTAGTGCTCTCACCATTGCATTTTTAGATATATGTTGTATTATATCGATGTATCATGTATCATACCTGTTCCCCTCGATTATTATGAAGGATGGGAGTAGCGAATGAGGTGCAGTAGTACCTAACCTGTGGGGAACGCTGCAGTAATGGTTAGCAGTTCCAATACTTGGGGAAAAGCATCATGCTGAAACACCCTGCACGTCCCTGTCTTTTCCTGTCTAGGCTGTTTCCAACATCAATACACTTCTGGACAAAGCTGATCGAGTGTATCATCAGCTGATGGGACATCGGCCACAGCTGGAGAACCTGCTCTGCAAAGTGAATGAGGCTGCTCCCGAGAAGCCGCAGGTAATCGCAAACTAGAATGGCCATTTGGAGGGGGTTCTGGATCATACTCAGAAGATTGCCCTCTAGGTGAGAGTGTCTCACGATGGAAGGCTGACAGCTTTCCTCTTGGGTTGCAGGATGACTCCGGCACAGCTGGGGGCATCAGTTCCACTTCAGCCAGTGTGAATCGCTACATCCTGCAGCTGGCTCAGGAGTACTGTGGAGATTGCAAGAACTCTTTTGATGAACTCTCGAAAATCATCCAGGTAGAGAAATGGGAGCGGCTTTAGAGCGTATTTTGTTCCGTGTTATCGATACTGTTCTCAAACCAGTGTCGTTGCTGTCATGCACAGTTCAGTCCCCGGGGTTGCCTTTCCCAGTCCAGCTGGAAAGGCGGAGTCTGAGTGGCTGCCCCGCACAACTTCTTCCCCACCGTGGTGTTTGGTGCTTGACAGAGAGCCGCGTTCATTCCAGACTGAGAGTAATGGAGATTATTATAGATCTGATTTTCTTGACCATTCACAACCCATCTTTTAGTAGAGGAGTTGCTGGTTTTAGAAATCAGTGCCAATATTCTGTTCTTTCTCTTTCTGATATGTGTCATATTGGCAGGCTAGATGGGTAGGGTCTACCAACCCCTTCAGCCAGAGTGGGCCATACGGCAGATGGGATGTTACAGACTTGATCTCTATGGATTGAGAGGCTGGCTGTAGACAGGGAAGGAGAGCAGCCAGGCTCCTTGCCCCCCACATTGCTGGCGTGCTGTCTTTGCTTTGTGCAGTTATGCTTCTGACCTTTGTTCTTTAAGACAGTGTTACGTGGGAGTTAAGGCAATGTGCCTGCAGTCAGAGGCTGAGTTCTGGCTCTGCTACTTACCTTGGTCAAGCCAACCCTTCTAAGCCTCAGTTTCCTCCTCTGTAAAATACGGATAAAGTGTCTAACTGGTATAGTGTTATCAGGAGGGTTAAATGTGATAATGCATGGGAAGTGTTTTTTCACACCACAGCGAACTTCCTTTTTTCCTTATTTTAATTGAGAATTTATTTCTTCTCTTTCCTTTTTTTCTTAGAAAGTCTTTGCTTCACGCAAAGAGTTGTTGGAATATGACTTACAGCAGAGGGAAGCAGCCACTAAATCATCCCGGACTGCCGTGCAGCCCACCTTCACTGCCAGCCAGTACCGCGCCTTATCTGTCCTGGGCTGTGGCCACACGTCCTCCACCAAGTGCTATGGCTGCGCCTCGGCTGTCACAGAACACTGTATTACACTGCTCCGGGCCCTGGCCTCCAATCCAGCCCTGAGGCACATCCTCGTCTCCCAGGGCCTTATCCGGGAGCTCTTTGATTACAATCTTCGCCGAGGCTCTGCGGCCATGCGGGAGGAAGTCCGCCAGCTCATGTGCCTCCTAACTCGGTCAGAGCCTGCATCATTGCGGGGCTGGTGATTCGTACTAACACTGGGGTTGGTGGCAGCAGCAATGCTGGGAAGCACCAGAGGGTGCAAAGGATTATGCTTCTCACTGCCAAATGGGTCATTTAGCTTATCATAGAAGAAAAATTAGGAAGCCATCTTGGGTATAGATGATAGAACTTGGGGAGCTTTGAAACCCCTTGTAAATACCATATTTGGCTTGTACTTTAGCTCGTTGGTTTCAGTGAGGTTTTCTGAGGAAATGGTCTCTGAGTTCTGGTGACGGGGGAGAAGGGAGGGACTGGCCACTTGGACTCAACTTACAACAGAAGACAGTGGAGCCTAGTGATTAAGAGCTTAAATTCTGGATCAGAAAGATCTAGGTTCAGTAACTGATACTTTATTCTGCGTGTCCTGGACAAATTACTTAATTTCTTGAGCCCAGGTTTTTTTCATCTGAAAAATACTGATAATGGTAAATACCTTTAAGGCTTGTGGTGAGGATGGAATGAAGTAACTCATGTGAGTAATACTCTTACTTGTTAAGTACTTAGTATGTGCTGATACAGTACCCAGAACTGGATGTGGATTATTCACTGAATATGTGGCACCAGTTCTGGAACATGATGGGTGGTTGATAAATATTACTTTCTGTATTATTTATTCACTCATTTAACAAATATTTATCGAGCATCTGCTGAGTGCCAGACGCTGTTCTAGGCTCTGAGGATATAGTGGTAAGTGAAACGAAGTCCTGCCCTCATGTAGTCTGCATTCTAGATGAGGAGCACTGCTGCAGACAGATAATTACACAATACGATTTCAGGAGATTAGATTGTGACGAGAAATAAAGCTGGGATGGTGACCCTGATAGTGGGAGGGATCGGTGTGTAGAGTGAAGCAGTCCGGGAAGACCTTGGAGTGTGTGATACTTGAACAAAGAGCTGTATGAAGTAGGGGCAAGCCGTGAGGATGCCTGAGGTGTGTGCTGCACACATAGGAATGGCAAGTGGACGGCTGAGAGGCAGAGATGTGCCGTGATTGGTGGGGGAGCCACAAGGAGGCCCATGGTGCTGGAGTGAAGGGTGCCACGGGGGAAACAAAAGGGAGCAAATCAGTGAGAGGCCTCTCGGGGCCAGATCCTGTAGCATCTTATAGGCCATTGTACGGAACTGGGATTTTATTCAAAACATGTTGGGAAGGAAGAAAGTGATCTGGTTCAATTTATATCTTTTGTTATTGTTAATCTAGACATTACAAAGGGGCATGGGTGGGAATGTGGATGCCTGTGGAAAACAAAGTGGAGGCAGTTGGAGAAGATGAGGAATGAGTTGTGGCCAAGACTGGGTGTGAGCATCTGGATCTGGAGACTCTGCAGCCTGGGATGGGGTCTCGGGAGAGTCTCCCCAGTGTCGATGCTGCTCTTCCCTCAGTCACTGTCTCCTCCCAGGAAAGGGCTGTGATATGAGCTTTTCATTACATGTAGGGTTCCGTGGGCTAACCTGGGAAGGCCAGGTATCCCTAGACACTGATTTTCTTCTCTCTGGGATCCTTCAGCTAGGAAGGAGGGACACAACCCGTACTGAGTAACAGGACTCTATTTCTTTGCTTCCCCAGAGACAATCCAGAAGCCACCCAGCAAATGAATGACCTGATTATTGGCAAAGTCTCCACAGCCCTGAAGGGCCACTGGGCCAATCCTGATTTGGTGAGTAGGATAGCTGTCCCCTTTAAGTCCCCCCTCACTTTCCTTCTTCGTTCCCTCGCTTCGTCCCCACCAGTCCCAGCATGATGACTGAGCAGCATGTTTGCTTGCAGAGCCCCTGTCCCAGAACGATTTCCTTAGGTCAGACCAGCTCAAGAGGGAAAAGAGAAATGGGTTGTCAGCTGTATGGAGTACAAGGGCCTCCAACTCTCCATTCTTTCTCTGACAGTGCCACCTATGACCAAAAACTTTAGTTCTGAGTCCCTGGGTAAGAGCTTGGACATAAGCCCAGTCCTGGGATCAACCCATCAGACCCTTCTCTACTCATGTCACTTCCCGTTGTCCTTCTAGGCAAGTGGCCTTCAGTATGAAATGCTGCTGCTGACAGATTCTATCTCGAAGGAGGATAGCTGTTGGGAGCTCCGGTTACGCTGTGGTGAGTTTGGATAACATCTGGTTAGGAGCTTTTCAGAGAAAGGAAAGGAGGCCTTGAGGTGCAGTCCTAGCCACAGAGGGGCGAGGCGGGGTAACATTGCACTTGGACAACCTCATTGGAGTGGGTGCGAGATGCCTCCCCACCATGACACTGCCTCCTTCCTAACCCTAGCTCTCAGCCTATTCCTCATGGCCGTGAACATTAAGACCCCCGTGGTTGTTGAGAACATTACCCTCATGTGCCTGCGGATCTTGCAGAAGCTGATTAAACCACCTGCTCCAACCAGCAAGAAGAACAAGGTACTGGGCAGGGAGTCTCGGCACTTAGGGCAGCAGCCCCGTCGCGCCGCGGTCGGCACTGTGCCCTGCCCTAAAGTCTGTGACCCGGGGGAGGGGTTACTATTGCTTTCTGTGCCGCAGTTCAGAGATAGGTTGGGATTTTTGAGAAGGAAGACTTCTCGGAGGAAAGTCAAGAAAAATAAGTACGAGAGTACAGAAGCATGGAACAAAGTGATTAACTGTGGAGGACTGCCTCTCTGTGCTGTCACGTTGGATGACACGTGGCTCCCGGAGAGCATGGTGATGGCCGCTCTGTGCCTTTCTTTCCCCATGTAGTATTATGCGGTAGGAACGTCCTAGGTTCTGAAGTGGACTTCTTGACTTCAAATCCCAGCTCTTCCATTTATTAGCACTGTGACCCTGGGCAAGTTATTTAAGTTAGGCTTCTCAGTTTTTTCATCTGTGAAATGGGAATGTAGTCTCCACCTTGTAATGTTGTGGAGCATAATATGACTTAATGACGATCAAGTACTCAGAGTAGAGTCTGGCCCAAGCTGGTCCTTAATAAATGTTAGCTGTGGCTGTCTGCTGTCCTTCTTGCCTAGAATGTTTTCCCTCACTTGGCAATGGCTCCTTAGAAGATTCACTTCTCTGCTAGGCTGGCTGCGAGCTCCCTAAATCCAGGGGCTGTTTTACTAATTCGTTTTATGTCCAGTGTATGGCGTGATATCTGGTGTATAGTAAACACTCAGAAAACTATTGTTAAGTGAATGATAAAGCCAAGTTCTTAACCTGAAATAACTAGCCAGGCCACAGACTGACTTGCTTTTACTAGCTTGTAGCATACGTGGGCTGGACAGTTCTTTCTCTTGGCTATGTCTAAGGGCCTCCAACTCCTTTGCGGTCCTTGGGCCATTTCAATTCCTACTCCATCTTGATGAAATCCCTCCATGGGAAACAAAGTCTTTATTGTAGGAAGATGGCTTTCTGAATGTAAGAACTAGGGAGGAAGCTGATGCTGAACAGTGTACTAATTTCCCTGGTCTGGCCTGTCCACATAGTCCTCAGAGAAGACAAGACAGGTACCTTCCTTCCATTTCATGAAGGTTTACTTCCCCTCGGAGCTGGTTCCTGGCAAATAAAATTGGTCCTCGATTGAAAAGAGGAACCACATCTCCACGTAATCATCATTTTTTCCACAGTGTGAAGGAAAGAGATTTCCAGAGGGTTCTTACGCTCTAAGCCTTCAACAGTGTCTCTCTTCATATTTTGCTTAGTCTTAGCCTAGAGAGAGCAGCACTGCTCAGATGTGGCTCACAGACCTCTGGGCGGTCCCAAGACTTCAGGGAGTCTGCAGCCAGCATTATTTTCATAATTATCCTGAGACACGATTTGCCCTTGGCATTTTATTGATGTTCGTGTCCATGGTGCAGAGTCAACGATGGTAGTTAGTGTCATAGCAAGAAGAGGCTTTACTTGTAGTCATGCTCTTCACTGCTTTGCAGTTTCATTCAAGAGCTTCCTGGTGGAGCAGTACAAATTAATTTCAGTAAATCTCGACTCGAGTACTTTTTACTATTCAGTGTGACAATATGGCAAGTGCACACACAGCACTTCTGCACACGGAAGTACAGTGTTATCTTGAGGAAATGCACTGGTGTGATTGTCTGAGATGCCAGCTGAACCAGCTGCTTTTTCATGGAACCCTATTTTTGCTTGAAAGGACAACCGACAGGTAGATTATGGTTACTGAGAATTGGTATTTGGCAGACATTTTCTTGACAAATGAATCAGGCGAGCCTGTCACCTAAAGAGGAATTGATGTAACTCAGTATTTCCCAAATGGCCAGTGCACATTACAGAATCATACGTGGGTAAAAGATAAATTTTAGTGGAATATGAAAACTTTATTGGTTGGTTTCAGATTCCACATTACAGCCAGTCTTTAAGAACCTATAATTTGTTGAATTTTGGTGTAGTATCAAAGGGAAAAAATGACAATTTATTGGAAAAAGCTATTAAAATGTTCTTTTCGAACTATAATTTCAGTGAGGCTACATATTTTTCATATACTTAACCAAAACAACATATCACAATAATGCTTAGTCTTAACCCTAAAGAGAGCTAATAATAATGCAAACTCAGAAGCAGGTATGAGAATCCAGCTGTTTTATTAAGGCAGTCATTAAATTATTTTAAAAAATATAAAATTGTGACACTCCTTTCTCTAGATCATTTTGGTTTTGGAAAATAAATGTCATTTGGGTTGATAGGTAATAGATTTATTCATATTTTAAAATGAATTAATAAATATTTTAAGAATTTCTCTTTTAATTTTGACTAAGGTAAATATCAGTAGATAGAACCACATATACAAAGGCTCTTTAGAGTCCTCGGTAACTTTTAATGAGTTTAACGGGGTCCTGCTGGCTAGAGTCTGTGGCTCTTGGCTCTGTAGGCTAGTTTTGGTTAGTAACGGTTCTTTAAATTCTGGTGACTGCTCAGTGACTCCTTGAAGATTTATGTTTGGGAAACTGCAAATCAGTCTGGGGATAGGAATTAGTGTGTGTGGCTCTAGGACAGTCCAGCTACATCTGTCTTGCACAGTCACAGTCTCAATGTGGAGATACTAAATTAGTTCAGAATGTTTAAACAGGAACACATATTTGGGCGTAAAAAATATGATTGTTGATTCTTCTGACCTTTTGGCCTTTGCATATGTCCCCTGGGGTGTCAGTGCCATTGTGTTGTTGTTGCGGCTCAGGTGTGTGGTCACTTTCCTCCTGCAGGATGTTCCCGTCGAGGCCCTCACCACAGTTAAGCCATACTGCAACGAGGTCCACGCCCAGGCTCAGCTGTGGCTCAAGAGAGACCCCAAAGCATCTTACGAAGCCTGGAAGAAGTGTCTTCCTATTAGAGGTGTGTCCGTCTCTGCGAGACTTGGGAAACCAATCTCTCCTGCCCCTGTCCTGAGAGCCCTAAAATCCCCCTTTCATTTTCCTTATCTCTCCCTATTCCCTTTGTCTGCCAGGGATCGATGGCAATGGGAAGTCCCCCAGCAAAGCAGAGCTCCGCCATCTCTATTTGACTGAGAAATACGTGTGGAGGTGGAAGCAGTTCCTGAGTCGTCGGGGCAAGAGAACCTCCCCCTTGGACCTCAAACTGGGCCATAACAACTGGCTGCGGCAAGTGAGTGACACCTCCTGGGCCCCTTGCCCTGCTGCCCTGGCCCCGGGTGCTGAGCACCTTCCCACATTTGCTCTGCTTTCTCTTCCTTCTCTTTGCTTTCTTGCTTCCTTTCAAATAGGGAGTAGGTAGAGGTTCTTGGTTGCAGCCACCAGCATGGTGGACTGGCTGACTCAGGACTTTTCTCCGCCCTCTGGTGAAGCTCGTTGTGCTCCCTGCTCCTCTCTCTAGTGGCTTAATGGGACTAAGCCATAGTGCCTGCATGCCCCACTTCCCCTGTCTGTCGTGTCTTCTTTCTCTTCTTTCTAGCTAATCTTAAAGGATTAAAGTAATTATATTTTAGAGAATCCATTTGTCCATTGATAGATATATAAAATAAGAAATATTTGGTTTGCATTAAATGTATTTAGCATAGAGGTGACTCCAAAATAGAATTGTAGAAGTCTTTGCTAAGGAAAATACCTGCTTGTCTTTTTTCCTAGTTCAGTCATCTTAAGTATGTTCTCAAATTACTTGATGTAGAAAATCCCCAGGAAGAAGAAGGCTCCTTAGCAGCCTCTTTCCCAGTCCAAGGCACTCAGGTCTTAAGTTAGCAGGTGATTTTTGCCTTTAACCTTTTCCTGGAGAGGTGCCCGGAGGACTTCTCCTGGATGCGTGGCAGTTGACTTTGCCCTGCTGGGGGCCTGGCGAGACGGGCTGTCATCTGAGCCGGGCTTCTTTCCTGTGCCCTGTAGGTGCTCTTTACTCCGGCAACACAGGCTGCACGGCAGGCAGCCTGTACCATTGTGGAAGCTCTGGCCACCATTCCTAGTCGCAAGCAGCAGGTCCTCGACCTCCTCACCAGGTACTGTTTGAGAGCGGGATGGGGAGAGTGGTCAGACTTCACCTAGAGCCTTTCCCGCTTCCCCGGGAATCCAGAGATCAGGGTTATGGGAGGCACACCTGTGCTCTGCAGCCACTTCATTCCATGGAGACCACAGAAACAAAAAAAAGTATTAAAAAGCTTTTACTGGTGGTGGTAGTAGTAATAGAGCAGCAGCAGAAGCACCAGCAGCTAGTATCTGTTGAGATCTTATGAGCATATAAATGCTTTTGGTGTGCATTATCTCATTTAATCCTCACAGCAGCTTAGATTTAAAGAGGTTAATGAACTTGTCCACCGGAAAACAGCATTTGAATCCAGGCAGTCTAATTCCAAAGCCTACTTATTAGCCACTAAACTCTGTGGTACACTTGTCTTCTAAATTATCCAGTCAAAGACACAGTCTCGCTGTCCAGATAACCACTATTCATATTTTGTTGCTTATTCCCTGTGGGTAGTTTATCGCATCACATTCCCTGCTGTGTGCTGAGTTCTTCCCAAGGATGGGGAGTTGTCAAGTGGAAGTTTGGTTTCTCAGGGGCCCTCCCCCCTCCTTCTAGAAGGAAGGGGGAGCGAAGGACAGCAGAAGACATGAAAGATGGCAGGCGCAGAGAGGAACTAGTGGCAGTATTAGAGCTATTTGAGTCCTCTCACAGTGCCCTGTTTCTCTCTATGGCAGTTACCTGGATGAACTGAGCGTAGCTGGCGAGTGTGCCGCGGAGTACTTGGCCCTCTACCAGAAGCTCATCACTTCAGCTCACTGGAAAGTCTACCTGGCAGCTCGGGGCGTCCTGCCTTACGTGGGCAACCTCATCACCAAGGTATCCCGCCCTTAGCCCGGTGGGCCCTTTCCCTAGTTCTCCTTCCAGTGCGCTCTTTCTTGGATATAAACTTTGTAATATTCTTTTGTGCCGAGAAGAAATATTTGTTGAAATATTATTTTTATGACTTTATTGTATTCGTCATAAGGATACAGCAATTGGATGGGGGCATTTAGGCTCTTCCCAATATTTAAGCAATCTCTTAGCATCATTGCAATGGTCTTTGGCTTGTTGGAAAGGAGTTTTGCAAAGATTCAGTTTGAGGGAATATTAGAATAAAATGAAGGTAACTACACAGTGGTTTTGGTTGGTGCCGTATCTCCTGATCCAGTGGTGGAGGTGACCCGAGTCGTTGGCAGTGTTGTGCCACTAACTATTCTTATTGTCCTGTTTAGGAAATAGCCCGCCTGCTGGCCCTGGAGGAGGCCACCCTCAGCACTGATCTGCAGCAGGGCTACGCCCTTAAGAGTCTCACAGGTAAAGAGCGCCAGCAGGCCCCTCCGTCAGGGCGCTGTGAGTGTAGCTGGGCGACTGACCTTTACTTAGTTCCTTGGGTGCTGATTCTCTTCCCTCTCTTGTTGACCCTGTACATACGTAAGCTCTGCTTTTTCTCTTCATTGATGCGCTTACAGTTTTGAGCTCCTGTTTGCTATTGACTGGTTCCGTTTGTTGAGTATCTGCTCTGTGCCAAGCACAAAGATAGCTTTTCCCTGCTTTTGAGTTGCTCATTATCTTTTGAAGACATCACCTTTCTTGTTTATATTCTCATTCAGAGCTCTTGCGGTAACTTTTTCCTGTCCCTACAGGCCTTCTTTCCTCCTTCGTTGAGGTGGAATCCATCAAAAGGCACTTTAAAAGTCGCTTGGTGGGTACTGTGCTGAATGGGTACCTGTGCCTACGAAAGCTGGTGGTGCAGAGGACCAAGCTGATCGATGAAACCCAGGACATGCTGCTGGAGATGCTGGAGGACATGACCACAGGTAGCACTGCCCACTGGCCTGGAGCCTGAGACCCCATGTCCCTTCTAGGTCTGCCAGGATACATTAGTCTGATTTCCCTGAGTTCCCCAGAGCCAGAGGAGGGGAAGCCAACATCTCCCCGCATTCAGACAAAAAAGAGGAGGATATTTACCTTAAGAGAAGACTGGTTCTTGGAGACGTAGACTTTTAGAGCTGGACTCAGTCAGTTTGGACTTTTTATATTGAGCTTATAGAGCAGGAAGAAGTCAAGGGTTCTAAAATTGGTGTCCTTCATTGGTTCTAGAAACTTCTTAGCCATTATCTCTTCAATTGCCTCTGCTCCATTCTCCCTTGTCCTTGTGGAACTCCACTCTCATACTGTCATCTCTATCTCTTCATCTCTCTTTCATAGCGTTCATCTCATTGTATCTTTATGCTGATTTTGAATACTTTCTTCTGTTCCATCATTCACTTCATTTATTTTTTCTGCACTGTTACTTGTTTATTCTACCCACTGTGTTCTTACAGTTCTGTATAGATTTTATAGTCTCATGTTTTTTATTGACATTTCCTATCTCTTTTATAATCTCTCAGTGTATCAGACATATTCCTGTGTCTGATAATTCTTAAATTTGAGATATTTATTGATCTGATTCTGCTGTTTGTTATTTTGGCTCTTGCTTATAGTACCTTATCTCTTTTGGTATTTTGTGATTTTTGACTATGAGCTTAGTTTTGGGGGTTTATCTGTGGAAATTCTTCAGGACCAAAAGAGTTTTTCCAGAGAGGATTTGTAACTGCTTCTGCAAGGCATCTCAGGACACTGCGGCCCCAGTGCTGCCTTCACTGAAGTTCTGAACGTAGGTTTCTCAGGCCTCCTAGGTGGTGTGAGCCACAACCCCCTGTGAGGGGCAGCTCGTCATGAGTGCTCAGAGGAGATTTCCGTCCTCTGTATTCAGTGCCACATTTAAGGGAAGACAATTTCCTTTCTGTTATTTGCTTAGAGGAAAGGGAGAGTCACTTGTAGTTGACCCTTATACTAAGGGTGTACCTCTTTTGGGGTACCAGATATGTGTGTGTGTGTGTGGGGGGTGTTCTGCTAGACTCTCCACCTTGGTAGATTTGGGGCTTTGTATCCAGCTCTCAAATCCTGACAGATTATAGAAACTGAGCTCAAAGCAAAAGCAGCCTCCATGTTTTGTTAACCATTCTGGGTTCTTGATTTCTCTTAATTTTTGGCTTTGGATTCTTCTTTGTTAGTATGTCAGTGCACTGATATTTTTTTATTCAATATTTTAAATTATTTTTAAGTGAGGAATAGGTCAGGGAACACTGTCTGCTTTATTACCAGACGTGGAGGTCCTTCTTGTGCCATTTTTATCATGCTATGCTGAGCTGGTTTGTGACCTTGTCAGTTGGACCCTTTTTAAGAGCATGTTTCTTTCTCTTGTGTGACTCGAAGTTATGTCTTTGGTTTATAGAGGGTAATCTACCTAATTTTTAAAAATGGAACTTAAAACTATAATGTTCCTTTGATTTGACTGGAATGCAGTTAGGATGATTATTTGACATTTTTGAGTACCTGTTGGTCAAGAGGATGCAAGGTTACCATTCCGAGAGGGAGCAGGACATGTACACAACTAACCGCGATTCACTGTGTTGACTTGGGCATGCAGGCTTTAAATGGAATGTGATCTGAGTATAAAAATCAATCCGGTTCATGTTTCAAATTGAAATATTGATTTGCCATTTAAAGCATGTAAAGACTTACCAGCAGAAAGAATCTGTCAGTGATGGTACTTCGTTTAAAGTCTCATCTTGGTTTCTGTGTGTGAAGCTCTTTCCTAATTGACTTGGCCACTTTGATTTCTGGCAGGTACAGAATCGGAAACAAAGGCCTTCATGGCTGTGTGCATTGAGACAGCCAAGCGCTATAATCTGGATGACTACCGTACTCCTGTCTTCATCTTCGAGAGGCTCTGCAGCATCATTTATCCTGTAAGTAGTGGTACGTCCCATGGTGCTCAGGGCGTCAGCATGAGCTTTTTGCCATGAAGCCTCTTGGTGATTCATTATAATCATGGGCAGTCTTACCAGCTATGGGCTGTTTAGTCAACTTCACTGACTAAACCAGAAGCAGCCTTATCATTTTCCTGTTCCTGGGAAATCTAAAGGCTTTCCTTAGTCTTATTTCTTTGGTTCAAGGTCAAAATCAGTTTTTTTTAAACTAGGTCTAACCTCCCATTTCCTAAATTGTATTGCTTATCAATCCAATAGGCTATGAAAGAATATTGAGCTAGAGTATAGAGAAATTTTCACTCCCCCTCCCCCATTTTGTGCACATATGCATGCATGTGTGTTTGTTTCCCTAGCCTAATAAGGAAGGAGCTGTACAGAATTATAATGTAATTTAAAGACCCTCTTCTGTTAGCAAGGAAGGGTGGAAAATACCAGTAGCGTCAGTTAATGATGAGAGGTCATTGGGGTTGGGCATGCCTGAATATTATGTAAAATAGAGAAGACCCTTTTCTGGACTTGAGGGTTCATTAGTGACACAGTCACCTGGCGGTTAGTTGTATACATGTCCTGCTTCTTCTCTGAATGATGACCTTACATCCTCTTGGCTAGCAGCACCACATGAGATGAGTGGGAGGAGGGATACCCCGTCTCCCCTCATTTTAGTAAATACAGCTTTCATATGTCACTCCTCATTTGCTTCTTTCGTTAGGCTTTCTCTCCTAATCCACCTTTGGATCAGAGGAGATGCTTGATATTTAAGGCTATTTGAATTACGTTTGGATTTTTGAACCACGTTCAAGCTTCCTATCCTTTATATCTTAAAACGTGTAAGGGGCTGGGTGAGTCTGGTGTGCTTCCCTCAGTGTGTCCATGGAACAAGGCAGTGTATATAAACCCAAACGGCTTCTGCCATCCCCCTGTACATATCCTTGTGCCATCCCTTCTCATGCATTCTTCCTTCTGTCCTTCAGGAGGAGAATGAAGTCACTGAGTTCTTTGTGACCCTGGAGAAGGACCCCCAACAGGAAGACTTCTTACAGGGCCGGATGCCTGGGAACCCATATAGCAGCAATGAGCCAGGCATTGGGCCACTTATGAGGGATATAAAGAACAAGATTTGCCAGGACTGTGACTTGGTGGCTCTCCTGGAGGATGACAGTGGGATGGAGGTAATAAGCATGGGATAGTGCTGCCATGGTTATGAACATGGGCTAGGATCGAATTCAAGTTTCTCCTCTTAGTAGATGATTAACCTTGGGCAGGTAGCTTGTTTCAGCTTCCTCACCTATAAATGGGGGCTGATGATTCCCACCTACCTGGCATAAAAGTTAATTATGTGTAAAGGACTCTGCCCCATGCCTGGCATGCAGTAAGCAAAGTGTTTAGTGGCTGTTGTGTGTCATGGAGTAGACTTTTATTGTTGCTCTGGGAGAGGCTTCCCAGTGATTCCAATTAATTAAGCTCCTTAAATACTTTAGCCTCTGTGCAGGTTTCTGCCCTGTATCTGATACCTTCTGGTAGACAACCTCTGGGGTTTGGTGTTATCGTGTAATAGTGCAAAGCATGCTGGGTGAAATAGAGAAAATTGCTTTTTCTGGTGCTGAGCCTGAAATGGACTCAGGCCCGGAGAAGGTCCCAAGCTGGGATTTCAGCCTGCAGTCCATGGTTTGGGTTAAGGGTGTTTGTAACCCCTGAAATTATGTGCAAAATTCTGTGTGCTGTGCACACATATGCATTTTTTTTTTTTTAAGAGAGGGAGAGTTGATTGGTCTGTGACACATAAAAATTATGAATTATGAACCTCTGCCATAAAGTGTTCTTTGATCTTGAAATTTACTTGCCCTACAATTACTTGTAATAACAGCCTCATCTACTTTTCTGTTCAGCTTCTTGTGAACAATAAAATCATTAGTTTGGACCTTCCTGTGGCCGAGGTTTACAAGAAGGTCTGGTGTACCACGAATGAGGTATGTGCTTGTTTTCTTGCTTGGAGGTGTGGGTTTACTTTTCTGACATATGCAGACTTGTACCAGGAGGAGGTGTTGTCAGTCATCACTTACCCAGCCTGTAGCAGCACTTAGGGAGCTGCAGTTCCCTTGTTTGTAATTGTGTGGAGAAAACCAGTCATCTTGTCCTCCCTTTAAGGCATCTGACCTGTGAAGGTAGAAGAGCTTCAGGAGAGGATGAGCGTTGTCTGGTTATGTGCAGTCAGGCTGGGCAGAGTCTGAGGAAGCACTGCGATGGGGGACGCTTGCTGTCTTATACCTTATATATGGGTGCCTTGTGACTGAGATTAATCCTCAGCTTTTGAGGCCTGCTCACTTACCGGAACATTATTCCCGGGGCCGTGTCAAGTATCATAGTTTCTGTTTTACTAGTTGGGGAGTTGAAACTCAAACATGCAGGTACTCCTGAGGAGGGGAGAGGGAGACGAAGGAAGTTTAGCATACTGGTGGCGGTCCTTTTCTCCTTTTGGCCATCTCAGTGCTATGTATTTACTTTGCATCTCTCTTTTATTAATTTCTTTTCTGTTCTTTACTTTCCTTCCCCATTTCTTTTTTGCCTTCCCATTCCTTCTTATCTCTTGCCTCTACTGGGGGAATCTTTAGGAAATGAATCAAATAAATAATTACAGCAAACCAGTATACCAGTGAGGCACAGTGAACATTTCCATATTTAGTCCCAAATATTTCTATAGCATTTAAGAAACCAAATTGGTAGTGTACCACTGGTACATTTTGGCCTTTAATTTGTTAGGTATTTTTGCTTCTCTCCCACTGTACTGGGACTCCTGGATACTGTTTGCTGTTGGATGGCTGCCAGCTGGGTAGATCAGTGCTTTTGGCAGGGACTGCAGAAGACTGCCCCATCCAGTGCATCTTGTCACTGACATTTTAGCATCAAAACAGGATGACAGATTTAATCTGTGATGCACGTAAAAAATTAAGACCAAGTTTCTATGGGCGCCCTTGTAAATGGTGGTTCAGGACCCAAAGAATACACACAGCATCTCCCCTTTTGAACCATGGGGCAAGGCAGAAGTTGAGGATTATTCGACCCTCACATTAGTATGCTTAATCCACAAAGGGGTTTTGCTGGCAAAGTTTGTGGCAGCTTTTTATCTGGGCCTTCATCAACTTCCCTTCTCATTTTGTCCCCCATTTCCCTCATAAGCAGCCCATCTCTTTAGCTGTTGACTGGAGCTTGTTCTGTTTTCTAAGTCTCTTTCTGTCCATGGTCTATGGCCGTTCTCTCTTAGTTCCCATTGAGCTTCCATAGCTGGAAACCCTTCTGGAACTGGCCTTTCTGACAGTTTCTCTCCTCTGGGGTTTTCTCTCCTAATGCTGAGCACAGGCTTAGAGGCAGGCAGCTTGAATTAGTGTAGTATCTTCTCTCCCACTTATTTTTATATAGGGTGACTTCAAGGCCCTGTTTCTCATCTTGGAACGAGAATAATGTAAATGCTAGAGTGCCTAATTCAGTACCCAGTGTTGAGTGAACTCTCATGATCCTCCTGTTTACAGAAGCTATAATCTTTCTAATTTACAAAAAACTTTTCTTTGCTGTATAGTTATATGAAGACCTTAGGATCTCCACAGGCAAAGATTGTTGTATTCTTTTTTCTCACTTTCAGTTCCTGAGACTTGAATCAGAGCTCTCTGATCCTGTTGCCCTCCCTCATCCTGATTTTTTGAGTACTGGTCCTTATTGGTTAGAGTTTCTATTCCTGAAGGAGGCACAGGTGTGGAATTAGATCTGGGCTTGTAACTGGATAACTTTGGACAAGTACTTAACCTTGTACAGTAGGATAGTATAAAGTGCTTAATTAGCATAGGACTTAGCACAGAGTAAAACAGTAAATAATAGTTGTTATTATGTAGAGTTTTCATATAAAACTAAATGAGATAGGGTCTATAAAATGCTTCATACGATTCCTGGCCTATAATAGACAGTAACTAAATTAGCTTCTAACTGAAATGCAGTGCATTTGGATTCTGGATAAAGAACAGAAGTTGTCCACATTGCTGAGGCATTAAGCAAGATCAGATGTTGAGTCTTTTGCATTTTCTGGGCTTATTTACTAGTGCCTTTCTCCAACTTCCCTTCTCAGGGAGAGCCCATGAGGATTGTTTATCGAATGCGGGGGCTGCTGGGTGATGCCACTGAAGAGTTTATCGAGTCCCTGGACTCCACCACAGGTATGGATAGCCCTTTTCACAGATCCTGCTGCATGTGGGGTTTGAGCTTTGGGACCAGTGAACGTTTCATGTCCTGGGACTTGACGGTATTCTAGGCAAATACTCTCTTATACCTCTCATCAAAATTGAGGGGAGATTACTTCTCCAGCAGGAAAAGTACAGGTTTCTATGGCCTGATTCAGACACCTCTGGGGTTGAGAACCTTGGGGAAAGTAATGTAATTAGCAACAAACTTGAGTTCAGATTTATTTTTAGCTTAGTTTAATTTTTTATCTCCATTGGTGGTTGTGGTGCTTATCCTTTCACATATTTGAGTATATAATTTTAAATGATTTGAATCTTTTAAAAACCTCCTATTAGGAATGAGATCGTGCAGTTTAATATCCAATATCGACCCCTTTTATTGGCTATGTCTTTCTTCGTTGGAGATAATGGACAACAGAAGTAGCTATCAGCCTGGAAGAGGGCTCTTGGTTTTATTCCCATATTCATCTTTTCCTCTATTTCTGCTTGACTTCCCTTCTCCCCCAGATGAAGAAGAAGATGAAGAAGAAGTGTATAAGATGGCTGGTGTGATGGCCCAGTGTGGGGGCTTGGAATGCATGCTTAACAGACTGGCAGGGATCAAAGATTTCAAACAGGGACGCCACCTCTTAACAGTAAGTTGGAGGCAGCAAGGTGAGACTAGCCTTCTGCTTTGGGAGAGGCCCCTAATGGAAAGAAGCTTGTGGCCATTGTGCCATTTAACCCTAGAGGGCAGCATGGTGCCACAGACCAGTGCAAACCCACGAAGGGCCTGGTGGCTCCCTGAGGCCTCTCATCTAGGCTTCTTTCCCCCACTACTCTCTTCCTGGCCAGTGTGTTGGCAGCCTTCTTCTGTGTTTCTTTAGTCACCTGTGAAACCAGTGTCTAATTGTCTTTCCCTAAAACACTGTACTTGTGTCTACTATCATTATTATTGCTTTTTAAATGGATTTTGTAAGTAATCTTTTCATATCGTGTAGGATTTTGGTTATTCATCTACCTATCTCATTAGTAAGGAGTAGAGGATTCCAGGGGCACCACAAATATTACATTATGAGTTTCACCTCCACGGGATGGGAGAACATGTATTACTGTGCCCATGTTTTAAACTATCTACATGGTTCTGAGCTCCCACAGGCCATGGGCATTAGAATCTCTCTGTTGACTATTTAGTGTCTGAGTTAGTGCTAGAATTTACCCCAAGACAGCAGAGCATCACCTCTTCCATTTGGAATTGGCATCTCTGGCGTAGTCTTAGAGATGGTAGAGATTTACTTAGTCTATGAGGGCAGCCTTTGGAGAACATTGATATTTAAGATGCCAGCCTGGTATGAGATCCCAGCCACTGTACCATATCCCTTTAAGGATCACTTCTCTCTGCTGTCCTCTGCATTTCAGGAGGAGTACCTGCTGATTGTGACCTCTCTTAGTTCTTTCCTGCTTGTCCCCACATCGTTATTCTCTCTCCAGTAGTTTCTTGGATTTTGACTGGCTTTTCTTGTCAGGTGCTGCTGAAATTGTTCAGTTACTGTGTGAAGGTGAAAGTCAACCGGCAGCAACTGGTCAAGCTGGAAATGAACACTCTGAACGTCATGCTGGGGACTCTTAACTTGGTAAAGAGCGTGGGCTGCAGAAGATAAAGAATGAGTCTTAGAAGTCCTGGGTGAGGGGAAAGACAGCTCAATTCTGGACTCGGATGAAATGGATTTGTGGCCTCTTCAGGCCCTTTATCTGTCTCTGACTGGCACAAAGGCTTGGCTCATTCAGGCTGTCCCCTCTCCTTCTGCTGGCTCAGCCCCGTGCTGCTGCCATGACACCCAGAGAGGCTGCCATGACACCCAGGAACTTTCTTGTCCTTTTCCTGAATTAAGAGCAGAGGCTAGAGGAAGTTACTTCTTAAAACAGTCCAGACCACACACCAGTGGAAGAGTAGTGCAGTAGTGCTGCCTGCCTTAGGGCAACTAGAAGGAAATCTGGAACATCACATTCTCACTGTCCTCAAATGGCCACATGCTTGTCTCTCTCTCAGAACACACGCACACGCACACGCACGCACATATGCACATCTGGGAAATGTGGCCATGAGGGACATCTTCGAGGAGCAGATCCCATCACCCATGAGTGGTTATGTCATTATCCCCAGAGTGACTACGTTTCCTCCTCTAGGCCCTGGTAGCCGAGCAGGAAAGCAAGGACAGTGGCGGTGCAGCGGTGGCTGAGCAGGTGCTTAGCATCATGGAGATCATTCTAGATGAGTCCAATGCTGAGCCCCTGAGTGAGGACAAGGTGAGTGGCGCGCAGTCTGTCCATCCTGAGCCTGCACGTCTCACTGCCAACAGTGGGCTTGTTTATGTCTAGCTGTATCACCCGAGAACGATTGACCCTGCTCAGCTCAGGAATGGCAAGGCTCAACTAATTAATGGAGACATCGTTGCACTGGAGCCTGAAATCTGTGGATTCAGAGGAAACAAAGCTGCTAAGGATAGTCTTTCACTCAGAAGCTGCTCATTAATGGAATTCTGGCATGTTCCAGCTGATGGACAGGGGCCGTAGTCCAACCTCTCATTTCACACTTGAGGAAACTAAGCCCAGAGAAGTAAAATGAGCTGTTCAGTGTTACACAGTTGGTTACTATATAGTTTTTAGATAGTTAGAGGACTAGAACCCACGTCTCCAGCTCCCAGTTCAGTGTCTCTCCATTGACTGTACCATTGCCTTCCTGTATCCTTACTAGTGCTGATGTTTTAGCTAAAGATTATTAATAGCCATCACAGAAATTTAGAAATAAATTTATCCAGTGGAATTCACACTGTTTATTCTCCAGGAAGTGCTGTGACACACACCTCTTTTAGGGCTTCTTCTCATGGCTCTGGTGGAAGCGCCGCAGCCAGAGTCCTGACCCCATGAGTGGCCCCATCCTTTTTCCTGTTGCAGGGCAACCTCCTCCTGACGGGGGACAAAGATCAGCTCGTGATGCTCTTGGACCAGATCAACAGCACTTTCGTGCGCTCCAACCCGAGTGTGCTCCAGGGCCTGCTGCGCATCATCCCATACCTGTCCTTCGGAGAGGTGGAAAAGATGCAGATCTTGGTGGAGCGCTTCAAACCGTACTGCAGCTTTGACAAGTATGTTGCTCGGATTTCACACAGCCAAGGGAGAGTCCCTACAGAGTGAACTGCTTTTGTGAGACTTAGGAAGAATCACCCAAATTTCTTTCTGGCCTTTAATGGATTCACTCTAATTGGGGATCCAATGAAAATATATTAAAATATATTGTGTTAAGTTGGCAGAGAAGGCAGAGTGGTTGTGAGTTGAGAAGGGGGTGTGACGAAATGGAGGGAGTCGAGAGTAAAAAGCTGGAAAACACAAGGGACTGTTGGGAGCTGGGGGGATGGAGCAGGTAAGAGGGAGAGTGGCAGGAACCAGATCTGCAGGTTCTTCATGTCACGCTAAGGAGTTTAGACTTGACTCTATACTGTTGAAGGTTATTCGGCTTGTGGTATTCCTTTCTCATACTCAGACTCTGCACTCTTTTCTTCTAGGTATGATGAAGATCACAGTGGAGATGATAAAGTCTTCCTGGACTGCTTCTGTAAAATAGCAGCTGGCATCAAGAACAACAGCAATGGGCACCAGCTAAAGGATCTGATTCTGCAGAAGGGAATCACCCAGAATGCACTTGACTACATGAAAAAGCACATCCCCAGTGCCAAGAAGTAAGAAGCAGCTCTGCCAGAGTGACTGTGTTCTTTCCCCTTTTCCCAGTTCCTTCCACCTCCATCATCTTGACATAAAGCTTCATTGTTCCCCTTTGCCCTCCTTTGGGACTCTCTCCCCTTCTGGAAACTACTAAGGTGACCACTTAGCCACTGCAGAATCCTTTGGGGCTCTGGGAAAAGGATGGCAGCCTTTTGGGTTCTATTTAGAGTATTCATTTCTACCTGGCTTTTCAGCTGAGCTGGGTGGTCCTTGGTGATCCTTTGTGGCATTCTTGGAGGGCTGTGTTTAAACAAGCCAGAATCAGCAGCTGGTTTTTAGGTAGCTTTTGCTTCTCTGGCCTGCTAATAAGCCTTTGTTTGCTTTGCAGTTTGGATGCTGACATCTGGAAAAAGTTTTTGTCTCGCCCAGCCCTGCCATTTATCCTGAGGCTGCTTCGGGGGTTGGCCATCCAGCACCCTGCCACCCAGGTGAGTTGCCAGCCTGCATGTGGACCTTTTTCTGGAAACAGGACATGTAGTGTGAAGGAACCATAAACTGTTATCTCATCTCCCATGACTGAGTGAAGATAACTGCCTTGATTAGCCTTGAGACATGACCTGCCCTAATATGTAAGACTCCAGTGAGTGGAAGAGACTCTCACAGGCCATCTGGCTCATTGCTCTGTGGAGAGGATTAAGTTCTATTTGGGATTTCCGCATTCAGCTCATTCTTATGTGGGGCTTACTATCTCACAGGTCATCTGAGCATCAGGTGAACTGTGAGGGTGTGGCTGGCTTGAGTGTAAAATAGTTTTGATTTCCGAAGGCACTGGGACATTTGTAATACCACCACTGTTTTCTACACTGTCCTAGGAAGCTGAAAACTTCATGCACAGAGAGGCCTGCCCATTCCACTCTGGTGCTCATTTCTGATATCTTCCCCTGGGGCCGAGGTAGCTGTTACTCTCACAAATCCTAACTGGCCTGGACAGGTGACCAGGCTGGGTTTTTTCATTAATTAACCTTTTTTTTTTTTTTTTGAGATAATTATAGATTCACGTGTAGTTGTGATACAGTATATGTACCGATTACCCAGTTTCTCTCAGTGGCAACATCTCATCGAACTATAGTTTGATATCACAACCAGGGTATTGACATTGGTGCTGTCAAGATTCGGGATGGTTTCATCACCACAAGGGGCCCTCCTGTTGCACTGTTACAGCCACATTCACCTTCCACCACCCCCACGCCACCTATTCTCCATTTCTGTCATTTTGACATTTCAGGAATGTTATATAAATGGAATCATACAGCCTGTGGCCTTCTGAGGATGGGCTTTTTTCAGTCAGCATAATTTTCTGGAAAATTTTCCAGAAAATTGTTGTCGTGTGTATCAGTAGTTAATTCCTTTTCGTTGAGTGGCGTCCATGGGGTGGCTGTACCACGGCCTCGTTAGCCATCCACCCATTAAAGGACATCTGGGTTGTTTCTGGTGCAGGGCTTTTCCAAATAAAGCTGCTGTGAACATTCATGTACAGGTTTTATGTGAATATAAGTTTTCATTTCTCTGGGATAGATGCCCAGGAGTATAGTTGCTAGTTGCAAATATGCTAGCTGCATATTTAGTTTTATAAGAAACTGACAAACTGTTTTCTAGGGTGACTGCACTGTATTTCATTCTCACCAGCAATGCATGAGTGATCTACTTTTTCTCTGCATCCTTGCCAGCATTTGATGGTGTCAACTGTTTTCTATTTTAGCCATTCTGATAGATGTATAATATGTTATTATGGTTTTAATTTGTATTTCCCCAATGGGTGATGTTGCTGTATATACATCTCTTTACGTGCTTCATCTGTGTATCTTCAGTGAACTGTCTCTTCATAGCTTTTGTTTTCTTAATGTTGAGTTTTGAGAGTTCTTAGGGCTAAACTTTTTTTGTTTTGTTTAGTGTTCTACCTTGAATATACTTTCACATTCTCATTTGGTAATCTGTTCTGATAATTCATTTCAGAAACATGGTGATTTGGTTAAAAAAAAGATTCTTCTGTCTCATCTAAGTTCTGTTGTCTAAATTTTTGGTCAGTTCAGTGGAGATGGTCATAATTAGTACATCTTTGGGGGGATAACTTTTTCTACATAAGAGTCTTATATTATTTCCCTTATTTTTATAATATTTCTGTTTCGAATGTGGATAAATCAAGGGACTGAGCTGTGATTTGGCCATTGGCAACGAGTGAGCTTAGAACACGTCAGCTGATATCCAGGCTTACTCTTAGTTACTAAATTGAATTACTTTCTTTAGAATAAGGCTTTGTGTAGTCAGATATTCAGCATTCACACTTGTGACTGCTCAGTTTTTTTGCAACACATAATTATTTAACTCTTATTGGGTGCCTGTGCTCTGCTAGGCTGAGGAGACTACTTGGTGAGATAGACAGTGAATGGATTCAACAGAGATCTGGAAAGGTAGAATAAATGGATTTGGAGATTGATTGCACATGGGGAGTGAAGAAGCTGGATGCATCAAGAACTCTGCCGAGTTTCTGGATTAGGTCACAGGATGAAAGGTGGTGCTATTGAATGAGGTGGGAGAACCTAGGAGGTTTGAATAAGGTGGAGGAGAGTTGGTTTTATGAGACTGTCTGTGTGTGGTCTGTCCTCCTAACTAGAATGTTAGCTTCAGGAGGGCATAATTTTTGTCTCCCCAGCACCTGAAACACTGTTTCACACATGTGCTTCATACACAGTAAAGCCCCAGAGTGTTGAGTGTGGGGTACCTGCAGAATAGTTCAATAGGCAGTTGAACTGTGGGTTTAGCATTTAGGAGCCTGAGACATGAGCTACCCTGTAATTTTGCTGAGGCACAGATTTGAAGCTATGAGAACAGATTTATGAGCTAGTGAATGATCTGAGATGAATGCTGAGCTTTCACATTACAAGTTTGCTTTGTTGTTTTCAATTTATTGTCAAATATGTAGCAATTGTCCAATTCACTTGTAATGAGTATAGTGTGGATTTCAACGATATGATGCTATTTTTCAGTGAGCTCATTGGAGAGCTTTCTCAAACTATGCCTTCCTTCAGTGTTTTGATGTTCACTCATCCCTCTTCGGAGCATGGTGCTATAGTGCAGTGATTGCCAGCTTTTTCAGGTGTAGGGGTTTCTTGTTAATATATTTGTTAAAAGTGTTTTCTTATCCCCAGTCTCGCTTAGAGTAATACTTCTAGTGTCCCTAGGTGCAGAACTTGCCTGCGCTCCTCAGTCTGGAGGCCCCAAGGCCCCAGATGAAGGCCTTAGCATGGTCCCTGCGAACCTCAGGGGCCTGCTCTGCTCAGTGCAGTCACTGCGTTCACGACTCAGGCCTCATTAGGTGCTGCTTCTCTGGGGAATCCTATCTGAGCCCCTTTCACTGTGCCTGGGTGCCGTACATATGTTATTTAATTTCAGTCATCACAGCAACCCTGGCATTACCCCCATTTTATAGATAGAGATACTGGTCAAAGGTCGGGGCAGAGCTTAACCTTCTTTTGTCTGAATCTCTCGAAGTGTAGATTCAAAGGATCCGATTGAAACTGAGCATATGACATGAGATTGTGTACATTCCATTGATTTTTCTAAGCCTTTTAGCTTCTAAGAAGAATGCTGGTCTATATATTGGAGGCATGCATCTCTCTGGTCCCTTCTTGACAGGTTCTCATTGGAACTGACTCCATCACAAATCTACATAAGCTGGAGCAAGTGTCCAGCGATGAGGGCATTGGGACCCTGGCAGAGAACCTGCTGGAGGCACTGCGGGAGCACCCTGACGTAAACAGGAAGATTGATGCAGCCCGCAGGGAGACCCGGGCCGAGAAGAAGCGCATGGCCATGGCAATGAGGCAGAAGGCTTTAGGCACCCTGGGCATGACGGTAAAGCCACTCCCTTAGTCCCCACATTCTTACCTACACTGTTGAGATGGCCATGGCATAATCATTTGTGCTTCAGTACAGAACAGAGGAAGAGGAGGAAACTAGGTGTGCTAAGCTTACCTTTAATCTTCCCAACAACCCTCAGAGGTGTGATTATTATTGTCCTGCTGTGTAGGTGAGACTCACAGGTTAAGGGACTTAACAGATTCACAGAAACAAAATGGTGATGATAACCATTGTTTATGGGGCTTTACTCTATGCCAAGCACTATACTTAGGTACCTTACTGGTAAGATTTTATTTAAGCCCTCATGTGGTTCTTTGAGGTTGATATTATACCCATTTTCGGTTGAACTAATTGCGGCTGAAAGGTGAACAGGCCAAGGCACATAACTAATACATGGTTGACGGGATTTTGAACCTGGGTCTGTTCACACAAAGGACTCTGCTCTTTTCACTGTCCTGCCTGAGAGGAAGCAGTTGTCGTGTGAGAGTCCCCTCCAAACCGGCAAACCTGAGTGTCAGCAGTTTTAAAACTCCCATGGGAACAGTAAATGAATCATAATGCAACAGCCCTTGGCAGCTGAGACTTGGTATTGCTGGCACAAAGAAAGGGGGCTTTTTTGGTGGCAAGTGGCGACTTGCCAGGGTTCCAGCTGGATGGTTTCCTCTGCTTCAGTGGTTCCTGTAGGAAGAGGCTAGGGGGAGAATCTAGGTCTTTACCCTCATTAGAAGCCAACTAAAGAGGCTCCCTTTCGATATAGCAGTCCTTTTGGTGTACGTGGCAGGTCAGCCCTTTCCCTGAGTATCCCCAAGCTAGGGTGGCAGGGTGGGGAGGAAGCCCCTCTAACATGCCATCTGGGGTTCCCCTGACAGACAAATGAAAAGGGCCAGGTTGTGACCAAGACGGCGCTCCTGAAGCAGATGGAAGAGCTGATTGAAGAGCCGGGCCTGACATGCTGCATCTGCCGGGAGGGGTACAAGTTCCAGGTATGTCTCTGGGCCCGCCCCGCCTGATGGCGCATCCTGGTCCCTTGCTCTGGTGGCGTCCCTCTCCTGAGCCGTTTGTTCTTAGATTGGCCAGGGTGAAGGCTTGTGTCTTGGCCATGGTCTTCTTTAAAGGCAGGAAGGCAAACTGATCAAAACATGAGTCGTCGTCGTCTTCATCACCATCAGTAACCTTCTGTGCTGGACTCTGTGCCCAGAGCTTTATGTCAACTGTGCAGTTTTATCTTTAAATTTGTAAAAAGCCCCAATTTATGGATGAGAGGACAAAGGTCATGGGCACAGCCAGAGTTCTAGCCCTGGCACCTCTGATTCCAGACCTGGGGCTTTTAAAAACACACCGTGCTGCTTCCATTCAGAATACCTGGGAGACCAGGCTCCCCCAGACTAGATTTACACCTGACAGCAGAGCAGCAAGTGACCCGTTTGCTCCCCTAAAGGCCTAAAACAGGTCTTTCTCTCCAGCTTGAATGTATTACTTAGCACCCAGGCTGTTGAAGGGCAAGCATGGGCCACAAGCCCCATAAGTCCTGCTGTAACACAGGCTCTTGGAGCTGCCTGACAAGTTTTGAAAAGGAGTGACTTATCAAGAAGGCACACTTTATTCTTCATGTTCAGAAAAAGGAAGCAAAAAGAAAAGAAAGACGGTTTAGACTCACATTTTTGCTTTTCCATCAGCACAGCATCGACTTTATTTTGGTCGCTGCCCCCCACACTCCTCGTTTTACCAGGGCTGTGCCCAGCCAAGTGCTTAACAAAAAGTTTGGGGTGCTGACCATCGCCACCTCTCCTGGATTATCACTTCCTAGGAGGGTTGACATTCAGGTCCCCTCTGCTCTGCCTCACCTCCTTCCAAGGCCTGTCTTGGAGTTTCTCAGCCATCCTTTTATATTGTCTTTGTAGCCCACGAAGGTCCTGGGCATTTATACATTCACCAAGCGGGTAGCCTTGGAGGAGATGGAAAATAAGCCCCGGAAACAGCAGGGCTACAGCAGCGTGTCTCACTTCAACATCGTGCACTACGATTGCCACCTGGCTGCCGTCAGGTAGGCCCTGCTCCGTGGGCGGGCCCCTTGTGGGCCTCTCGCTCACAGGTGCCTCAGCTCTAGACCTTTGTTACTTCAGAGGAACGGGCAGGTTGCCCAAGGCCTGGGCTTGGAGGGGGTGGGACCACCCACCCCAAGGTTTTAGTGCTGTTCCTTAGTCTCGGGGGAGCAGAGTATTCCACCCTAAACCAGACAGACTCAAGAGCTATTCTTGCCATGTTACCCATGGCTTTTGGCCCAAGGCTGGTGAAGGCAATCACACTTGCCTGAAGCAGTGAAGCCGGCATTTACCGCATCGGGCTTACAGATGGCCAGTTCTCTGTAGAGTCAGGAGCATGGGCTGACTTACTTCTTTAGTGTTAGCAAACCTTTCTCCACCCCCACTCACCCGGGCGCCTGGTTGCCGGATTAATTCCAGCAGTCATTCGTCCTTGCTCTCCCCTCAATCCAGGTTGGCTCGAGGCCGGGAAGAGTGGGAAAGTGCCGCCCTTCAGAACGCCAACACTAAGTGCAATGGGCTCCTTCCGGTCTGGGGACCACACGTCCCCGAGTCAGCTTTTGCCACTTGCTTGGCAAGGTGAGTGTTGAGCATTTTGCATAGTAGGAAAGAGGGGACTCCCAGGAGATAGGAGAGATACGCTCTCAGCCCAGCCCATGGTAACACCATTTCCTGTCACCTTCACTGGGAACCCATGTCTCTTTGCTTACTGACAGGGTCTGTTCGAAACAGAGGGGAACTCTACTGAGAGAAACCAGCACCCTCAGTGTCTGGTGCGCCATGTAGAATTTCTCGTTCTTCACTGCCTCTCCTCCTTTGTTGATTAAGGACATAAGACATGCAATGCCAGACTTGGTCCTCCAGGCCAGAATTTTCCAGAGTTCACTTCTACACTGTGTTGTGTGCCTCTGACGTTTAAATAATAAAAATAAGTAGTTTAGTGGCCTGGGGAATATCAGGCTCCTTTTCCGCCTTCCCCATCCTAAAATCCCAAGTAGAGTAGAGTGTCTCAAGCTTCTGTGAGGTCCTCACCTCTCACCGATGCCTTGTGGAGTGACACCCCACCCCGAGTCCTGTTTAAAGCTCAGGGGTGAACAGGTACCTACCATAAAACAGGGAGCTGGCAGTAATAATAATGAAAGTAATAATAGGCAACATATTGAGATGCTTACCAGGTGTTATTATTGTAAATATAGATGAAGGAATCGAGGCACAGAGATTGGGTGACTTATTTGCGGTTACACAGTTAATAAGAGGCATAATAGATGGTAACATACATTGACATAGAAAAAACTTCTTTGGAGGTTGCGGACATGATTCTTACGAATAGATTTCCTTGTCAGTCAGAATGGACAAGTTCTACTTTCTTCCAAAATGTACTTTTAGGTCCATGATATGTCCTATGAAATTGGTCTATCAAGAAATAGGCCCCCAAAACTGGTGGGTTCTCATGCAAGCTTGGAGAGCATCATATTCAGTCACAGCAGACATGAAAATGTCCTCTGCTCTTGTCTTTCTTCTAGCCCCAGTCCTCGTCCTCGACTCTCCCTTTCATTCCTCTATCCATTTGTGTAACCTTTGCAGCCGTCAGGGAAGGGGGTGCCGAGCGGCCTCTGCCTTCCCAGCCGGTTGTCACCAAGGAACTTGCTTCCGTGTCAGCGTTTGCTCCACTTCTCCTCAGGCACAACACTTACCTCCAGGAATGTACGGGCCAGCGGGAGCCCACGTACCAGCTGAACATCCACGACATCAAACTGCTCTTCCTGCGCTTCGCCATGGAGCAGTCGTTCAGTGCGGACACCGGCGGGGGTGGCCGGGAGAGCAACATCCACCTGATCCCGTACATCATCCACACTGTGCTTTACGTCCTGAACACGTTAGTACCTCCACCCCGGGCAGCATCTGGCTGACCCGGGATCTCCCACCTGTCCATATCCACCCTAGTTCGTCCCAGAGCAGATACCTGACCTCAGGCAGCCTTTACTGAAGTAGGAATGTTCATCTGCGGCTTTTAAGTGGCTTCCTTTCCAAAACTGTCCCATCTCCCACCGTGCGCAGCCAAAGGCTGCATCCTTGGACTGACCTTCAGCCCAGAGGGGATGGGAACTGGGAGAAACCAGACCATTGCAGCTTCTACTTCTCTGTAGCCTCTACTTCTGCTTGCAAGACTCTTTTCTTGAGTTGGGGGTGGCCACGGGTCAGGATGCACACACTGTCAAGGGCACACTGGATGTTATAGGTGAGGGTTTCACATCTTGGGGATGCAGTAGAACCAAGGACCCATTTCATAAATGGAAACTAGACTTGTTATCCTTGTTTTCTCTCCAGTAATGCTTCTGGCAAGTGTAAGGGGAAAGGAAGTACTGAGGAATACCTGGGAAAGTCAACTGAGAAGGAAGGCAGCCAGGAAGAAATAAATTTGTATTTTTTTTCCTGTGTACGTTATGGAATAGTTAGGATGATACCTAAAGGTATAATTTTAAAAAATCACTTAGAGGGGTAGAGAATATTATTCTTTCATTTCAACCCAGATTTTGAAAGCAGATTAAGAGAATTAATATACTTTAGCTCTTAGATTTAATTTAGATGGACTCATACTTTTAGGTCCTTAGCAAGAGTCTTAAAAAGTTCTTTGGGCGGAGAATGGACAGGCTGTGGAAAGGCTATATACAGTCTACCTGAGGCAGCTGCAATTTGGTCTAGGCAGCAGGACAGCCCATCTCCTGTCCACTCTGGTCTTCTCTCTTCAGCAGTGTTATTTTCTGCTTCCCTCCCACTTTTTTACCAGTTAAAAGGCCCACCTCCTGACCGCAGGCTTCATTGTTAAAAAGATACACGGGCGGGTCTCCATCATTGCATTACATCATCTGCTAAACTGTTTAGACTGTCAGAAGAAACACCTGCATGGCTGACAGCACAGACGTTCCCACTATCCAAACTGTGCTTCAGGCCTGAGCAGTGCTAATTACGTGTTTGTGAGCCTTTGACAGAGCCCTTGGCTTTTGCAGAGACATGTCTCTTGGCAGCTGTGAGGTAGAGTAGACTGCTCTCTTCTCCAGGGAGAAAAGCAGACCCACAGAGGCAGCGTGATTTGCCTAGCAGAACAGAGCCGGTGTTTTCAGGTGTCACTGTTTCTTAAATGCCAGACATTTTAACTCCTGCTCAAGTTTCCTAGTAGGAGAGGGAGTTGGCAGCATCAACGGTTATCTTGGTGAGTTAGAGGCTGACCTGGAAGCTTCACGGAGAGGCCCTGTTTCCCATCCACAGACTGCTTCCCTAGCTCGGCGTTTCACATTGGTGTGAGCTTGGTCACGGGGGGCTGGCTGAGGGAGGCGGCTGCCTTTCGTGGACCATTCGTGTGTGAAGGCAGGTATGTCATACCATGAGCCAGAGCAGAGCTGAGCAGGTCCCGCAGTGGCAGAAAGCCTTTGATCCCCAGTTCTGGAAGGTCAAGTTGAGTATGTTCATCTGTTCCATTTTATTTATGCCATTCTTCAGGGAGCAGAAGGAAACAGGATGTCCTTGCACTGTCCCCTCTTGTTTTCACACAGTTCAGTGTCTGGCAGTGCCATCTGCAGACCTAGGAACTTTGATTCTCGTGGCTACTAGTGCTGTTTTGTCCCCCGCGCCCCCCTCCCCGCCCCGTAGAATTCAGATAGGGCGTGAGGCACTATCAGCCTGAGAGCACCATCCGGGTTATAGGGAGAGAGCGCAGCCAGAAACATGTGATCAGGAAGGACTCCAGTGCTCTCAGTGCCGACCCGGGACCGCTTGTCAAGGCTTCTTCCTGGAGGGAAGATAGGGCATCGATGCCAGATTGGCTCGAGCCAAGACTGCCTGGGTTCAGAGCCCACTTTCATGCCCCAGTGTGTGACTTTGGGCAAAATATTTACTTTGTATTGTAGTCTTCTCTTCTGTAAGATCGAGGCAGCGCCGGTACTTGTCTCATAGGGTTATTGTGAGAATTAAATGAGATAATCCCACGGAGCCCTTAGAACAGTGCCTGGCATTGAAGTTTATGGTTGTCATTGTCATTGCAGTTTAGGCAAGAGCAAAAACAAGAAGCAGCGCTTGTCTGCAAGAAGCTGTTCTAACAAAGGAGAGAAGACACATATACAGGAAAACCAACAAAATAGCCAGGGAAAGGAACCAGAAGCAAGTGGAGTGTGGACAGCTTAGCTATTATGAGACTACGCGGAGTCAGGGAGATGTGGGCAGTAGTCTCAGAGTCTGAGGTTCTGGATTCACACTGACTCCATCATTTATTGGCTTGGTGACTTTGGGCAAATCACTTTACTTCTCTGGGCTTCAGACACCATGGTGAAAAGGTGCGAGCTGTTACCTTCCAGAGTGGTGGGGACACCTTGATGGTGGAGTGTTTATGAACATGCCCAACACAACGCAGGGGGCTCAGGAGCCAGTATTTGTTTGGAATTGTGTCGGAGCTGAGCCGCAGGGAGGGAGGGGGCCAAGGAAAATGTCATGGAGTAGGGCTTGGAAGGGAAGCGGTAGCACTTGGAGATGAGGCAGGAGGGGTGGTTGAGGGTGGGCGGGAGTGTCCTGTGATCCAAGTGTCCAAGACACTTAAGACGAGAAATTGGGCATCCCCCTCCCCTCTTCCTGCTGTCCCCCGACTTCTACCCCGGTTTCATCAGGCACCTTTTGTTCTAGAACCCGAGCAACTTCCCGAGAGGAGAAGAACCTCCAGGCCTTCCTAGAGCAGCCCAAGGAGAAGTGGGTGGAGAGTGCCTTTGAAGTGGATGGGCCCCACTATTTCACGGTCCTGGCCCTCCACGTCCTGCCCCCCGAGAAGTGGAGAGCCACACGTGTAGAAATCCTGAGGAGGCTGCTGGTGACCTCTCAGGCCCGGGCAGTGGCTCCAGGTGGAGCCACCAGGTCAGTACCTGCTTCAGGAAGTACCAACTTCAAGGAGCTGTTTCCTGCTGTCTGTCGCCTGGACTGTGTATTCCCAGTGTGTGTGAAAACAGCCTAGCTGCGTGTGTGTGTGCTCGGGAAAGGTGTGCTCGTTTGCTTTGGTCACTGGCCCTGATTCTTCTCAGTCTGCCACACCAAGGGTCTGGGCCCTGTGGCTGGCAGGTTCATGGCCACCTCTGGGTCTGGTGTTCAGCCACTAGAAAGGTGGAGCCAGGCTTACATCTGAGGAACATTTCAAGAGAGGGAGCCAGCCAGGCACAAGGTGAGACTGCTAATGAGCAGGAGGAGCGTTTGGGCCGGCATGGGCTGAAACGGGTGATAGGTGTCCCCGTCTGCTGGTTTGGGCATAACCTAGGAAAGCCTCTGCATGGCTGTGGTTGGGGCTTTTCGGATCTTTAGAAGCTCATCTCCCTCCTTGGTCACATTCTTCTCCTGTCTGTGCCACATTCCACGAGCCTTTCTTTTTTCTGTTTATGTGGACACCTTCCAAACAAGGAAGTGGTCTTTGTTTTCATGACCTTGTGCTGGGATTTGGGTCAGATGGTAGGTGTCTTGAGAGAAACATCTGCAAACAACAGAAAGCCCTTTGAGATGACCATGTGGATTGCCACACACTCAGTGGACTCTGTGGGCACCACTCTTGGCTCACGGGGGCCCTGTGTGGCCCACCTGACCTGGGTTCCACAGTAGGGGATGGGGTTATCCACTTGCTTCTGCCACAAGGGAAATCTTAACTTCTGGAAGATCTGTCCTTGAGAGTCTGTTTTTGCTAGGATCTGAGGAAATGTTTCCACATTTGTAGGCCAATGATAGATCAGAGGCATTTTCAGGCCCCTGACAATGAGAGACCAGGTGGAAACAGCCATGTGCCTGAACGGGCGCACCTGGTATCTTTACCTCCATCAGCTCTGATTTGTCAAGGGTTGCTAGTGGCAGGTACCTTATGCCTCCAGGGAGATCAGGTTGGAGCTCTGCTGTTGAATCAGGCCAGTGTCAGCTTCTCTGTGTAGACCAGGAGGGGGCAAGTCTTCTTAGAGTCCCATCTAACCCCTGCCATTGTTCCAGACATAGCACCCACTTCTCAATGTTTCCCCAAAGCCTGAAGCATTAATAGTTAACTAGCTGCTGGAATCACAGGTTAGATTTGGGGGACTCTAAGTTGTTTATAAGCCAGGCTGGCCCACTTCCACAGCACATAAAGTGACTATTTACTGGGCACGGGCTGTCAGTGGCAGGTGTGAAATCTAAGCCCACAGGAGCTGTTTTGCTTTCAGTTAGGGGGCTGGAATACATTACTGTCCCAGGCAGTTAAGGAAAAGCCGATTTGGTCACAGCTTAATTAGGAAATCCAGTGTGAGCTACACTCATGAGTTGTCATTTTCTCTGTAGCAGTTTAGTCACCTTTGCTAATTAGCCTTAAATAATTAAGCTGGGCAGAGTCATTCAGGATTTCTGCTTACCAAGGCAAAACAGCCACAGAGAAGCCCAAACTTGGTGTGGCGTGGGGGCATGAGCGGGCGCTCCTGAAACAGACCGGAGGAGGTGCTGGGCGTTAGCGCCGTGTCAGACACCCTCTGAGAGCGATTGTGTCTGGAGGGACATTAGAGGGCATCGTCCTGCGGGTTGGGGCAGTGTCACTGGCACAGGCCTTGTGCTGAGCCCTGTGCATCGTGGGGCGGGAGGCAGGGGCAGGGATCGAAGTGTAGCGCTAGGCGTCTGCAGCGGGGAAGCCGACCTTTTCTGCGTGTTGTACATTCAGGGCAACAGGTCCGCAGCCAGGAACTTGCAAGTATTTGAGCCTGAGACGTTCTTAGGCCTCCGTCAGCCTGATCTGTTACCTCGTTTGCAAAGAAACGGGCCATCATCCTCATTCCCAGGCCCACCTCATGGTCACAGTCGTCTTGACTTAGGCTGCGGCCTTCTCACACATGGCAGGCAGGGGACAGTGGGTGCGTTGGAGGATATTGGGTGAGGGAGGGCACAGGAAGCATATTTCAGCAAGTGGGATTGTTTCATTTGATTGTGTTTTTTATGTTGTTGTTAATTTACATTTACTGACTAGATACGGATGGCCTCTCCCATGCTACGCAGCCCCTCCCCTTGAGTCTCATACAGTATAGTTTTAGCTTCCATAATAGATACCATCTATGTTTATTTTAACAATTCTTACACACACACCTGCATTTTAATATTGAATTTTAGTCCCTTTAGTTATGGGCGCTCTGTATCCGTGTGTTCCGAGCTGTAGAATCTCCATGACTTATTACAGATGTGAAGGCAGTTTGTCATTAAGTGTAGCAGACCATACCTTTTGTAGACTTGGGTGGTAGAAGCCAAATTTTAGCCCCAATATGTTACTCCCTGTGCAGAGGGGAGCCTGGTTTCCCTGTTTCTCACAGTGGCTCCACCTGGCGTGACCGTTCCTCACTCCAGGAGGGTCTGCCAAGGAGGCAGTGGGTGTTGTCGCCTACAGCCCCCAGTGTTCCAAGGGACTGGCTGGTCTTTAATCCTCAGCTGCATCATGGGATTAAGTATAGGCGATACTGGGTAGAAACCCAGGGGTGTGGTGAGCAGCCCGGGGATTATCCCGGCATTGGGCGGTGTCGGCCGCCGTGTCCTCTGTCCTGGACCTTACCATTGCTCAACGCCACTTTTCCACCAGCTTGCCGTTTTCACCGCAGCACATGGTTGACAAATTGCTGTCTTTGGCGGCTTTAGACCTGCTGACTGTGAAAGTCCTCCCACCGGGAATGGGAGGACTGAGTAGAACTTTGTTTCCTACTTTATTTATTAGGTCCCATCCAGTCCACGGGCTTGTGTGGGGGCTGAACATGGGGACATGTGAGTCCTTGGCCTCTCTTTAAGTTGTCATGTCACAACTTCTGTCTCCCCTTGTTCTGTTTTACCCTCATTTGGAAGGGTCGGTACTAGAGATGAATATTTTATGGAACGTTTTTGTAGAAATAAACCACTGGGTCCCAGGGCTGCAGAAGTTCTTTCCCACAGCTGCTTTTTTCTGAGAACTCGGCTGAGTGGCTGGAACTGAGTGATGCAGAGATTGTGACCGCCCTTGCTCCCAGGTGCTTTGCTCAGTCCTTTGAGTACCCTTCCAGGGTCTGCATGGACACGGAATTTGATCTTTTCTAGGCTGACAGACAAGACAGTGAAGGACTACTCTGCTTATCGCTCTTCCCTTCTCTTCTGGGCCCTCGTCGATCTCATTTACAACATGTTTAAGGTAAGGGTGCTGTCGGAGGCTTGGAGGGTTTGTGAAGGGGCGTAAAATAAATGTGTCCTGCCTCAGCTGTTGGGTGGCCGCTCCTCCACTGGCCTGTCCCGAGAAACAAACTGTGCCTATTGGGAAAGGGATCTGTACCAGTGTAGACCCTTACACATCTGTGTTCACTTTTATAGCCTGAGCCACCCTTTGTTCTCTCTTGTCCCCTGTGTTTCGATAAACCCCATTGCCCCGTGTGTGTGACTTACTCCAGCCCAGCTTAGAGTAGGACACTCCTCTCTGACTGGAAGGAACGCGAGGGCTTGGGGGTGGTTCCTTTTATGATCCGAATGAAACAGCATAATAGAGGCATCTTGATGGTTCCCTTTTCTTTGGGAAATGCAGACGTGACGTGCGTAGGGAGGAAAGAATGCAGTCTCTTGTTGCAGCTTGCGGGTTCAAGTGACACAGTGTATAATAAAGGGGCTGAAGAGGAGTGAAATGAAATTTCGTTGTTTCTGGGGGAAAAAAAACATCCTCCAGGGAAAACTTTGATGTGTGTGGGAGGGCTCTGCTTTCCATGGGACTGAAATGGCCTGATCGACTTGAGGCATTAAGTCACCCACCCCTGGGCCTGTCCCCTGTTGGTTCTTGCAGAAGGTGCCTACCAGCAACACGGAGGGGGGCTGGTCCTGCTCTCTAGCGGAATACATCCGCCACAACGACATGCCCATCTACGAAGCTGCTGACAAGGCTCTGAAGACCTTCCAGGAGGAATTCATGCCAGTGGAGACCTTCTCGGAGTTCCTTGACGTGGCTGGTCAGTGTCAAGGTGTTACTTTTCAAAGGTCTTCTGCAGCAAAACCCATGTTTGTCTTGGTGGGCTGGCCAGAGTATTTATCTTCACATACTAGAAGAAACATAGGTGAGAATTAGCCTGTTGGCCACCAAAAGATCTAGGAGAGATGAGTAAATACCAAGGACAGCAGCTGTGACATGTTGTCAGGTACTCACTATGTTTCAGGCACTGTGCTGCTGATGGTGCATTTTCTCGGTCCGCGAGGCAGCCCTGTGTAAGGTCGGAGCTGTGGTTGTCCCCGCATTATAGATGGGGCAGCCGGGGCTTTGAAGATTAAATCGGTTTCTAGCGGGGCATAGCTGGAAAATTGGTAGAGCCCTTTTTGATTCCTGACTTTTTATGACAGTTCAGAGAAGGAAAACGGAGCTTACTTGTCTTCCCACTGCCCCTGGGGAGATGCGGACTTCAACTCTGATTCTTAAAATAAATGGTAAACATCCAAACAGCAAAACAGAACAATCCCTTACTGTAAGAACAGGGCAATACTGCGCTATCATCATGTGAGACGTCCTCAGACAGTTCCTCATCCCGTAGCTAGTAAAAATGGAGTTCATTGTTCTCGCCTGCGTACAGATGCCTTATACAACACATTTGTCACTTTAATTGCAAACACATTAAAAATTGTTTGGATTTCATAACCAAGCATCAGGTGACCGTAGGGGGAGGTGACTTGGGCTGATGCCTGCGGAAGTCCACCTAGGATTAAAAATCTAGTGCCCTCTTAGGTTGTGGGTGCTGATGCATATGGTCCCCTGTCACTGCCGTCTCTCCACGGTGGTGGGGCTCCTGGAGCCGAAGCAGAGGTGGACACCTGCCCAACTCTTTTGTGAACCTGTTTTATTTCCCCCTGTTGTTTATGGTGGGAATGTTGTGACATGTGATGAAGCAGGAGAAAAACTTCTCCCCAGATCCCACTGTCAAGGGAAAGCCTCCCCCAACGTTTTCCTGTTTGTCTTTATACTATGAGAAGCAAAACCTTGAGATCTGGAGTGACGCTTGGCGTGAATTCCTCTTTCCTCTCAGCTCTGCGCCAGCTGATGAGTTTCCCCAAAGCCCGGGGATGTCCAGTTGGACCATCCTTTGGGGCAGCCTCAGTGGAAGCTGTGCACTGGAATGGGCCTTTGTTGACTGGTCCCTGCCCCCCGCCCCCAATATCTGGCGGTCACGTGTTTGCACCGCTCCCCTCAGTTTCTTCATTCACTTCTCTAGAGGCTTGCATGTGCTCTCTTCAGCCCGGGCGCTTTACCTCAGCCACTCTCCTTGCAGGAGGGGATCCTGATGGAGAGCAGGTAGCCTGCGTATTTGTGTCCTCAGGGCCAAGCACTGTACCTGACACCCCAGTGTCTGGTGAATGTTCGAACAAAGACTGTCAATGTGAATGTCAGAGAGGAAGGAGGCGGGCATGGCGAGGAAGGTGTTCACCTCAGTTCAGGGCTTTGCATCAGCCTGGAGCTGGTGGCAGCACCCTGGCTTAAAGCGGGGAGAGCGCGAGAGCCCATCGGCGGGGAGCCTCCAAGGTCCACTGTTCACAGCATGACTTTATTACTTTGTTTAGACCGGTAGAAAATTTCAGAACATCGGACATACCCTGTGCAAGGACAAAAACATCTTCCAAAACCAACACGCGTTAGTCGGTGTCACTCTTCCCTCCATCAGCGCAGACGCTGGGAGAGGACTTCAGTTTGCATGGGGCCGGGGCGGGGTGAGCAGCACCACGTTTGTGAAAGTGAGCGCCCTGCTTGGTGGGGGAGCGGCGTGAGCCACGGGGCGCCTGATGCTGACTGAGCACCTTCTGTGCACTGGGCACTTTCACATACATGGCCTAGTTTAATCCCCACAGTGACGAAACATGGACTTGTCACCATCCCCATTTGATAGTTGAAGAAACAGGGCTCCCGTGTGTTGGCAGCTTGCTTAAGGCCTCAGGACTAGTGGTTGGGGTGAAGCTCAGATGAGCCCAGGGCCCTGCTACCCTTCTCTGCTCCTCAGCCCGCAAGGGCACCGGCGTTAACCTTTCTCCAGCCCTGGTCCCTTTGAGAATATGCTGGACGCTGCGGACACTGCCCCTTCAGAAATCTCCCTGTTTTACACTCCGTTGCGGTGGGCCTGCAGATCCCCTGCAGTGGTCTGTGCACCCAGAGTCAGAACATCTGCACGGGGAGATTGTGGGGTCGGCCTCTGCCACCTTGCCGCCCTCAAACAAGCAGCAGCGCCCGGCTCCGGAGCAGGAGTGTTTGCTCGGTGACAGGCTCCCCAGTCATCGCCAGTGTGCCAGTGAGCGGCTGTGTCAGAACTTGTCGGAGTACAGTGTGTTCTCCTCGTGGATGCGGCAGCCGTGACTCAGTGGGCTGGGGGTTTGCATTCCTGCTCCCAAGCAACCTCTGCCTCTGTTTTCTAGGTCTGTTATCAGAAATCACTGATCCAGAGAGCTTCCTGAAGGACCTGTTGAACTCAGTCCCCTGACCATCCCGCAGAACCGCAGTCGACAGAGTGAAGCTGGCCTGCCTTCCACCCCGTGTCCTTCCCTCCCGTGCATTGATCCCCCCACAGGATGCTGCATCATTACTCCTCCCTCCTCCCTCCCACATTTCTTCTGGAGTGGCTTGAGGTTTTTAGGCTTCCTGTTTTATTTCGTGTGTGGTGCGCTAGCTATGAAGTTGTCTGTAACCCAAGCCATCGAAGGACCTGTACATACCTAGGAGCCATGAGTTGTCCTGGCCAACTTAATCCTTGAGTGTGCACAGCTTGAGAAATAAATGAATGATTTAGTACACATTGAAAGAGAAGGTGTTGACTGCTGCTTAAACCCGCCCTTAGTGACAGTGGCCTTGGCTGCCCAGCCCTTTCCACTGTCAGCACACGAAGACTGCCGTATCGGAATCGCTGTCTCTGGGCCTCTTGTCAGCACCAAATAGAGCCTCTCTGCTTTTGGCCAGCAAGTTGGGGCACCGTGTTTGATGAATCTGACCTTTCCTAGAACAAACCCCTTGGTGCCTCTTAATGTTTTGGCCTTAAGAGCTGGAACCCAAAGACACGGGGAGCCCGATGATTTTCTAGTCCTCTGCTGAAGGCAGGCTGCATGCAGCAGGGCACTCACTAGTCTTTCTATGACAAAGACATTGGATAGTCACCTGCCAGCTTCAATCAGGAATCCTTTGGTAACTTCTCTTCAGGGTTGTTTGCTGGGAGAGAGCCTGGGGCAGACAGAATCATGAGTAGCTGCCCTTCACCGAGCACCTTCTGTGTCAGGCCAGTGCGTTATTGTTTCTAGTCTTCTGACAGCCCAGCAGGAAAGGGCCAAAGAACCAGCATCACATGCCGAAGGCTGCCCAGCTGGTGGCTACAGGTTTGTGCGTCTGAAGCTGTGTCCTCAACCACTGTGGCTCCTGTCCCTGGGGACCTTGACACCTGCTTCCCCAGGTTCGTGGGCAGTGGCCCTTTCGCTAGTGAAGCAGCAAGATTCCCAAAAGCCTCTCCCCAGATTTTAGGGCCAGACTGATCCCGGTGGCCTTGAAGGGAAGAAGAGCTCACCAACGTCCATCTCCTTTTGTTCTCTGACTGCTCTGCCCACTGCTTCTCTGAGTGACAGCCTCCCCTGTCTTGATGTCCAGTCTATGAGACTCAGTCCTCAGGCCAGACCACTTGCTACAGGAAAGAGGTGCCTCTGGGCCCCTTTGGAAGACCTCCACAAGCAGAACTTGATGTTCCTTCCCCAGAGCCCCTGACCAGGCAGCCACGAGCATGAGTGTCGTGCTTGGGGCTTAGAGAGATGAGCAGTTTAATACAAAAAAACGCAGCCAGCAGCCCTGGCGGATGGCCATGGGTGGGTTTGCCTGCGCATTGAGGTTGGGTGGTGAGGCTTCTGCGGGGATGACGTGCTCGAGGCAAGGGCGTGGCATCGCCCAAGCCGTGTCAGGTGCTTCTTCGGTTCAAATCCCAGCTCTGCCACCTCTTGTGTCTCTGCAGCCTCGTCACCTGTAAGGGGGAATATGCTGTCTAGGGGGCGGGGTGGTCGCCAGGTTTACATGAGATTATTTGCCTGCTGCATCGTAAGGATATAGCTGCTCTTACTGTTAATGAATTCACTTTCCGTCTACATGATTTTGCCTATTTCTTTACTGAGGCTCCATGTCTCAGGCGAGGTCCAGAAATGTCTAGGGAAGGAGGATAAAGGACCTTGGTTTTAGGGACCGTGACTTCACACGCTGAATACAGCAAGTTCATTTCCTCTTGCGTGTCCATCCTCTCCCACCTTCTGGTGGTCTCCCCAAGAGACCACTGCAGGTACATTAGCGTGTGGAATTGCTGTTATGTAATATCTTGGGGAGTAAACTGGGGCAGCCTCCTCTAGGACAGCGAAGCAAGAAGGGAGAGTGGGGGAGGGCGCCCGTGTAAACAGGATGATACCTGCTTACCAGGTGTCAGCTTGCTGTTTCATGTGACACCTTGTAGGCTGAGCCATGTTTGAAGCGACACCTCAGGGCACCGAGTGTTGACATGGTGCCTTCAGAAGCATCATCTGCAGCCTGGTGCCTGTGGCCTAAAGAGCTGGAGTCACCAAAGCTCATGACAAGGTGTTCCCTTATTTTTTCTCTGCCCTTCCTTTTTTATTTTTTTGCAAAGGCCTCCGAGAAATTTGGCTCCAACCTAAGTATATCAAGTCTCTTGTTTTCACTGTCACAGCTTTTCCTGTGCTTCCCAGGGACTGCTGCAGTCCCAGACAGACTGCTGACACGGTGGCCATACAGGTCTGTGACGGGTCCCAGGGCGGTGTCTGAGGCAGAACTTGGGCAGGAGTGGGAACTGGTCTAGGGAGGGACTCCGTCCCCTGAGCCCACGGCTCATCACAGCAGCGCTGATGGGCAGCAGCCAAACCCAGCAGCCCCTTCCTGTCCCAAGCCACCTCTGGGCTAATTGCTTCTTGGGTCCCTGTCTGTCTCAATAGGCAACCCCAGGTGGGGAATTCAGATGATTCTAGACTGAATTATGCCTGCTGATGGCTACAACTCTTAAGCCCCAGAAGCCAGCGTTCAGCTATAAAGCTAGAGCAGAGATATTAGCACCTTCCTCCTAGAATTGTTAAGGCTTCTGGTGGTCCCTATTCGGTCCGTGTCTCTCCTGGCGCCCAGCTTTCTGAGTTCACTCTGTTAGGGGCTAAAGGGAGGCTAGTGGACCCCTTCTTCTTGAGCCCCGTCCCGCATCGGTTCCCCTTCCCTCAGTTATATTTGTTTGCTGAGACACCTGGGGCTGTGCTAGATCTTTGCATTTAATTATCCCATCAATCCTATGAGTTAGGTGGTGGTGTTCCACTTTACAGATGAGGAAACAGCTCCAGAGGAAGTGACTTGCCCGCTGGGAGCCAGGTGCTGACAGGTGTGTGGGACTCAACAAGTCCCCACTCCCCCGCTCCTGCTTGTTCACACACATCTTCAGTGCTCGGTGCCAGGCACCGTGCTGAATGCTGAGGGCACAGCAATACGTCCACAGTCTGTCCTTGTGGAGCTTAAGTTCCCGTGACAGGTGACAGTAAGCAAGGAAAGACGGGGCTGGAAGGTGACGTATAAGGCAGCCAGAACCCAGACCTGCTTCCCCTCCTGAGAGAGTTGCTGACAAGGGGAGATGGCTGCCATGTCATTTTCTAATCTGGTGTCAGGTCAGCCCATGTCCAGCTCCGACCTGCCCACGCCAGGTTCTCGCGCCCAGTCGTGATGGGCGTCCTGGTGGTCATTCAGCCAGCTCCAGTGGGGCAGCTGGTCTGTGTTTGGCACCCAGGCAGTTGCTGTTGCTTTGGCCAGAGGAGCCCTTTGGGGGACTGGAGACCAGCCAGAAAAGGGAGAGTCACTGCTTTCTGGCTTCAAAATATAGCACGGCTCTGGCTACTTGTCACCACTCTGCACCCTGGTCCTGGGGTCTTGTGGGAGCCTGCTCAGCTCTCTGCTTCCTCTCTTGCCCCTACAATCCCTTCTCTTCCGAGCACCCATAGCAGTCATTTAAAAATGCTATTCAGATTGTGGCTCCTCTACTCAAACGCTTTAATTCATGCATTCACCTTTAGGATGGAGTCTTCTTTCTCTCACAGCTCCAGGCCCTGTATGATTAATTGGCCTCCTCACCCAGCCCTAGGCCTCATCTCCCCTTTCCGTCTCCCTTCCACTGCTCCACACTCCTGCTGTCCCCTGTCACACCCCACAGATTTTGTACTTGCTGTCTCTTTACCCTCAGATGTTTGCATGCTAGTCCTCTCCCTCCATTCAGGCCCCAGCTCTATCTCAGGCATGGTCCCTGACCACCGATCGAAGAGAGGAGTGCCTGCCCGAATCCCTCTCTAACCACTATTCTGTTTCATATGCTGAAATCAGCTTGCTTGGTCAGGTACTCGCTGTTTAGCACCCTAAGCTCCATACTGCTAGTGACTTTCACTTATTTACTGCTTATCTCCAGTGCCTAGGGCAGCGTTTGCTCCACAGTGGGCACTCAGTAAAGAGATGTTGAATGGGTGATGGCCGTGTGCCAGCATCTCCTTAGTAGACAGTCAGGATCAGCTGTGCCCACAGCCCTATGAGAAATTCTGGGACAATGGCTAGTGAATTCAAACCTTATTCTGGTGACAGGTGGAACAGGGTGGGTCCATGGGGTTCTTCACCATCCCTTCCCCCTTATACTCTTGCAGCAGAGATGGGGCCCAAGTCGTGCTGGGGGCAGGGCCAGGCTCAGATCCAGCTTGGAGCACGCAGGTCCGTGTTCTCTGGGGCCTTGCCGGGGCTCCTGCGCCTGCCACACCCCTTTCTCCTGCTGCAGCCATTTCTCTACCGGGAGCTGCCTCTGGTCTCCCAGGCCACAAGCCTTTTTAAAGCTGGACTGTTCCCAGCAGCATAGAAGGGACAGCAGTCAGGGACAAGATAAGTTCCAGGGCCTGAGCTCCCTAGAGCCAGCTATTGACTGTTCCTCCCAAGGTCAAAGCCAGAACTGAACCCTGCAGCTTCTCCTGGCCACCTGGCCCCTCAGGACTTGTTGGTTGGGCTCAGATGCAAAGGAGGGAGTAGGGCAGCCTCTGAACAGGAAAGAGGATGAGGGTCAGTGCCTTTTGGAAGCTGGTGCTTCACCTATATGCCTTAGTCAACCCCTTTGCCATCCCATGTGGCAGGTGGCACCCCTTTTTCCAGACAAGTAAACTGAGGTATAGAGAGGCTAATAGCCTGCCTAGGTTCACACAGCTAAGAAGAGCAGAGCCACAATTAGAACTCAGCCCTGCTTGGCCCTCCAAGCCCCTCCTGAGAGAGTTGCTGACATGCGGAGAACTGGTTGTGCTTAATGCTGGAGGGAGAGGACCAGGAGGATGAGGGGGTAAAGGGTGGCTTTGGGGTGTGACCCAGCTTGATCCCTTTTGTCTCCAAGGCCTGGGGAGACACCCTTGGGGGCCTGTGCCTGAGGATGCAGCTAGAAGGACTGCATTCCCAAGACAGGAGCCCATGGCGTGAGCTGAGTTAGCTGGGCGTTCTCTGCCAGGTGTGGGCAGCAGGGTGTCATGGGGAAGGGCCAGGGCTCGGAAGGGGGCCCAGCTCTGCTGGGGAGCCTTGGGCAGGTCTCCCCACCTGTCTATGAGTGCGAGGAGTAAGTGAACTAATGCAGTAGAAAGTCCTAGAACTGGGCACAGCCCAGGCATAGTTCTCCTTAGCTCTGATCGTCAGTGCTGGTGTGTTAGCGTTTGGACGAGTCACGGAATGTCTGAGCTGAGGAGCCCTGGAGTCACCTCGCCTCACCTCACGGCTGTCAGGACAGAAGCCGGGCTGCGGCACGCGCACACGGCCCGTGCACATGCTTGCCACACTTGCACACGAGTCCGTGGCTCTGTGATGCCTCTGTTTGTTCCCCATGGTTATGTCTGTCTCTGTTGCTCTGCAGTCTCCGCCTTGGGGGCCACTCCCTCTCCTGCCTGTCCTTGTCTGTTGCCCCATCTCGGAGCCTGGCCCAGGCTCATGTGCTGCCAACTCTCCCCCCTTGGCCTCCCTGCCAAGTCTGGAGCGGCTGCAGGCATGTCCAGGTGCAGAGCTGGCTTCCGGCAGCTTAGGGTGTGGGGACCCCGCCCTCCCAGAGCCCTGGGGCCCAGCCCTGGAAGGGTGTGTGCTGAGGACCCCAGGGTGGCACCGGCCAATGTCCCACCTCTCCCCTGTGCCCATTAGCTGACTTTGCAGCTTTGGAGGTACACTCTGACCCCTTCACTCTTGCGCTGGGACGGTGGGGTGCAGAGAGGAGGGAGGATTTGCCCAGAGGCCCCAACTTGCAGCCTTTCCCACATCCTAGGTCAACAGGGTCAAGGCATGGAAGGTCGGGGGGCCCTTCAGAGTGCGTGAAGAATGATTTCCTGGCCATGGCTGACACCGACGAGAGGAAAGAGGGGTTTGGTGGTGGGCGCAGGGGGGCACAGCTCTCGTATGAAGGCGGCGGGCGGAGAGTGGAGCCCCGCGTGCAGGCCTGGCACCCCGCCAGCTCACCTCACGCACGCCGGGCTCTCGCGCCCACACAGCTCTTGGGTCACTGACCCGGTGCCAGCGAACTCCAGCCTCCGGAGCGGGCCTCCTGCTGCCGCTGAGGGAGGGGCCCCGGGCCTCCCGACAGCACAGAGATGCGTTCCTGGGACACTGGGCAAGAAAACAACCGTTGGGGAGGTGGCTACAGAACCACCGAAGGGTGTGGGGGGGGCAGGGCATGGCCGTGGGGCTGGGACAGGACCAGAATCAACCCCGGGGGGCCCAGAACCCCTGCCCAAGTGTCCTCGGCGTGGGCAGGGCTGAAGGACACGGGGGTCTCAGCTCTGTCCCTCAGGTCTCTCTGCCACCTTTGCCCAATGGCCTGTCTGTCCCCTGTCACCTGTCTGTCACCTGTCTGTCCCAACTGTCCCCCAGCCTGCTGGGTCTCCACGGGGGCCCCTGCAGGACCTGCATCAGGGTGTTCATGGATTTAGATACTTGAGGACCCCACAAAGCCCTCGTTTACCAAGCACCTGCTCTGGGCCGCGTGCTGTGGCCGGCAGGCTCTCCAATCTTCCGTTCCTGTTGTTCCTTCTGATTCACAGAGGAGGAGCCTGAGGCTCAGAGAGGCAGCCTCACTCGCCCAAGGCTGCACAGCACGTAAGTGGGCTGCCGCCACCACCTGGGCCCTGCTCGCTTACTGGCCTGGCTCCCCATCGAACCTGGGCACAGGTTTGTTTAGATCTGCCCAGCTCCTAGCAGGAGGGCACAGCTTTGGGAGCCCGGTGCCTGCAGGCAGGTGAGGCAGCCACGGCTGAAAGTTGACTGGCTGCACCGGGAGCCATTGGCCCTGATGCCAGGGCAAGCAGGGCAATTAGGAGGTGGATTTCGTCTGGTCGGGCCTGAGTGCTGGGCTCAGAGCTTCGGCCCCAGTCATGCGGCCGCCCTCCGCTCCGGCCTTTTCATGTGGCAGGAATCTGCTCATTCATGGGGACAGGTCACAGCCCTGCAGAGCATGACTGCGAACAGTGACACAATGCCACTCTGTTTCCTTTCCTGGGACTGGAAGTGGCAGCCGGTAGGCTGATTCTTTTCATGGTACAAGACGCTAGCGTTTTTATTTGCTAAATCTGGCAACTTTATCTGAAGCGGTCTTTGAACACACAAATTTAAGCAAACTCAGCCCCTGATTTTGAGGAGCCTCCCTCCACTTCTGTGGGAGAGGCAGGACCCAGGTGCAAATCCCCATTGTGTGGCCCAGCGAGCAGCAGTGCTCCTGGAAATTGGGGAGAGCCTGGTGTGTTTGGGGAAGTTCAAGGTCGACAGACCTGGACTATAGCAGACGGGGCGGGGGGCTGGCGAAGAGGCTCATCCTGAGGGTCACAAGGAGCCTGAGTGTGGTGAGCAGGGGAGGCAGTTCACAGAAGCCTCAGCTCTGGCTCTTCCGTGGTGGCTTCCTCTTCACAGGCCTGAGCTGGGCCCACCATGGGCCAGCCCCGGCCCCTCGACAGTATCCCTGTCCTTCTGCCCCGCAAAATCTCTTCAACTCAGGGTGTGGCCCTGGAGGCCAGGGCTGGGTGGCCAAGTGGTTGGGTTCGGAGCTGGCTGTGCAGCCTCAGACCGAGCCCTTCACCTCTACGGGCCTCGGTTTCTTCATGGGTAGGATGAACATGCTTCATCGGGTTAACCGACAGAGCGCTTGGCACAGAGGAGGCTCCGGAAACGTGAGCTGTTGGCTTACGGATGACTCTCCCCCAACAAGGGCTTTTCACAGACATGGTTAGGGTTCCATCCAAAGAAAGAGAATGCAGCTGACAGCAGGGCTCCGACCGTGACAAGAGCGGTTTGGAGGTAGTAGGTCTTCTGTCATCGGAGGCATCCAGGTAGATGCCACACGGAGGATGACGCTGTCGAAGGTCGTTTCCAACTCTCAGAGCTGGGTGGCAGGCGGGAAGTTCAAAGGCTTTGGAGTCAGAAGCTCTGACTCACCTTCTGGCCCCTCCATGCTGCGTGAGCTTGGCGAGCCGCTTCACCTGCCACCTCCGTTATGCCCCCTGCGAAGGCGGTCAGCAGGGCCTTCTCCCGGGATAAACATGGCCGCGTTTGCAGAGTGCCCAGCTCAGAGTAGGTGCCAAAGACTTGTGGGTTCTAAAGAGCATCTCCCCAATGTGGGGATGTGGGTATTCTGGCTGTCTCCCAAGGGGTGGGCTGGGCTGTGGTGAGAGTGGATGACCACAGGTTTCTCAGAGTCCAAAGGGAACCTGAGGGGAGGCAGCGGATTAGAGGAGAGAAAGGTCCCTGATGGCCTGGAGCGGGTGGGAGGGGGCGGGCGGCTGGCAGGGCCTGGAGCCTGGGCTCTGCGCTCTCCTCCCTGCCAGGGACGCCCAGGCAGCCATGATCCCCACGGCGGGTTGGGCACGGCCCCCACCCGGCTCCCTCGGTGCTGCGCTGTGTGCTCCGGGCTGTCCCCCGGCCTGAGAGAGCCGTCAGCACAGGACGCACGCACGTGCATGGATGTGTTTGTTTTATCAACTCCTGGAGGGAGGAAGTGGATAGAGAGCTGTCCAACCAGCAACATTTTGGGAAACTGAGGCCCAAGAGGGAAGTTGCACAGGCTCATGGGTATCAGGCACTGCGGGGCACTCGGCCTCATCGAGACGCTGGTGGAGTCAGCAGCCCCAGACCAGAGTGGGCCCCCCATGTCAGAGTGGGCCCCCCGCATCACAGTAAGCAGCAAGCGTGTGCCTCCTGCTTTGGTGAGCGCTCGGTCTTCACATCCATGCTCTGAGGCTGGCACTGTTGTCACCCCCACGGTCTAGGTGACGACACTGAGGCCGCTGTGTCGGAAGTGGCCAAGCAGGGATTCGAATCCAACTCCACCTGAGGCCACTGTCCATGGCCGTCATCTCTTGGCCACCTCGCCTCTGTCCTCCTCCAAGGCAGACACACTATCCGGAAACATCTGGACTCGAGTGGTGAGGACCTTAAGGGGCAAACACCAAGAAACTTCCTACTACTGTCCCAGAGGCTGGCCTGGCTGAAAGTGGCAAACCAACTCCAGGAGAGTCCCCAGCGCTGAGGCAAGTCTGGCCTGCTTTGTATGTCTGCAAGTAAGAGCAATGGTATGTTTTTAAAGAGTTAGAAGAAAAACAAAGAAGATTTGCAACAGAGACCGTACGTGGCCTTGCAGAGGCTCAAGTTATCACCTCCTGTCTGGCTCTTTGCAGAGAACGTCTGCCAAGCCCCAGTTCAAGCCGGGATCCACAGGGGCTACAGAGGAGACGCACCACACCCACAGCTCTTCGAAGCCCCTTGCGCTCCCTGAGCCACCCTGTGTCTGAGGTCACGCCACTGGGCCTGGCTTTACCGGGAAACACCACAGGCTGACTCCCCAGCTTGTCCTCAGTGCCTCCCGCTGAGACAATGCCCAGGTTCCGGCCAGGGCTGAGGTGAAACAGAGCTGTGACCAGTGATGAGGGTGATGGTGCTGCTGTGGGCCGTGGAGGCTCCCGGCTGTGAGGGTCAGAAGACCAGGTGTAAACCAGCCTAAGCAGTTAAGGGAATCTGTCATCTCACCCAATAGCAATCCCGGGGGTCAGGCGGGGAGACCCAAGAGCAGGTGTTCCGGCCATCAGGGAGAGTGTCTCAGCCCCCAGGCTGGCTGCCTTCCAAGTCCCACATGGCTGCTGCCACCAAGGGTCCAGGCATCATATCTGGCCTATGTCCAGAGGAAGACAGGGCCTGCTGATACCCGCATCTGCTTCTCAGGAAACTGCTCCTGGAAGCCCCAAGGGGCTTCACCCTCATGTCTCATGGGTCCCTCACCCACCTCGGAGCCAGTTCCTGACAGGAGACACAAGATGGCCCACCTTGGCTCAATCCATTGGCCCCTCCCTGAGGCTGGGCAGGGCAGCGCCTGAGCCCCTGGGGCTCTGAGCGAGGGAGGGCGGGATGCTTTGCGAGGTGGACAGTGGCAGTGCCCGCCCTAGTCTATCCCAGGCGCTCCCAGCCCTTCTCACTCCCTTCATGTTTGCAGACAGAAATGGTCAACACAGGCCACCACACTCCAGACAATGGATGTGCCTGCCTCACAGCCCATGACCCCTAAGGAAATTCCCCACTGATCCTGTTTCTTTGCATCCCTGGCTCTGGTTTCAGAGTCTGGGCAGGTGCGTTTGATTGACCACAGGGGGCCTGGGAAAGCAAAGGTCCTGATGGCCTTTAGGGGGGCAGTGAGGTGAGGCCTCCAAGATTTGCAGGTGGGTTCTGATGCTGGGTAGTCAGAGGGCAAAAAGGAGGACAGCCGATGCCTGCCTTACCCCAGGGGCGACCTGGAGGGACAGAGAGCGTGTGTTCCGAGGCAGCTCTCGCGTCAGTTGGCTGGTGGTCGGTGTGATAACGGTCCCAGCTCCACCACGCACCGTCACCTTGGGCAAGTTGCCTAATCGCTCTGGGCCTCAGTTTGCTCATCCATAGAAAGGAGAACATAATCCCTACAGCAGGATTCGATGAGATGACGACTGCTAAGCACGGAGCACGACGCTGTCACTGAGCACCCACCACTGTCACAGGAGTGCCCAGTGTCCGGCACAGGGTGGGGGCGGCAGATGTCCCCAGAGCCCTCTGTTCATAGGACTCAGGGCTGGCGTCCAGGGGAGATGAGAGGAATATCTAAGGAACAAGGTGCTAGAATTGAAGTAAGGGACAGCCCGGATCTTTTTTTATTTTTATTTAATTTTTTCAATTTTTAATTTTTTTAGGCGAGGCAACCCTTGGTTGACCTCACAGATTGCCAGGACCTTGTCAGCTGACAATCCCTCATTTATTTTTTTTATTTTTTACGCCTACAGCACCTGGTCTTCCTAGGTGGTCTCCCATTCAAGTACTAACCAGGCCCGACCCTGCTTAGCTTCCGAGATCAGACGGGATCGGGCTCGTTCAGGGTGGCATGGCCGTAGACCAGCCAGGATCTTAAGGGAGAAAGAAACCACATTTGGTTGGGGGTGGTGTGCAGGCATCGGAGGAGAACTTCTTGGGGGAGGTGGTCTTTGAGGCAAGGATTTCTAGGTGGACAGAGTAGAATCTCAGAGGGGCCATGGACAGTTGTGGTGGAAGATACGTGGAGGGAGCCGGCCCCCGAGGGCCTGGGTGTCTCCCACAGCCACTGCAGGCTCTGTCCTCGGAAGGCCTTGGGGAAGGGCTGGTGCCAGGTGTGCGGTGGTGGGAGCCCGGCGGGGCTGCAGATGCAGGCGGCAGTGGGGGGTGGCTGAAAGGCAGGAGGAGGTGCAGGGCTGTGCAGAGGGCACGGCAGAACGAGGGGAGGCTGGGGAGCGTGGCCTGGCCACAGTGGTCAGGATTCCTGTGTGACTCATGGCCTTTCCAGGTCCATCTCTAACATGAGGCACCTGGAGGAGACCAGCCCTTCTCGTGCCCCTGGGGGTGCCCAAAGGACCACCCGGGGAGCTGGCGATGCCGCACATTCCTGGGCCCACCCCAGCCCTGCCCCTGTGTGCTGGGTGGGCATGAAAATGGTTCCCCAGCGCTAGTGATCACTCAGCCCTTTCTGTTCATGTTTGGATGAACTCCATCCAGCGCGCTCTTGCCGAGCACCTCCTGGCTGCCAGGTCCTGGGATTCAGAGATGACGGCACTGCCTGCCTGCCTCAGGGCTGCATGGGACCCAGCGTCCCCGTTTCTGTTCTGAGCGGGACCAGCACGGGCAGCTGGCGGGGTTCCTCCCCAGGGAGCTCGCCTGCTTTTCTGGTGATGATGACAGGTGGGGTTGACAGACGTTTTACGAGCGCTTACTCTGCGCTTACTAGCATTGTCTCCTTTGACCCCTTAATCCTTATAGTTTCTCCTTAAAGGACTTATTAGTGTCGTTCCACTTTGCAGATGAGGAGGCTGAGACTCAGAGAAGGGAAGCATTTTCGCTGGGTCGCAGGGCTGGGCAGCGGTAGAGGGGGAACATCCTCGCTGTGATTTCTAAGTCCTGTATTTGAATGGCTCATTCCCGAACGTGCGTGGACAGAGCCTGTGAGCGGGGGCTCTGAGCTGGGACCCCTGCCCTGCTCTGCTCCAAAGACCGCCACTGCTCTCCTGGCCTAGCTCTCCCCCAGAGGGGGCCCGCCCTGTCCCGGAGGCGTCTGTCCAGGACAGCCGAGTCCCTGGGACCTGGCACTGGGACCTGGCACGTCTCACTCAGCCCAGAACCCGCCTCAGGGCCAGTGTACGGAGCCTATTACCCTGGGGACCGTGGAAGGTGAGGGAGGGGCGTGGTGGCCCCAGCCTTGGCTCTGGAGCCCGGGTCAGCTCTGGGCTTGGCGTTCAAGTCTTGGACGAATGTCAGTGACGTAGAAACATGAGTGGACTCCGTCAGTGGCCGTCATCTCCCAATGAGCCCCATGTGAGAACCGCCCGTGTGACGGGGGAGAGACCTTGCATTAAAACCTTCTGAACCCCAAACCGTAGCGATCCGCTCAAACTTGAATGTACAAGTCACCTGATGTGAGCTGGGCAGGACCACCCATCCACAGCTCAGGCAGAAACCCTCTCTGGGGGCTGCATAGATGAGAGATGCATAGATGACTCTTTCGGGGTCAAGTCCTGCCTGCTGTGGTTTGTGGGGGGGCGCCAGGTGTGGCCCCCAGTCCCCAGTGCTGGAATAGTTTGGGGAGCTGCTGCTGCAACCCAGATGTGTGTCAAAGTCCTTCCTGGCGGCCACCAGGGGCTTCACACTGCACATCATGTTGCCTTTGGGGAGTGTCCCAAACTCACCCCCAGGGGGGGCATTCTGCTCCACAAAAGCGAGCCCTGTCTCTGTTCCATCCCCCGGCGTGGCTCGACCACACTCACCTCCACGCTCCCTCCTCAACCAGTTCCTCCTCACCTCGCCCCCGAAAGCTCCAGCTCCAGTTCCCTCCTTCTGGAACCTTCCGTCTTTCCATCCATTCTTCCTGCTCTTCCATGGTGTTGAGTGGCTTTACTTCCCCACTTTACAGATGGGCAAACTGAGCCCCGGGTTGGGGGCGACGGAGCGACCTTATGGGTCGGGGTTCGGCAAGTGGTTTCCAGAGACTGATACCGTTTTCTTTTCTTCACACTTAACACTGTCTTTTTATCTGAGAAGGTCCGCACCCTCACTTTGCTTCCAGCCATGGCTTGAAGAGTGCAGATCGGTAGTCTTGTAGAATGTTCCACATTCTCGATCCGTCTGGCTGTTTCATGGACACGACATTAGCTCGTTCCGCTGCCTGTGCCTGTCCTGTAGCTGGGGGTCAGGTGTGGCGGCTTGCTTAGGGTCTGGCTGCAGCTTCCGGGCAAGCACAGGTGAGGCCGGGCACTCGGTCGGTGAGCCCTCAGGTCTGAGTGCCCACCACTGGCGTTGCCGTTTGATCACTTGGTTAAGGAGGGAACCAGCAGACCAGCTGATGGCTCCTTGACTCCTTCGTTCCCTCGTCTGCCTGATGTCCTCTGAGCACCTCCTTTGTGTCAGGCATGGGGGCAGGGCGCGAACTTGAGTTAGGCATGCCCTCTTGGTGTCTGTCCTGGTACCGCCAGTGCTGGATCAAGGGGTGGGCAAGATCTGTGCTGCCCGTCGGGGCATGGAGGTCACAATGGGGAAGATGCGGCTCGTGGGAAGAGGCCACTGAATCTTGGGGCAGAGGGAGGGGGCGGGGGGGGGGGCGCGGACACCGGAGCTGGATCCTTAACCACTAGTAGTAGGACTTAGTGGGGGCAGTAGCGGAAGGACATTTCAGGCAGGGCAGCGGAAGTGAAGATGTGAGGGCCAGAAGCAGCAAGGAGCCACGGTGGAGGAGGGGGGACTGCAGGTGTGAGAGGGAGCATCAGGTCTGTACCTCAAGGGGGAAGTGTGGCCCAAAGCCTGTGGCCAGGCACCCCCGAGACCTTAGTATCTGCTGGACACCCGGCTACCCCTTCCCAAGGTGGGTGCGACGCCTGCTGGGTTGAGCTGCCAGCTGAGCCACCTCCCGGGCGGACGCCACCCTCCACCCCGCCTGGACTGTCTCTGCCATGACATCTCTATCTAGAACACCTGCCAACACAGGCATCGTAAAACCTGCTCGAAGAGGCGCTCCTTCTCCCACTCCTTCTCCCACTCCTGCAGCTCAGCCCCTTTTCCACTTCATCCTCAAGAAAGCCTCGCTTGCAAACCCTGAGTGATTCTTCGTGATGGAGGCCCTGCAGACGGGCCCTGGAAGGCCAGAGGGCTGGGAGCTGTGGCATAAGCATCCTGCCTACCTCTGGAGCTGAGGGGCAGCCTTCTCTCCCTGTCCCGCCGCCAGGACAGGCCACCCTACAGCTGGTCCCCTGGCCAGGAAGCCATGACATCACCTCCTCTTGAGCAAGCTCCATCTACCAGGGTGGGGCCCCTGCCAGGTAAAGGCGGACATGTGTCAGGGCACCTCAGCCCAGACAGGCCAGAGGGGACAGGGAGGCAGCCACACGACTAGGATCTTGAAGTTCCTGTTTCTTGAGATTTTCCCAGCGTGCCGTGGGGCCATGGCCCTCACCTGATGGTCTGAGGCCTGGTCTCCATGAGGCAGGAATTCTCTGGGTCAATGGCTCTGTATCCACAGTTTAGAGTTAAGGGCGGCTGAATTTTAGCAGATAGAGGAAGCGGAGAATTTGCCTGTGAGGAAACAGCGGCCCCCACACTGGCCTTGCCGCTCCTCGAAGGTGAACCCTTTCCGACCCCAGTGCCTTTGCTTGTATTGTTCCCTCTGCCAGGAGTGCTCTTTCCTCAGATTTTCATAGACCCTTCGGGGTGCTCAGGTCTCAGGTCACATGTCATCTGTTTTAGTGTCTTCGTAGCACCCGTCCTGCTCCAAAGTTGCTGTATTTATTCACTTGGTCACATGTTAGCAGGTCCCCCTGGCTGATCATCTCTCAGCCACAGCCCTCTCTGGCTCGGGTATAATTGCTTCTTTAAGCATCAGATCCCTGGTCCCCTGAGGTCCCCAAGGGCAGGAACATAACCCTGTTCTCCTTGTACCCCTGTCACTGAACCAGGGGGACTTGAGGACATTTCTGCCAGTGGCCTTGTGGTTAGTTTGTCCTTTCAAGGACTGGCACCTTAGGGAAACTGAGGCAGCTCTCAACATTTTTTCTGTCCCCAGCCCCATCTACTGCGCCTGGGCTGATTCCTGCCCACTCACCAGAACCTTCCTCGGGGGCAGGGACCAGATGTTTGTCCCTAGTGCCTGGCTGGGGCCCTGCGCAGTCTGGGTGCTGAGGGAGCTTAGGACAAAGAAGAGGGAAGGAAGTGGGATGGCCGTGTGACGGGCTCCCAGGCTCCTCTGGGTCAGAGGTTTCACGTCTTATTATGTTCCGCTCAAACCCTAAACAGAAGCTCCTCCCCAAATCCCCCACACCTGTATGTGAGGGGAAGCCCCAGGTCTGGCCCTGGGGACATTGTCTTAGTGACAGCTGGAGTCCCACCTGCTTGGCATGCCCACCCCTTTCCCCCGGTGGGCCATGGCTCCACGGAGAACAGAATAGAGACCACTGATCAGAAACAATGGTCCCATTTCACAGACGGGGAAGCTGACACCCCAAATGGGAGTGTGGGGCCCAGGCAGCCTTGTGAGCCCAGGGTCCAGCGGCCAAGGACCTCCCCACAGGCCCTGCTCCACTTCCAGTGGCCTGGCCGTGCCTCGGCTCGTGCGTGCCCCCTGCCTCCCAGTGGAAGGTGTTTGTGAGTGTCTGTTTTTTAACAGGACCACAGAGGACTCTCAGGGCCAACGTCCTGCCTTGTGTGGCTCTTCAGCTGGCCCTGACCTTCTCCTCCACCCTGGGGGAAAGGGGTGGGCCTCCCCAGTGCCCTGGGGGAGTCAGGGGACCCTGCGGTTTTCTGGGGCGGTCCCACCTGGTGGGTACTCATCCACTTCTCTCAGGAGGGGGTCCTATACCCAGGGCTGCATCAAGACGAGCTCCCCTTCTGTGGAATTTGGGGAAAAAAGGCTGTTGCCACCTCAGGGAGTGGCGTCCCTGCCAGCCTAGCTAAGAAGTTCTGTGCTGAGCTCAGCTTGAGGCTGACTCACGCGGGCGCCTCCCCCAGGGCCCAGTGGAGTCGCCAGGCTGCAGGAGCCTGGTCTCCTGGGGCTCCCACGAGGCAGCCTGGGGCTCGGGGCCCTGTACACGTGCAGGCTAATGAGGGTGCCGCTCCGCCTGTGACGAGGCCAGAACAGAGCCACGGGTGCCAGGCTGGGGTCCGCCCTCAGCCTTGGGCCTCCTGACTTGGGAATTATGTCCTGCGCTGGGCTGAGCCCCCCCTCTGAGGGGGTGTCTGTCCTGGGTGCCAGGGGAGTCCCTGGGGACGACGAGGCAGATGAGGGCTAACGCCACACAACACACAGACCACCCCTTAGGTTGCTGGTCCCAGGTGAAGGGAGTGGGTGGCCGGCTTCTGGGAAGAGAGGGCGTGGGCACAGCGTGCTGCCATCGATGGCACCGTAGCCACCCTGATGTCTGCCCCAGATTGTGGGTTCTGAAGGGCAGGGACAGAACCTCCCAGCTCTGCTGTGCGTGACCTGAGCCACACACCTGGGGTGTCCTAAGGTGGGGGGGGGGCACAAGGATGATGTGCGCCCTTCTGAGCCAAGCCAACCCCCAAGGGGGGAAGGAGAGCGGTGGTGGGTGATGGAGCAGGGTGGGGGTGCGGGTGGGGCTGTGTGCGAAGCATCGGGCCTGGGTCAGCCGGCGCCGAGTGCGACTCCCGGGCCTGGCACTCCTTGGTTGTATGACACAGAGTTCGGTCAAGTATCTTCCCCAGTCCGAACCTTGGTTTCATTTACTGTAAAATGGGGTCGGTGGCCCTTAACTTGCAGGGCTGTTTGAAGAACCTGTGAGTTGACTGAGGGCTTTACAAACTGTAAAGCGCTATTCCACAGTGAGCTGTTTTTTTTTTACCTGCCGTAGGCAGGCACACGGCTTCTAATTCCTGAGTTCACCCCTGGGGAGGCCCGAGGGCCCTACTGGCAGGAGCAGAGGGGCTGGCGTGCGGCCCTACGGAGGGTGTGGGGGCGCCGGTCTTTCCTCCCCCAGGAGAGCCAGTCCCAGCCGAGGCTGAAGACTTCCTCAAGCCCCTCGATGCTCCAGCCGGGGAAGTTCACCTGGCAGATAAAGTCTGCTCCTTCTCAGGATGTCTTAGGGAACAGAGGTCAAGAGCTCAGGGCCTGGTCTGAATCTTGGCTTTGCCGCTTCCTGGCTCTGGTAAGCAGTGTCCGTGTCATGGCAGTGGCTCAGAGGCTGGTCAGGACCTGAGGCAGGGGAGTGGGCACCCCGCGGAGCGGTGACCTGGTGCGGGCATCGGCCCAAAGAAGTGAGGAGGGTGTCCTCATGGGGGGAGTGGCCTACAGGGGGTGTCAGAGCCCCAGAAGGTGTGGAGGGTAACCAGGCTGGAGGGGTGTGAGACCCTGAGTGGGGTGGGTGGGCATCCGTGTGCGTGTGTGTGTGCGTGTGTGTGTGCATGTGTGTGTGTGCTGGGGGGTAACAGTGATGGAAGATTGGTTACTTAAAGGGGGTTGATCTAATTGACAAATACGTAAAGGATAAAGAAACCTGGACTTTCACATCGGAGAAGGGACTTACGGATATAGAATCGGAGAGGAAGAAAGTGAATCTCATGGTGTTGTATTGAAAATTGAGTTATTAGCGTGTACTCATGGTTTTCAATATAAGCTACAGAAAATACAGATGTAAATGTGTGCGTTCTGTCTTTCCCGTCCAGCGTATATCTGTGTGTGTGTGTACGTGAACACTTTTTATTCCCCACCCCCTGCTCTGTGTACTGGGAGGGTCCGGGGGCAGCCACTCCCTAAGGTGATGAGTGCACGTCTTGGCTTCCATGGACCACTCTCCATGACGGAAACCGGGGCTCCTTTAAGACACGGCTGGTTCTGGGGCTGAGGCAGGGAAAGTAGAAGGTGAAGCTGGGATATCTTGTTGCACCAAAAAGTAATGTCAAAGAATGATGGAGATGTGCCAAAATGCCCCAGGAACCAACCGTTAGGAGGCGCAGCCACTGGCCGTCTTGGGACAATTCAAGCGTTAACATAAACAAAGCTAGTAAAGGATCATAAGCTGTTACCTACAATAAGAAACCACGAGTCCATATTGCTTTTAAAAAAAGTGAAGAAACTAAAAGCTTGATGAGAAATGGGATATTTACTTAGTCTCTAAGTATCTCTTCGCAAATACTTACTAATTACAAAAGGAGAAAGAGTAACTTGACAGTGGAGAGAGCCATCTTTAATCAAGTGACCCAGTTTGACATCACTAGTCATGGAATGAATTCCAAGCCAAGTAGGCGCCACCCGGGGTAGTCCTGCTACAGATGAACCTAGCCATGAAGAAATAACAGCCAAACCCAAATTCTGCAAAATAACTGACCTGAAATCTTCAGAGGGGTCAAGGCCATGGAAGGAAGTATGAGTAACTGGTCCAGACTGAGAAGACCTGACAAATCAGGACTCTGAACTGGGTCCCTTGGCTGTAAAGGGCACTGCTCGGATGGCGGGGAAACCTGCCCGAGGCCGGTGGCGATGTGTCAACACGAACGTCCTGATTTGGCGGTTTCACTGTGGCTGTGTAGGGAAATGTCCTGTTTGTGGAAAACAGACACTGAAAACTTCGGGGTGATGGGCGTCAGGTCAGCAGCTTGCTCTCCAATGGTTCTAGAATAAAAGTTCTCAGAGTATTATATGTGCAAATTTTCCACAAGTTTTCAATTGTTTCAAAACTTTAAAAACCATTAATACAAAAACATAAATGGAATATACAACAACAACAAAAGAATTCCGATAAGGTGACCGTTTACAATATGCAAATCTCGACATAGTATGTGCTCACCTAATGTGCGTGCTTATACTGATGACCGTCGAGCTTCCTGTATCTCCTGGCCTTGTCTTCTCTTTTTGTCCACACCCGTCGTTTCCCTCCCTGCTCAAAAGTTGCCTCCTCCAGGAAGTCCTCACTGAACACACCATGTGTACTGGCGACTGTATCACCTGGCCTCTCCTGGGTCCCGGTCTCCAGCTTAATTTTAACTCACAATTGCATGTAGCACAGGAAATACAAGAAGGGGTTGTCTGGATGAAACCCCTGTCTCCAAGCTTTCCTCCTGCCCTGAACTTCCAGCATCCTTTGCTCTGGGTGTCCACCCCTTTCCTCTGAAAAGGCGTCTTCTCAGAAATCACTGCCTCAAGGTCAAGGCCCTTCCTGTCACTCCTGTCCCAGAATCACAGTGAATCTGGTTCACTGAGTCCATTCCCGTCTCTTGGCAGGGCCGTTCTTAAACTGGCGTGGCAAAAGGGGACCTTATCTTCTTTCTATATTCTCAGGGAACAGATTTCAAAAGCACACACCTCACAGGCTGGGCCGCCCCAGCCGGAGTCTGGCGTCCACTCACTTCCTCGCTTGCCCACTCTCTCACTCGTTCACACAGCTCTCTGCTAATGGGAGCTGTGTGTCCCAGCTCAGCACCCACAGAGTGCTTGCTTGGTGCCAGGCACTGGGCCGGGCACTTTCTTGTATTTGCTCATTTACGTTCACATAGCGTGGTGAGGCAGCTAATGTCACACGTTCCGTCCACTTCACAAGTGAAGAAACGGAGGCCCGGAGAGGCTGAGCGCCTTGCCCAAGGTGCTGTCTCCATGGGGAGCTGTGCGTCCCAGCTCAGCACCCACAGAGTGCTTGCTCTCTGGGCTGGTTGCTTTACTGACATTTGCTTGTTTCATTCCCAAGCACCTGTGTGAGGTCCAAACTATTCTCTTTATTTTTTTAGGGGGCTGAAACGTATGCAATTTTTTTGGGGAGGAACTCTAAGAAAAAGAGTACAGATCTTACTTTTGCAAATTGTACAGAACACACGAGCAAGTGAGCCCATTGCTAGGGCCTTGAGGGGTCTTGAAGCTTAAGCTCCCTCAGCTTCCTATAAGTCAGCTGATGCTCAGAGAGGTGGGGTGACTTGTCCTGGGTCCCTCAGCTCATGAGGAAGGTTGGACCTGAGTTCCCAGGAAACCATCCCTCTCCTGCCCTCTTCCCTAGGTCACTTTCTGAATCTTGCCATGTTATCCAGGTGAGCTGGGCTGGGCGAGGGTGGGGCTGTCTGTCTTTGGGGTGGGGCAGGTTAAAAACCCCAGGCTGGCCTGGCTTCTAGAATCACCCTGCGAGCTTGTCAGAAATACATGTTTCTGGGACCTCAGCCCCCCAGATACAGACTTAATGGTTCTAGCGCTGGGCCTGGAAATCTGTACTTTCAAGAGGTCCCCAGGTGAGGTGGATGTGGTCACCCCTTTTAGGATACACTGCTCTTGGGACACCCCCTTCTGCCTCTGTCACCTCTATGTCTGGCTCCCTGCCAGGCTGAGCCTGGCACTGTGGCCGAGGTCTGTGTTGACACGCTATGGGCCCAGCAGACCTCACTCCTCAGGTATGCAATTAGCAGCCGCGAGAACAATTCCCTTGTTTTCGTCATTACAGCACCAGGCTGCCTGGTAAATCGCTGCTTTTACCGCAGCAACAAGCTCTGGCTTGGAAACCGGGGGAGGGGCTCTCTCCTTTCACCCCAGCATTCCCACACACCTGCTCAGGGGGGCCGTGGGAGAGCCTGAGAGACACCTGGCACTGTCTGGGGCAACCTAAGAAGGCTTCCTGGAAGAAGTGGCTGCTGGCTGTCCACTGGCAGGACCAAGAAAGGGGCTGGAATTTGGCCAGTGCTGGGAATCTGTTGGAGACCAATAAGTAGAGAAGCCACTGTGCCCAGAGAGACAAATGTGGTCGAGAGTGGCCCCGACTCAGCTGGGGTGGGGGGGCGGGTAGGGGTCACAGCAGGCTTCCAGGGAGGAGATGATGCGCTGAGGGATTGGACCCCATCTGAAGAGTGATATATAGCAGATCATATTTTTCTAAAGGTGACTAACACTGTCTTTCGACTCACTTGCTCTTTTTTCAACATGACCTCAACATTCCCCCCATCCAGCACTGGGGTCTATGTCCCCATCCCTTGAACCTGGGTGGAGCTTTATGTATATGGTGGAGCTTTGTGTGGGAGGCTGTGCTACCTCCAAGGTTAGGTCATAAAAATGCCTTCTATCTCGCCCTCTTGGGATGTGCATTCTTTGAACCTGGCCCGTGCTGTGAGGGAGCCCACACTGGTCCATTTGGAGAGACCACACGTAGGATTCCCAGCCCCCAGGCCTGCTGAAGTCCTGCTGACAGCCAGACAGTGAGCCAGGACCCCTCTGCCTGATCCCGGCCCCACCAGCCGAATCACCGCAGGCTTTGTGATTTTCCAGCCGAGACCCTGAGCACCATGAAGCAGAATCCAGCTGTCCTCGTTGTCCCTGCCTGTTCTGGCCCCACAGACAGAGCATGGTGAGGTGGCAATTTCAGGCCACAGAGTTTTGGGTAGTTTCTTGCCCAGCCCTAGGAACTAACCGGCCCAGATGGTGCACCCCCGAAGGACTTAGGGAGGGGGGCAACATGGTTACAGGGACGGGTGCTTTGGGAAGCCCACCCAGTCCGCATGCAGAGAGTGGGTCGGGAGGCCTGAGACTGGACACAGGGGACCTGTCCATGAAATAAAGGAAACTGGACATCCCAGCACCCACGCCATGTTTGTCCAACCCCCAGCAGTGTAGGAATCCCTGTCACGCTGTGCCACGTGACCGTTCAGCCTCTGCCTGCACGCTCCCTCCTGGTGACCGAAAGCTTACACCTCACCGTGCCGCCCTTCCCTCTGTCCCTCAGCTCTGAGTGTCACGACTCAGGTTCTTTCGGGTTGAACTGAAACCTGCTTCCCCAAAGCATTTTGTGTGAGACAATCACCCTGTCCTCAGAATTCCCACACGACCCTTCCCTCCCATTCTGTCCTTCGAGGATTTGCTGGCGGCGACTCCACCTTCGGTTCCTCCGTGAACTTAGCAGCTCTAGCTGTGTCAGCTCCTCCTCACGTGGTCTGCAGTTGCAGACCTGGGTTCGAGACTGAGCTCTGCCACTTCTAGCTGAGCGGCTCGGGCTCCCCTCTCTGGGCCTCAGTGCTCTCTTCGAGGACCGGGATGAGAGTGGTCCCTCCTCATGCTGTTGAGAGGGTGACATGAGTTAACGTATGTAAGGTGCTTAGCACAGGGCAGGGGCTCGAGCAATGTCAGCTCATACGTGGGAGCCCTCGTCTTGCTGCCTCTTGTGGCTGTTATGAAATTAGATAAAAGGTAGGAAAATGCTTTACAAACTGACTTGCCAGGGTGGGTGGTGCTATGATTCTTCTGTCATTAATTCTGAAACAACTCAGCATCGGCTTAACCTGCTGCTGGGGACCGAGCGACGGCTAAGGGGGTGAGGCCATCCGTCGGGGACACTGGGAGGGCATTGTCTTCTGGAGTCAAAGGCAGCTCTGTTCCTGGCTGTCATCCTGTCTCCCCCAGCCTGGCTCCTGGCCAAGTCACCTACAGCGGTGACGTCTGATATGCCCACCGTTTCCTCATCAGCGTGAGGTCACGGTCAGTGGCAGGGGCCTTCTGGAAAGCCCTGGGGCGATGGTGGGAACGGGGTTCACAGATCCCCAGTCTCTCCTTCGTACACCAAGACCCTAGGGGTTCCACCTCACCGTCTTGTCCGGGTCTCCCCGGACATGACCTAGGCGGTTTAACCGACCTGGGCTGTCTGCCCGGAGCTGCTCTGGGCTCACGCAGATTCAGGCGGCCTGGGCGGCCGGATTGGAGAGAACAGTGGAAGTTCCTGGGCCCTCTTGAGTGGGGACAGGGGACAAGAATGGAGGGGAGGGTCCTGGCCCCTCTTCCTGCTTCAACCACAGCATTCCACCTGGACCTGATTTGCGTATTAGAGTTCCACATAAAACTTTAAAAAAAGGTTGGTTTTTTTTTTTCCTTTTTTTTTTTTTTTTTTTTTTTTACCAGCTTAGCCCTCGGACTGATGAGGCTGCCTTTCTCACCGAGGCCACCCCCTCAGCACACCCACCGTCCCCAGAGCCGCAAGCCCCAGGGCACCTCAGACCCTGAATCATCCACCTTCAGAGGCCTCTGCTCCTGAGCTAGGAGGAAGCCACCTTCTCAAGCTGGATTCCCCTCTGGGCCTCTGGCTGGACGCGGCTCAGAAGGGGCAGCCTCCTAGCCGGTCATGACCCGGCGGTGCCCCTGGTGTTTGGAGGTCACCCAGGGGCTCTTCCCACGCCCTGTGCCCCAGCTGAGGGCAGCAGCAGCAACAATTTATTACATGTCTACTGTGTGCCGGGCAGGTGTCAACCACTTCCAGGGCAGTTCTTTGCTTCATCCTCGCCATCTCCCCCGGAGGCCAGCGGTGTGGACTGGTGGTCCAGCACAGGCACCCTGGAGCTAGGCAGCCCAGGTTTGAATCCCAGCTATGCCACATACCTGCTGTGTGACTTTGGGTGAATTACTTAACCTCTCTGTGCCTCAAGGCTCCACCTGTAAAATTGGAATGTTGTGTGATAGACTCTCAAATGAAGAGTTAATACACATAAAGGGCTTAGAACAACACTGCCTGGCCCATGGTAAGTGCTGTATAATGTTAGCTATTATTATCATTCCTATTTTACGGATGGCACAACTGAGGTTTGTAGAGGATGAATAGCTTGTCTAGAGTACACAGCTGAGTAAACTGGATCTGTGTGACACAGAATCAATATCCCATTTTATTGCCATTTGAAATAACTCCATAAACATGTCATGTGAATGGTTTTCAACAACTGGGGCCAGCCAGGGTGGTGGGCTTCAATAAGAGGCAAATGTATAAAAAATCTAACCTGGCCTTTAATCCAGCCACATAATTTTAGAGGACACCCTAGAGGTTATCAATCGCTGTGCTGTCTGGCCAGTATACGAGCCAGGAACCAACCATGTGGCTATTGAGCCCTGGGTATGTAGCTAGTCTAAGCGGAGATGCCTTCTGCGTGTGAAATACACACTGCATTTCGAAGACAGTGCAGAGGATGTAAAATCCCATTAATACTTTTTTATATTAACTACATGTCGACCGGATAATATTCTGACTATGCTGTATTAAATACCATAGTATTAAAGTGAATTTCACCTGTTAAGTTTTACTTTCTCTTGTGGCTACTAGAATATTTGACTCATATTTCTTTATTTTTTTAATTTTAATTTAATTTAATTTTTTAAATTAAATTTATTGGGGTCACAATGGTTAATAAAATTATATAGATTTTAAGTGTGCAATTCAATAATATGTCATATGTATATTGCATCGTGTTCACCACCCAAAGTCAAACCTCCTTGTCACCATATATTTGACCTCCTTTACCTTTATCTACCTGCCCCTCCTCTCTTCACCGAGAACCTGTTGCCTGTGTCTGAGTCTCACATTATCTTTCTAATGGTCAGAGCTGATCTGGGCCACCATAGGCACACCTGGGAGGTGCTGCAGGCTCAGTTACAGACCACGACGATTAAGCGAGTATCGCAGTAAAGCAAGCTGAGATCTTTTCTGCTGGGGTTTTGCCTTTGATTTGTAAAACACGCAACATCTGTAGGGTGCCGTGGGAACGAGGTGTGCCTGTGTTCCGTTTTACAGATGAGGAAACTGGGGCTCAGAGGGTGGTTTGCTTTAGTTGCAGGGTTTTTGCTGGTTGAGCTGGGCCTCCAGGGTCCCACCCCTGGACTCTTCCCAGGAATGCCCATTGCTGCGGGAGGCGAGAGGTGAGCTGGACCATGTGATAAAGAGTCTTTCCCCCAAAGATCCTTTCTCCATGCCACTGGGCTATTCTGTCCTTTGCCCACTGCCCTTTCCTGTCTGTGCCAACCCCACGCCATATACCACAGTCCTCTGCCCAGGCCACGACGTCAGAGAATCACCCCATCTGGAGACTGACTTCTGAGAAGTCCCATGATCAACCCAGCCGTGTGTCTGTGGGAAACACCAGCTGGACTGTTCTAGATGGAAACCCGTCTTTGGGATGGAGGCTCTGTCGTGCCTTTTGCTTGCTTGCTTCGGTCTCCAACCCTCACCGAAGTCTTCCCGGTGTCTAACCCACATCCCTCATGCTGCAGTGTAGACCTTCTTCCCCTGAGGCTGGCTCCTGAGGGTTTTCTTGAGAATTGGCTGGGGGTGGCGTGTCTGTAAAAAGCAGCATGGAACCTGGATGGGATGACCCCTCTAGCAGGGGACATCTCCATGATGGTGGCTGCTGCATCCCTCTCTCACCGACAGCACTCTGGAGGAATTATGAAATAAAAGTAGCCTTATCCTGTGCCCTCCTGGGCACCCAAAGCTCATGGTCACCCCATCCCTTCCCAGGAAGAAAGGAAGCCACTTTCTGGTGGCATCATGTGAACAACAGCGCAGTGCACTGGCTCGCAAACATTTTGCTCGCAACTCACATTTGGAAATGTTCTCATCATGACCTCGCTACAACACACACACACCTGAAACAAAAGTTTTAGGAAATGAGCCTTCCCCGACTATATGCACTATTCTTTACTCTTTTCTACCTTGTTCTATTAAAAAAAAAATGCTGCTCATGATTCCCGAAATCGATTTCACACCCCATTAATGGATAACAACGTGCGGATTGAAAAACACTGGTCTAGTGGATGAGAACTCGGGCCCTGGAGACAGATTCGTCTGTGCCTTGTTTCTGTGTGTAAAGGGAAGCGATCATCCTGAATTTGCAGGGCGGTTGTAAGGGCTGCGAATAAAGGAGTGAAAGCACCTGGCAACCAGTAAGTGATAAGAAACAGGTGGCTGTTGGTACTGTTTGTTGCACAGGTGTGCCTGTGTGGAGATTAGGGAGGGGGACTTCTCCTCTGGGCTAGGCTCTAGGCATGCCGAGGATGGAGATCTGGGATGGATGTGTTCCTCCGCCCAGCAGGACCTCCAGCATCACCATTAAATAGTCATTCCTTCAGGTGAGCATTGCGCTGCCCACGTGGGGTCCTCGTATGCATGAGTGTCCTCGTCAGAGGGCGGCATCGGTACTCTGGAAAAATGAGTTTGTCAGAGTCTCCCTCAGCTCTGAGAGACAAGGAAAAGTGGGGGGAAGAATGAGTCTGGCATGTGGGAGTTCAGATGTTGGCGGGAGACCTGGAAGGTCTTTCTAGACACCTGGGCACAATCCCTGGCCTGTGCCCCTCCCCACCCCACCGGCCGGCCCCAACCCTCTAAGAAGCAACACTCTGGGGTGTGATCTGGCTTCACGACACACAGCCTCGTGGTCCTGGATATGTCCCCTCACTTCCCTGAGCCTCAGTTTCCTCATCTGCAACACTGTGGTTGCACTCCCCACCTCACTGTAAAGTTTCAAAGGAATGGTGGCTGCGAGGCATCCACACCATTGCTGACACGTGGTGGGACCCAATGCACCTTAGTTTCTTTCCCCTTTCCACCTTATCTCCCCTCCCTACGTACCACCTGAAAAACAGACTGGAGGGAAAGATCAGCCTCATGAGGCAGTGAGTTTCTCATCACTGGAAATAGCCACAAAAAAAAAAAAAAAAGGCTGGCGAACCAACAGAGTTTTAGAAGAGATTGAGATAATCCTTGTCGTGGGCACTAAGTAAGTACTTTATACATGTCTACTGAGTAAGTAAATAATGAAGGTTTCTGTATTTGTAAAGAGATTGTTCTAGAACACTGCTGGAACTTGGCTACACATCAGATTCACCCGGAGAATTAAAAAAATATATGGATGTGTGGATCTCGCCCCCGTGGATTCTGACTTAATTTGTCTGAGATGCAGCCTGGGCATTGATATTTTTGAAAGCTCTCCAGGTGGTTGATCCCATGTGCAGACAAGCTTGAGAACCAGAGCACCAAGTCTCCTCCTAACTCCGAGATGACAAGATCTTGTTATAAAGTCATTTACACTTTCGTATAAATTTAAGTCAAAGTTACCTCATTCACCCCATGATATATATAGCAAAGGGTTTAATAAATGGTTAAAAAAAAATCGCAGATGTCAGGGCACAGCGGAATCATCTTCGTGAGAAGCAGAAAAGGTTCAGCTGAGTCAGCTAAGCCTTAGTGCTGAAGGTAAATGGTCCATCAGCACCGTGTTAAGTGGGGCAAGAGGGTTCGCCTTGGGTGCAGAACCTTCTGGGACTGCAGAACTAAAACAGGAACCTCCAGTTCGCTGGGAGAGGCCTAGCCCCTGACTCAGAATTCCCAGTGTGAGGGAGAAGGCAGAGCCCTTGCCCTCGGGAGGCTACCAGTGCAGGGGGGAACGTCTCCACTCCCAACTTCATCCAGTGGGTCCCAGTCTGCGAAGTGTTTTTGCAGCCGCCATCCCCAGTAAGAGATTGGTCTGACGGGGAGGCATGGTTCCAGCTCTCAGGCGATCCTTCTACCCAAGGAGAACTTACTGCAGAATGCTTTGTCGTGGTATTCTCGGGCAGGTGTGAGAGACACAAGTGTCCTGAATGTCCTTAGGGAGTCCTTGGTCTGAGGCCTTCCAGGGTCCCCACCCTCCTGTGTCTGGGGGTGGGGGGAGGACAGGGAGGTGAAGTCCCTGTTCCCTGAGAACCCCCCCGGGCTACTCTGGGTGTTGGCAGCTCCACGTGCCTTTAGCACGCCCAGCTGTAATCGGCTCTGGTTGTTTGTCTCCTTCCCTAAAACAGGAGCTTCTAGTGGGCAGGGACTCTGTCTTTGTTTCCTCCGGATCCCCAGGTTTGCTGAGTGACTGATGGATCTTAGTTTCTTTCCCCTTCTGAGGGGCTCCCTGCTCATTTGCCCTGGACAGCCTGGAAGCCCTCCTGCCCCTTGTGTGGGACCTGACGCAGAGGAGGGGGTGCCCCTCGGAATCCCTGAGCTCCCAGCGAGGATCGCACACACCTGTGCAGGTGCGGACTGTTCCATTGGCCTGTAAAAATGTGCCCGGAGACCAGGTGCAGCCCTGCAGCCCACAAGGGAAGAGTCACAACAAGGGCCCCAAGAATGGGGTGGGGGGTGGCTTCCTCCTTCATAGGGGACCCTTGCTTCTCCTCTCCCCTGTGCAGAAAACCACACTGAGCAAGAGCTGGAAGGAAATGCACCCGAATAAAACGGCAATTGTCCTGGGAAGGGGCTGAGGCAGGGGGTACACTGCTGTTCTGTAGTTTCCTAATTTCCCAGGCACAACCCTGATAATGAAGCCAACCTGCGTAATCTCATGGCCCTATGCAAAGTCCCCACCTGGCCCTGCCCGTCCCCTCGGGTTAGTTTAATGTCTCCAGGCTCCCCGGGACTTATTCCAGGCACTGTCAGCAAGCTGCCCACGCCTACGTCGTTCCCTGCTTGGTCTGAACTCTTCCAGGGCTGGGGGTCAGAAGTGGTGGTGGTGCCTGCACGGGGTCCATGACAGGAACTGGCCCCAAAGAGCCACAGGCGTGACACGATCAGCGTTGCTCCCTGGCCGTTGTTCTCAGTGGGGGCTACTTCCGTTTCAGTTGGCTGAGATCCTAGTGAAAGGAAGAAGGCAAAAGTCGCCTGCCTGCTCGCCACCCTCGGAAACATTCTCGCCACCACCAAAGTCGGTTTGGGCTTGTGTCTCCACTGGACCCCAAGATCTTTCTCTACTTTATCAACCCTTTCATTCCTTTATTCACCCATATATTCAACATCTGACC
>CM053502.1:8062575-8082997 GCA_028627145.1 Eidolon dupreanum | reverse complement strand
TGTCCTCGTGGATCCTCTGGCAGGAGACAAGATGGCTCTCAGGACCTGGCAGCTGGCGGGCTTCTGCCTCAGAGGGTCAGGGGTTCCCCAATGTGACTCTGTGAGGGGCATAGACTCTGCCTACCTCGCAGCTGTGTCATAACCAAACCATCACCCAATGGCCAACAGCTCTGTGACTGCAGCACCCCAGGCCCTGTAAGGGGCTCTGGGAGCAGCCCTTGCTTGAGAGCGACAACTGATGGTGTCCTTTGTCCAAAAGGAGGCATTGTCCTGAACTACCACTCACTAGCGATGTAACCTGAATCCCCCTCCTCTTCCTCTGTCTCAATTTTTTCTTCTGGAACCTGGGGTCACCTGGACCTGCCTTGTGGTTCTGCTGCGAGCTCCAAAAGCAAGTGGTTTTGGGAGCACCCGACAGTCCCTGGAGGTCTGCGGGGACTCCGTAAGAGGCAGCAACTTGAAGCCTCATTTTCAGGTATCTTGGTGGAAAAGCCAAAATCCGCCTTGGAGGTGCTGGAGGCTTCACCAGTGCCCTGCGCCTCGGGATGGGGCTGGGGTGCAGGTGTGTTTGGAGCGTGACTGATTGAGGAGTGAGGGGTTAAACCTGGAGGGTAGGGGGGGTGTCCTTGGCACGGGAGGCCTGGGCTGGGTTCTGGGCCTCTGCCTGGCATGTACCTGGGGCTCTTGTTTTTTGGTGCAAACCGGGGATGGTGTCATCATTCTTTCCGAATGATCGTTAATTACCTCTGAGAAAAAGCGCCAGCTATGGGATTTGAGCCTTTTCCCTCCCATTCTTTTCTATTTCTTTTAATGAGTATATGTGATCAGTAGGGACCTGTGAGAGGGAAGCTGTTCCCCTTTTTAGGGCAAGGCGTCTCCCCTTCCTTGACTCATCACCTTGCTTTCTGGCCCTTAAGCGTGCGCCTTGCCTGTTAAATCTGTCCCAGGTACTGCCCCTCCCTAGGAGGGCGGCCCCCACCTTCGTGTTTGCGTGGCTGAGTCAATGGTGAAGTCACCCCTCGGCTTGGTTCTCAGACAAGCACTTTCTTGTCTGGCCTGCTCGGTTCCCACTGGAACCCCGGCTCCACCCCAGCTGTCGTGTGGACCGGGACCCTGGGCAGGTAGTTGGTGAGGGGAGCTGGCCCCAGGCCCATGTGCTACCCCTGGCTTTTATCCGGTTCTTAACCCAACCACCGTCGGCTGAAGGCTGACTCTGGGCTTGGCTCTGGTGTGGGCACTGGGGTATAACGATGAGGAAGACCCAGTGCCTGTGAGACTGGGGGAAACGTACACATGGAGATTTCCACACAGTGGACCGTTTGTGCAAGGCCACGTGGGTGCACTGAGTCGGGGGTGGTCAGGGAAGGTGATGCTGGAAACGTCTTCTTAAAGGATGTACTGAAAGTTGCCAGAAAAGGGGAGGTGACATGTCAGTCAGAGGGAAGAGCACGTGCAAAGGCCCAGAGACACACGTAAGGGAGTGAGAACATTTTTTATGATGAACTCGGGAGGAGATGAGAGAGAAGGAGGCAGGGTCTGGACGGTGGCAGGCTCTATGCCACACCAAGGAGCCCTAATCAGGATAGTGGGGGATACAGAAGGGCTTGAGGCAGGGGAGCGGCATGACCAGGTTCAGTTTTTAGGGCAGCGATGGTGGTGGCAGGGTGGAGAGGTTGCATGGAGGGTGGAGACAGGTGGCAGGAAGCCCAGTGGAAAGCTATCACAGTGGTCGGGGGCAGGGGGCAGAGACAGGTTCCGGACCAGGGTAGGGCAGGGGGACAGAGAGAAGGGAATGTGTTTAGAAAGCTCAGGGCCCTGGTCTCTGGAAGCAGCAGGTTCTATTCTTAGCTGACAATGCCCTTTTCTTGTTGCTGGCCTTAGTGCCACTTCTCCATGATGTCCCCAATAGGTCAGCTCAGCCAACGTGTACAACAGCCTCACATCTCACAACCCACAGTGTGTTCGGCTCCCCCCCCCTCGTCTGCATCTCCCGCGTGCCTTCCTATGGACTGAGGGGGTGTGAGGCACCCCCTGGATGGAGGAGGGTGCAGGCGAGCAGAGGCTGAGAGGTTCCCCGAACTCTCCCGCTTCGAAGAGGCAGTGGACACGCCAGCCCAGGGCTCTCCTGCTTCACTGCAGCCATCCACTCCCCTGGGTCCTTCTGGATACAGGCCTCATGGCACCGGCTTCTGGGTCAGACGTTGCAGGTCTGGGGTTGCCCACACCACAACTGTGTGACCTTGACTGCTCTGTGCTTTAGGTCCCTCACTTGCAAAGTGGGGATATTCTCGTTGGTCTTAGTGACCTGGGTACCAGGCGCGCCCCTGACAGCAGCCACAAAGAAATGCTTCTTGCGGATGGTTTCATCACATACTGATTTTCATCTACTTCTTTCCAGGGAGGGCTGGGAGGAGTGGGCGGGGCTGAGCTGGCTGAGAAACAGAGCACAGACCAGCATCTACTTCGACCCCAAAGCTAGCCCGAGAGCCCGCGTGGTCAGACAGGATCTACCTGATGGGAGTCTGGTGCAGGTGATATGGCTGCTCTTAGTCACGAAGCAATCTGCTGAGCCTCTCAGGCCAAGCGACACTGACTCTGCCAGTCACCAGGCATTAGTCCTGTATCGGGGCAGCCACTACTCAGAAACTTCAAGAGACACGGTTCCTCACTTTCTAGGTAGATATTGGATGTCCTGGCAGATATGGCCTTGAAGGTCAGGAGACAAAAGTCTGCCACACACCCTAGGGTACCCCAATAATTGTAGGGAGGCTAGGGGAGGCAGGGGGCTTTGTTCATAATTATAACACATAATTACATGTATCAACTATATACAGGCTATGTGCCACCTCATTTAAGTACCCAGGTCACTAAGATGCATCCCTATCTTTTATGTCTGTCTGTCTGTCTGTATGTATGTATGTAGGTATGTATGTATGTATGTATTTATTTTTGGTCTTTTTAAGTAAGCCGAGTGAAGACTTGGAGGCTGTAACTCATCTGCCCTCAATAATTATGTGGAAAAAAATCATCAGATTCATACAATGCAATACTACATATCCTGAAAAACGATGTCCTAGATCTATATTCGGTGGCATGCAGCTAGGGCCACATTATTTAGTTAAATGAAGAAAGCTAGTTACTTAACAGTTTATAGAATATAATCCTATTTTGACAAAATATGTCTAATACATATGTCCAGAAAGAGCCTAGAGAGAAACACATCAAAATCTTGATGGAAGTGATTTCTGAGTGGAGGGTTTACAGGCAAGTTTCACTTTCTTATCTATATCTTTGTGGACTGTCTAGAATGCAGGTTGGCAAATTGTGACCTGCAGGCCATACACAGCCGGTGGCCTGTTTTGTACACGGCCTAAGAATGACCTTTACATTTTCAAATGGTATTAAAAACACACAGAAAGCAGAAGCATATGCTATAGAGAGCATATGTGATCCACAAAACCTAAATTATTTAGGTCCTTTACAGAAAAAGTTGGCCAACCCTTTGTCTAGAAAAAAATAACATTAGCATATATTAAAAAAAACCTGCATATTATTGCTGTAGTAAAAAACTGAAAAATTGTTTCTTTTTGGAAATAGTAAATTTCCCCTTAGCAAACAGAGGCTTCCAGAATGATTTCTTTCTATTCAGTCACTCACCTCTGGATTAGATGCTGTGCTGGGCTCTTCTCTCCCTCCCTCTCTCCTTCCCTCCTCCCTTCTCTTTCATTTCTAAACTTTTCCTGAGCATCTTTTATGTGCCAGAGGCTCACAGTTGATGAGAAGGCAGACCCAGGAACGGGTCACCACGATGCTTTGGCTTACGTGCCACAGTGCACCTGTGAGTCCTTTAAGGGCGAGGGATCAGAGCGAGGGAACTGGCTTTGCCTGGGGGAGGGGTAAAGGGCAGACATAGCCTGGGGTCTCCCATAACCACCTGGGAGCCAGGACAGGCCCTCAGAAAGGCAATTCAAATCACAAGCCACCTAGGCCAGAGCCCCCGGATCGGGATGACCAGGGGTGATTCGGTGACTATGAAGGGGCTTGAATTTGAGGAAAACAGTGGAATGCTGAGAGGCATGGCCAAAGACCAGACGAAATGAGGCTCAGTGAGGCATTTTCGGGGAGCAGGAGTTTGCGAAGTGGGAATTTGTGGGAGATGAACCTGGAGAGCAGAGCAGCCGAGGAGCTGGGCTTCGTTCTGAGGTGATGGGGAGCCCCTGACGGGTCTGCGGAGCGATGACAGATGCTGGGACAGGCTCACGTGGCCGGACAGGAGTCTGGGAGGCTGTTGCAATGGGGCCGGGCTCCTGCTCAGCCAGCTTCCTGCAGGCCAGCGCCTCCCTCCCGCCCTCTCTCCCATCAACTCTGTCAAACCAGTAGAGGGATTGGGAAAGCCCTGCGTGAGGCAGGGGCGGGAGGGCCGAAGGACACCCCGGCCTTCCTCTTAGTCACTGGATCTAACTTTCAGTGCATTTTTCAAGCCTTAGTCATGACTGAGGTGTTCATGCCTTTTCTCAGCACCCAGGAATACTGAGGCAGGGAGCCAGGGGGCACGAGGCCCTGACCTCATGCTGCCTACCCGCTACCCCCTCTCCTGGGTGCCGGGACTTAGGGAATGAACCAAATAGCCAGGTCCATGCAGACCCTCACTCCATGGGGATTTCTGAACTAGCTATGGTCCTGGGGCTAGGCAGGGCACACTATGGTTTGAATCCCAGCTCTGTGGCTGTGGGACTTTGGGCAAGTCACTTCACCTCTCTGGATCTCAGTTTCCTGATCCTTAAGCAGAATGACGAAATCACCTACCATATAAGGCCTGAATGCTATAATGCCAGGAAGTACACAGCAGGCTCGCAATAAACATTCCTTCCCTCCTTTGCAGGCATATAAGGAAAGAATGTGAAGCACAGGCTCTGCCCTCAAGGGGTTGCCCCTGGAGCCAGGACAAAGCAACGCCCTGGGACAATTAGACACACTCATGGAGCTGAATAACTTCAGGAGACTTCGCCCTGCCCTTGGAGACAGCAGTTTGCAACCCAGACCTCTGTGGCTCCTTCACGTTATTGCTAGCAATGCCCTAGTCACCCAGGACTTCTGGACAGTTCCTTGAACATGCCATGCAAAGCCTTCGCGTGGCTGGTTCTCTCTACCTGAGACACTCTCCTTGCCACCTACTCCTGCCCCCATCCTGCCAAGAGCAAATTAGCCTCCAGGAGGGTGGTCACAGGGCCAGCCTCAGAGTTTGGACTAGAGAGGCCCAACCCAAGTTTTGCAACACCCCAGGGAGATTCTAATGTTTTTGAGAGGTATCAGGAAACTCTTTAGGCAAGATTAAATTTAATTCACTTTAATTAAAAAAGAAATGGCAGCCACCTGGCACTTCGGTGGGTGGGAAGAGAGGGGAGGAGAGAGTTCCAGGAAGTCAACCGCCTGACGTGTCCACTGTCTCGGCTCCAAGGAGGCACCTTGTTTCCCGGGAGGGTTCCCCATTCCCAGAAAGGGTTGATGGCTCCCTCCTCAATGTGCCCACAGAAGTGGAGCTCTAGTGAAGCCTTGTCATACTGTTTTGCAATGACTGGGTCACATGCCTTTCTGCCCCTCTGGACCGGGCGCTATCTGCATGGCAGCTCACCTTCCCAGGTGATCTCGCCCAGAAGGTTGACGGCTGTAGCGCATGGATGTCAAACCGGACATAACTATGGGTCGGAGCATCCCTCCTCATTCCCACAGTTCTTTACTCCGCAACAACTTCCTTGTCCCCCATTGTTTTTTACATTTTTACAGAGGCATAATTCACAGGCTGTAAAACTTAGCCACTTAAAGCGTACAGTTCAATGAATTCTGGTAAATATATATAGTTGTGCATTCACACCCACGATCAAGGTTTGGTGCACTCCCAGCACCCCCAAATTCCCTCATACCCTTTGCAGTCTATCTCCAGCCCCAGGTAACCACCGATGTGATTTCTGTCACTGTAGTTTTGCTTTTCCTAGAATTTCATAGAAATAAAACCAGGCAGTATGTGGTCTTTGGTGTCTGGCTTTCTTTGCTTAGAATATTTTTGAGGTTCAACTACATTTTAGCAAGTATCAGTAATTGGCCCCTTCCTATGACAGAATGGTATTTTGTCATATGAATGTATCACATTTTGTTCAACATTCTCCTGTTGAAGGACATTTGGGTTGGATCAATTTTTTTTTTTTTGATATTATGAATAATGCTGCTATGATCAATGGCATACAAATCTTTATGAGGACACAAAGATTTCGCTTAGGTAGATATTTAGGGCTTGAATTAGATTGTAAGATAAAGTGCTTTTGGAGAAACCTGTCAAGCTGTTTTTCAAAGTGGCTGTACTATTTTGCATTTTCACCAGCAATGCAGAGAGTACTAGCTTCTTTACGTCCTTACTGACACTTGGTAAAGTCAGGTGTTAGGTTTTGATTTTTAATCTTAGTCATTCTGCTGGGTATATAGTAGTACAACGTTGAATAGAAATAGAGCAGGCATCTGTATGTTAATTGATTTTTGCTGGATGAACTTCACTTGGCCATGATGTATTATCTTTTATATTGTTGGGTTTGATTTGTTAATACTGGTTAAAGATTTTTGTGTCCACGTTCATAAGAAATATTGATCTATGGTTTTTTTCTTGTGATTTCTTTGTCTGGATTTGCTATCAAGATATTACTAGTCTCATAAAATAAAATGAGAACTGTTGCTTCTTCCTATAATTTCTGAGTTTCTGTAGAATTAGTATTTCTTAATATTTGATGGGCTTGACCAGGGAGGTCATCTGGGCCTGGACTTTTTTTGTGAGAAAATTTTAAATTACCAATTCAATTTCTTTTCTTGATGTAGATATATTTAGATATTCTATTTCTTTTTTAGTCAGTTTCAGTAATTTTATCCTTTGAGAAATTTGTCTATTTTATTTATGTTTTCAAACTTATTGGCATAAAGTTTTTCATAATATTCCCTTGTTTTTCTTCTGCCTATATTTATCTTATAATAGTTTTGTTGAGGCATAATTAACATACAATAAGTTATACATATTTAAGGAATACAATTTTATAAAATTGATATCTACATACCTGTGGAGACATCACCACATCAAGATAGTGAACAAACCTATCACCCCGAAAGTTTCCTGTGTGCCTTTTTATATTCCATTACAGTTTTTTCATCTCTTAAAATTTGATTTGGGTACTTTCTTTAGATCTTCTGATCCCTACTTAACATGCCCAATCTTTTCTCTAGTTTTTGAACATATGGAATAGTTACATATGTCTTAATGCTAATCTGCTAATTCTGATGTTTCTATCAATTCTGGATCAGTTTCAATTGATTGATTTTTCTCCTCATTGTGGGTGGCATTTTTCTGCTTCTTTGCATTCCTGGAAGTTTTTGAGTGAATTCCTGACTTGTTGGATGGTAAATATTTTATATTTTTATAAATATTCTGGAGCTTTTTCCTGGGATGCAGTTAAGCTTCTTGGAAACAGTTTGATCCTTTTGGGTCACCCTGATTAGTCTTTTAATGTTTATAGGATCTATAGTGATGTCTCATTTCATTCCTAATGTAAGTAATTTGTGACTTCTTTCTCTTGTCTTTTTATCACTCTAGCTAAAAATTTATCAATTTTATTGATCTTTACAAAGAATAAGCTTTTAGTTTCATAGATTTTCTTATATTTTCTGCTCTTCTCTTTATATTCTTTTTTTGTACTTCAGGTTTAACTTGTTCTCCTTTTTCTAGCTTCTTATGGTGGAAATTTAGGTAATTATTTTTGTGCCTTATTTCTTTTCTAGTATAAGCATAGTAGAAACTTCCCGCTAAGCACTGCTTTAACTAAATCCTGCAAATTTTAATATATTGTATTTTTATTTTCATTCAGTCAAGAGTTTTTCTAATTTCCCTTAAGATTTATTCTTTCAACCATGAGTTATTAAAACATATATTGTTTAATGTTCACATATTTGGGGGATTTCCCATATTTCTATTATTACTTTCTAATTTTTTTGTATTATCTCAATCCTTTCAAACATATTGAAACTTACTTTTGATCCAATCTTGTTTACTTTAAAAGAATGTATATTCTGCTTTTGTTTGGTGGAGTTTTATAAGTGCCAATTAGATGAAGTTTCTTGATAGTATTGTTCAAGTGTCCTGTATCCTTGTTGACTTTCTGACTACCTTTTCAATCAGTTACTAAGAGAGCAGTAATAAATCTGCATGTACTGAAGGGCATTGTTATCACGTGCATATACATTTATAAATCTTTTTGCCGTATTGACCTTTTCATCATTATGGAACATTCCTCTTTGTCTACTGTGATAATCTGTGTCTTGAAGACAAATTTGTTTGTTATTAATATGGCTAGTCCAATCTTCTAAAACTTCTATTTGTGTAGAATATCCTTTTCCATCCTTTCACTTTCTTATACACAGCATGTAGTTGAATCTTGCTTGTTAATCCAGAGTATCTTTGCCTTTTGATAGGAGATTTAGTCCATTTATATTTAATGTATTATTGACCTGGTTAGAGTTGATCTGTAATTTCGCTGTTATTTTCTATTTATTTCTTTGCTGTTCCTCTGTTCTTTCTATACTTTCTTCTTTTATGTTAAACAAATCTTTTTTAATATAAGATTTTAATTCTTTTTTTCTTGAGAATTTTGTGAGTTTTTAGAGATTGCTCTAGAATTGCAATATGCATCTTTACCATATCACAATCTAATTCAAATGAATAATGACTACCTTCTAACAACTTTGCACCAGCATAGTTCAATTACCCACCTTCTTTTTTGATATTGTAATATACACTACATCTATATATGTTATAAATCCAGTAATACTGTGTTATAATTTTTGCTTTACATAGTCATATATATTTTGAAGAAATTAAGAAAACGAAAAAATACATCACGTAATTACTAATTTCTGTGCTCTTCATTCCAACATGTAGATCTAGATTACTGCCAGATATCATTTCTCTTGAGTTGACAGTTTTTAAGTCAGTTTTCCTGTAGTTTTTATGGTAATACAGATCTGTCAACAACAAATTGACTCTGTTTATTTATCTATAAATGTCTTTATTTCCTCCTCATTTTGAAGGATAGGTTTATTGTACAGAGAATTTTTTGTTGACAATTTTTTTTCTTTCAGCATTTTGGATATGTCATTCCAATAGCTTCTGGCCTCCATTATTTCTGGTGAGAACTCAGACACCATATCATCGTTCCTCTATATGTTATGTGTCATTTTTCTTTCTGTTTTCAATATTTTTCCTCTTGTCTTTCAGCAGTTTGTTATACATCTAGATGTGATTCTTTTTGTAGTTAGCCTTCTTGATGAGTTTCTTGTATCTGTTAGTCAATTTTTTTTTTTTTTTTTACCAAATTTGGAAATATTTTGACTATTTTACTTCAAATATTTTTCTGCCTACTCCTCTTTTTTTTCTCTTTTTGTAGGGCTACAATTAAACATGTGCTGCAATGCTTGGTATTGTCTTGCAGATTTCTAAAATTCTGTTGAGTTTTTCCTCAGTCTTTTTTCTCTGTGGTTTTCAGTTTGGATAATTTCCACTGATCTTCAAGTTCACTTTTTAAAAAATCTTATCTCACATTTACTATTGAGCTCATCTGGTGAATTTTTTTTTTTTAAATTTCAGTTATTGTGCTTTTCAGCTCTAGAATTTGTATTTGATTTTTAAATAGTTTTAATTCTCTGTTGAGAGTTTCTTTTTATTCATTCCCTTGTATTTTTCTCTTAATTCTTTGAATGTATATTCCTTTAATTCTTTGAATTTATTTATAATAACTTTTTTTTTTTTTTTTTAAATTAAAAAGATCTATATTCAGCATCTGGGCCCACTCAGAGTCAGTTTCTATTGACTACTTTTTTTCCTCTCCACCCTCCCAATATGGGTCACACTTTCCAGTTTCTTTACATGTATAGTAATTTTTAGATGAAAACTGGTCATTGTAGATAATACATTGTGGCAACTCTAAATTGTTTTGTTTTCCTGAAGTCGTTAATTTTTTTTCGTTTTAATAGGCAATTAACTAGCCTGGACTCAAACGACAAATTCTGTCTCTCCCACGGTGTGAAGCTGATGATGTTTTTGTTCATTTTTATTTTTTCTGTTATAGCTTGGCTCTCTAGGGCTCTCCTCTGTGTCTAAATAGTTCAGGATCAGCCAGTGATTGGATGGAGATTATGCTCAGACACCTCAAGCCAATAAAGATTTAACCTTTTACCACCTGAACTCTGGGTGGATTGAGAAGCTTATTCAAAGGTTTTAGTTTCATCTAAGAGTTTGAAGGCCTGAGAGCCAGAGGAGCTGATGGTACAAGCCTGAGTCCAAAGGCCCAAGAAACAGAAGTGGTAATATCCGAGGACAGGTGAAGATGGATGTCCCAGCTCAAGCAAAAAGAAAATTCACTCTTCCTCTGCCTTTTTGTTCTGTTCAGGCCCTCGGCCAATTGGATGATGTCTACTTGCATTAGTGAGGGTGATCTTCTTTACTCAATCTACTGATTCAAATGTTAATCTCTTCCAGGAACATCCTCACAGACACACCCAGAAATAATGCCTTATTAGCTATCTGGGTATCCCTTAGCTCAGTTAGGTTGACACATAAATCAACCATCACATATGGCTCTCTCTTTCAATATCTCTATGTCGTATATGCCACCCTTGAACCATGTTTGCTACATTTGGCATTTCAACCATTAGGTTTTGCTGCCCTTCCTGGGAGAGAGATGACACCCTCTGGAATCAAGGCCACAAATTCACTGTTCCTACCCTCAGCAGCAGGTTTTTTCCTGAGTGAAGACTTATCAAGTTGTTACCTGCCTCTGGTCATGTTCCAGTGCTCTGTTAGCAAAATAATTTTGTCCAGTTCTATGCTTGTTTTTTTGTGGGGGATTGCTTAATGTCCTCAGTTGACATTACTGGAAATCCTGCCCATTGTATTCTTTCGGGATTTTATTTTATTTTATTATACAACTAAAACAAGTTTATCATAGACATTTAGCAAATGAGATCACTTTCTCAAACCACTCACCATCTCTGGCTTAGAGATAATTACTGTTAACCCATTATAGATGTATCCTTTCCTAACTTTTAAACATACATTAAAAAAAACCAAAAAATAAGATAATTTGATGTATACTTTATTATTGTGGTAAAATACACATAACATTTTAACCACTTTTAGGTATACAGCCCTGTGGCATTAAGTACATTCACGTTGTTGTGCAATTATTACCACCACCCATCTCCAGATCGTTTTCATTTTCTCCAACTGAACCCGTACCGATTAAACAACATTCCTACCTCCCCCAGCCTCTAGCAAACACCATTCTAATTTTCGTTTCTATGAATTGGACTACTGTAGGTACCTCATGTAAGTGCAATCATACAATAACTGTCCTTTTGTGTCTGGCTTTTGCTGGATCACATGGTAATTCTGTAAGTTTTTAAGGAATTGCCATACCGTTTTACCACATACAGTTTATACCAGTAGTACACAAAAGTTTCAATTTCTCCACATCCTCACCAACACTTATATTTTGTTTTTTGATAGTAGCAATCCTAATGGGTGTGCAGGGGTATGTCATTATGGTTTTGACTTGCATTTCCCTAATGATTAGTGATATCGAATATCTTTTCATGTACATTTTGGCTATTTGTATATCTTTGGAGAAATATCTATTCAAGTCCTTTGCCCATTTTAAAAATCAAGTTGTGTTTCTATTGTTGAGTTGTAGAAGTTCTTATATATTCTGAATATTAACCCCTTATGAGATATGTGATTTGCAAATATTTTCTTCTATTCCACGTATTGCCTTTCACTCTGTTGATAGTGTCCTTAGATGCACAAGATTTTGATGAAGACTGACTTTTCTATTTTTCTTTTGTTGCCTATGCTTTTTTGGTTGACATTTCTAAGAAATCATTGCCAAATCCAATGTCATGAAACTTTCCCCCTATGTTTTCTTATAGGAGTCTTATAGTTTTAGTTCTTAAATTTAGCTCTTTGATCCATTTAAGTTAATTTCTGTTTATAGTGTAAGGTAAGGATTTAACTTTTTTCTATATGTGGATATTCACTTTTCTTAATACAATTTGCTGAAAAAGACTAGAGTTTCCCTATTCAATGGTCTTGGCACCCTTGTTGAAAATTATCTGACCATATATGTGAGGGTTTATTTCTAGGCTCTCTATTTTATTCTATTAGTCTCTATGTCTGTCTTCATTCCAGTGTCATACTATTGATTATCATAGTTTGTAGTAAGTTTTTTTTTTTTTTGTAGTAAGTTTTGAAATCAGGAAGCTTGGGCCCTCAAACTTTGTACTTCTTTATCAAGATAATTTTGGTTATTCAGGGTCCCTTAAGATTTCATATAAATTTTAGAATGACTTTTTCTATTTCTGCAAAAAATATAGGAATTTTGATAGGGATTGCATTGAATCTATAAATTATGTACACTGCTTTTAAACTATCTTTTTTTTTTTCACAAAACATTGTGCATATACAAACAATATATCATGAATATATTTTATGTCCATAATGTACTTTCACAACATCATTTGTAATGGCTGCATAGTACTCCACTATGTGGATATATTAAAATTTATTTAATCATACATTTTTAAAATATTTATTTTAATTAGTTTCAAGTATACAGTACATTGGTTAGACAGACATCTATATAGCTCATAAAATGATCCCTCCAATTGCTCCCTTCCTCCCCTGACCCTCCACCTAGCCAACATATTAATGCTAACTGCATTCCCTATGCCGTGCTCCCCATCTCTGTGACCATCCATCAACTGCTAATTTATACTTCTTTAACCCTTCACCCTATTCTCCCAGTCCCCCAAACCCACCTCCCCTCTGTCCATCACCAAATCGTCCACTATATTTGTGAGTCTGTTTTTGAGTAGTTTGTTCTTTTTATTCCTTAGATTCCACATATAAATGAAATCATATGGTATTTATCTTTCTCTGTCTGACTTGAATACCTTCGAGGTCCATCAAAGCAATATCTTTTTCCATTCCCTTCCTTTTAGTCTGTGTTTCCTTTAATCTGAAGTGAGTCTCTTATAGGCAGCATATGTAGGGGTCTTGTTTTCTTATCCATTCAGCCACTCTCTTTTAGTTGGAACACTTAATTCTTTTCCATTTGAGGTACTTATTGATAGAAATGCAGCTGTTATCATCCTTTATTCCTGTTTTTGATATGTTTTTTCTTCTTAAAGGAGTCCCTCCCACATTTCCTGTATTACTGGCTTGGTGGTGATAAACTCCTTTAGCTTATTTTCGTCTAGGAAACTCTTTATCTGTCCTTCAACTCTAAATGATAGCTTTGCTGGATAAAGTATTCTTGGTTGTAGATCCTGAGTCTTCATCCTTCGAATATTTTTTGCCAAGCTCTTCTGTCCTGCATAGTTCCTTTTGAGAAATCAGCTGCCAGTCTTATGAGTGTTCTGTTATAGGTAACTATCTGTTTTTCTCTTATTGCTTTTAATATTCTTTATATTTAACCTTTGGCATTTTAATTATGATGTGTCTTGATGTGGGCCTCTTTGGATTTCTGGTTTTTGGGATTCTCTGAGCTTCCTGGGGTTTTATGTCCATTTCCTTGACCAGGTTAGGGAAGTTTTCCATCATTATTTCTTCAAATAGCTGTTCAACATCTTGTTTTCCTTCAGGTATGCTGATGAGACAGATATTTTTTTTACCTTTAATAGTGTCCTATACGCTCCTTAAATTATTTTTATAGTCTTAGCATCTTATCTCTTGCCCTTGTGATTGAGTGTCCTTGGCTTTCTCATCCTCTAGATAGGTCATTTTATCCTCTTCTTTATTCACTTTGTTTATGCTTTTGTTTATTCCACTTAATATACTTCTCATCTCAGATAATGTGTTCTTCATTTCCTACTGGTTCCCTTTTATAATTTCCATTCCATTTTGATATTTTTTATCTTTTTGTTGAAGTTCTCACTGAATTTATCTACTTTCCAAAAGTTCTTTGAGCATCTTCATAACTAGTGTTTTGAACTCTGCTTCTGTCAGATTATTTGACTCCATTATTTCTGGATCTCTGTTCTGTTCTCTCATATGATTTCTGCTTCTTTGTCTTCCCATTTTGGCTGACTTTCCGTGTCTGTTTCTACATACTAAGCAAAGCTCCTAAGTCTCCCGATCTTATTAGTGTGGATTTGTGAAGTAGGTGTCCAGTGGCACAGTCCTGAGAGGGGTTCAGCTGCAGGCCAAGTTTAGCCCAAGCCTCTGCCCCTCCGGGGCCACCTGTTAAGATTCAGCAAGCAATCCACAGATGCCGTGCTTATAGTTGCCTCAAAAGGCCACACCAGAAACCAAGGCCAGCTGGCTCCAGTGTGAGTCTAGGTGCTGCTCAGCAAGGAGCACCTGACTTGCTGAGGATACGCTTGGATGTGGCTTGGGTGGGGCTGCGAGTTGGGGTAGGCGGGGTTTCAGGGAGTCCTCTGGATGGAGCGACCTCTGTTATCCACTTTGATGATGTCTTGGCTATGGTGGCGCTGTGTTTGCACACTGGGAGAGGGGAGGGCTCAACATGGAACATCGGATACCACTGGCATTTCTGTACAGAGCAGGTCTCCCCTCGGCCCTCACACCGACAATGTCTCCCTGTAAGTCCCTGGTGCCCCTTGTACAAAGCGAATTGGCACTGGTGCTCAGAGCTAGCAGATCCATCACTGCAAAAATCTGTTCGTGGCCGCGGCCCCTTTAAGAGCAACCCCAGTCTCACTCCACTGCTCAAGACCTGGCCGCCCCGCATCTTCGCCCTGTCCTACCTTCCGCCATTGTAGGGAGCTTTCTTGGATTTCTCCCTAGTCGTATGACTTGTTCATCTAGGTCCCACATGATTTTTTCTTGCTGTTTGCTCTTATTTCTGTCACAACTTTGATTTGGTCACCAGAGGGTGAACAGAGCCTCTATCATCTATGCCATTTTTTTTCCTCTTAATCATACCCTATTGTTCAGTATTTAGGTTATTTCCCATTTTTGGTGTTGTAAAGAATGCATGATGATTATCCTTGTATCATTATCTTTTCACGTGTGGTCTTTTTTTGAGAGGGTTCATCACGGAGTTTTAAGTGTAGAGAGAACATTGACATGAGAAGGACCTTAAGAAACAATTTTGTTATATTTCCTGTGTTTCACAAATAAAAAACCAGAGGCTCCCAGAGCATCAGTGATTGTGGATGGTCATGTACCTAGCTGTGGCTGGGCTCAGATCCTAGCTTCAACATTAAATGAACAAGATGAATTTAGGCAGTGACCTTAAGCTCCCTTCATAGGTAAAATAGAAGTAATGATGCTCAACTTATAGGGCAAATGAGGTCACTGAGAGCCCAGCACAAAATAGACACTCAACAAATACTTCTCCCTCTCCTTCACAGCATGCCTGAAACCCAGGATCTTTCTTAACCTAGTCTTTCTCTTTCTGCTGTCAGTGGCCCAAGACAGTTTCTAATTCCATCGTCTTGCTTAAAGCGAAGGGGAAAAAACCCTCTCTCCTTCTATGGAACCTCAACCCTTGTCTATTTAATAAACTAATTAATATTTTCATCAATTATGTAACATTTTATATATTACATTTTTAAATATTAATTTATATTTTACATAATATAGAATTCTAGTGTATATGAGTTATTTGCCAGGAATTGTTCTAAGCATTTTATGAATGCTCATTCCCTTACCACCTTCGAGCTGAGAAAGTGACAATTAGCTTAGACTGAGAAAGTACACATCTGGCCAGCCATTTGTCAGTTTGGAATGAAAGACATGGATCCAGCCAGCTGTAAAGTGACCAGGAAGTGGCACTCTCCTTCAGCGGGACACGTTGCAGCTCTAAAGAGTCAGAACAACTCGCTTTAAGTTATTACTGCTTTTTTACTCACTGAGAAAACTTGCTCTCTAAAATTAGAGGCTACCAGAAACTTTTCTGCTTGAAACTTTATCAGCAGGCATCTTGGGGAAGGTTGGAATGCGAGAATGAAACATCCTACTCTTGCCCTGAGGATCGAAGTCACTTTGACACAGAGAGGTTGCCCAGATCTCCAATCTAAGTTCTGGGCTTCAGATAAGGGATTTCTGAGCACAAAGTTCCACATCTATCTTACCTTTGTAGTTTCCAAGGAAAAAAAAGATTCTGAGTCCACTTTGCAGTCTAGCTGTGATGTCAAGCCCTTTAAATAAAGGTCCTACTTTGCTTTGGGGCTAAAACATTGCTTTATTTAAATTAAACTCCTCCTTTCTTCAAAGTTCTGTAGTAACTATCTTTTTAAGTTCCAGTTTAAAATGTTTGTTCCTCTTTTTTTAGGTTAATTAACAGTGGATGGAGCAATGTGTCTAGTCTGGATTTTGTCTGAATCTTTTTTACATTTTTATTGTGGTAAAATACATGTAACATAAAATTTGCCATTACAACCATTTTTGAGTGTACAGTTCAGTGACATTCATTATATTCATTCACCACTATCCATTTCCAAAATCTTTTCATCACCTCTGTAAAACATTAAGCAATAAATTCCTATCCCACCTCCAAGACCCTGGGAATTTCTAATCTACGTTCTGTCTCTATGGATTTGCCTCTTCTAGATATTTCATATAAATAGAATCACACAATATTTGTTCTTTGTGTTTAGCTCATTTCACTTAGTTTAATGTTTTCAAGATTCATCCTTGTGGTATAATATTACAGAACTTCATTCCTTTGCATGGGTGAATTAACATTCCATTGTGTCAGATACCACTTCATACCTCCGAGGATGGCTGTAATATTTTTATTATTTTAACTTAAATTAAATGTATTGGGATAACACTGGTCAATCACATATAAATTTCAGATGTACTCTGTTTTCCTGTGGGTCCTTCGGTGTGTGTTCCCCTCACTGAAGTGGGTGGATAAATCTGACTTTGTCAGACTACAGGCTTGTTCTTGCTTTTAGCTTAACTGGGCTGGGACACAACTTTCAAGTTCAACTCCACGGCTGCCCTCGTGAAACCTGAGCTGCCTGTCACCCCCAGGCCAGGGCTCCTCAGACCTTAGCATGCATCAGAATCAGCTGGAGGAGCTTGGGCAAGCACACTTTGCCAGCCCCCACCTCCTAGCATCTCTGATTAGGTAGGTCTGGGTGGGAACCCTCGAAATTGCATTTCGAGAAAATTCCCAGGTGATGCCAATGGTGCTAATTCCTAGGGAAACTTGGGAACACTGCCCTCACTAACTTGTATCATCTTCATATAATAAGAGTTGTAAGGATTAAGGGACAAGCATATGAAGAATTTGGTTCAGGATTTGGCATATAGTAAGCACTCAATAAGCTGTTACTATTATTTTTCAATGAAGTACTCATATTCTCAAATAATCCACACACCCATTCTTTCCTTTTTCCAGTAGAGTGACAAGTTCACTCTAGGGTCCCCTGAGAGCTTATAGTCTAAGGGGCAGAGAGACAACCAGTTAATTCCAAAACAAGGCAGAATAGAATAAGCTCCTTGCATCAGTATTGAAAATACAAATTCAGAGTCATAGTACAAATAAGTAAGTTTGTATATTTCCCCCTACGGAGTATTTTTATCGTGAACATTTTACCATGTCATTATTAGAAAACCTCCCAAACCAGAAAGATTAGATTATGTCTATGCTGAATTCTGTTTAACCGTTCTATTGTTGGACATTTAATTTCTTCCAGTTGTTACTTATATAAATAACTCTCCCGTGAAGATCTTGTAGCCAAACTATTTGTCAGAACCACAGATGCCTCTAAGAAAGTGGCCTAAAATGGGGAAATGATCGGGGCAAAGGGCATGAGTTATTAAAAGTCTCCCAAAAGCAACTGTCAAATATTTCCCATCTTGGAACAGAAAGTTTACTGGCAAAAGCTTCTGGATGGCAACATCTGCGTTCCTTTCAGGAGATTTCTGTGATTCTAAGCACCAGGCAGAGATGGCAGGGCGCCAGCAACAGAGTCAGTGTATGTTTGTTGTCAGCCTTTGCCTTTCACTGCTTCTTACTAAGTAAACAAGTTGGCCTAGATTCTCCAGAAGTCTATCTACCCTTTTCTTCCTTAGAAGAGGGCAATCTTGGGCCATATACCCACCCTTAATGGAGCATGAATTGTTTTATGGGTTTTCAGTGAAGTGTGAGGCATGGGAGGGAAATAAATTCCTGGTGACCTTAATTTAACCTAAAGCTTGGCTGATGTTTGAATAAACTGAGGCAGCCTGTAATAGAGCATGAAGTGGCTAAGTCCATGGTCAGCCCTCATTTAAAACAGATCACTCTTCAAAGGGAGTAGCCACTTCCATTGCCATCACCAAGAATGAACTGGCCTCACCTGTGTGTAGAGCAGCCTCTGTGGGCACTCAGCACCACCTGTTCAATCCTGCCCATGTTTCTAAGGACTTGTGCCAACCCTATAGGAGAAACCTCCTCAGACACCCTCAGCCCACATTTAATTCCCCACCCCTGGGAGCTGTACTGGGGGCTGAGTTCTTTGCACATCTCATCCCACTCAAACTCACACCTATTGGTGGCCCATATCACAGCCAAGATAACAGGCTCGGAGCAGAGTGGGAAACTGGCCAAGCAAGAAATCAGGAGAACTGGGGTGGGAAGTCAGGTCTCCTGTGTCCAAAGGCTGGACTGGCTGCCCCATGTCAGTCCCGGAGGGTCATCTGTGCCCCATGCAGAGCCTTTTCCCACTGCTAATTGGCCTGCATCATATTTGGCGCCCTTGTCCATGTGTCTGTCTTGTTTTATTATTATCTTGTAACTTATATGGCTGACTCGTTATTCTCTGGGTGACCTAGGCTTAGCACAGGCCTGGGCACAAGGACGGTGCTCAGAGATGGTTGGACATCCTTTTTGCTTTCACTTTCCCTTTCTTTCCGGCTAGGGGCACAGTGGTGTAGTAGATGGCCTTGGCTTTCTTGGCAATCCCCATGGGGTCAGGATGACAGAAGCCAACAGTCAAGGCTGCCTAATATGAGGTCACTAGTCAGCATATTCTCTTTTTTTCAGCTTTATATAGTTATACTTGACAAATAAAATTGTAAGATATTTAAAGTGTGCATTGTGATGATTCGATATACATATACATTGTGAAAGGATTCCTCCCATCTAGTTAACCAACATGCATTAACACACATGCATGCACGCATGTGCACACGTTTTGATGAGAATGTTTAAGTTCTACTCTTAGAAAAGTTCAATTATGAAATTTGATATTATCGAGTATAGTCACCATGTTAGACATTTAATCTTCAGACTTTATTAATCTTAGAGCTGAAATTTATACCCTTTTACCAATCTCTATTTCCATTAATCCACCCTCCTCCAGCTCCGGCAACTACTTTTCTACTCTCTGTTTCTGAGTTTGACATTTTTTTTTTTTTTTTTTTTTAAATCCACGTTTAAGTGATACCTTGCAGTATTTGTCCTTCCCTGTCTGGTTTACCATAACGCCCACGAGCTCCATTCATGTTGCCGTAAATGGTGGGATTTCCTTCTTTCTTACCACTGAATAATATTCCATTGGATGAGCATACTGCATCTTTTTTATCCATTCATCCATTGACAGACGCTTAGCTTGTTTCCACGTCTTGGCTTTTGTGAATGATGCTGCAATGAATGTAGGAATGCAGATAGCTCTTCCATACCCTGTTTTCATTTCCTTTGAATATATACCCAGAAGTGCGATTGTTGCATCATGATAATTCTATTTTTAATTTTTTGAGGAACCTCCATACCGTTTTCCAACGCGGCTGCACCAATTTGCAATCTCACCAACAGTGTACAAGGGTTCCCTTTTCTCCACATCCTCGCCAACACTGTTTTTGATTTACTCATGATAGCTATTCTGGTGGGTGTAAGTTGATATCTCGTAGAGCATCTTTTCATGTGTCTATTAGCCATTCATATGTACTGTTTGGAGAAATGTCTATTCAGGTCCTCTGCCCATTTTTTAATTGGATTGGTTGTTTTTTTTTTTTGGTGTATGTTGAGTTGTATGAGTTTTTTATAAATTTTAAATATTAACCCCTTATCAGGTGTGTATCATTGGCAAATATCTTCTCCATTCAGTAGGCTGTCTTTTTGTTTTGTTGATGGTTTCCTTTGCTGTGCAAAACTTTTTAGTTGATGTAGTCCCATTTATTTATTTATTTTTAGGCAGCGCATTTTTAAGACAAATATTTTTATAAGAAATATTTATATTTCTTTTTCTATAAGACAAATATTTTTACAAGACAGCATATTTTGATAAGACAAATAAATATTGCCAGGACCTGAACCTCAATCCTCTTCTGCTCCCACAAGGAAATGATGGGGAACCCTCACCACTGTGACTTCTTTGG
>CM053502.1:8025042-8062075 GCA_028627145.1 Eidolon dupreanum | reverse complement strand
GGTCTTATTAGTGTGGATTTGTGAAGTAGGTGTCCAGTGGCACAGTCCTGAGAGGGGTTCAGCTGCAGGCCAAACTTAGCCCCAGCCTCTACCTCTCTGGGGCTACCTGTTAAGATTCAGCAAGCAATCCACAGATGCCGTGCTTATAGTTGCCTCAAAAGGCCAGACCAGAAACCAAGGCCAGCTGGCTCCATTGTGAGTCTAGGCGCTGCTCAGCAAGGAGCACCTGACTCGCTGAGGATACGCCTGGATGTGGCTTGTGTGGGGCTGTGAGTTGGGGGAGGCAGAGTTTCAGGGAATCCTCTGGGCTGAGCGACCTCTGTTATCCAGTTTGATGACGTCTCAGCTATGGTAGCACTGTGTTTGTACACTGGGAGAGAGGAAGGCTCAACAGCGAACAATGGATACCACTGGCACTTCTGTATAGAGCAAGTCTCTCCTCAGCCCTCACTCCAACAATCTCTCCCTGTAAGTCCCTGGTATCCTCTGCACAGAGCCAAATTGGTACTGGTGCTCAGAGCGAGCAGGTCCATCACTGCGAAAATCCGCTCGCAGACATGGCCCCTTTAAGAGGTGTCTGCCACTGCCTCAGCCTCTATCTCATTCAGCTGCTCAAGATGCATCCTCATCTCTTCCTACCTCTTGCCGTTGCAGGGTGGTTTCTTGGATTTCTTCTTAGTTGTATGGCTTGTTCATCAAGATTCCAGGCGATTTTTCCTTGCTGCTTGCTCCTTGTTTCCATCACAACTTTGATTTGGTCGCCTCTATCATCTTTGGATGAACAGAGCCTCTATCATTACGCCATTTCCCCCCTCTCTATAGCTGCCTTTTTTCATCCAAGAATGCTTGATAGATGTTGAATTAACTTAGTTAATTGATTTTCAACTGCTCTATAGAATTATATGGCACATGTACATATTTTATTTATCCTATTGATCCTGTTTTGTTCACTATATACAACTGATTCTGAAATGAGAGATTAATGGGTTGAAGGGTGTGCTCATTCTCGAAATTATAAAAAGTTGCTATGTATTATATAAAGCTGGCTCTCCAAAGTTGGTGTACTAATTTGTATTACCACTAGCAGCATCTCAAAGTTCCCATTTCTTTGTATTCTTGCCAACAGTTGATATTGTCGGCCTTTAAAAATTTTGACAGTGTTTTGGTAACTCATTTTAATTTGCATTTTCATGATTATTAGTGAGGTGAAACATGTAATTTTGTATTTATTAGCTCTTGGAGTTTCTTCTCTTGTGAACTGTGGGTTCATACCCCTTGCCCATTTTTCTACAAGGCTATCTTTTTCTAATTGATTAATGTGGATTATTTATATATTCAAGTTACTAAATGTATATATGTTTATGAATGTTGCAAATATCTTCTCCTACACTGTTTAATGAAGAGTTTTAAGGAGAGGAGTGACACAATCTAATTTACATTTTGGAAAGATTGCTCTGGCTATGGTGTGAAATAGATGGGGGTCATGAGCATACGTAGAAGCTGGGAAACCAGTAAGGAGGTTATTATAGCAGTCAGGGATGGATGATGATGGCCTGGACCAGGGTGGTAGGAAACAGAGAAAACTGGCCAGTTCTAGAGTACATTCTGGAGGTAGAGCTGGCAGAACTTACTGATAGATTGGCTGTGGGGTGAGAAGAAAAGAGGGATCAGGATGACTCCTAGGGTTTTGGCCTGAGCAACTGGGTGGATGGTGGTGCCATCGAGAATGGCAGGTGGAGAAACAGGTTTAGGCTGAGGGTGGGGGAATAAACATTTCTGTTTTCAACATGTTAAACTGGAGAGAGCCTGTAGCTATCCAAAGGGCTAAATTAAGTAAGCAGTCTGGAGTTCAGAGGAAATAGCCAGGTCTAGGGATAGACATTTGAGAGCCATCAACACATGAATGGAATTTAAAGCCCTGAGATGGACAAGATGGAAAAGACAAGGGGTCCCCAAGATGAGCCTCAGCATGTGCCAACATTTAGAGGTCGAGCAGAGGTGGAGAATAAGACTTGCCCTAGAATGTAAGCTCCATGGGCAGGGCTTTGTTCTGTTGACTGCCTAGTGCCTAACACAGAGCCTAGCAACTAGTAGACTCTTAGTAAATATTTGTTAAAGGAACACATGTAAGAAACGAATGAATGAAAAGATTGAGAAGGAGTGATCAATGAGGTAGGAGAAAGAGAGTAAGTTATCGTGGAAACTAAGAGAAAGAGAACGCTTTCAAGAAGGTGGGAATGGTCAGTTGTGTGGAATATTGTCAAGAAGTTATGTAGGAGCTGAGCAGAGAAGTGGCCACTGGATATAGCAACATAGAGGTCATTGGTGCCTTTGACAAGAGTAGTTGAAGCTTGAAAAATGAAGAGTTTGCCAGGTGCTATGCTGTAGGGGGCAGGGTGGCGGTGGGGAATGAGAGGGAGGGGTTTTTTCAAGCACTGGGAAATGCATGTGAAATTGCAGGAAGACAACTAGGGCTTCTTCACGCCACTGCAAGCTGTTTCAGTTCTTGTGAGTGCAAGAGAGTGGCCATTGGAGAATAGGTGGGGAGTATGGTAAGGCAGGCTGGGTTCAAGGCAGATGGGAAAGGGAGGGAAAGGCAAGTTCCACAGAGGTTATGAGAGGATGGAGAGTAGCCCAGCAGGTTTTGAACATGACCACTTGAGCTGGGACTAAAGGTTTAACCAAGTGTCTATGTCTTATTCCCATTTCAGAGGACAGAATTCCAATTTGAACTGTCTTAAACTGAAAGGATTTCTTTTCCTCGTGTAACTGAAAAGCTCATGGATAATTCCTGGCTTCAGGTACAAGAGCTGGATTCTCCTTACTCTTATTCTCCTTTTCTCTGTGTTAGCTTCTTTGTCAGGCAGTCTGTTCTCTCACAGGAACAAGATGGCTGCCTCCATGTCTAGGCTTCCATCCTACTCCCTTAGCAACCCTAGCAAAAAAGCTGGGACTCATTTCCCATCTCTTAGTCAAATAGAGTTTCATTGGCTCTCTCTGGTGGTTATGTATCATGCCTAAACCAATCACTGTGGTCAAAGAGAGGGTGTACTTCTCTGATTGGTCAGGCCTGGGTCATATGTCTATCCCTATAGCTGGAAGTAAATTAGTCTACTGGAGGCAATTTTCCTTTAGAAAATTAAGGTGCCAACACAAGAATGAGATGAACGGTATAATGCCAGACAAGCAAACTCAAAGATTTAAATAATTACCCTGCATCAGAAGAATATAGATTTGTAGCATCAAAATATTTTAGAAAAGGAAGTACCTTGAGATTCACTAATTTTTGTGCTCTACAATAGAAGCAGAATGTGAACCACAAATGTAAATTAAAATTTTCTAGAACCACATTAAAAACGAAAAATAGAAACAGGTGAAATTAATATTAATAACTGTTTTAAACCCACTACATCAAAAATATTTCAATACTTAATCAAAATAAAAAGTATCAATGAGATATTTTACATTCTTTTTTCATATTGTCTTCGAAAATCTGTATTTTTATGCTTACAGAACATCGTAGTCCGAAATTTTATTTTTTTCCTCAGAAATGCTTGATCAGTGTTTAGATTTTATCAAATTTACAAAAAAATATGTTCTCATACTTAAGTTGTTCCAAATGTACTTAAAATTCTCCAACAACTGACTAGTGCATCAGTTTTTTAATTCAAATTAATGAAGGAAAAATAACATTTCAAATTAAGTTCCTCAAGTCTCACGAGCCACATTTCAAGCAAATGGCTTCATGTTGGATAGCACAGCCCTGATCCAGTATGTTTGCCTGAGGCAGGGCAAAGTGAGTTCCAGAGAAGGGGCGTGGCCACCCACGGACACTGAACTGAGCATGAGCAGGACGGGAGACTCTCGACTCTGTCAGGGCCCTGCTACTGTTTTAAGCAGGTTGTTGAACACCGACCCGGAAGCAGCTATTTCAGAAATAGAGAGCAAGGCTTTTCCTTGCTCCCCACTTTTCAGCAGTGAGAATTCCAGTCTACAGAAGGCATGGCCTAAGGTAGTGGGAGTCCAAATCTTGCAACCATTCAAATTCTTGCTCAGACTGTAAACTTCTTATATTGTTCCTTTATTTTATGTTAATCTTGTCTGTGCCCATCTCCACCTCTGGATGATAAATGTGTGTGCAGCGAGTGCATAAATGACTTTAGCAAGCATTTATTGAGCACCTACTGTGTTCTAAGCCCTGCACCCAGCCTTAGGGACACAGAGAGGAGGCTGGCCCAGATCCTGGCCTCAGGAAGCTCACCATCTGGCCCAGGGAGGACAGGGTGGGAAAGACATTTAGGGTGTGTATAGGGTGGCACGTGCCTTGTGTATGGAAACCACCAGCAAACAGTCTCCAGGGCTGGTTGAGTCCTTGGGAAAATCTGCAGGGAGGCCACACCTGGCACTGCTTGGTGTTGGGCCTTGGCCTGCAGGTGTGGGAGTGATTGGGTAACATCTAAACAGCTAGGAGGGGTTGTTTTGGTTGTTGATGTTTGGAACTGAGAGGGGCTATTGTTAGGTGAAGTCTGAGCTTGTTGGTGTATGGGGTTGGCTAAGGACCGTGGGTGAGTATTGTCTGGGTGACTTTGACATCAGTTAACATCGCTTCTTTGATGAGAACATCTCTTCATCTCTTCATTGAGCACCCACGGCAGCATCCTTTGCGCTCTCTCCCCCTCACACACACACACACACACACACACACACGTGTACACACACACTCATTCCCCAACATAAGTTAATTTGCAGAGCCCAGTACACAGAAAAAGTGTCCCTTGTTCAAAAATTAAGAATTTCAAAATGGTGACATTAAAGCAGAGTTTTAACTAAGCTCAGGGCTTTTCTGAGAGTGGGACCCTATGCAACTGCACAGGTCACAAGTCCAGAAGCTGACCCTCCACACACGGGTCCCTGTTGTTGGCTCTGGACTTGCACCTTCTCTCTTCTCCACCTACTGTGAACAAGGTACAAAGTGTGGCAACTGGTGCCAAGGGCTTTAGTGATTTGTTATCTCGTGTAATCTGTTGACTCTGGAGGTAAATGATGATGACTGTCATGTCCACTTTACATATGAAGAAATGGAGATGAAGAGGACCTGGAACCAACTCCAAACTTAGCTGAGTCCCAAGTCTCTCGTCCCATGAGGAGTAAGCCACCTCATTCTCTGCATATTTCTGATTTTTTCTAATGTTCTTTTCCTTTAGAGTTTTAGGTGGTGAATTGGTAGAAAAATGGAATCCCCAAATTCCCCTAGCCCTGTGGGGTCACTCTTCCCTTCACTGAGTCCCCACCAAGGGGACTTGTGGTGTCCCCACTTGACCCAAGTCACCAAGGAGTCTCAGGAGCAGTCCTATCTTCCTTTAACTCCTCCTCAATATGTCACTCCCGAGCAGCATAGGCTTTGAGATTTAGGGTCACAGAGAGAATTGCCTTACAGAACAGCACACAACTGGAAGGTGACATTAAATGCTCATCTTAGCAATCTCCAGGTCACCCCTGCCTCCCAGGACTACTTCCTGACCAAGGCTTCCCCAGAGCAGGCTGCCTCTCTTCCGTCATTCATTCATTCATCTGTCACTGAGAGCCTACAGTGTGTCAGGCACTGTGCTTGGTGCTGAAGATACAGAGAAGAAAAGGCAGATAAGTCTCCACCCTCGTAGGCCTCCAGGATGACGAGAAGATGGACCTGAAATATGTAAAACAACCGCACAGAGTAGCCTCTCAGATTTGGTTGTCACAGGAGCTTTGAAGGCAAAGGATGGGAAATTAGAACAATGTGGGGAAGATTCATTTTAGACTGTGTGACATTTAAGCCAAGACCTGAAATAGGAGTAAGGGCCAGCATAGGAAGGAGGAGTTCTCACCTGGAGGCACAGCATGGGCAAGGGCTCTGAGACATGGAAGAGCTGGGGGTGCCGGGAATGTAGCGAGCAAGGGGAATATGGGGGAGATAAACTCAAAGAGCAGGCAGGGCCAGATGGTGCTGGGCTCCGAGGCCCTGGAGACGGGCTAGGATGTAATTCCCAGTCCAGCAGGAAGCTAAGGGAAGCTTTCGAGCATGGTAGCAATGTGATCTGAATTATACTACAAGAAAGATTTTTTTGGCTGTTGGGTGGAGAACAAACTAGAGGGTTGAAAGGACAAGAGTAGAAGTGGGGTGCAATTGCAGACAACCTCAGGGTTCACATGATGAATGAAGATGGCTGGATTTGGAATAGTGGTGATGGAAGCAGATGAGGCAGGCTCATTTGACATTTGTTTTGGAGGTAAAACAAATAGTGCATGAATAGTGTTTGGTGACGGATGATAATTCCTACATTTCTGAGGCCACCTCTTTCATCTACAGCCCCACAGCACTCCTTGCCCAGCTTTTAGATGTGGCAATAGCAAGTAACACCAGCCACCCAGGGCACTATGTACAAAACTGTGTTCCTGGGTATTTGAGTTGGGCAAGAAGGGCTGGTGGACCACTCGGAGGATGTTAAAGATCCAGTCAAGCATCAGGTGGTGACCTATGGTAACTCTACTTTCTTCCCAATTATTGAAGTAATACACCAACAATAAAAAAGATTGATGATGTCCTGTGCTGGCAAAGACTTGGGTAAACAAGTATCTTAAGTTTATGCGAGAATCAACAGGCAAATCCCAGTTTGGAGAATAATTTGGGTTATCTATTTAAATTTAAAGTGTGCATGACAATAGACTTGACTTCTCAGACTCTCCTGTGGAGAAATGAGTATGTACCTGCACGTGTACGAGCACAGACTAGGATTTTCACTGCATCAGTGTTCGTATTAATCAGAAACTGTAAACGACCTAAGTAATCATCAATCAAGGATGAATAGGTAGGCAAATTGTGACCCACCTACGCTATAGACAACATGCAGCAATTAAAATGATTGATTTATACCACCATGAAAAGATCTCCCAGGTCCACAGGTAAGTGAAAAAAGCAAGTTATATATCTTTACAACATACACATTATGATACCAATTATGTTAAAAAAGAAACCCTAAAAAATGCTGCATGTTTCTAACTATGCACAGATATCTATGTAAAATGTCCAGGAAAAGGACTCAGAAGAATGACACAAAACTGATAACAGTGGTCACAGATGAGAAGGGACGGGCCTGGGGCAGGGCTGGTTAAGGATGATGCTGGCCTATGCATTTTGCTTGCGTATTCGACCATGAGTCTGTTTTCGTGCATTACTGCTGCAATTAATAAGTCTAAAATGAAAACAAATATATATTCCTTGTAAGCCCTCTGAAAATGCAGCTATCCATGGTGAAGTGGGAAAATGCCCATAATATTACACCCTAAAGATAACCACTATTAAGATCTTACTATATGTTTCTAAATCTTTTCTATATTTTCTTATGCTTAAAAAATAAAAAACATAACTATATTTAACATGCTATTTTATGCCCCACTTTTTAACACTTTATACTATCTTGTGAATATCTTTCACTATCATGAAATCTTCTCCCAAGCCAAGTTATTCTTTTTTTTAATGAATGCATCGCATTATGCTGCATGGATTTACCGATATCCATTTAAATCCCCTGTGGTTGACAAAAAACTTATTTCTAATTTTCCTTTATTGTATACAGTCTTGTAAGTGCCTCTTTATACAGTTGTCCCATTGTTTATTTAAGAAAATTTATTAGGAAACTCTGTGGGCCAAAGCTATTAGAAAGCTTTCGGCATGCATTGTGCAATTGCCTTGCATTAGGGAACACTCACAGCAGACCGAAAGGCCGGTGTCTTCTCAACCGGCCCTTTGCCTCCAGGCCTTTCAAGAGTGGCTTCTTGTCCGAAGTGAGAGAGGTTCCCAAGAGAATCAGTGACATCTCTCTTATAGGAGACCTTCAGAGACGGAAGGGAGGTAAGTGTCTGGGTTGGTCTGCAGAGGCAGAGCTGCCCAGGTGGCCTTTTGAAGTCCCTTCCCTAACTGACTTAAGGTCCTAATGACAGGAAGACAAACTGTAGAACCAGCATCAAGGATAAACTTGACATTTGTTTGTGAGTGCCAAGGCCCCTGGGTGGACCTTCAAAGACTCTGTTCTCAGAGAGCCCAGATTAGGAGTCAAGTTTCCTTGAGACCTACAAAGACAGACTCCCAGTATGGAGTTGCTATACCCTCCAAGTGTAGCTACCTCAAAAGTTTGTGTCTGCCTACCTGAACAAGATGCTGGGCATTTTTAAGAGGCAAGGAGAAAGTCACGTGATAGAAGGGTTCTATGGTGAGTGAAAGTTGACCAGTAAACTTTGGTGTTGCCTGGGGGCTTGAGCAGCTTTCCTCATGAGTCTAAATGTGGCTGCCAGGACAAGCTTGGGGACAACTCCTTCAGCAAATCCTTGATTCTCCATCCTCTATACAAACTCTCCATCTACCTCTGTTCAGCCCAGTGCAACATATTGGTAAAAATCTCCATCTACATGACCCAAACATGCATAAGGAGCAACCATCGCCAACTGCTTCTCCTCTCTTGGTCCCCGCTTGGTTTTCTGCAAATACTAAGTGTGTTAATAAATACAGTGAAATCATAATATCATTACTGAATCTCTCACCCCCACATTCAGTCACTGGAAGCTGCGAAGGTCTCTCAAACGTATTCCTTTTCCCTCTACCCGCTGCCATCACTTCTTGCCAAACCCTCATTGCAATAAAAACAAACACTTATATAGACCTTATCATGGGCTTGGCATTTTCCAAAGTAATTTAACATTTGTGATTTCACTTAATACTAGTGATTAGAGAGAGGTAACAGCCTCATGGTGGGTCTCCCGTCTCCAGTTTCTCTCTTTTGAGTCTAGAGCCCACACCATCCTCATGGTTGCCAGAATATGGGTAGTAGTTGTATTTTCTTTTTGAAATTAAGAATATTTTATCCATGAAAATATATCTTATATGCAAGATGATAATAATAATAAATTCAAAATATACTCACATCCAACTTAGGAGAGCTAATATTACAAGTTCCTGAGGCTTCCCACGTGTCCTTCCTCCCGCTCTTCCTCTCCCTCCTATCAGAAGGAATAATTACTCTGAATTTTGTATTTATCATTCCTTTGCCCTTTTCTTTGTAGTTTTCTCAAAGATGGATGCAGTCCTGAACAATTTATTGTTTTATTTTGCATGTCTTTGAACTTCAGAGGAGTAGAGTTGGACTGCCCTCATTTTCCTACAGCACATGTGTTTTTGTTCTACATTTTGGTTGCGAGGTGCACCGATGTTGTTCAGTATAGCTGTAATGCATTCATTTTCGCTGCTATAAGGCACTTCGTTGTATGAACAAACCACGGATCATCATTCCATTCTCCTCTTGATGGACAGAGGGTTGTTGCCATCAATATTTGTTTTATCTCTAGATGCACACATGTAAGGATTTCTGGGTGTAGGAGTAGGAATGCTGGGTAGTAAGGTCGGTGCATCTGAACTTGACCAGACAGTGCCAAGTTTATTTCTAAACTGGTTGTATGAATTTACACTCCCACAAGCAGTGTATAAGAGCTTGCATTGTTCCACAGCCCCGACAACACTTGGTGTTGTCAGACTTTCACATTGGTGCCAATCCAGTGGGTGTAAATTGGCATATTATGGAGGTTTTAGGCTTGCATTTTCCTAATTCCTAATGAGGTTGGGCATCTTTTCATGTTTCCTGGTAACACTTGATTGCCTGTCTGTGCAATGTTTGGTTATGTTTTTAGTCCTTTCTCTATTATGTTGCTTTTTCTTGTTGATTCTTTAAGGGCTTCTGATATATTCTCATCCTAATCTTTTGTAAATTACATACATTTTGAGTGTCATTTCCTAATCTGTGGCTTGTCCTTAATTATCTTTCTAAATGGGGTTTTTATGAACAGAAGTTCTTATTCTTAACATAGTAGAATTTATTGATGTTTTTCTTTATGGCATGTGCTTTTGTGTCTTTTAAAAATCTCTCCCTCCCCTGAGGTCATCTAGATAGTTTCCTATATTTTTTTCTAAAAGTTTTGCCTTGCACATTTAGGTCTTTAGTTCACCTAGAATTGATTTTGTATAAATAAGGATTAAATTTCAGTGTTTTCCATATGGATAAGCAACTGTCCCAGCTTTATTTATTGAATAGTTCATTTTCTGTATTATTTTGCAAAACCGCCTTGTTTATATCACATTTCCATGTATACCTGAGTCTGCTTCTAGATTCTCTAGTCTGATCCACTGGTCTATATGTCTATTCTTGAGCAAAATCACATTACTCCAATGACCAATGCTTTAAAACAAGTCTTAATGATCACTTTATTTTGTATGTATTAATGCCTGGTAGACCAAGTCTTACTCCTTCTAATTCTTCAGGAACATTTTGGTTCTTTTGGTCCTTTGCTCTTTTTTATAAATTATAGAAAGAGATTGTCATATCGCATGAACATCTTGTTGGGATTTTATTTGGAACTACACTGAATGATAAATTGATTTGTGCAGTTATTTTGCATAGTTAATATTTATTTATATTTACTTGCACAGTTGTCTCTTTCGCATTGTTCTGTCTTGTATTTTAGACCTACATCTGGGATCATTTTCCTTTTTCCTGTGGTACATTTTTAAAAGTTCCTTTGGTCAGGGTTTATTGATGGCCAATACACTCAATATTGGTTTGTTTGAAAATTTTGTCCTTGTTCTTGAAAGATAGTTTTGCTGGGCACACAATTCTAGTGACAATTCTTTTTTTTTTTTTCTTTTGAAGAGCTCAGAAATACGTTGGAAACCCAACCTACAAATAATCTACAAATAAGAGATGTTCTTTAAGTATAGCATGGAAGAGTGGAACATGAATGAAGATAAAAATGAATATTTAAAAAAAATCCTTTCAGCATGGCAACTATAGTCAATAATATTGTATTGCATATTTGAAAGTTACTAGGAGAGTAGATCTTAAAAGTTCTCATCATAGGAAAAAAAATTCTGTAACTACGTGTGGTGACGAATATTAACCAAACCCATCATGGTGATCACCTCACAATATATACAAATACTGAATCGTTATATTGTACACCTGAAACCAATATTATGTTGCATGTCAATTAAACCTCAATAAAAGAAACTTTCTATCTCTGAAAAGAAATCTGTAATTGGAGGTAGAGAGAGTTCAATATGGGAAAAATCCATAAAGTGAGACCAAGACTAGAAAGTGTCCAGGTGAAAAATTTTAAATTTGAATGAAAAGACTTCTGCTGCTAAACAAACAGAAAACAAACAGACAAAAGACCAACCAGCTTTCTCCAAAAGAATTGAAATGAGCAGGACTGAGAGTAACAGCGGGATTAAGTGTAAAGAATAATATGACTCCAGAATTTTATACCCAAACTGATTGCTATTTGAGTATGAAGACAACTAAAAGGTCCTATCATATCTACAGATTAAAAAAAAATCCAAGGTCAACTTTAACTTTTTAAATTAAAACTGTTGAAGGTAGCTATTTATAAAATAGATAATAACAAAAAAATTAAGTCATATTATTACACCCCGCAGAGATCACTGTTGTGAACAAAAGCGGGGCTACACAGACCTGACAAACTCAGTGACCAAAAGTAACCATGTGGGATGATCTTATCTTTAACTTCTAACCAGGCAGGTCATGATGACTAGTCACATCTCAAGCCTATAGCTTAGTAAAAGGTTAATCTTTACCTTAAGCAAGCCCTGACTATTTCTCTTGTGCATCTAGGATAACATGTCTTTGGAATGTCCTAGTGACAATTTTTTTTTTTCCCATTAAGGGACAAGTATTTGGCTCTAGACAATATTGTTCCACTTTCTTCTGGCTATGTCCACAAATCTTTGAAGTTTTTGTTGCAGTTGTTGTTGTTTCTCTGACTGCATTTTCTCTTTGAACATGTTCTTCTGTAGGTTCATTGTGTTTTATATAGATGTAGATATAAAGTTTTATCTTGCTTGAGATTTACTATGCTTCTCGAATATGATGACTCAGGTTTTTCATCAGTTCTGAAAAATTCCTAGCTATTATCTTTTCAACGATTACTTCTCTCCCATTGTATTAGTTTCCTGTGGCTGCTGTAACAAATTACCACAAACTTCATGGCTTAAAATAACAGAAATTTATTTTGCTATAGTTCTGGAGGCTGAAAGTTCTGTATCAGTAAGACTGGGCTGAAATCGAGGTGTCAGCAGGGCCATGCTTCCTCTCGAGGCTCTACGGGAGAATCCATTCCTTGTCTGTTCCTGCTTCTGGTGGCTGCCAGTACTCCTTGACTTGCATCATCATCCCTCCAAAATTCAAAGGCATCTTCAAATCTCTCCCTGCTCTGTCTTCATATTGGCTTCTCTGTGTTGAATCTCCCTCTGCTTCCCTCTTTCTAAGGATACATGCGATTGCATTTAAGCACCCTGGATAATCCAGGTTAATCTCACCATTCTGTGCCCCTTAACTTAATCACATCTGCAAAGAACCTCCCCCCCTTTTTTTTGCTATATATGATAACATTAGAACATAGATGTCTTTTAGGGGCCATTTTTTAGTCTAGCACATTGAACTCTATTGAGATGTACCTTACGCCCTCCCACTCTGTCTTCTACGTTTTTAGTCTCTTTTTCATAGTTTATACTTTTATCTGTCTGTGCTACGTTTTAGATAGTTACTTCAGGTTTATCTTCCATTTTCCCAATTATCTTTTCAGCTTTATATAATCTATTTAATCCAGGCATTGATTTTGAAAGTTTACTTAATATATTTTTCATTCCTAGATGTTTTATGTGTTTTTTTTTTCAAATCTGTATGGTCATTTTTATAGTTTCTTGTTCCCTGCTTAGTTTGATTGTCTATTTAAGTGATTCAATTCTTTAAACTGAATGTGGCTAAACAAAAATTCATGACTCTTTTGTGAAATTTTACTGTAAAAATGACCAGAGAAGTGGGTCAGTAGTTGGAGGGGGATGTAAAGTAAAAAATAATAATAATAATAAGTTGAAGAATTACTGAAGATAAGGTGATTTGTATAATGACAAGATGACCCAGCAAGGCAGGGGTCAGTTGATGGGGGCAATGTCTATGTTTAAGGGAGAGCAGATGGGACCCAATGCACAAGGGGAGAAATGGGACAAAGGTAAGAGCTGGAGAGTTCACTCAGGAGACAGTAGGAATGCAGAACAGAGTCACATAGGTTGGAATGAAGTGATGGACGGTGTGGGCCATCTCTTTTGGTTGATTCTGCTTTCTCAGTAAATAGGAAGGAAGGTCATTAGCTGAGAAGGGAGATAGCAAGGAGGTATCTGAACTATGAGAGAGAGAAGGTGTGACATGCTCATCTAGAAGAGTGGGGGAGTGAACGGAATGGGAAATGGAATGGAACGAATCATCTGGCAGCATGAAATACCCAGGGGAGGCAAGTGGGCTGAATTTAACAAGAGACTGATCAGCATGGTTGCATTTTTCTAAAGATTTGACTATGCCCCTTCCCTGCTTAAATTCTCTTTCATTCCCCCTGCTCCAAACTCCTCTGTAGGACATTTAAGGTCCTCTGTGACCCCAGGTCTACTAGATCCCAGTCCTGCCCTTTGTACCCCAACAACCCAGAGCTACTCACATTTCCTCAAACAGATTTTGCACCTCTCTGCCATGGCGCTTGCTGTTCCCACTGCCTGAACATCCTTCTCCACCTCTACCCTCCCATGGTGAATCTGCCCATAAATTGTGCTTCACTTCTGCTTCCTGCCCTGTACCCCATGGTTCCCTGTACAAGATTTTCTCAGCTATTATACCTCCCACAAAACTGCACTGGCTCTCAGTAGTTTATGTTTCTGCCTCATCCACCTCATGGATGACACAGAACTGTGTCCTGTCTTTTCTGTGTCCCTGGCATCCTGTACTGAGCAGGTGCTAGGATGATGTTCACTGAGAGGCTCGACTGATAACTTCTAAAGGAGAGCTGGGTCAGGTCAGCAGGAGTGTGACCCAGAAGGCCATTAGTGGAATCACTGGACCGTAGAGAAGAGACAAGAATAGTAGCCAAGAAACAGAGCCAAGGCCTGAGGTCAGGAGAAAGCAGGCCATGCTCCCAAGTGGAAGGCTGAGAGCAAGGTGGGTGGGGAGGCTGAAGGGTCAAGGGGGGAGCAGGTGGGGTGGAGCGACATGGTCCATGACACATGTCTTCAAACTCTGAGCACTTGGCAGGGTGGTTCTGTGCTGTTACCTGGTCCTCGTGCCTGGGAGGGGCACAGGCTCATCAGGGTGAGGAAAGCAGGCTGCTGTGAAGTGCCTTCCTCTCTGGGATCATAGGCCTCTAAAGCAGGAGAGATGTGAGGAGTCCCCACCCCTCATTTCCAAAGAATCAAATGTTCAACTCCCAACAATCTCTAAGCATGCCATTGCGGAATGAGGTCAAATGCGAAAGTGGACATAGTCTGGAGTAGTGTCAAGGCAGTGTGTAGGGGTCAGACTGCCTGTCACCCATAAGCTGTGGTGCTGTGGGCAAGCTGTTCTGCCTCTCTGAGCCTCAGTCCTTTCATCTGTAAAGGGGGATGACAAAGGGGTCACATTTAAACAGATTTGAATAGATATATGATTAAAAAAGATAATACATATGGCCAATAAGTATGTGAAAAGCTGCCCAGCATCCTTAGCCATTAGGGAAATGCAAATCCAAACAACAATGAGATGCCATTTCATACTCACTGGACAGTAGCAAGTGTTGACAAGGATGCCAAATGGCACAGTTGCTTTATAAAAACATTTTCTCAAAATATTAGCATAAAATTACCATATGACCTAGGAATTCCACCCTAGGTATCTACTTAAAAATGAAATATAACACAAAAACTTGTACATGAATGTTCATAGCAATATCATTCATAACAGCCAAAAAATGAATTCAAATGTCTATCAGCTGATAAGCAAAAGGTGGTATATCCATTCAATGGAATACTATTTGACAATAAAAAAAGATTGAAATATTGAAACATCTACAACATGGATGAACCTCAAAAACATGACATTAAATGAAAAAAGCCAGACCTAAATGACCATATATTGTATAATTTCATTTACATGAAATGTCCAGAATAGACAAATCTGTAGAGGCAGAAAATAGATTTATGGATCCTTAAGGCTCGTGCTGGTATTGGTTGTGGGAGACAGGGAATGACTGTAAATGGACAATGTTCTAATGTTAGATTATGGTGATGGTGGGCCAACTCAGTAAATATAATAAAAAATACATTGAATTGTATACTTAAAATGGGCAAATATTGTGGTATGTAAACTACACCTCAATAAACCTATTTAAGTAAGGGAGAGAAATAATGGTGTCTTGCAAGGCTGTTGGGGGGACTAAGTGAGAAATTGTGTGTATGTACCTGAGTGCCTGGAATATAATAGATGCTCATAGCAGATGCAGTGAGTGTCCCCATAAGCCTAAGCATCACCACGCCACAGCACTCTGGTCCTCTTCTGGCTGCTGGCCCTCGCAGTTCTTCCCCTGGGAACTTTCTCACTGAGGGTGTCCATAGTAGGTGTGAAGTGCTGGGAGATTCACAGCCCCACGCCCACCCCAAGACTCTGGATCTGCAGTGGTAGCTGGCTGCCTTCCTTTTTCTGTCTCATTTCCCCACTGCCCTACTGGTGTTTCCTGGGATCACTTTCCCAACCTGTTTAGGTACACGAATCCTTGTATCCAGTTGGATTTTAGGGGCATCCCATCTAAGGCAAGGATTATGTTCCTAATGGGGCTAAGTTTTGTGACCCCAGTTGGCCCATCTCCATCTTGTTCCCAGTGCCCTGTACGACCCTGGGCTATCTACTCTACTCTGAAGACATGAATAAGAGAAGGGGGGTCTTGCTCTTGAAGAAGCTGAGGCTCAGAGAAAGAAAGAAAGGGAACCAAGGATTCTCCAGGTGATGATCAGAGCTAGGCAAATTGAAGATTTATTTGGTGCCTGACGCAGTATACAGAGCACTTCTCAAGTTTTATTTTATCTTCACTGCAGCTCTGTGCCTCATGTGACGGAGTCGAAAACTAAGGCTCAGATAGGTGGAATGACTCATCCAAGGTCACACAGCTATTAAGTTGTGATGTCTGAATTTGAACCTAGGGCCTGAGCTCTTTGCCACTGCACTACACTGGTAAGTAGCTGACCCACCTCCCTTCCATTTAGACTTATGCGGACTCTGGCTTTCCTGGGGAGGCTTCGGTTTGCTCTGCGTGTTGCTGCCTTGGCCCCAAGCCCAGCTGAAAGGATACCATTCAGGCGTGTCTTTGGTTGCTTTCTTTTTATTTTTTTTTAACAGATTTACGGTGGAGGGGAGCCCACTCTCAGGAGAGGGCCTGGGGGGCCGGATGAAGAACAAGGACTCTGGTGTGGCCTCCTTTGAGGCCCCACTGACTCTGAACAAGGCAAGCCTCTTAATCTGTTTCCTGGCCCATAAACCATGTTTATTGGTTCCTCTCCTCAGATTTGCAAGGGGCTCAAAGGGCTGCTGTGGGGGTCGATCCGGGCATGGCCCTGGAGCCTGGGGCCCTGCTTTTAGGTCAGGGACCTCTTTGAGAAAGCAGACCTGGACTTGGGCAGGCTGAGTCCCACATCAGCCAGTTTGCTTTGTTCAGCTGGGAGCAGAGGTGGGGGTGGAGATGAGGAGGAGAAAGGAGGGAGGAAATGCACTTTTACTGAGAACCTAACCCAGACCTCCTGCTACATTAGGCACTGGGGAGGCACATGTAGATGAGAGCCAGTTCCCACTCCCACAGGACCCCTCCCCCCATCACTTGGAGAATGAGCAGACATAGATACTGACAATTATAATCACAGCGTGGTAATAGCAGTTAACATTTACTGAGCACTTGCTGCATAGAAGGGCTTCACAGGCATTATCTGATTTAGTCTGACTACAGGCACAATCTGCTGTCACTATCCCCAATTCATAGGCAAAACAGATGAGGCAGAGCAAGGCTCAGTCACTTGTCCAATGATACAGAGCTAGAACTGAGAAGAATCAGGTTTGAACCCAGGTTATCTGGCTCCAGGCCTGCCAGGTAAGCCTCCTCCTCTATAGTGTTACCAGTAGTGGGGGCCTGGAGGAAGCCCAGGGGAGGGAGGGATCTGCTCTATGAGGGGTGAGTGGGGTACATAGAGGTCTTCATACTGATGTCTGATTGAAGCTTTGAAGGATGAATACGAGTTAGGTGCAGGAGGGGCAGGGAAGGTGTTTCAGTTAGAGGGAACAGTGATGAGTCTGGGAAACAAGCATAAGGCATTAGCAGGGGAGGGGTGAGGTGAGGCTGTAGACCAGGCTCAAGGCACGAGGACCTACGCTATCCTGCTAAATCATTTGGAGTTTGTATAAGATGCAGTCCCTGTTTTTTTGAGCTTGGGGAGATGATCATATCATCAGGAAATGATGGTGAATCATCCATGGCCACATACCTGTGAGTGAGGGAGGGGAGGGCAGAGGAGGGAGGGCTGACCTGGGTCTGGGAGGGATGGGCAGATGGGGAAGACTTCCTAGAGGAGGGACCATCTCACTGGAGTTAAGATGGGAAGAAGAGGAGGGAGGGCATATGAACAAAGATGCAGAGGTTAGAAAGTATCACGTGTGTTTGGGGGACGTGGCGAGAACGAAGGGGTGGAATTATGGGAAGAAAGATCACAAAAGCATATTTATGCTCAGCCTTGACCTGGGTTCAAATCACCACTTGCTGCTGTCTAACTGTGTGACTTAGGGCAAGTCACTAAACCTCTCTGAGCCTCAGTTTCCTTCTCGCCTGTAAACTGGGTGAAACAAATGGTGATAACCAACCAGAGTTCTGATGAGGGATTCATTCTCTGGAACCATCGCCAAGATCTTTGCCATGTCAGCCAGCCAAAAAAACTTTTTCTTTAAAGAGTCGAATAATATTTTAGACATTGTGAGCTATTTGGTCTGTGTTGCATCTACTCAATCCTGCCATTGTCGTTCAGAGTAGCCACAGACAAGATATAAACCAATGAGCACTGATGTGTGCCAATTAAATTATCGTGGACACTAAAATTTAAATTTCATATATTTGTCACATATCACGAAATATTCTTCTTTTGATTCCTACCTGCTCCCTAGCTATTTAAATATGTAAAAACAATTTTTGATTCATAAACTGTAAAAAGACAGGCAGTAGGCCAGATTTGGCCCATGGGCCACAGTTTGCAGAACCCTAATCCAGACTGTTATTACTTTAAACATTTCTTTAAATTCACTTTTTACTTAAGTAAATTCATTTGAAAAGGGAGCTTTATATCTCATTAGCACCACTGAACATAAATAGAAGGTGACCATAAACATAGCATAACGAAGCAAACTGGCCTCCTTCAGTTTTCATTAGGTTCAGTCCAAGTGTCCGAGCCTAAGGCCTGGTCTCTCTTTTTTACAGAGGAGGGATAGAGGGGGTGTCAGGGACAAATGAGAACAAGACCGAGACTTTCTCCTGGTCAAATTCAGGAGAAAAAAAATGGAAAAGGAATGAACAAGCAGGTATCTCATTGTAGAAGTCAGTGTTATGAAGTGTTGTGTCTTGTACAGTCTAATGTTATCTTGTGGGAGGCAGCACTGATGTAGTTTCATAAAATGTCTAACACTGTGCCTGGCAGTGTTACTGGAGCCTGCCGGCCACCAGCCTGGTATCCTAAGTTGTGATCAAGGTCACTGACTATCTAGGGTGAAAAAAATGCTGTCTCTTACCAGCCTGTGGGGTGTGAGTCAACCTCTGCTAAGAGTTTTGAAATCACTTAATGACAAGTTTATGGCCAGTGCAGAAAATTAGTATAGTTAATGAAATTCTAATCACAATACTGGTGATGAATTAGGATCGGTGAGATGTTAGTGCCTCAGGCCTTGAGGTGCACGAGGGCCTTGAAGCATCTTTTATAAGCATCACTAAAAATTATAACTGAAATGGCAGCAAGGGTGAGTCAAGGACATGAAAGTGACTTAGGCCTAATGGAAAAGCCAACTGAGGTAGCCTCGGGACCCCACTTACCCCTTCCAGGCAGAGGCTTCCACGAGGCTTCAGGAGGCCCATGAAGATGAGACAACAGAGTTAGGCTATTGGGGACATTAAGGCCCATATGAGATGGTGCCTTCTGATGTGGGGCCTCAGTGGCCTCATCTGAGAAATGGGGATAACAGTCCTTTGTGTCCAAGGAGAAGGGAGCTGGACCCAATGAGCCCTTTAGTTTCTGTTCCAGCTCCACCCACTCTTACTGGAAGTGCGTCTCAAACTCTCGTGCCCTGGTCATCTCAGTGGCCAGCTGTTCTCTATCTGGGAGAAAATACCTAACTCAAGGGTTGTAAACTTGCTGTCTGACCTTCAATGTGTTTTATCCAACTGGTAGTTAAATGTTAAAGTACTAACACGCAGACAGAAATATTCACAGTATTTAATTATATAGCTCAGTGAGCTGTCACATGGTGAACAAGCAGCTGGGTGACCACCGACCAGGCCAAGAGCCCGCCCAGACGGTGGGGCCCTCAGAGTTCCCTCGTGCCTCCTGCAATCACTTGACATTATTTGTTTGTTTGTTTGTTCGTTAGTTTGACCATGTGATGTCTTTTTTCTCACACCAGATTTCGTGGTAGTTTCCCACACCAGTCCTGCGATTCTGCAACACCAAATGTCCAACAATTAGATTCAGTTCTGACGCAAGCTACTCGGAGTCCGCACTGACCCCACAAGTTATGGGCTAGTCCCACAAGACTGCCCCTCTCTTTAGACATCAGTCGTAAGTTCTGGGGGACCAACTGTACTCTGACCAACTGGCTATAAATTGGGGTGCCCCTGACTCCCTCATTGGTTTTGATAATTCACTAGAACAACTCACAAAACTCAGGAAAACACTTTACTTATGTTTGCCAGTTTATTATAAAGGGTATGATTTGGGAACAGCCAAGTGGAAGAGTTGCATAGGGCAAAGTCTGTGGGGGGTGGGAGACACGGAGTGTCCACGCATGGTCCTGTCAGGTGTGTCGCCCTGAATGTGTTCACCAACACGGAAGCTCTCTGAACCATGTTGTGTAGGGGTTTTAATGGAGGTTTCATTATCTAGGCCTGTTTGATTAATTATTGGCCATTGGTGACTGAACTCTATATCCAGCCTCTCTCTCCTCCCCAGAATTTGGGGAGGGAATGCTGAAGGTCCCAAGGCTCTAATCAGGACTTGGTCTTTCTGACAACTGGCCCCCATCCCGAAGCTATCCAGGAACCCCAAGAGTCAGCTCATTAGCATACAAAAGAAATTCCAAAAGTTTTAGGAGCTCTGTGCCAGGAACCAAGAACAGAGGCAGGGTGGGGGTGGGGCGGTAAAGACCAAATATTTATTTTTTATTATACCACAACCATCTGTAAGCAGGGGCGTGCACACTCTGTAGTGTCACAGACCCTACTACCCCTGTTGTTTGCACTGCCCGATTCACAGTTTTGTGTTACCTGCTCAGCCTCTGTAGGCATATCGGAAGTGGTGATCCTTGTTAATAGGTGCTCTTTGTCTTAATAGGAATAGAAATAGTAGTGGTTATCACCATAATAAATAATAATAACAACAATAACAATAATAATAAAGTATTTATTGATTGTTGAGTATTTATAATATACCAGGGACTGTACTGAGCGCATCAGATACAGTATCTCATTTAATCTTCACGGAAATCCTTCTGAGTAGGGACTTTGTGTTCTTCATTTTTCAGATATGGAAACCAAGGATCAGAGAATTCGAGTACGTTTCCTAAGGTAACACAGCAAACAAAGCAGAAAGCTGGTTATGCCCAGGCCTTGAAGTGGGAGGGGTCCTGTGGGGAGTGGGACCTACTCTAATCTTTGGAGAGAAGTTTTGTATCGTCGGAGTGGCGCAGACTTGGGGGTCAGATAGGCCTAGGACCTTTATGCCACCACCCTGAACAAGTTAGTCTTTTGGGCTGCAGGTTTCCTATCTATAACATGGGCACAATGACAGCCACCTCATGGGGTCACTGTTAGGACCAAACGAGTTAAGCATTGGGTAGAAGTTCCATAAATGATTCTTCACTGCATTCAGCCTAAACAGAGGGGTTGCTAGAAAGCTGGGATCCCCATGGAGAGTCCTATCTCTGCCTCCTTCAAGACCTAGTTCAAGGCTGCCTCCTCCAGGAAGCCTCCTCAGGTTCCCAGTAGTCCCATTGTTCTTGTCCTTACTTTCACATTCCCTAGGACTTTGATTTATGGAACAACATCCCATCCCACACCTGCTGCTTCTCCCAGCCCTGTGCACTCACCCCATCTCTGATTGCCTTTGACCTCCTGAAGTACTCTGGACCTTGTCACTCATCACTGTTGACTTGCCGTGAGTGTCACTGGTGGGCCTGTCTGGTCCCTTCTATGTGGCGATGGGGGCTCCTTGAGGGCAGGGGTCCAGTGGAGAGTGGACAGTAAAGCCATACCAACTCTGTCCCACCCCGTGCATGCCACGGGGCTCAGCACCCGTCACTGGTAGACCTCAGTTGGTCTCCCGTTCCTTCTTGTCAAGGAATTGTGTGGACTATATCTTTTGCCAGAGAATGTACTTGGCGGGGGTGTTGCACACCTTGTCTCATTTAACCTTCCCCATGAGTTTTTTTCAGATGACATATTAAAATTTTTTTTTATTGCAGTAAGATATATATAACATAAAATGTACCATTTTAATCATTTTCAAGTATACAATTCAGTGAGATTTAAGTATTCACAATGTTGTTCAATGTTACCACTGTCCATTTCATTTCCAGAACTTTTCCATCGTCTCAAACTGAAACCCTGTACCCATTACACACTAAGTCCCCATACCCTCCTCCCTCCAGCCTCTGGTAACCTTTGTTTTACTTTCTGTCTCTAGGAATTTGCCTTTTGTAAGCATCTCACATATGTTGAATCATACAATGTTTATCCTTTTGTGACTGGCTTATTTCACTCAGCATATTGTCTTCTAAGTTCATTCACGTCGTATGGCATCTGTCAAATGTTCCTTCCTTTTTATGGTTGAATCACATTCCATTGTCTGCCTAAACCACATTTTGTTTATCCATTCATCTATCCATGGACACTTGGGTTTTTTCCACCTTTTGGCTGTGAGTAATACTGCTGTGGACATGGGTGTACAGTGGGCGTTTTAGTCCCTGCTTTCAACTCTTGGGTATTTACCTGGGAGTGGAATCCCTGGTAATTCTGTGTTTAACTTTTTGAGGAACTGCTAACCTATTTTCCATATTGTGGCCGCACCATTTTATATCCCTACCACCAGTGCACAAGTGTTCCAATTCCCCCACATCCTCACCAACACTTGTTATTATTATCATTTTTGACAGTAGCCATCCTAGCGGGTGTGAAGTAGCATCTCCTGTGGTTACCCTCCCCATGATTTTAAGGGTAGCTCTCATAGCTCCATTTTACAGTGGGGAAAATGAGGCTTGGGGAAAGTTAGTAACTTGAGGTCACATACTCAGAACTGATAACTTCAGAAGTCTTTGCAGTACAAAATAATATTAATAATCATGATGACCATTTTTATTCTTGCTGACTATGAGCTGGCATTGCTCTGAATTTCTTGCATATATTGCCTCATTTAATTGTCCCAACGAAAGTATGAGGTTGCGTCTTTTTTATCACACCCATTTTCCAGATGAAGAAAGTGAGACACAGAGAAGTTAAGTGACTTGCCCAGTGACACACAGTATGTGGTAGAGAAGAGATGCAAGCCCAGGCAGCCTAACTCCAGAGCCCACTATGATTTCCATCCAACAGTCCAACAGAGTGCTCACCATGTGTCAGGTGCGTTTTTAAGGTGCTTTACGCACACGGTCATCTCTACTGCCTCTTTTCATCCTCACACCAACCCTATGAGTTTAGTACTGTTACCCCTAAGTTAAAAGTGAAAAAAGTGAGACCTGGACAGAGAATGGCCTTCATTCGCCTCCTCACCTGCTGTTGAAATATTACTTACAAAGCAAGTTTGAACTCAAAAGCTGCTTTGTCCTGAACATGCCCCTGGAGATGGTGGAGTGTCAGGAATGGGAGAGACAGCATTGATTTTGGAGACAGACGTTCAAATCCTGTGTCTCCACTAGTCCTAGCTTCAAGGCTCTGGAAGAATTTCAGAGTCTCGCTGAGCCTGGATTTCCTCAGGAGTACAACGATGAAAGTTATGTCCACCCCGAGGGCTGCTGTGAGCCCCAAAAGAGATAAGATGCTCAAGGCAGAGGCATGTAGTAGGTGCTCAATAAATAAGTGTTTGTTCCATGCCCCCCTAAGGCCACGACCTGTTGTTCCATATTCTTATAACACTGCTCGGTACCTCTTGGTGCACTCACCAGATGTGAGCTAGCATTCCAGTTATTTGGGTACCTGGAACTGGAACCTCCTTTGAAGTCAAGGGCCACATCCAATGCAGAGAATAAATCTTTACCTCCCACATGGCCCCATTGTCTCTTACGTAGCCATATGCAATACGGGTTGTTTTTTTTTTTTCAAAGTGAAAAATGTTTTTCCATTTTTCTTCTTTTAAAAGTAATAAGTATTCACTGCCAAATGAGGAAAGAATTTTACCAACCTTGTTGTCTTCATATGAGGATTAAATAAGATATTGCTGGTAAACTGCTCACACTTACGCCTGGCACAGAGCTTTGTAACAATTATTATTATTATTATTGAAAAAATACATAAATGTATTGGTAAAAAGTAAAAACCACCTTCTGACCTTTCGGATGTCCTTACAGATTTTTTTTTCTACGTATATACACACAGACAACCCCATAGGCATAAGACAAATACTTTTTAAATGGGATTTATAGTGTGCCTTTTCACATCCGTGATAAGTGGTGGACCTCTTTCTATGCCCATAAATATAGGTGCGTGTTATCTTCTGGATTGCTGAGTGTTACTTATGAATGTGACATGACATATTTAGTCAATCCCCTGTTGCTGGATGCCTTGGTGACTCCCATCATCTCTTTGGAGTTGGGCTGGAAGTTGTAGGGCAGAAGTAGACCAAGGAAGCTTCTCACTGGCTGAGGCCTCTGCAGTTATGAAACAGCTGTGGGGGAAGTCACCGGGGCTGACACATTGACTTCTGCGACGAGTCATTTGGAAGTTGCATAAAGGACAATTAGGGAGCCATTCCTGTCATCGGGGGGCTGGGCTGGGATGAGCTCAGACGCATTCCTCCTTTTCATGGCACTGGAAGGGGCAGTCCTCTGGGAAGAAGGCCTTTGACTCACCCTTTTCTTTGCAGTCGCCTCCCAGGAGGTGTCTCCATTGCTGAGACATCTGTTTCAACAGAGATAGGACCACGAGGCAACAGAAGACCTGCCCTGCCCTCTTCCGAGGGCTTCGCCTGACACGTGAGAAAACTGTTTGTGCAGCAGAAATCACAGGTGAGGTAAGTGGGATTCACCAAGCTCGAAAAGCAAGCCAGTGGGGAAGACAGAAGGACCTCACAGGGTAAGGACTCCCCGCCCTGTCCTCCCTGTGGTTCCTGGAATGCCTAGGGCCTCCCTGACAACTGTGAGCTTATCCTGGCCCCCCAAGCAGAGGCGCCCCCCCGCCTTTGTCCTGAGGTTGGTGTGGACATTGCAGCAGACACACGAGACCTGGCTTAAGATTTCAGATCTATGCTCTCCTGCCCCTGGAACAAAGGCCTAGCTTCCCCTCCCCAAGCCTCAGTTTCTCCATCTGGAAAAAGGGAATGAGAGCCCTTCCCTCAAACTGATGAGGTTGGGATAGAATGAGATGGTGCATGGGAAACAATATGATGCCTGGCATGTGAACCATTGCTGTCGGAGTGGACCGAGCAGGGTAACGTGAGGAATGAGTGAGAGGCTGCGTGTGGAACAGAGAGAAGGCTCCCAGGACTTCTTGGTTTTTGAGGTTAGGGACCCATCTCTTCGGGCGGAGATGGATGCATTGCTTCCTGCAGCTGGACACTTTATAGAGCTTTCCAATGATGAAAAGAATGAAGGAGAGGTCATCTCCTGAAAGAGGGCTGTGGGTTTTAGAGTGACCTCAGAGAGTTACTCCCCCTCTGCCAGGCACCCTTCTAAGGACTTAATACATTGCATTTCATTCAGCTCTCACCACAACCATCTGAGGCAGCGATATCATTCTTATTTACAGATGAGGAAACTGAGGCTCAGAGAGGCCTGGTATCTTACACCCAGTAAGGAGTCAGCTCATTAAGCATTGGGCTTGATATTAATTAGGGTGCATCAAAGAAAGAGCCCTTCATCCTCAGGGCTGGACTTCTAGATACACTGCAAGAGGGTGAGTGACCTGGGCCTGGGGTGACAGGGTTTGGCTGTGGGTCGGATAGATGGTGCCCTTTTCTCTCTCAAGGAGCGTTCTTTGCATGAGGTGAACTGCAAAGGGAGAGAGTGAACTGGGGGATGCTACAGAGAAGCGAATCTATAAAGAGGAGCAGGAGGCCCCCATCCTGGTCTGGGGGTTACAGAGTGGCTTTTAGGGGGAATTGCTACAACCCTTCACATTCACCAGAAAGTTTAAAATCAAAAGGACTGACGGTATTAAATGTTAGCTAGGATGTGGAGCTATCAGAACTCTCATACACTGCTGAAGGGGGTGCAAATTTGTACAGTCAGCTTGGAAAACTGGTAGTATCTACTAACTAAACATACACATCCTCCAGGATGTGGCAGTTCCATCCCTTGATTTATACCCAAGAGGAATAGTGTGTATGTTCACCAAAAGACATACACGAGAAGGTTTGTAGTGGCTTTACCCCAAGTAGCCCCAAACTAGAAACCACCCAAACGTCCACCTGCAGTAAAATAAACAGGTCGTGATACGGTCATCCCAGAAAATACTACACGGCAAAGCAGAAGAATGAAATGCTGCTACACGCAACTACATGGATGGATCTCATACAGATAAGATCGAGCAAAAGAAGCCCAAAACGTACTGTATGATTCCATTTACATGAGGTTAGGAAGGGTTCCATGATGAGAAAGGTCAGAATTTGATTACTTTTGGGAGCTGCTGGTGAAAGGGAGTGTGAGGGAGCCTTCTGGTGTGTGGGGAATGGTGTGGGTGGTGAATATATCGGGGTGCACATATGTAGAAAGTCATTGAGCTGTACATGTAATGTTTGTGCACTTAATGTGAGTTGTGCCTCAATACAAAGTCAAAGCAAGACAACGAACAAAGGAGAAGTGACCAAAGCTAAGATCTGAAGGATAAGTAAGACCTAGCCAGAGAGAAAGGGAAACAGTGTTCCTGGAGGAGCAATCAGCACGTGCAAAGGCCCAGCGGCAGGAGGGCATGGTGTTCTTTCTCATCTTGGCTCTCGCTCACTCGATGACGCCTCTGTATCTCACTTCTCTGTGTCTCTTTGCACTCATTGAAGGTTTCCTCTGTGGAATAGGTTGTCAGAAATCACTTCAACAGCTCGCCCCCTTGGGTCCATGTTTTAATGTTCCATCTTCGAGTTATTGAGGAAGGAGCTGCATGCAGTCAGAGCGAGATGGATAGGACTCGGAGTTCCAAGTTGAGTTCAGAGCTCAACTGTGCCATGAATCATGTGTTCTTCAATAGGCTCCTTCACCCTGCTGGGCCTCAGTTTCTTCATCTGTAAGGAGAGTCTTTAACATGTGAAGTTTTAGTGATGGAGTCAGGGTAAAGGAGATGTTTAACGGATGCCTGTCATATAGGAATCAGAGAATAAGGCCTGAAAGCAAGGGCCTCCCAAACTTGTGGTTCCCCCTACAGTAATCTGGCACAGCCCTGGTTAGGCCTCCACAACCACTGGCCTTGATTTCCCCTCACATGCAGCTCAAACCTCCACCTAGAATGGTGCCTGGCACATACTAGAGGTTCAAGGAATGAATGCTGGTTCATGGTAGCTAACACCTAATCCATGCCAAGTACTGCTCTGAGTGCTTTATACATGTGGACTTGTTTCATGTTTACAGTATCTACTACTATCCCACTTCACAGATGGGGAAACTGAGGCACAGAGCAGTTGAGTCACTTGCTCATAGTCACACAGTTATTTGATGGAGCCTGGCTCTGGATCCCCTGCTCATAACCACACTGCCATATTGTCAGGTGATACAGTGCTGCCCAGCTGGCTTTCACGAGACAAGCTTCGGAAGCCTGGAAAGGTGCCAAAAGCCACCAGGGCTCCCCTAGGGCTGTTGACTAAGATCAGCACTGTTGGGCAGCCAGTGGGATGCTCCGGCGCCCCGATGCCGGTGAAACCCACGCCCTTTGCAAGGAAGGCAAACCCACCCAGAATAATTGTTGAGCCAACAGACAGCTTAAGCCGTTTGTAAGCCCGGAGGTGCCGAGGAGGAGGCCCGGCAACGTGCTGCCGCTGCAGAGGTGAGCCAGAGTCGCCCTTTCTGCCAGCTTTTTGTTTTGTTTTGTTTTGTTATTGTTATCGTTGTGTTTTGGGAGGAGAGAAGGAACACTTGAAGAATTTGCTGTTTTGCTTAAGGGATTAATTTTCACCTGTAGCATCACATGGGACTTGCAGCCACTCCCTTTCCTCTGTGCTGTCATGTTTTACTGCTCTCTTTCATTTTGCCATGAAGAAACCTGATGAGAATGTTCTAGAAACTGCAGCCTGCGGGTGGGGATGGGAGACACAGGGGAGAAAGAAGTTTACTCTCCCTGACAGCAGGACGGAACTTAGAAGGCCACTGGGTATGGGATTGGTCATTAGAGATGCTTATTTTTTTCCAGCCTCCTTATACACTTATGGGCCTTCCACATTTGCCTAAGGAAAAAGAATGAAAAAAATTATGGTGATAATAGTTAATATTTACTGAGCCTGTCCTACATGCTGACTTTACATGTATTAACTCATTTAACCCTTACGACCACCCTAGGATGTAGGTATTCTTATTAGGTCTATTTCCAGATGAGGAACTGAAGTGCAGAAAAGTAAATAAGGTAATGAAAAATTCAAACTATCAAAATATAAAAAGAGATTGTCAATAAAAAGGAACGACCTAACTGTGGCTATGACATGAATAAACCTCTAAAACTATGCTTACTGAAAGAGTCATGACGTAGGAGATCACATATTGTATGATTTCATTTATGTGAAATGTCCTGAAAAGGCAAATCTATAGAGACAGAAGGTAGATAAGTGGTTGCCCGGGGCAGGGGCTAGACACAAGGAGTAACGATAAATGGGCACAAGAGATCTTATTGAGAGAGATGAAATACTCTAAAACTGATTTATAGTGATAGTTGCACAACTTGGTAAATTTATTAAAAACCATTGAACAGGGTGAATTGTATAATATGTAAAGTATGCCTCAATATGTTGTAAAACAAAGAAATGTAATTAAAATGTAAAAATTAAGCATTTATTGAGCATCTATCATATAGTTTCTAGAAATTTTTACAAGCGCTAACAGCTTGTTCATTTGTTTACCTGAGCTCATCTTTTCTGAGCACCTATTATGTGCCAGGAACTGTGGTAGGATATGGGGTTATAGTGGTGAACTAGACCTGATTCTGGTTCAAGGTCCCTGCCCTATGGAGATCATGGTATAATAAGTGTTGGGGGTTGGAGTTGGGATAGGGTAGAGATGTGGATGAAAAAGCCAGCAATGACAAGACAGTGTACCTGGTACTGTCATGGGGTAGACATGGTGCCGATAGCTTAGAAAAAGCACCCCAATCTAGACCTCATAGGCGCTGAGAGGGCAGAGAAAGTTTTATGCTTATGGCTGGCACCTGTAGGATGAGGGGTACTTACTAGATGAAATGGCAGGACAGAGGGGTGGGGAGAATGAAAACTGATCATTCATTCATTCTTTCATTCTTTTATTTATTCATTGAGCAACTGTTTATTGAGAGACTTCCATGCACTGCGATGCACTGGCAGGGTGGCTGTGACAGTCAGAGGGTATAGGAAGGAGGGCCTTGTGTGTGAAGTTATGCTTGTTTAACTGATGAGGTAATGGAAACTCGGAGAGGTGAAGTGACTTGCCAGGTCGCACAGATGGAGCAGAGATCTAAACCTAAGCTGGCTTTGGCTCAAAAGTTCATCTCTGGAAATACTCTCCCTTCCTGCCTACAAGAAGAGGCCAGGTGGATCAGACACACTGCTGTGATTTTGAGGGCCACACGGAGGTGCCCCACTAAGAACACCCGCCCTTGTTCAGAGGGTGGAGGCTGGCATCCCTCCAGGGGATATGCCTGTCTATTGAACCCCCTACCCCCTGAGGACCCACCTATAGTCTCTTTGGTTGATAGGTGACCTCCAGGACTGAGGGGGGAAGGAACTACTGACTTTACTGTACTGCTTGGGGTAGGACTGAGCATTGGATAGGGAATGGGACCAGAATTCTAGACCAGGATTTGCCACCAATTATTTGGGCAACCTGGGGCTAGTCCCTACCCCAATCCGGGCCTCAATTCTCTTGTCTCTAAAATGGGAGCATTAGATTTGCTGCGCTCTGAGCTCTGTCTGGCTGAGGACCAGGACTTCTGGGCTCAGAAGTCTCCAGAGCTATTTGCTGACACCAGGATGCCCACCGTGTCCTGGTTTGCCTGGGACCTTCTGGGTTTTAGCACCCAATGCCCTGCATCAAGGGAAACCCCTGGGCAAATGGAGAGAGCTGATCACCTTAGCTAGAAGAACATTAGGTTGGCCTCCCCTCTCATCTTACCCATGAAGAGCAAGACACACAGCATCTTGCCTTTGTATCTGTGTGGCCAAAGGACTATTTTCCAAGCCATTTTGTTTGTACATAAGTTTCAACGGGTCAGCTGGAAATCCTTTCAAGTCCTGGTGTGACTTCCTTCTTTTCCTTCAGAACTTCTGGCCAGCCATCTCCTCCCCAGTTAGATTGCCCTCCCCTGTACCCTTCCCACATCTCAAGATGGTCTTTTTGATGGTCTGTCCCCATTAGCTCCCCCAGAGCAACTTTAGTTCTTGCCTCATTCACAGTTGTTTCCCAGCATTCAGGTAGGGGCTGTGCCAGAGCAGATGCTCAATAAATGATCATGGAATGTCTGACTCTCTCCAGTGCCCAGGACAGGGCTGCACCCCTCCCTTGGGGTTTCACACCCCAACTCCAGGGCAATTCTGTTGGCAGAACAGATTCTTCCTAGAAAGGGCTGCAGGGAACCACTCCCCAGGTGTGGCTTCTTAACCCTTTCTGTCCTGCAGGCTCTATGGGCATCTGGTGAAGCTTGTGGCCCCCTTCTCAGAATAGTTTTTAAATATTGCATTTGAATTGCAATGAAAACAATTTTACTAAAATACAATGATTGAAATATTTAAAAACTTTTGTGATATAGTAACATGTGCTTTTTTATTAATACATTAAATAATAAGATTTAGTGGTGAGTCGGATATGATCTTCCTTTCAGAGTTATGGTAGCTTAAACAATAGTTTGAGATATCTATAGTAACTGAAGTGTGATATGAAAACATCTGTGATTTCTCTTAGTGACAAAACCACAGGAACTTCTCCTTGTTGCCTGCGTTCATGATCAAAGGAAATACTAAATACCATTTAGAGACTGGTGAAATTAAGACATAATTTTTGTTCATCCCAATGTCATAGGCCACTCAGAATTCTATCCTCAGGACCCTTGGTGGGGGGTGGGACGGTCCATGAATTCTTGCTTTAAGACAAAGGAATTTTGACTCTTTAGGTTAGATAAACAAGAAAATCACCAGGATATGAGAGAACAGAGTGAAGAGCATTGACCACCGTTGGGTTGGGCTAAGCAGAGAAAGGTTTCAGGGCAGGTGAGTTTCAGCACTGAGTGTTGTAAAGGTGAGCCAATTTTGGCAGGGAGCAAGGAGCTAGGGGTGAGGGAAGGAACCATGTGGAGGGGTTGCTCTTGTGACTGAATCAAAACAGCAGACTAACATCACAGCCAGGACCTCACCCCAGAGCAAGCCTGTGTCTCTTTTGTGACTGAAAAACCAGCCATTGTCCCTGTAGAACAGGGCACCTGCCCTCAAGCTTATACACAAGGGGAAAAACAAACACAAAAGTTAATGAGACAAATATTAAATTGCAGTTCAAGATATGTGGCCAGAAGAATTTGGAACATGCCGCATATCTGGTTAAGTGTACACAGCACAAGCCATAGGTGCTCAAAGGAGGGGATTACCAGCCTCTGAGGTGAGGCTCAGATGGGAAAATGGGCAAGAGGCCAGCAGCTTCTGAAGGAGAGTTAGAGCATGTGTTTTGGGATGGCTTGGTGTTCCTCCTATCTCAGTGACCTCTGTAAAATGGGGATAACTAAGTATGGCACCTGACATAAACTAAGCACTCAATAATGGGAGCTATTATTACCATATAAAAATAATGATAAATGTTTGCAAATTGGTTCTAGCAACACCAGGAGATTGGAGAACCTATTCTTTAGGGTGGTGGATCTGAAAACAGATTTGAATGAATGGATGAATGAATGAATGAATGTGTCCTCGGATTGGCTCTGCTCTCCAGACCGGTTCCTCCCCCATGCAGCCCCCTAAGTGGCTCAATGAAATGGACCCCCAGCTCTGAAATCAGCAGCATTCAAACACGTGCGGTGGTGGAGAGGTGGTCTGTCATTATGGGCGGGGGAAGGGCAGCAGCCCAGGCTGAGCAGGCGGATGCCATTTCCGGAGGGTCTTCGCTTGGCTACCCCCGCACCGCCCGCATCAGTGCAGCGCCTCGGTGGGCCCGTGGACCAGAGCGCCCCGCAGTACCAGGCCGATCTTGGGGGCAAGCGGTCCAGGAGCCTGCCTGGGTCCACCGCGTGGGAAACGTGACGGCGGAAGAGCGGCCTTATCCTGGGAAGAACGCCCAGGCTAAAGTGGAGTGGGATACAGATAGACCTTCGGATGCTAGGGTCCCCTAGTCCTTCCAGGCCGAGGTGTATCGCACTCCGTGGGAATTTGGGGTCTGGGGAGTTGGGGTGGGAGAGAAGCGGAGCCTCCTTGGCAGAGGACGTGGAAGAAAGGGCTCCCTAAAGGAGGAAACGTGCACTGCTGAGTCTGCTGGTCCCTTTAAGAGGCCGGGCTGGCTCTGCGGCGGCATCAGCTAACCGCGTGTCAGATGCAGCTCTGCGGTCCTTGTCCCCCGGCAAAAAATCGGAGTCGGGCGGGGCGGCAGGACCCTGCACAGGAGAGGGCGTGGTCCAACGGGACCTGGGCGGAGCCAGAGCTGCAGGCCGCCAGTCAATGGAGCCGAGAAACCCAAGGAGCCCGGTAGTGGGAGGAACCACGAGGCTGTGGGCGTGGCCAGGAGCTACACAGTTCGGAGGCGGGGCCTCGGGCTCGGGAAGCACCGCAGAATGTGGCAGGATAGGCGGGGCGACGGAGGGGGCGGGGCCTGTGTCTGCAGTGGGAGGGGCCCGCTGCAAAGGGGCAGTGCCGGCTAAGAGTCCTCTGCGAGCGGCTGCCGCGGCGCCTCCACAGCGTCTCTGACAGCCCCCGGCACCGGTACCCGAGACCCTCGCTACCTCGCGCAGCCGCCGCGGCCTCCATCGCAGCCCGAGTCCCGTCTCTTGCTTCGGCGCCCACATCCGGGGGCAGTCCGGCTCGCAGTAGCTGCGGAGGCCGCATCTGGCGCGCATCTGGAACCACCCGGCCAGCCGCTCTGGAGCCCGCGCCCAACCTGGCCCGGCCGCGCCGGGAGCCCTGCCCGGAGCTGGAGCCTTCCCTGGAGCCGAGGGCCCGGGGCCCTGAGCTGCGCAGCCGGCGCATGGTGAACTCGCTGCTGTTCGGGGAGATGGCCTTGGCCTTCGGCTGCCCGCCGGGCGGCGGCGGCGGCAGCGGGGGCTGCCCCGGCGGAGGTGGCGGCGGGGCCGGGCCAGGGCCATCGCCAGTGACAGCGGCGCTGCGGGACGACCTGGGCTCCAACATCCACCTCCTGAAGGGGCTCAACGTGCGCTTCCGCTGCTTCCTTGCCAAGGTGCACGAGCTGGAGCGGCGCAACCGGCTGCTGGAGAAGCAGCTGGAGCAGCAGCAGAGCGAGCGCGAGCGGCGGCTGCGCTACAAGACCTTCTCTCGCGAGCAGGCCGTGCAGACCGGGCCCGAGCTGCTGCGGCCACTCGCACCCGGCAGCGGGCACGGCATCGGCAGCGGCGCGGCGGCCGGCGCCAACGCCAACGCCGTGGCCCTGGGCGGCCTGCCCCCCGGCGGCGGCTCGCACCCGCAGCACTACGGCCGCCTGCCCGGGACCATCTGGAGCTACACGCAGGTGCGGCGCACGGGCGGCGGCGGCGTGGAGACCGTGCAGGGCCCCGGCGTGTCATGGGTGCATCCCGACGGCGTGGGTGTGCAGATCGACACCATCACTCCCGAGATCCGGGCGCTCTACAACGTGCTGGCCAAGGTGAAGCGAGAGCGCGACGAGTACAAGCGGAGGTGAGTAGGGCCTCACCCCTCCTCCCACAGCTCCCGGGTTGGGGGCGTCCAGGTTGCTGCATGTGTGTTCCGGAGGGGCGAGTGGCAGCCAGCTGGTCCTAGCAGGTGGTCTGGAAGCTGTGTTAGCAGAGTCCCCTACGATTCCTTGGAAAACTCAGTTATCTAGTTCCAAGAATGGGGACGAGCGCTGACCACGCCGTACACCTCCGAGCCGTCATTAGACCAGGCACATTGTTTTCTTGGTGAAAAAAAATCGGTGTTTTATGTGATCTCGTTTAATCTTCACGGCAACATGGAATGTAGGACATTCCTATTTTTATTTTGTAGATAAGGAAACTGAGGCTTGGAGATGCAAGAGACTTACCTAAGGTGGCTTGATTAAAAAAATGGTGAAGCCAGAATTTGAACTAATGATTTTAACATATCTCTGCTAGTCTCTCACAGCCTAGGTATTTTCCCAAGGATGTAGGAGGTCAGCTCTCCTCCCTTCGTGGGTGAAAAGAAACTCTTAATTAACCCACTGGCCTTTTGTTCTTTGAATTAAACGAGATCATGTATTTCAAAGTGGACGGATCTGTCCCTACTCGCTGGGGCTAGGGTCTGCCTTCTTCCAGCGCTGTCAGGTCCAGCTGGTCCGGCTGGGTAACCAGATCAACAACAGAGTGGCCACAAGCTTTTAAAAATACCTCCTTTACTCTTCTTCCCTCCCTTCTTTGTCATGGGTTATGGGGTCCCAACAAACTCAGCCCTAAAGGTCCACAGGAGGGGATAACCTTGGACTGGAAGACTGGGCAGTGAATGGATCCAGACCACCATCTCTGGCTAGAGTGCAGGGCATGCTGCCTACAGGACTGGCCAGCACACTTCTGCCCAGCCCAGATTCCCCAGGTGGGAAACTGACATTGTTTCCTGTCTACCACCTGGCTGATAGTACTGTCTGCTCAGCTTTCTGATAAGAGGCGAGGGGTCTCTCTGGAGCATCTCAGACCTGGGTGGGTGTGGGGCCCTCTACTGTCCCAGCATGGGCAACTCTGCATTGGGAGCCTTGGGTCTGAACTCCAGGGCTTGGAGGATGTGCCGAGAAGGGTCTTTCCTTCTACTTCCAAGTCCTGGAGCCCAGGATGCTGGGCATGGGTCTCCCTCCTTTTCCTCCACTGGGCAGGATTCAGAGCCAGCTCTATCACCTGCCAGTGAGATCGTTGAACCACTCGGAAACCTGTTTGCTCATCAAAAAAATGAAATAATGAAATCCACCCACAGTTGCATGAGTAGAGTGTAGGACAGTGATACCTTTTGGAAGGTATAAAGTAATCAAGTTGATGTTATTAAAGATGGTGGGCTCTTTATCAAGGTAACAGGGAGCAGACGCCTGGAGTCTCAGGTCTCTCTCATGGAGGGCCTGGTTTTCTGAGGTAGGTCTTACACCCCGCTGTACATCAGCTACTTTCTTGGGCCGGTTGTCTCTCTTGAGGACTTGAGAGTGGCCTAGTGCCTTGCCGTAGGGAGGCCACCTCTCTGTCCCTTGTGGGCAGCTTCGTTGGGGTGGGGTAGAGAAATAGGCACTTGTTCTCGGTGGTGAAATGTGGAGGGGATGGGCCTTCTGTCTGCCACTGTTGATTGTGTCCTCATGCCCCAGGCTTGTATTGTGTTTATTTTATTGTGTGTTTTTTTGCACCTGGCTACTAAGGAGATGGAAAAACCATGCCCAGTCTTAAAGGGAGGTAGGTTGGTGTTGAGCAATGCTCTGTTTAAGTTGCACCCAGGGTGTGGGGTGTGATGTCAGCTTCTGGCGCTGGCCTGGAATGAGATGGGAGCTGCTGAGACAGGTGGAGTGTGGATGTCTCTTCCCGCCCTCTGGAGTGTGTGTATACCTTCTCTTCCTCCATTTCTTTTTTCTTTTCTTTTTTTTCTTTTCTTTTCTTTTCTTTTCTTTTCTTTTCTTTTCTTTTCTTTTCTTTTCTTCTTTTCTTTTCTTTCTTTTCTCTTCTCTTCTCTTCTCTTCTCTTCTCTTCTCTTCTCTTCTCTTCTCTTCTCTTCTCTTCTCTTCTTTCTCTCTCTCTCTCTCTCTCTCTCTCTCTCTTTCTCTCTCTCTCTCTCTCTCTCTCTCTCTCTCTCTCTCTCTCTCTCTTTTGTCAGTTGGGGAGATGCATCTTTTCTGAAATTAATTCAGGGCTCAAGTTAGAATTTTCCAAAGCAAGTACACTTCCTTCCTTGGGCCTCATTTTCTTGATCTGTAAAGGGAGAGGTAGGTGGGCTAGCAGCGTGCTCTTGGAAGCTCCAGGCTTCCTCAGCGATGCCTCAGGAGTTCTTTGAATATTAAATAAAATTTTATATTTAAAAATATATTAAGATGTTAATATGGTCATAAAAATGTGCTCACTCACTTTTAAGTTCTTAATGTTAACTCGCGAAAGTCTACTTACACATTAGCTTGTTAGTAGTTGGGCTCGAGTTAGTCTCCCTCCTGCCTTCTCTAGTTGTTGGACAAGTATTCTGAGATTACAAAGCAAACTGCTAAAAACTATCCCCATTTGTAGCTACTAATCTATGTGAGTCAGGATTTTCTTGAAACCCTGCTGCCAAAACTGGAGATAGAATTAAACAGAATGTGGAACTGTCATCCATGATCCCAGTTCTAAATATTAATGGATCAAAATAGTCTCATCAACTTCAGTGACTGAATTTACAATAAGTAACTGTTATATATTTGAACCTGCAACATAAATTTACATAAGTAACTTTCTGGTTTTACTTGGTTCTATATTCGGGTTTCTTATAAGAATTTTCTTTTGGGAGAAGGTGGGCATAGGATCAACTTTTTAAAAAGTTTAAAAACCACTGGGCTAGATGATCTCAAAGGGTCTTCCTAGCTTTGACAGCATGTAAAACTGTGTTTGAGCTCCCAGACTACTTCTGATCTCTTGTCTGTAAGAGAAGTCATAGTCTGAGGCATGAAACCAAGGAGTTTGCCTGGGTTGTTGGCCACCAAAGGCTCAGGTCCTTCTAGAATATCTAGCATGGAACCCCAAGCAGTGAGCAGTGGACGGAGCCTGTGACAGGGAAGGAAGAGTTCCAGGGTTTCTCCCGGTTCACCTGGAGGAACTCACAGCTCAGAGACCCTCAACTTGCTTCCCCAAAGGGCAACCTTGGATGTGTAGCTCAATGTTCTCCAATTTGGAGGCCTTTGGGGTTCCACCTCCATAACTTGTGCCCATATCCATGTACCACCACCTGTATTATTTCTTATGTAAGGTATTTTTAACAGCTTTGTCGAGGTATAATTTGTATGTCATAAACCCTCTCATTTTAAACATACGATTTAATGATTTTTAGTAAATCCACAGAGTTGTGCAATCATCACCACAATCCAGTTTTAGAATGCTTGCATCACCCCGTAAAGATCCTTCATGCCCATTTGCAGTTAATCCCCGTTTCCACTCCAGCCCAGGCAACCACTGATTTGCTTTCTGTTTCTCTAGAGTTCCCTTTTCTGTGCATTTCATACAAATGGAATCATGTAGTGCGTCGTCTTTTGTGTCTGGTTTCTTTCACTTCCAGAATGCTTTTGAGGTTCATCCATGTTGTAGCATGTGTCAGTAGTAAATTCCTTTATGTTGCTGAATAATATTCCACTGTATGGAGAGACCACATTTGGTT
>CM053502.1:8008380-8024542 GCA_028627145.1 Eidolon dupreanum | reverse complement strand
GTCTGCTGAGAGGATGCCTTCCAGCCCTTAGGGAGACCGGCAAACACGGTCTCGCATTGTCCACTCGGTGCCGGAGCTTTTAGCTCCCACGACCCTTCCACCCCTGCCCCAACCTGAGCAGCGCTGGCCCAACCCTTCACACCCAGGAAGAGCTCAAGGCCCCCCTCGGACTGCGGGGCCTCCCACCTGACACCTAGGGGTCTCCGTCCTCTGCCCGGCAGGAGCCTCGAGCGATCCCCACCCCCATGCTTGCTCCGTCCCTCGCTCACGTAACCCCTGCTGTCCTCCCTGCAGCCCATGACAGATCTGGACACAAAGATCCAAGAAAAGGCCATGAAGGTGGACATGGACATCTGCCGCCGAATCGATATCACGGCCAAGCTGTGCGATGTCGCACAGCAGCGGAACTCGGAAGACGTGTCCAAGATCTTCCAGGTGACTAGGGCCACCCTGCTCACCAGCCGCCACTCCCACCTGCCACTGCCACCCTCCCAGAGAGTCCCGGCCTCGACCCCTGCCTGGCCAACCTCTATCTCCCTCACACCTCGCCCAGTCCCCTCCCCCGCCCCCCAGAGCTAGTGTGTACTCAACCCTCCAGCCTCCCCAGGAGAACACAGAAGCAGGTAGTCGCAGACTCGCAGGCTCGTCCGAGTCCATCATCAAGGCTGACGGCTTCATCCTATGGCTGAGGAGGCCACTTACCTTGGGAAGGGGGACGGGGAGGCTGTGACATGACAGGCTCAAAGAGGGAAGTGTCAGAGCTGGGACTAGAACACCAGGGCTCTGTCCACTGGCCTACGCTGGCCCCGCTTCCTGCCCCTTCCTCTGGGTGCCGAAGCTGGGCACCGTTGCCACGGTCGGGGAGCCCTAGCCAGGCCGCGGGAGCACTGGGTGAGCTGGCTTGAGCCCTGGCAGACGAGCCTCAGAATTCCGAGGAGGAACTGTCGGCCTCTGACTGTTTTTCATTCCGCCTGGAGAGGCTCTCAGCCTCCCACCCCTCCCACTCCGTGAGCAAGTGTGTGCTCTGAGAGAAGGTGGTGGGTTCCCCGGCAGCTATCCTCTGGGGAGGGTTTGGGGGGCAAGTCTAGCTCCCTGAAGGGCACGCGTCATTCTCCGAAGGCTGCTTCTTGAGTCTGGGTTGTGGTTTGGCTTTTGCTTGAGCCCAGGGCAATACGGCGTGTTGTTGCTTTAGTGTGTGGCTGTGGGTGTGTAGCGGGGTGAGATCCGGGCTGCCTTGGGCCCTCTGTCCACCTCCTGCCCCTCTGCTGAAAAGCAGGGGAGACCATTTCAGCCTTTGTTGGGTTCGCTCATGTCTCGTCTGCTCGGAGTGGAGGAAGCTGGTGAACCTGGGGCCGCCCGCCTGTTGCCTTTGCTTGTGAGCTGGAGGGCTCTGGAAGGCATGGAGCCGTCTGGGACTCCATGAGGGCTTCTCCATCTGTCTGTCTGGCTCTGAGACATCCCAGGCGACTGAGCCCCAGTCTTGCCTGCTCCTCTCCCCAAACTTGGGGCTGCTTCTCTGGTGAAGGGGTGAGCCGAGCCAGCCCAACCTCCAGGGCAGGGAAGGGTCCAGGCTGTCTGTATCCTCCATCCTGCATGTCTCCCCACCTCACGCTTCCCGCTAATGCTGCCTGCTTCTTAGAGGACCTGTGCATTTTTCGCAGCAGTGGCTGGCCCCGGCCACCCTCCATCCACCCCTTGGGATGCCAGCTCCCTTTCCCAGCTCACACCTACCCTCCATCCTAGCAGAGCCTTCTACTTACCTAATCTCTTCCTTTCCGGGTCAGGTGGTCCCCAAAAAGAAAGAGCGTAAGGTGACTTCGGATGAAGACATTTCCGAGCAGGATGGGGAGGTGAACCGGTTCTCAGATGACGAGGTCGGTTCCATGAACATCACAGACGAGATGAAACGCATGTTTAACCAGCTGTGAGTATGCCTCTCTATTTCCCGAGATCATTAGGGCAAACTGGCGGGCTGGGCTGGAAGCAGCCCTCAGATGTGTTTTGGTTGGCTAGAATGGTTTTCTGAACGCATTTGGATTCGTTTTTAACATTTATAATTTGGCGAGTTTCACGTTTTCAGAAAAATCCAAACGGTAGCGGTGGTCGTATTTGCATGGGAGTCATGACCCACTCCCACTAGTTTTCTTGGCCGTGGGATTTGGAGCTGAGCCACACACCTGGCCCTCCACTGGCCGAGCACCCTCTGCAGGTTGCTTTACAAATGGGACTTCACCGACTCCAGATAATCAGCCCGGGAGGTGGCGTTTTCACTCCCCTTTTGTAGCTGAGGAAACTGACACTCAGGGGAAACGACTTGGCCAAGACCGCTCTGCTGACATGTGGCAGAGCTGGGACTGGGAGCTAGGCCCGTCTGTCTGTCTCTCTTCTCTCCCTTTGAGGTGCTGCCCAGGTTAGTGGCAGAGTCTGGGCTGAAGGTGGTCAGTGGTGGGCTGGAACTGGCTCGTACCAGCTTATGAACGCTGATCGTGCACATCTGCCCGCTCCAGGTTCGGTGGTGACACGTTAGTTGCTTAAAATTCGCCAGGGTGGGAAACTGGCAAATGCTATTAGTCAGGGCTGCCCCCACCCCACCCCTGTGCAGAGCTGGTTTACCCGAAGCCCACTGTGTATAGTCATCTGGGGCAGAGATGTTTTGCGGCCCTGGCCTGTCCGGGTCCATGTTCTCAACCCTGATCCAGCTTTAACTCTAATCAACATAGTACCCTATGTTGGGAAGGAGAGAGGGGCCCCTGTAGTCATCGGATGACTGGCCTAAGGGTCTGGAGTCCAAAGCCAGGGCTGAGACTGGGTCTCCGGAGTCACCTTTCCTCTGCCTCAGTGGCCTGCTCCTGCCTGCTCTCTCTGGAGTTCCTAGCATTTGGGCACCTGAACCCTGAGAACTCAGCTTTTCCCCAGGACACCACAGTTCCGCCCTCACCCCTCCCCTGCGTCAGAGTGTCGGGACCGAGCAAGCTTTCTGACCTGACGTCTCTCGCATCCTGGGTTTCCAACAGTAGGGCTAGGTTTGCGCTCTTGGCTCCGACGGCCATTACAAAACCTCCCAGAACCCGTCCCTAAAGGGCACGCTCCTGTCAGCAGAGGCCTCTGACATCCTGCTCATTTCCAAAGCCAGGGGTATGGGACTCTTGTGACAGACACTTCCTGCAAAGCCCTGGGGCTGGCTTAGAATTGCAGAGTCCAAAGACTACTCCGCCCAGCCCCTTCCTATACAGACGGGGAAACTGAGGCCCAGAGTGAGATCAAGCCAGGAGTTGGGACCGAGCTTGGCCCTCGCCTCTCGGTCCCCGACCAGATGTCTTCATGCTTGGAAGAGTTGTCCCTCTGCCCTGTCTGCAGCACCATCCCTGTCCTCGTCCCCTTGCTAGGCGACTCTGAGGATGATGTTTGGGGCTGGTGGCTGTTTATTTGCCCCGCACTTCCCTATACTCACCCCTCCTGAAACAGAACTGAGACAGGGCTGTGTTTGGGGTGTTTGCTATTTGAGGGTGACAAGGAGACTCCTAGACTCCTGATTTCTCTTCAGCATCCTCCCCACATCTCATGTCCTCATCTTTTGCTGACAAGAGGGGCTTTGGAAGAGAACTTCCGGTTGGGTCTAGGTTTCTTGAATGCTGTTGGCCTGGGCAATTCTGAGCCTGAGGCCAGACTGTTGCCAGAGAGTCGTTCGGCTGCCCAGGAATGGAGTAGTGGGTGAGCTGAAAGGGGCATCCTCCAAAGCCGGGTGCTCCTGTGAGTATGAAAGACGGTTCCGATGCTGCGAGACGCGATGTTGCACCAGTGGGCACCTGAGTGTCGACAGGTCTGAACTGGGTTCCGTATCCAGTCCATCTGGTGTAAAGTTGCCTAAGTTAAAAAATAATTCTCTGATCAGCCCTCCGCCCTTGCAGTTCTAGGCAAGGCCATGCTGACCGCACCCTAGGCGGGGTCCTGGCCCCTCCCAGGGACTTCTCCCGCTAGCTAGTTCCACTGAAGTCTTTGAATAATGCACCCCGTCAAGGCTGTTTTGTTTTGATCTAAATCGGCTGCTTGGGCTTCAGACCAAGGAAAAGGGGAGGAATTTGCTACTTTCTCTACTTTTCTGCCAACGCTCCTCCTCCGCCCCACCCTCCAGATCTGGGGCGGGGGGTGGGGGTGGGAGGGGGGAGGACCTCTTCTGAGTACTTTCTCTCGTCTATCTTCCTGTCTTTTCTGGCATCTCATTCCTCGGCTGGGGTTTTCTTGAGATCCCAGAGCCTGGGAAGGAAGTGAAGTCAGCAGGCAAGTTTGTGATGCGGTGACAGCCGACCCCAGGGCCTCATCTGGAGCTAGCCCAGGCCAGTGGCGCCTGCGGCTGCAGCCCTGGCCCCAGCTCTGCTCCCTGGGCTCCCAGAGCCACCCACAGGCTCCAGCAGGAACTGCTCTTTGGCGGGAACCTGCCTTCAGGGGGCGCTCTAGGAAGAGTTTTACCAGAAATTCTTCCTGGGCTCTGCCCAGTGGCCCCTAGTCTGGACCATATGGAGAGGTTGGGAAGATCCAGGAGGGAGCTGGAGAGGGGGTGTAAGCAGTGGGGGAGCCCTGGGACGGGCATCTGGAGACTGAGACACCAACTTCCTTTTCTGGCTGATTCACCAAGTCAAGTGATTTAACTCCCGTGGACACCAGCCTTCCCATCTGAGTGATGGGTATGTTGAACTGAATGATTTTTAGAGTCCCCTCCAGTTGGGATAACCGTGCATCTCCGGAAACCCCTCAGTCCCAGACAAAACCATATGATCTGACACCCCACTTTAAGTTCTGGCGAATAAGGAAGCCCCGAAATTACCCAGGCTTTGAATTCAAACCCGATTCCCAGCATATGTTTTTCTAGTCCATCTAATCCCTCTGAGGCTCAGTTTCCTCACCTGTAAAATGGGAATGATAATCATGCTTGCCTCCTAGGATTGCTGCGAGGATGGAATGAATTGCATTTTAATGTGTGCTTATCGACCAGTTCGTGCCCAGCATACTGTGGGTGTCTGGTGATGTTTCGATGGGGAAGGAAGAGATGTAGAAAACAGAAAGAGCTGGCTTTCAGCCTGTCTCTCTTACAGGCTAGCCGTGTGACTTTGGACCAATGAGTTATTCTTTCTGAGATGCAATTTCCTCATCTGTAAAATGAGAGTAGGAATATCAACCTTTCTGTGTTGCAGAGATCGTATAAACCTCCTCGTGCAAAGCAGGGGCTTGAGAAATGAGCTATTAAACGAATGAAAAAGTTACAAGATTGGGCTTGGGAGGAAGGCACATTTAGTTTCTGTTAAATATAAACTCTGGCATCCTAAAAAATATATATATGTACATTTTCAGTTGTATAAAGAGTTTGTAGAAACATACTGCATTTTGAAAGAGTTAAACTTCAAGATAAGGCGCGTGTCTCCTTTGCCACCACCTCTGTCCTTTTGGAGGGCCACATTGTCGTAATGCGCCGTTTTTCCCCCTGGTCCCGGCCCCTGGAGCCTGGCTCCTGTTCAGTCATGCCTTCCCATGTCTCCCCCGTAGGCGGGAAACTTTTGACTTTGATGATGACTGTGACAGCCTGACATGGGAAGAGAATGAAGACACGCTGCTGCTGTGGGAGGACTTCACCAACTGCAACCCAACCATCGACCTGCCGGGCGAGGTGAGCCCAGGGGCTGGCTTCCTGAAGGCCGGGAGGTGGGGACCTATGGGCATCTTCCTCCAATTGTTCCTTGTTCCTGTTCTTTTCCTGCAGCCCCCACCGCCCGGTTAAATTGTCCCTTTTGTTCTGTTTCCCCAGCAAGAGGAAAACTTAGGCAACCTGATCCATGAGACGGAATCCTTCTTCAAGACGAGAGACAAAGAGTATCAGGAGACGATAGGCCAGATCGAGGTGAGGGCTCAGGCTGTGCAGCCCTCCAGGGAAGCTCCTTGAGGTCACATGGTTGGGATCCCCAGTGAATAAGTGGCCATGTCGGCAGGGGCTGGTAGACTGGGGCAGGCACAGGCTTGAGAATCAGGGGCCTACCGATTCCCTGTGTGGTACTGGGTGAGTCATACTTCTTTTGGGGCCTCAGTTTCCTAATCTGTATAATGGGGGTGGTGATCCTGTCTGCCCCAGAGAGGTGTTTTTTTCTTATTCAACTGAGATGGTGGTCCCAAACTAATAAGAGCTAACATTTGAGTGCTATTGAGTGACCCTAGGCACTGACTAAGACCTTTACAAGTACCCTCTTCCTAGTCCCCGTATGCCCTATGCATAGACCTGCAGGTACCTAGGTGTCTCCACCTGATGCAGGAGGTACTATGCACCTCATTTTACAGAAGAGAGCATGAGGTTAAAAGAGACCAAGTGACTTGCTCAAGGCCTCCAGCCAGCAAGCAGCCTTTGAGCCCAGCCCTCTCTGCTCGAGAGCCTGTTGTGCATTTGGCCACAGTCTATCAGCAAGAGTCACTGCTGCTATCATGCAGGAAAGAAAAGAAGCTCCTTTCTTGGGGAGCATATCATCAGGTGGAGGAGAAGGGTCAGAAACATGAGAGATGTGACGACTTTTCTGATCAAGTCCATAGAGAGGACTGCGAAGGTGCTGGGCGGGTGAGGTTGGCGGAACGAGGTGGCCTTCATCAGGAAAGGCTGCCCTTGTGGTTGCTAAGCAACCATTCCCCTTTCACCAAAGCAGTTCTAGAAGCCATGGACCAGTATGCAGAGAATAGAAACCGAGGCAGGGCCCTAAGGGTGTGATGTCCGGAGGTGGCCTTGATGCTGCCACCACCAACGATGTGAGGAGGAAGTGGCTGAGGGTTTCGTTACGAGGATGACTTGGCCTCACCCTCCACCCATGTTGGTTCCTCTCAGCTGGAGCTGGCCACAGCCAAGAGTGACATGAACCGACACCTGCACGAGTACATGGAGATGTGCAGCATGAAGCGAGGCCTGGACGTGCAGATGGAGACCTGCCGCCGGCTCATCAAAGGCTCAGCAGACAGGTGCCCGGCCTTGTCCTCCCTGGGGATTTGGCAGTTGGGTTCTTAGGGGTAATTTGTGGGGCTGCCACTTACGAATCAGGTCAGTTTCCTCTGCTCAGACCATGTGTCCATACACTGATCCAGACCATGAATACTAGTCATCTACCTACTATGTGCTAGATGATTTACCCATCTCATCTCACCATTCCTGAGGGACTCACATTTGTCTGTAGGGAGCAATTTCACTTCTTTCCCATCTTCCAACCCAGGGCCCGATGGGTCTGTCCCCAGGAGACTGACATGCATCAGACCCCTTTTATTTTCTGGGGGACACCAAAACAGAGACAGAGTCTCTGCCTTTAAGGAACATGCAGCCTCATTAGGAAGGCAGATGTGCTACTAATAAAATGGGATGATACATGTAAAGTGCTTGGCACAAAGCACGAATAATTGTTAATTGTAATTGTTTCTCTCATTATGAGCATATTCCTGCAGGCTGTGGTTCATGCTGTAAAAGAGGAAGCGGCAGCTCTGTGGGGAGCTGTGTGGGGGGCCCTAGGCTTAGCGGGTCCTGCCTTTAGCTCATGGAATCCCCTGGATCCTACCGTCATTATCTCTGTTGTTCTGATGGAGGAGCAGACACTTAGGCAGGTTAAAGAGTTTGCTCCAGCTCCTCAGCTCATCCGTGACAGCACCAGCATTTGAACTCAGTGCTATTAACCACTATCCAGTATGGCCTCCCTTTGAGCCCTGACTTAATTTGGGTTTACTGAGCACCTTTTGTGTGCCCAGACCTGTGTTAGGTGATTGGAAGGGAAGAACCAAGCTTGATCCATGGTCTCTGCTCCCAAGGGACTTTTGGCACCCAGAGCAATTAGAGGCTGTGCAGGGGGTCCCAAGAAGTCTCGAGAGTCACATTCAACTTGTGAGCTTCGGGGATCCTACGGGAAGAGTGAGGGCAGGATCTCGCTCTGAGATTAGATCTTACGGGATCTAAGGGCTGTTCAGCCCTTCCCCCTCTTCGAGCCCCTCTTGGTGTCCTCAGGCTGCCCTCTGATCATCCCCCATTCTCTTGTGCCTTCCAGGAATTCACCATCCCCCAGCTCTGTGGCCAGCAGTGACTCAGGAAGTACAGACGAGATCCAGGATGAGTTTGAGCGGGAGGCGGATGTGGAGCCCATGGTCAGCTGATGACTGAGGCCCCCTGCACCTGGTGGTCTTGGTGATGGGGCCTCTCTGCACCTGTATCCCCATGGGGCCAGGAAAGCTCCTCGGAGTGGGACTCCAGTCCTCACCACACAGACTTCCTCTACTCTCCCTCCTCTGGAGGCCCCAAGGGACTGCTGCTTCCTTCCTTCCTTCTGCCCACCACCGACCAGTGCCCCTTCTCCATCCACCCACCCAAGGAATGGTGCTCTCAATTTCTATTGTTCTCCACATTACAAATGCTGACTTCTGTCCGGATGATGCAGTGTTAACTGTGCCTTTTCCCTTAAGCTGAGCCACTTTGAGCTCCAAAGAATTATTCCTAGCAGGTGTTTTTATACAAAACTCTCTGGCGAGGGCGGGGCCCCGGGTGTGGTATAATATATTTTTCTACCCTCCCACCTGCTCTTCTGATTGGCCATGAGCTATATATGCCCTCCCCTCCTCTGTCAGCCAGCACTGACCAAGTTGGGCTTGGGGTGGTCCACCTCTGCCCAGGATGGAGCTGTTTGCCTCCGCAAACTTTCCAGGCCTGGGTAGGGACCTCCCAAGGATTTTTCACTTACCAAAAGAGAGAAAAGATGGAAGGAGGGAGGAAAGACAAATTTTGATTTTCTTTTTGGATCGAGTGGCAACGCAGAGGGACAAGGCACGGTGGGGGAAGGTGGAGCCTCACTGTGTTTAAACTACTATGCAAAAAACAAAACAAACAGACAAAAAAGCAGCTTGCCTTATATATTGTGGAAGGTAGGCCCTCTCCCTGGCTCATGGTTTTCCCTTGGAGCTGAGAGGCCAAAGCTAGGACAGTGTCTCTTGCAGCCTCAGGGTGAGCACTGACTTGGGAGTAGGGGTTTGGTCAAGGTCAGTAAGGAGCACTGGGTTCTTCAAGGCCCTTGGCCACCTGACTGTTTGCTTTTTTGGGACCTCTGTGGGTTTGGAGGGGGGTCTGGTATTACCCTGATGACTTGATGTTTTTCCCTCTGCTTCTAGCCAATTGTAAGGGGTTGTAATTTCTCTGTGAGAAAGTCTGAAAGGAGCCAGGCCTGGTATTACCCTTCCACAGTGGAGCTGGGTTAGGCCCACCTGCCACCAATTTGGTTCTCCACTGTTCCCCAGTCACCCACTGTTTGGCCACTGGCAGGCATTGGAAGGGGAAGGGGAGGGTGACAGTGAGGGCTGCTGGCAGATCGGAGGTGGCGGGAGTAGGTGCTCAAGTGAGAACCATGCTTGTTCTTCTCATGGACATATGTAGGCTTCTTTCCATACTTTACTTGACTGACCACTTGGGGAGTTAATCGAGCCAGTATCTCCCCAGGACTCAAGTGGGCCTGAGTTAAAGGGAATTGTGTTGAGGCCACCATCCAAATCTCAGCTTGGAGCCAGCTGACCAGCCTTTGCCTTCTTTGTTTTTAAATTTCTTTTGTACCCACTCACTTACAATTGCTGATTTTTATTTTTGTTGGCCTTGCAGCTCCCCCTGGAGGTCAAAGGAGCAAACTGTGCCTAATGACCCAGAACTCCTTACTTTACTGCCCACTGCTTTTACCTAGAGGCAGAGAAGGGGCTCTGGCTTTGAGTGGGATGTGGCCCCCAGTTCTTCCTTCCTAGGGTACCAACCACCTTTAAGGGCCTTCTTTCTTTTCTGTTTCCGCTATCTGTTTTGCAGTCTTAAAACCATTGTATATAATATTCATGTTATATATATTATACATATATATGCATCTATATATATGTAGAGAAAGAGAAAGAGTGTGTGTTAGTGTGTTATTTTTATTTATCAGAACTTGGTGGCCTTTGCCATTTTCTTCCTTCCTTCCTTCCTTCCTTCCTTCCTTCCTTCCTTCCTTCCTTCCTTCCTTCCAATTGTTGTTGGAACCTCCTACTGTTATGTCTGGCAGTCTGGCTGAGAAGCTTCCATCCCCAGCATCTCTTATTAGCTGCATGGTCCCTTGGTACATCCCGGGAGGGATGCTGGTTTCGGAAGAGAGAGAGCCCTCACCCTTCCTCCTTACCAGCCCTTGTTCTAAAGGTTACAGGGTTCAAACATACCTGATTATTATTGTTGTTATTGTTATTGTTGTTTTAGTTTAGTTTTATTTTAACCAAAGGTTATCAGAGCCGGTTAGGCTCGGACCTCAGCTGCTAAAAAGATTTTCCGTTTCCAGGAGGGTCAGATAATGGCCGCCCGCGCAGGCCTGCACTGTCCAGGGCTGAGGGTGGCATCGAATGATGTGGTCAGGCTGGCAGAGTGGAAGCCAGCCCTCGGTTGTCCCTTGAGGTGGTGGGAGGGTGACAGATCTATCTTTAGGGTTAAGATGGTAAGGCAACAGTGTAAGTATTTAAGATCCAAGGTGACCGCGGTGATTGATGTCCAGCGGTATTATTTTTACTGTTCCCCTCGTATACATACATAGGATGTTTGTCTCTGGGGACTAGAGTACTCTGAATCTGTCCAGGGAGTATAAAATGGCAGGAGCCAGAGGCAGACACTGTCTGGAAAGTTCATTCCTGCTGGTTTTCAATAGCTGCTCTCCCCTGGGGAGCAAAGATTTGGGGTAGGCGGCTGGGGGAGACAGGGGACAGCAAGGGTGTGGCCAGTCTGCCTCCAGGGCAGGATCCTGGGTCTTGGCCTGGCTGCCTCCCTCCCCACCAAGTTCTTTTTTGAGCTAGTTGCCAGTGGGCCCTGCTCGTCCCTGCACCACGAGCCCACAGCTTGCCAAGAAAGACCCCAATGCTCGCTACGGCAGCACCAGGTCCAGATAGGACATGCTGGTCCATCCTTTGTAAAGCTGTAAATACTTAATTTTGATTTTCTATTTCAAAACCCAGTGTCATATTGACATTGGTATTTTAGATTGTTCTCGGATGGGCTCTCCTTTGCTGCCCTCTCTCATTCTCCTGTTTTTGGGGGTTTTATAAAAAGAGAGGCCTGGGGAGGGGCAGGGAGAATAGTTTCCTTTTGGTTCCCGGGTTGTGGAACACACACACACACACACACACACACACACACACACACACACACACATTCCTCTGTAAGTCCGAACAGCGAACAGGGAAAAAAATTATTGGCAAGTAAATACTTTTGTTTTCTTGCAGCAATATGTCTTGAGCTCGCTGAAGGGCCAGTCCATCTCAGACTTAGCTCTGTGGGTGCAGCTCAGATGACCTAGGGAGAATCAAACCACTTCAGCTTGGGATGGGGGAGAGGGTGTGGGGTAGGAGATAATATAAGGTGTAACTTAAGCTAAATGTAATCTATTTATAAAGCAAGAGACTCTCATCTATTTTTATGAAAGGAAAGGTTTTTTAATCTAGGGTAGGCAGTTGTGGTAGCCCAGCATTTTTTTGTGGACATGATGCATGTTGCTGCTGGATTTAATATAATCGGTACTCCTCACCCTGTCCCCCCCTCCCCTGTTCTCACTGCTTACACATTCACACCCATGAGCGGCCTCAGAAAAGTGAAAGCCCCACTTCACCCCATTTCCCTGTTCCCTGATCCCCCAGCTCCTGGGTCCTTGGAAGTCTTAGAGGGGAGGGCACTCGTAGGAGTGGGCGGGCAGTGGGGAATTCAGAATTGAGATGGGTGGGGGGAGGGAAAGAGAGTGCTAGTGAGGGGACAAGTCTGCTTCACCGGGGACTCTGATTAGTTACTCGAACTCTGGTCTGCCAAGATTTATTTCCAAGTCTCCTGTGTTTGGCAATGGGGCTATTGGTTCAGGGACCACACAGTTTCCTTGGGACCTGGGGCCCACTAGGGTCCTATTCCTAGTGGGTCCCAGGTTGTTAGACAACTGGAGCGGGAGTGGAAATGCCACAAGATGCCTACAGCTCAGTCCTGGCTGTGCCCACTGCCTGGGCTGCCAGCCTCGATGTGCTTCTCCTACAGGGCCCTGGGTGAGGGACTAGGGTGCTGGGGGCTTCCACAGACCTGCATCCTTTACTCCAAGCTCTGGTTCTAGAAGCACACTGTCCTAGATTGGGGAGTCTAGAGGCAACTGGGTGGGTGTAGGTAAAGGGAAATTCTCTCTGGAAGGGACTTTTCCATGGGTGGAAGATTTCCAAGCTCAGGATGGGCTGTGTGTTAGGCTTGGGCAAATCCTTCACCATTTCCTGCCAAGCCCTCGAAGAAATGAGGCAAAGGCACCGCACCCCCTGCAAGACCCCTTCATAGACATTTTAGCACCTAACCTGATTTTTAGTCCCATCCAGGGAGACTTTCTAGCCTTCAGTCTCATCCCGCCCACTGTTGCTGTTTGTCTGCCAGCTGGGTCTAGCATCAAGGGGAAGGGGGATTTATACTCACTCAAAGACTACTGATCCTACCAGAAACCAACCTGTTTACTGTACTGTTGTAAATATCATGCCCTTTATATCCTGTATATTGGCTTCTTTTAAATAAAGTAAAATGTCTTAGAATTGATGGTGTACTTTTTTTTTTTTTTTCAAATCGAGGATAAAGTGGAGATAGGGGAGAGGCAAGAGGACTGTGGGCCACATAAACACTAAATGAAATTACCCAGTGATAATAGAAAAATTTCACATCACCTGTTACTTTGCATCTCACAATAAAGTTTTTGGAAGTAGATAAAGTAGGATTTATTATACATATTTTACAGAAGGGGAAGAGACCCAGGGAGCTCACAGGCTGAGTAATTGGCATAGCCTGGTTTAGAATTGAGGTCCCCAAACTCCCATTTCTTAAATTTCCTCACAGTGTCCACCTTCCAGTCTCTGGATTTGACACTGGCCAATGCTCTAGTTTCCACTTTTTTTTTTTTTTTTTATGGGCACGATTCAGGGAGACCTTGCCTCGTATGAACTGCCCCCGCCCCCACACAAGGATTTTCTTCAAGGATGAGGAGAAATCGCCATCACCCATTGCAATGTACTTTTTGCTATCTAAGATAGTTTCTTTTTCCCCACTTCCCATTCTTTGTTTATATTCTCGGAAGTGTCTTAAAGGGTGTGACCTTCTAGAAGAAAAGGAGTTGCATGAGATAATGAGGGTATTCTAAGGTGGGTATTATTACCTCCACTTTATAGACAGGAAAACCGAGACCCAGGGAAGTTATGTGTTTTGCCAATGTCGTAGATAAGAACCACAATCAGCACTGCAACTCAGACTCCTAAGCAGATTCTCGGTTTGCGCTGCTGGACGAAGTATAAATAAATAAGAAGAGGCTGTAAGAAAAGCTATAACAGTATTTTAGGAATAGAATGGATCCCTAAGACCTCGTTATCAGAAAGTCGTCAGAATCCGAGTTTTAAATAACTTTCAATCATTCACCAAACTTCTCCAAGAGAAAACTGAAAATTTGAACCTGAGGGGGCGGGGCAGAAATAAAGCACAGGAGCAACTGGTTCCGTGACTAGAGTCTTTGAAGGAAAAGCTAAGCATAGACCTGCTCGGGTTTTATCTTTTATTAACCGTAATCTGCAAGGAATCAGGCTGATTTATCTAGACGCCAGACTGGGAGGTGGAGGGTGCCTGGGTCCCGGCCAGGGGGCTGAAGGCAAGGCCCGCAGACTCATCCCCGGGGCTGCCGCCCCAGGGGAGAGCTAGGAGGCTGGCCGCGGTGTGGACCTGCAGGGAAGAGTCTGATAGTCAAAAATCATGGGCTGATCAAGCGGTCTGGCTTGAAGCTCCACCCTACCTGACTCGCAGACCAGCTGTTTTCATGCCCCGCCACACACAAATCCCATTTCCGCTCTTTCATTGGCTCTTTCTGACACACTGAAGATTGCAACATGACCGCTCTTCTGATTGGCCCAGGAGCTTCTAATGTGTCACGCCCTCTCTCCGGCACACTCCGAGGCGGCTGGGTCATACCATGAAAAGAGAAGGGGGAAACATGTGTATTTTAAGACTCCCCTTTTGGATTATCTTGTCCTATGCAAAGTAATGTCCTCTACCATGCCTTAAAAAAGAGAATTATTTCATTAACTCTGGGTAAACACAGAAGTATTTCTGTTGATTATAACCCAGAAGACGGCCGGGGTGAATCGGAACCCCCCACTTTCCAAAGTGGTGCGCTCCGGGCGGGGCCACGCCATCCGGTTGCGCAGAGCTGGGATAGTCCTGAGAATATAGTTAATCTACGAGCTCGGGATGCTGCTCCTGTCCGCACTTCGCCGCGTCCTGCTGGTCCGCCCCTGGAGGGGGGCCGGGTGAGTGAGCACCGGGTCTGAGGAAGCCTCGAGCGACGCTGCTGGCCCGGGGTCCCGGGAGTCGCTAGGCTCGCCCAGTGCCGGACTCCCTCCCTGCCGAACCCTTGTCGGGTTCCCAGGGGCTCCCTTTTGCTGGGGGTCGCTTCGTCTAGTGCTCTCCTGCCCCTCCATCCAGGTCTTCCTTCCACTGCGAGCCCCCTGTCTCCTTCCTTCAGCAAAGGGGACCCCGTTCCCGAATCCTGTGCCCGAGCGGGGTGCTTCAGTGCTCTCCCTGCTCCCACGGTCAGAAGGTAGCCTCCTACGCCTCATCTTGTCCCAAACACCCGATCTTCTAAATGTGCCCGCTTCCTGAGTGTACTGTCTTCCTCCGAGGAGCACCTCTAATTTCAGCACGCCAAACTTCTCACCTCCTCACTCTCGGTCTTGAATTCAGGGATTCCACCTCTGGAATTCCTTGAGTCTTCCCTCTCCTCTCTCTACCGGGGTTTCTGCCTCTCTCCTCCTTTCCAAGTTAAGTATTGGGCAGAAAAGCGACTCCTTTCTTCTGGTAGGTGGAATAATATTTATGGAGTGATCATAATGTGCCAAACGCTGTGCTAGGCATTTGGTATGTGCCTCATTCAGGAGACTAATTGAGCTAATCTGTTAAAGTGCATTAAACAGTGGCAGGCACATAGGCAATGCCCAGTTATTATCATGATCATCATTATCACTTGTATTTCAACGTCTGTGCAGTAGATATTATTTCAAATTATAGACAAAGAATCCAAGGGGGAGTTTCCAAGTGCAGGTCCCCTGCAAACCCAGGTTTGCAAACCCCTACAGTGTGGAGCCGGGTCCCTAGACCCTTGTCTACTCAATGACAGGTGTTCTCAGAGCCCCTTCCTGCTCTGGACTAGGTGGGGGAGGTAGGATAATGTTTCTGTCTGTCTCCCTTTCAGAGGCTGGGCAGGCCCCGCCCCCAACTTGAGTTTTGTTTGCCTGACCCCTAGGACTGTGACCAGCTATGTCACCTCTGTTGAGCTAGGCTCTTTCTGAGTTAATCAGTGTCCCAAGGGATGGCACAGGGGTGCCCTGGGCAGAGGTGAGTCAACACTGATGTTTGTCCTCTGTGGGTGGGAATGGGATAAGGATGGACACAAAGAGGACATGGGAGAGAAGGACTCCTTTCCCAAGCCAAGGTTGGGGTCACGCTTGCCACACCCTCAGCACGGTCCCATTTGCAGGCCTCTCTGCACTTTTGAGACACCCCTCTCAGACCCCAAATGCAAAGCCCACAGATTTACTTGTTTACTGAATACCTACCATGTGCAGGTGTTCTGCTGAACACCAGAGGGAGGGGTACCCCTGGTGAACCCACACTTACCCAGTGCTTTGTGTCCTTGGCAAAGCAGTCCACCTTTGGCCCTTCAGTGTCCAGTATGTAAAATGGGGGATAATCCTATTAACGGCCATGTAGCAGAAGGTTAAAGGTCATGTGACAAGTGGCTTGCTGGGGGCCTGGTACCCGCAGTGTGCTCAGTAATTAACTGAGTGAAGGAATAAATGAACCTACATTGATCCTAAGACTTGCTTCTGAAGTCGTTAGAAAGTCCCCACTCAGGCAGCAGTGGGCGCTGGCACACCTCAGAGCGCTTGGCTCCTAGTAGGTGCTGAACGTTTGCTGTTGGATTGGGCAGAGGACTGTTTGCTGTTGGGGTGGATCCTGGCTCTAACTATTAGCAGGTCTGTGGCCCTGGGCAGGTTACTTGGCCTCTCTGTGCTGCCTCATGTTCTCATATGGAAAATGAAAGTAATAGTAGCCACGTTATAGCATTGTCTT
>CM053502.1:7984657-8007880 GCA_028627145.1 Eidolon dupreanum | reverse complement strand
CAGGAGGCAGGCAATAAACAGGTAGACGATGTCAGGTAGTGACAAGGGCTGCGAAGAATTAGAGGAGGCAAGAAGTAGAGGAGGCAGGCAAAGACCCCAAGGACTGGGTGGGGCGGATGACCTAGGGTGGTGGTGGGGGAGCAGGGCTGGGAGGTGGGAGGGTAGGTTAGGGACCCTCTTCCAGGAGGAACCATTAAGCTGAGACTTAAACAATGGAAAGAAGCCAGCCTCGCAGAGATCCAGGGGGGGGGGGGGCAAACCATCCTGGGCTCCAGCACTGTGCAGTAGAGCTCTCCGTGAGGATGGAAACACTCCGTGTCTGTGACGTCTCATACCGGAGCCGCTAACCTTGTGTGGGATCCAGCACTTGAAATGTGGCTGGTGGGACGGAGGAAGTGAATTTTTTCGTGTTGTTTAATTGTAGTTAATGTGAGTCTAAATAGCCACGCAGTGGCTGGTGGCTGGTGTTGCACAGTGCAGATCTGGACAGGGAAACTGCAGACGGAGAGAGGCCATGAGGTGGGATTGTATTTGAAGAAACAAGGGCAGTAGAGCTGGGGTAGGGAGGGGGTGGCGGAAGATGGGGCTGAGAGGTCGGCAGGGCTAGATCTTGTTGGAATATTAATAATTTCCCCACAAAGAAACAGTGTCATGATCAAGGAAATTTGGCACGCACCCTGTTAAAGCAAAAACGGATTCCTTGCCTGCAGGACTTCTCAGAGCCTTTAATGCTTTTAATATGCATTGCATAGCTTCAAGAGTAAGGTCTGATATGTGTTTGGCAAACTCTTTGGGCTAAAGGACCCCATTTTTGCAGAGGCCCCTGTGGACCAAGTTTTTTTGTGGAACAGACTTTGGGAAAGTGCCGAGACCTCAAGAGAGGGAGGGCTGTCCAGGGTCACACAGCACTGCGACAGCAGAGCTGGGGTTGGCGGGTCAGCAGTCTTGCTCCTGAGTGTGGCCCCCAGGGGAGATTGGACCCCACTCCTGAACTGGCGGGAGCTTCAATGGGGATGTCAGGGCCAGGTGGAGCATCTCCAGCTTTCAGCCCCCAGACCAACCTTCACGAGATTGGGACAGTGAGTCCCTTTGATGAGCTCTCTGGAATTTTCCACTTTCCATCTCTCTCCAACCACCTCTCTGAGGCAGAGAGACCCCTGCTTACTCTCCCACTTCCTAGCGTTGAGCATGTGGCTTCATCTCTCTGCCTCAGTTTTCATGTCTTTAAAATGGGAATAATGATGGGAAGCTGTCGCGAGGAGTCAGTTAGACAAACACAAAGTGCTTTGAGCAGTCTGGTGGGTGGTTAGTGCTTTGTAACCAGGAGCTACTATTGCTGATGATTGAGTAGGGAAACCAGGGCCTGGAGGCGGGGGATGGGGGAGTGAGGTGCTCTGCTGAGGCTTCCTCCCACTTAGGAAGCAGGGGGGTGGGAAAGATGGACCAGCCCTGGCAACTGACATGGGTGGACCCCTTCTTTTGCTGTGTGGAGGTTCAGGAGGAGGCTCCAAGGATGCTGTGCCCACTTCCGGGGATGGAGTGGGAGCCTAGGATTCTGGTCTTTTCTCTGCCGTCGTGCTGGGCGGCACCTCTGCCTCCGGTCTCAGTTTTCTCATCTGCATAATGGGGAGTTGGTCCTGATGACCCCCGATGCCTTTCACCCTTGTCTGGGCCTCAGTCTCCTCATCTGTAGAGTGGGGGAATAGGCCCGGCTCATCGGTTTCTGGGATGCTGTCCAGCTCTAGCTGTGCCTCTCCCGCCCTCGTCTGCCCATACTGCGGGGTGGATGGGCGTAGGCAGTGTGTTAGGCCCCTGGGCTGGCCGGAGGTGCCCACTCCCCCATTTATTGTCCCCTCCCCGGCCCCTGTAGAGTGTGGTGGGAAGAACTTCCACTTCGTGCACTGTTCAGCGGACGTGGACAGCGTGGTGAGCGGGACCCTGCGCTCAGCTTTCGAGTACGGTGGCCAGAAGTGCTCAGCCTGCTCCCGCCTCTACGTGCCTCACTCACTGTGGCCGCAGATCAAAGGGCGGCTGCTGGAGGAACACAGCAGGATCAAAGTGGGCGACGTGAGTGGCACCTTCATCCCTGCCACGGCCCAGCGGGTGGCTGATGGGATTGGAGGCTCCTGTGTGGGTATGGCTGCGGTGGGTGGGGAGGGAGCTTCCTTTGTCTGGGGCCTTTGGCAACTCGGTGTCTTCTGGTGTCTCCTCTGCCTCCAGCCTGCAGAGGATTTTGGGACCTTCTTCTCTGCAGTGATCGATGCCAAGGTATGGGATGGAAGCCGGTCATTCCTGGGGGGCTGAGACCTGGGCTGGGTGGAAGAGGGAGGAAGAGATATGGGGAACCCTGACCCAGCCCTACTGCTTTTAGGAAGGCAGCCCGATAGCCACACCTGCCCCCAGCTCTGAAAAGGGCAGATCGTCCAACAAGATAAAAACTCACCCCCAGCACAGCCTGCAACAAGGCTCAGCAAGCCCCGTTTAAGTGCACATGTTTGAATGCACACACACAAGTAGGCCCGCACACCTGCATGCATAAACTTGCGCACGTGCACGTATACATGCATATATACGAACATATTCATACAGACCTCTGTGTGGACATGCATGCCAGTCTCTCCCCATAAATGCATACACATTCATAGGTGTATCTCCATACATGAACAAATCATGCACACATATTCACATGTTTGTGTGTATCTAGGCACCTGTGTAGGTCTACGTGCATAAACACGTGCATCTAACAGGCATACAGGTATCTATGCTTAAACATAAGGGTACATTGTCATGCATATGCCAATGTAGACATTTGCCATTTATTTGTGTGTTATATCCATATGTGTGTGAGTCTATCTATGACTCTAACACACACACACACACACACACACAAGTGTGCACGCCTGCCCTTGTCTGCCGTGGCTCATCCAGACCCTGACTTTTGCCCTCAGGGCTCCCCACCCCCCACTTCCGAATTTGGGCCCTTCAGGGACAGGTGTTTTGGGGTGAGTGTGTTGGAGAGCTGCTGCTGGGAATGGCCCCCCACAGCTGGTTCCTGACACCCCTCCCCCCACCCCAGTCCTTTGGCCGCATTAAGAAGTGGCTGGAACATGCCCGCTCCTCGCCCAACCTCACGATCCTGGCCGGGGGCAAGTGTGACGACTCTGTGGGCTACTTCGTGGAGCCCTGCATCGTTGAGAGCAAGGACCCTCAGGAGCCCATCATGAAGGAGGTGACTGGGCGGGTGGCCAGGGGCTCAGGGGAGGACAGCCTCTCACCCAGCTCAGCACAGGGCCCTTGCACCTGGTTTTCTTCGCGGGGCATTAACTCATTCCACAGATAAGGAAAGTGAGGCCCTGGAAAGGGACCGTCTCACACACAGTGAGAGCAGGGGCTGGCCTTGACCCCACATCTGGTGCTCTGTCCTTGACACTGCCGACCCCTCACTGGGGTCATAGCACTTCTACCGCCCACCCCCAGCGCAACAATTCCAACAGCTGACCTTTACAGACCGTAACAGCGGGCACGTGACTGAGGTGAGGTGGGTACATCAGTCCCATTTCATAGATGAGAAGCGGAGGCTCCCAGGATGTCAGTGTGGGAGGCCGAGCCTGGTTCTTCTTACAGGGGCAGAGGTGTGGGCTGAGGCCCAGGGACTGGGAACTGAGAATAGAGGCAGAGGCCAGAGCAGGCAGCCTGGGAGGCCCCAGGGCGTTGGTCCAGGCGGTGGCTGACCCTGGGGCCTCTCTTTCAGGAGATCTTCGGGCCTGTGCTGACAGTGTATGTCTACCCGGACGACAAGTACAAGGAGACCCTGCGGCTAGTCGACAGCACCACCAGCTACGGCCTCACGGGGGCGGTGTTTGCCCAGGATAAGTGAGTGACCGAAACTCCTCTCTGCTCTAGTCCTGGTGTCCTGTCCCCACCTGAGACTGCCCTCCTGGACTTGGGTCCTAGTAATAATGCCACCCTTTGCTTCCTCTCCATTCCCCTCATCTCAGTCCTGACCGGCAGGCAGGCTTCCTAAGTACAGGTGCATAGAGGCAGCCCGGCTCTTTGTTAAAATGCAAGGGGCCCCACTGTTGAATCTGGATTTCTAGGGAATGGGTGCTTTTGACTAGTTCTCCTGGATCTGATGGGGCCCCGCTGAGCAAGCCATTGCCTCCTGCTGCAGAAGGAGAAACAGGCTCAGGGGCCAGGGACATGCTGCTCCTCTATAGAGGCAGGATTCGAAGCCAGCTGCCATGATGTTATTAGACCTGAGGCTTTACTTTTTCCTTCCTTCGTGCTCCATCCCATGCCTGCCTCTAAGAGAGAGGGGAGGTGGGATTGGGACCTGAGGGGCAGGGTGGGGGCTGGGGAGCTCCACAGCTCCCAAGGGGCAGGAGAACTGGACCAGGATGGGCTACTCCCTCGAGTGTGTGTGGCCTGACCCACATCCTCAGCCCTTACAGCAGCCCTGGGAGGGAAGCGTACTAAGCCCCCTTCCTGAGGAGGAAGCCGAGGCTCAGAGACCCTCAGTAACCTGCCCGAGGGCCCACAGCTAGCAGCTGGCCCATGTCGCTGTCCCAGGCTGGGCCCCGTGCTCACCTGGACAGCCAGCCTGGATGGGGGTGGGTGTTGGAGGCTGGACCTGGGGCTCGGGGTGGGGAGCCGGCTGCCCTCTTACTGTTGTCCTGTCTTGTAGGGACATTGTCCGGGAGGCCACAGAGATGCTGAGGAATGCTGCCGGCAACTTCTACATCAACGACAAGTCCACCGGCTCGGTGGTGGGCCAGCAGCCTTTCGGGGGGGCCCGAGCCTCTGGTGAGTAGGTCCTCTTTTCCAGAGGGAAGCTGAGTTCCTGGCGGGAGACCCGAGACCCTTCATCTCAAGGGCGTTAGGAGTAGTAGGAATAGCACTGTCTCCTGAGCACTGTGGGCTAGGCGCTGTGCTCACTCTGAGCCCTTTCAATGACTTCGTGAGCCAAGGTGCTAAATCCTTCCCGCCCCCCCCATTTTACAGAGGAAGAAACTGAGGCAGAGGGAGGTGAGGCGACTCTCTCAAGAACATGTGGCTAGGGGATTGTTGGAGCTGGCTTTTGGTTCCATTGCCCACACCTTGTACCGCCATGCTCCACGTCACTTCAGTTCGACTTTCTCCTATTTACAAATGGGGAAACTGAGGCTCAGATTGTGGTGGTGACTTGCCAAAGTCCCACCTGCCTAGTGGCAGAGCTAGGGCTAGAACCAGGACTGCTAGCTCCCAGTCCAGGGCTCCCCTGCCTGTAAGACGCCCTCTGCAGGTTGGGCACACAGACCCTGGGAGTGCCCGCTCCTAGTGCCTGCCTCACCTGAGTGTGTGCTGCACGGATGCGCTTCGCTTAGGAGACCGTGGCTGCCGTGAACGCGGTGTTCGAATTTAGTTTAACTGTTTGCTGCCTCTGCTGGTGCCCCATTTATTCTGTCGACTCCTCCCCATCCCTTTTCCTTCTGCCCAGAGCTGTTGTATCTTCCCAGAGGAAAAACAGAACTGTCTTTTCCACAGGAACCAATGACAAGCCAGGGGGACCTCACTATGTCCTTCGGTGGACGTCGCCCCAGGTCATCAAGGAGACCCATAAACCTCTGGGGGATTGGCGCTACTCGTACATGCAGTGAGCCCCACTCGGAGCCTCCGCTGTCCACCTGTCTGTCCGTCCAGGCGACTGACCTCAGTGCAGTGGGCCCACCCCAGGCCCTCCACCCCACTTCCCATGGGATAGCCCCCTTTCTATAGCGAAGGCCTAGCCGCCTGTCTCCCAGTGGCCTGTATTCTGGTCTGTCCCACCGCTCGGAGTCAGGTGCCCCGGCTCTGGTGTGAGACCGTGCTGGAGAGGAACAAGGCCACTGCCCTCATCCCATTGGCCGTCCCAGAAATTCCAGCTCGTATGTACGACTTGGTGCTGTCTGGTTCTCCGTTTGTCCTTTTCTCCTTTTTCTTCTGCACTGTGGCCCAGTGGTTCAGGGACCTGGGAGATGGCAATGGGGCAGCTCCTGATCCCCGGGGGAAAAGGAGGCAGCTCTAGGCTCCTTGGCAAACCTCATTACCCACAGAGGCTCCTGGCCTTGGCCCTGGCTTCTCCAGGTCTCCAGGATTAGGTGTGACCAGGGTGGCCTACAGGGTTGGCGAGTCGTGGCTGCAGGGTGCAGGGGCACTGGCTGGCTTCAGCCTCTTTAGTCTGGGCTGCCCACCTTCTATACTAGCCCTTTGCCCAGACCCACCTGAGACGGTGGGTATGTGTGCCCGACCTTAAGCCTTAGATACCCATGTGCCTTTCTCCAGCGTGCCTGCATGCCCACATAATTCCTGGCCATCTCTATATGGTAGGGCAAGGGGGCCCGCTGGAGGCCACCTGCCAATGTGTGAGATCTGCTGGTCCTTCCTGTTTGGGCTGCGATTTTGGAAATCCTTGGATAGACCTTCATGCTGTTTCATCTTTCCCTTAGCATTCCTGTCCTGTCTCTGGAGACAGGCACTGTCGGGGCCTGTGCTGGCCTGGGGTTTGCCTGTAGGAGCTCAGTTTGCTCTGACTGTGGTAGAACAGACCCAGGTAGATGTTGCTCCCACCTTCTCCCAGTCCCCAAGACCTACCCTTGGGTCCCCGTCCAGCCAGGGCTGAGGATTGTCTGTAGAATCTTCCCTCCTTTGCATGTTAGTGGCTCTGTGTGGCCTGGTCCTTAGCTGGCCTGTCCTTTGTGTGACGCAGCCAATCGGTGGACACTGGCAAATAGGTTGGATCCTGGGTGGCCAGGGAGCTATAAGGGGTGACTTTGAGAATAGCTTTTAGGGGGCCTTAAAAGTGCTGGGCCCTCCTCAAGGACGGGGCCCCACGGGATTGGCATGGCTCTTCCCCAAGTGCCATGATCTCACGCCGTGGCCCATGGTCAAGGCTGGGTGCCGATGCCACCTGGGCAGGACATGGGTTCTGCTTTCTTCCAGGTTCTGCATCGTTTCCATGAGGGGCCAGGTCAGGTGGCTGGGGAAGTGGGAGATATACCCGGTTCTGCTGAGTCTACACTGTACGGTGGCAACGGGCTTTGCCCTGATGTCACCCAATAAAATGTCTGTTACTTAATCAAATTGGCGGTCTTTCTAGTTAGGGTGGTGGAGCTGGTCAGCTTCTGAGTCTCATGGCATTGCCAATGCGTCATTAGGTATCGGGAGCACAGTGCCCTCCGTGTGATGGAGGGAAGGTCAGGCACCGATGCGTGGGAAAATCTGCTGCAGGTGGTGAGAACTCTAGAGCCACATGCGCTGGGTTCAAATCCCAGCTCCAAGATGTTGCGTAACCTCTCTGACCTTCTGCCTCTTCATCTCTAAGTTAGGAATAATAATAATACACATACATACACACAAAATTGCCATGAGAATTAAATGAACTAATTCACTTAAGTGCTTAGAACAATGCCAGACACAGAATTAATGATTCAGCAATGTTACCCATTTGCCCATTGTTATAACAAACACTACTATGTGCTGTGATAGTTAAGTTTACTTGTCAATTTGGCTGAGTCATAGTACCCAGATATTTAGGTAATATCCACATGTTTCCATGAAGGTGTTTTTGGATGAGATTAACATTTAAATCAGCGGACCTTGAGTAAAGTAGATTACCCTCTCTAACGTGGGAGGGCTTCATCCCATCAGTCGAAGGCCTTAATGGAACAGAGGATGACCTCCCCCGAGGAAGAAGGGATCCTGCCAGCCAACTGCCTTTGGACTCAACCACAGCTCTTCCTGGGTCTCTGGCCCACCAGTCTGCCGGTAGAATTTGGACTTACCAAGCACCCCAATCATATGAGCCCATTTCTTACAATGACTCTTTCTCTGACTCTTCACACACCCTGTTTTCCTGGAGACCCCAGAGACTACATGCGCCAAGGACTTCGCATATGTTTTCTCACTCACAACAGCCCTATGAAGTAAGTGGTGCCATGCCCCCATGTAGAGATGAAGCTGGGGTACAGAAAGGTGAAGTGACTCGCCAAGGGGATGGTATTGCTGGGACATAAACCTAGGTCTGTCTGATTCCAAAGCCAAGGTCTCTTTCCACGACCCAGATGTCTATATATGGTGCTGCCTGCCTTTGAAGGACCCACTCAGCTGGCCACATGACATGGAGGGGAGCGACTGTGGCCAGTTAGCTTGAACCCGGAATCTGTGAGTCCAGCCCACCTGGGCCAGCTGACTTGGAGGGGAACACATGTGTCCCCACCCACAGGCAATGTAAAGGAGCTACTCCCCAGCCACATTGACACCCCTCTGTGGCAAGGTCCACCAATTAGGGCTTTTGGTGGGAGAGGAATGGAGACTCCACCCTTGACAAAGCCCCCCACCCTGCTAACCCAGGGGCTACCACTGATTCGTGCAAGAGGGGGCTTGACTCAGAGTCAAAGGGCAGCGCCCAGTGCCCAGGCTGGAGCTTATGGAAGGGAAAGTTGGCAACTGCATTTTATAGTCGGGGGAGACATAGGCCCTGTTAATGTTTTTTTGAGCAGATGCAGTGACTTGCTCAAGGTCACACTGAGATAGTAGCAGAGTTGGATGATTACTGGCTAAGTACTTCACCTACTTCATTCATCTCATATAGCCTTAACATTGACTTTACTGGGTAAGGTGCACTTAGGCGCACTAGTTATTTCAACCATCTGTGCCTTAAAGTGTCCTTATCTATAAAATGAGAGAGATGGAATATAACTTCAGGGCTGCAGTCAGTATCCAAGGATGTGACATCTAAAGCATTGAGCACAATGCCTGGTGCACAGCCTGGGTTCAAGTTCTGGTGGCTCTTACTGTTTAACTTCCAGAGAACATATAGGAATTGTGAGGATGAACACATGGTGGGTAAATTAATGAAAATGACATGGCATTGTGAAGGGGGTGGGTCTGCACCCTGACACTTCCTCTGGACCCCTAGGAGCCCCTAGTCAGCCTGGCAGCCAGGAGCCAGCACAGGTGGCCCCTCATTTCCTTAGAGTGCATGCCCGGATGGCAGTCTGTGGGACAGCAGTGGTAGGGACATCCGGCCTCAGTCAAATATTTCACTGCCCGAGTCCAGACCTGTGGCTGGGCCCCCGGCCACAGCAGGAAAATGAAGCGGCTCCTTGTCCCATCGTGGACACGGTGACTTACTGCAGTGACCATGCAAAGAGGCTTTGGGCACTCGGGCAGGCACTGGGGCCCCCGGAGCCACCTGCGCCAAGTCTGTGGGATGAGGGAAAAGAGCGAGCAATGGCCTGGAGCCACCACCTGCCCTGGTTAAATGGAGGTGAAGGTGCCAGGCTGGGGAAGGGCAGGTGAAATGACAGCCGCGGAGAAGCAGTTGGAAATCGGGGACCTGATGGAGCTGGTGGTGAGGAGCATGGGTGACCTTGGACTAGTCATTCTCCCCCTGACCTCTGTTAGTCCTTCCGTAGAAATCATTTAGGCTCCTGAGCCATGGTGTCCTCGTCTGTTCAGTGAGGATAAAAACCCTTCACAGGACTGTGCCGAGCAGATGCAATGTTGTCTGAAAGCATTGCAGAGGCTCCATGAAGTTTCTTAGGCTTTAGTGACTGCCACCCTCTCGGCTCTTATTGAGCTCGTGGTCATTTGGAACCTCCAGATCTTTTTCTAGTGGAGACACAGGCTGCTTGAGGTCATTGAGCCAAGCTCGGTGAGGACGCTTAAGTGAACCTCTGGGCTCAAGTGGGTGTCTCAACCGCAGCAGAGTTCTTCCCTCAGGCCTTAGCTGAGCCTCGGATCCCCAGCCCCCAGGGGCCAGTCCACTTTGGACTTCTAACCTCTCACAGCGGTGACTGAGGAGGCTGGGCCCTCTGAGCTGGCTCTGAGGCTGCCCCAGGAAGCCTCCTCCACGGTGTCTCCAAACCAAGCCAGCTGGCTCAGGCGGCCCATCTCCCAGACCTGAGAAGGCCCTGTTCACCCGGCCCTGCCCCGCCTTAAACCAGACTGGAGCTAGGTTTCCAGCTGCCTAATTTTGTCCTGGAGGAGGGAATAGTAGGAAAGAGACAGGGGAGATGGGGTGTGGGGGAGGGGGTGGGGAGCTGATGCAGCTCCAGTACCCGGGGTCAGGCGCTTCTTAGGGGCTTCCCCTGCCCCCCATGAAAGGAGAAAGAAGGAAGTTGGGGGAAGCCACCTCCAGCCAGTTTCCTTCCATGAGCACCCCAGAGGAGGTGCTGCAAGGCAAATGGGCAGCTTCTGGGCCCCCATCTCCACGGCTGCCCCCACGCATGTGCTTTGCATCAGCTTGTCAAAGCTCTTTGCTGCCTTGGTGATCAGCGGTCACACAGGTGTGAACATGGGGACCTCGGGCCTTGCACTGGGCCATGAGAGTGACAATTGTGTCAGGCCTGGGCCACCTCAGGGTGTATGCTTTGTGTGCAGCCCTGAAGGAGAATCACAGTGACTCAGTGTTCCTGAGCATTTGTGTTCTAGGGCAGTAAGTGCCCCATATGCATCCAGATGCCTCTCTTATGTGGCCAGAAGGGACCCTGGAGACCACCCAGCCTGGGGCATCTCAGCCCAGGGACTGCGGACAGACCTTGCGGACTGAGCCTGGCGGCACTCTGGATTTGGGCTTAGCCAGTGCCCACTGGATTAATGGCTTTCTCAGCCACTCTGTTCTCCAGCCCCGCTGCACCCTGGGATTGGAGCCACACCCAGGGGGCTCCGATTAATTTAGAGGCTTTTTGTCTCTACCACCCCTTTGCCCCCAAGCTTTACCTGACTTCTGGGTGTCCTGCAAACATCCCGGGGCCTCAGCAACCAGCATCTTTATTCTCCCTCTTCAGAACTGACACGTACAATCTTTGTGCTGCAGCTGATCCTTCCCCACCACCTTGGCCTTGGGGTGGAAGCTGCACTGGGGAGGGCAGCACCATCCCCCACCCCCGTGGCGTGGCAGGGGTAGCAATGACAGCTCCTGTGGGCACAACACACCAAAGTCAGGTAGCATGGGGTTAAGAGCTTGAGCAGCCTGGGTCTAAATTCTAGCATCACCACCTATTAGATGTGTGACATTCAACACATTCATTAACCTCTCAGCCTCAGTTTTCTCATCTTAAAAATGGGAATAAAAATGGTGGTTTTGCAGGATGGTTGTGAGAATTAAATGATACAATGTATATAAGACACTTGGCACAGTGCCTAGTACATAACACCCTGGAAAAGGTACTGTTTGGTAATTATCCTCACAATTCCGTAAGTGTCTAGCAGGGCAGGTGACTATGGTCTCAGAGGTTCCTAGAATGCCTTCCTGGGAAGAGCCTCCAGAGACCCAGTTCCAAGGAGGCCAGTGTGGCAAAGTTGGGGACACATGACGCAGGAGAAGGCGGGCTGGAAAGGCAGGGATGGGGAGGACGGGTGAGCTGGGCCAGGTTGGCGAGGACTCGAATTCCAAGGCCAGGAGCTCGGCTGTGGTCCTGCAGGCAGTGGTTCCAGAGCTATCAGAGCAGAGGAATGATGGGCTCAGAGCTGAGCTTCAGGGGTTTAAACTGTCAGCGTGACGTGGACACAGAGGTCCAGACAGGAAGTAAGGAGGGTCTGGACTTGGGGTACGACAGTGTCCAGAGAGAACCCATAGGGCAGAGGGTGAATTCATGTTTGCGCTTTTGACTGGCTGATGTGGAGGGTGGATAAGGGCTGTCCAAGAGGGCCTCCCATTGCACAGATGAGGAAACGGAGGCCTGGAGAGGGGAGAGCCAGTCCCAGAACCCACACTTCCAGATACCCCATTCAGGGCTCTGCTTTCTGTTTTATAGGTTGAGTTTACCCCCTCCCCCCGGTCTACCTAGGCCCAGAGAGGGGCAGAGACAGGCCCAAGATCACACAGTAAATCCTTTGTCTTTCTGCAGCACCAGGCAGCCCCTCCCTGTCATTCTAAATGTCTGTGGAATGACTCCACCCCAGGACAGGTCACGGGTGATGGGGGAGATGCTCCCTCTGGAGCTGCTAAAGACATTCAGCATCTTTCAGGGTAACTTCAAGGAGCTTTGGCGCTTTCAGCTGGGCACGGAGCTCATGGTGGCCCCCGTGGCAGTTCCTGTCTTTATAAGAAGGGACAATCTCCAACTCTGTTAGGCCCCCTTTCTCCAGGGTCTGCTCTGTACCCTGTAGTTCTGACATGCCATTTTATTTAATTCCAACACAGATCTCATGAGGCCGGAAGTACTCCGATTTCAATAGCAAAGGAAACAGGGGCTCAGAGAGGTTAAGTAATCTCCCCATGTTCACACAGAAAACAGCTGATATTCAATCCAGGTCAGCTGGAGTCATGTTGCCTCAGGGTTCCTCAAGTGTAGACACATGCAACAGCAGGGACCTGTCAATGATGTAAGGCTGTTAACAGGTGCCCAGTGACAAAACAGATGAGAAAATGATCGCAGCTCGAAGCAGGGCGGCTCCTGTGAACTGGAGCCAGGGATGGTTTCTTGCAGGAGGCTGGGCTCCAGCACTTGAAAGGGAGCATTGACCTTCCTGTACCTCGGGGCCTCCCTCCTCACCCCACCCCCCACAACCCAGCAGCAGCTGACAGCCCTGTGACAGACCTGTCTGAGCTGTGCATTAAAAAGCAGGTCCCCTCAGGCTCCTGCAAAGCCACATATTGTTAGGTCTGGAAAGGACTCAAACAGCACTATGTGGCCACTCTCCATCTGTCTTTTTGGGGGTAGTCCCCTTTGGCTTTAGGAATCTTCAACTTCCCTTTTCTTAAAAAAATTTATTTTTCAATGACAGTTGACATTCAACTTTCCTTTTTGCTGGGACCCTTGCCCCTCAGCCCTAGTCCCAGGGGGCCCACCCAGAGAGGGTTAACTCTGTGGAGCCGAGTGATGGATTGTTGGGCCATCAATGGCAGCTGTCAGAGCGGGCGAAGCCCCCCTCCCCTCACACCCCCCTCCCATCCTCTGTGCTGCTTTTATCAAAAGCAACAACCTTGTGATGTGACACGATGTGGAGGTGAAGCGCTGCGCCCTGGAGTCTGGATGTTTGATTTGAATCCCAGCTCTACGGACTGTGCAAACCAAGGTGAGTCTTAACTTCTCTGTGCCTCGATTTCCTTAACTGTTTCTAAGAGGGTTAGTAATAGCCCCAGTTATCATGAGCATTAAGCGAGATGGAGAACGACAAGCACTCAGCATGGTGCCTGGTTCTCGTTGACAATGGCTACTACTTTGGGGCCACCTGCCATGGGCCAGATGCCATTATAATTACCATATGACAGACCATTTGGTCAGGATCTAAAGCTTAGGCTCCATTTGTCACCCTACCCTGTCTACTGATGTGAACACCTATGTCCTTTACTTCCAAATGTTTGAAATGTCAGGGGGATATAACCTGTCCTTAGCCATGAGGAAGAAAGCCAGGACCAAGTTAGCAAGATGTGCTCTCTCTACCTCCAGATAGGGTTCTTCCAGACCACCCCAGCCCCACTGTGCTCTAAGAAGAGATCATCCTCATTTTAGCCTCCTGCCCTTCCCCAGAGCCCTCGAACTTCTCCACCTGTCCCAGGTCCTTTCCCCGCCCCAAAGACAGTGGCAGAATTGTCACTATGTAAATATTTGTGCAAATCCCCTGGTATCAAGCAGCCAGTGCTCTGGAGAGGCAGAGACACCTCCTGGGATCCCTACTTCCCAGCCATGGGACCCCAAGCCAGGGCAGTCTGCTCCCTGTTCTTCCTGATGCAGGTTCTGGGTGAGCCGACCGAGAGCTCGGAATTCCACCTGGCTGGGGATTACCTCCTGGGTGGCCTCTTCTCCCTCCACGCCAATGTGAAGGGCATCGTTCACCTCAACTTCCTGCAGGTGCCCAAGTGCAAGGAGTGAGTCTCTGGTGGGAGGCTGGAAGTGGCGGTGAGGGTAGGTGGGAGCTGGGGCTGGTCCTGTGGTCCTTGGGAGTCTAGGCCAAGACCCAAAGCTCAGAATGCTCCTCCTCATTCATTGCCAACCTCTGCCCTGGATCTACCCCGCTGGCCCTGCACAGTCCGGGTTACTGAAATCTTTGGTGATCCTATTCTGAAACACTGAGACCTGGGTTGTCCCAATGCCACGTCTCTGATTATAAAGAGCTACAGGATGTTTGAGACCATCAGACCATGTCTTAGAGACCGTCAAAACCACACCCACCCCCTCTGGCAACCGGGGGGCTCCCAGTGAGTCTTTGTCCTGGCCGAGTCCAGAGACCAGGTGTCATGCCTTCAGAAGGCAGAATGTGGTTCTTCTGTAGCAGGTTCTCGGACTGGAAGTGAAGGTTTGCATTTTCCCAGGGCTATGGTGGGGTAGGCAGGGGTGCCTCCAAGACTGGAGGGTATTTTCTCTGCTCCTCTTCCCTTGTGAGCCTCTTGGGGTGGCAGCATGCCTTGGAGATTGGGCAGACCATCTTCATGCAAGGATGAAGGCTAGGTACTGGAGCCAGCCTGTGATTATGAAAAAGTGACCTTGTGCAGAGAGGTGAAAGGCATTCTGGGAGAGAAGGATAATGGAAGGAGAGTGCAAAAGGTGGTTAAGGTCTGGCTATAACAAACGTACCATTCATGTGATGCAGAATATTATGTGCTGGCTTGAGAATGGTGAGGGTGACGGTACTGAGCATGCCCTTAGATGTTTTGACACCTAACGCTAATGGCAGGGAGTCCAATGAAGTGATGGTGTTGTTAATAATGGTGATGGCAGTGATGCTGGTGATAATAAAAATAGTGAAGAGGATGGTGATGGTGGTGGCAGTGCTGATGGTGATGACGATGGTGGTGGTAATAGTGTTGTTGGTGGCGATGGTGGTATTGGTAATGGTGGTCACAGACATGTGGTGACAGCCATGGCAGTGGTGATGGTATTGGTGATAGGAAGAGCAGGTTATGATGGTGACAGTGGTGACAGTGCTGATGGAGGTTACTGTGGGTAATGGTCACATTGGCAGACATTGGCAGTGGTGACAGAGTCCATAGGGATGGTGGTAGTGGTGGCGATGGTAGCGATTAACAGTAGCCACAGAGATCATAGTGTCAGAGGGTCATAGATGTGCTACCATGACAATGATGTGGTCAAAATGCCAAGGTCTTCTGGAGTGGCTCCTTCTTGGGCAATGCCTTGGCTTTCCTATGGCAGGTAGGAGAGGCAGGCTGGCTCTCCCCTCCCCTCCCCTCCTCATCCTGGGCCTGCTTGCCACCCCATCGCATTGCCGCCCTCCCAGGTATGAAACGAAGGTGCTGGGCTACAACCTCATGCAGGCCATGCGCTTTGCGGTGGAGGAGATCAACAACCACAGCAGCCTGCTGCCCGGCGTGCTGCTGGGCTACGAGATGGTGGACATCTGCTACATCTCCAACAACGTCCAGCCCGTGCTCTACTTCCTGGCACGGGAGGATGATTTCCTGCCCATCCAGGAGGACTACAGCCACTACGTGCCCCGCGTGGTGGCTGTCATTGGCCCTGACAGCTCTGAGTCCACCATGACTGTGGCCCACTTCCTCTCCCTCTTTCTCCTTCCAGAGGTGAGACCCCTGACCCCTGGGAGAGGTGGCTAAGGAGGGTGGTCAGAGGTGTAGCTGTCCAGAGGGCTTACTTCCTCCTGCCAGTCACGGAGGGTGGTGGTAGGGTAGAAGCAGAAGCAGGGTCAGCACGTCACCCCCAGTCTGGGAAGGCAGCCTGGCTTATTGGTCGAGAGCTCAGCCTTTGGGGGCAGACAGCCTTGGGTGCGAACCTTGGCTCTGAGTCTTGGCCATTGTGAGACCTTGAGCAAATCTCTTAACTCTTTCGAGCCTCAGTTCCCCCAGGTGTAATGGGAGATGATAAGAGTTCTATCCCAGGACTGTCTAAAGATTAAATCATTTAGCCTATGCAAGAGTTTCTAGCACATGGTAGGTAGACAATAATGTTACTGTTGTTATGTAAAGCATCTTGCTCGGTAACTAGAACTCAGAAAGTGCTCAATATTATCCTGTATAGTTGCCAAGCACAGGGCCTGCCACATAGTAGGTCCTCAAAAAAGTGTTATTAGCATTACTATAATTACCACTATTATCATGATTGAAAGTGCCTGGTCCAGAACTGGCATAAAATAGCTATCTACTAACGAGTAGCTAGCACTGGACTTGTTACACAGTAGGTAGTTACAAATTCTGTAGTTTTTGCTGTTTTTATTATGTAAAGCATGGAGCACAGGATCTGACACATAGTAGGTGCTCAGTAAATGCTTGTATTTTTATGCAAAACATCTAGTCCAGGATTGCATTCACTCTTTCATTTCACAAATATTTATTGAGCACCTACTATGCCAGGTACATGTTGTAGGTGCAGGGGCTGCAGCTGGGAACAAACAGATATCACTGCATTCACTGAGCTTATCTGCTAGCGGAGAGAGAGAAATTAAGTAAATAAGCACTTTAAGATGTTAGCGAGGCAGAGTGCAAAGGATAAAAGAAAACATGGAGCAGGGGAAGGGGGATGGGGCATGTCATGGACAGCTGGAGCGGGGGAAGCGGGGGTTGCGACTTTCAGTGAGGTGGTCCCGTGGGTCTGGACAGCTGCGGCCCCTCCCCTCCTTCAGATCACGTACGCCGCTATCAACGACGAGCTGCGCGACAAGCTGCGCTTCCCCGCAGTGCTGCGCACGGTGTCGGGCTCCAGTCACCACATCGAGGCCATGGTGCAGCTGATGCTGCGTTTTCACTGGAACTGGATCATCGTGCTGGTGAGCAACGACAACTACGGCCGCTTCAACAGCCAGGTGCTCAACGAGCGCCTGGCCGGCAGCGACATCTGCATCGCCTTCCAGGAGGTGCTGCCCACACCGCAGTTCAACCAGGTGGTGACGCCTCAGGAGCGCGAGCACCTGGAGGCCATCGTGGACAAGCTGAAGCAGAGCTCCGCTCGCGTCGTGGTCATCTTCTCCCCGGACCTGGCCCTGCACAACTTCTTCGGCGAGGTGCTGCGCCAGAACTTCACCGGTGTCGTGTGGATCGCCTCCGAGTCCTGGGCCATCGACCCGGTCCTGCACAACTTCACTGAGCTGCGCCACACAGGCACCTTCCTGGGCATCACCACCCAGAGTGTGCTCATCCCTGGCTTCAACGAGTTCCGCTTGCGCCACGCCCAGGCCAGAAAGCCTGCGTCCAACATGACCAGACTGAAAGCCACCTGCAACCAGGAGTGTGACACCTGCCTGGACACCACCATGTCCTTCGACACCATCTTCACGTTCTCAGGAGAGTTCATGGTGTACAATGTGTACTCGGCTGTCTACGCCGTCGCCCACGCACTGCACAGCCTCCTGGGCTGCAGCCAGACCAACTGCTCCAGGGAGGTGGTCTATCCCTGGCAGGTGAGGAACGACAGGGCTCCAGGGAGCAGGCGCAGAGTCTGTAGTTTCCATGGAGACCACGCCCCCTACCCACATCCCTTGGTGGGTTCTGGGCCAATAGGGAGAGGCAATGGGACGTGCCTTGCCTCCAGGCACGTAGATCCAGAAGTCCTTCATGGTGCCAAAACAAATAACACCTTTTCATCAATTTAATCCTCACTACCTAAGAGTCTGTCCTTGGAGGTTCAGGTGAAATTCCCTCAAAGGAAGCCTCAGGTCCCCCTGCAGTCTCTCCAGGGTTGAGGGCCTGGAGAATGGGCTTGTAGACAGACAACCACTACCTGTCCAGACCCCGCATCAGGTTTAGGGATCATTGTTCCAGTTCTGTGTCACCTCGATTCAGACTTGGAATGTAAACCTCTGTTTTCTGATGTACACACACCTCTGCCACGAAGCCCTCAGGGTGGAGAAGGGTTTCACTGAGGATGGGGGTAGCAGAGGGGATTCACAGCAGAGGTGTGCACTGTATCCTTTGCTATCTGACATCTCTGTGCTGGAACCATTCCATGAATTTTCACAGCTTTGGGCTCAGCCAATCCCCTAATCCTCGTCTCTGTCTCCTCTTTATTCTCCTGCTCCTTCCTTTTTCTAGACTCCCTCCCATCCTCAAATACCTGGTCACTTTCTTAAAAGAGCATTTTACTTAGCTCTTAAAATATACTCCCCCCTCTCTTATTCTATTTATTTGTACCTCTCCACCCCATTATCTCAGAGCCTACCCTTGCAACCCTAAGTGTTATTATTTTTTTTTTAATGCAGTTTTTCTTTAGAAGGAATTCTGGTGCCAGCTGGTAAAATGCTCTATTTTACTACATATCCTGCTACATTAGTAATATACGTAATAATTATGAGTGCTTTACTGAATTTTGTGGACCTCCTAGGCACTGAGTGTCCAGTATACATCACCATAACTTATGCCCATTCTACGAGGTTGATAACCTATGGATAGGGAAACTGAGGGACAAGTCTGACCCGTCCCACTGTGGTTTTTCCCCTTCTTCCAGTTGTTCTCCCAGCCATGACTGGCAGTAGCTGTGATGGACCAGTGAAATTCTTTTCTCTCCTAATAGTGGAGACCAAAGAGCACCAATCATAGCAACCGGGCTATCCAATCCCATTTATTGAGCACCCACTACGTGCCAGCCCTGGCTGGGCACCATGGGAGAAGCAGACCCGCACCCTAGGAGGAGATGAGGATTTGTCTCTGCTGAGTGCAGCAGGAAGTCAGGTCAGGGTTGAAACTAGGGGTGGTGGCGTGGGGAAGGCAGGATTTAAGTGGAGGGGACGGAGGGCAGCTGCTGGGCATTCCAGGAGGAGAGTTGGGGAGTAGTGGGTGGGTCATGTGGTCATCTCAGTGTGGGAGCAAGGGGAGCTGCAGGTGACAAGGGGAGCTGGAGGGCATCCAGTACCAGATGGAGGTGTCGGGGCTTTGTCCTGGATGCAGTAGGAGCCTACAGAGAGTTCCAAGCAGAGCATTGAGATGTTTTTGAGACAATCCAACCAGCTAATTTGGCGTGGAGGCAGAGGGGTGATAGAGACAGGAGGCGAGGGACCCAGCACAGCCTATATCGGCTTCACGCAAGGTCTCCACGGGCGTAAACGGTGTCACTGTTTGAGGAAACGATGTCCTTTCGTGCAGACAAGTCACACTATGATGCTCTTTGCTTTGGCTACACACAGTCCCACAGCAGGCACGTGACTGATGAGCTGTGTGAGCTGGGCTCCAGCCGTCCTTCCCCACTGACCCTGGGTACAACCAACAAAACCATATGTGGCATCCCTATCTGTCCCTACCCCCCAATGCTGGGTCATGCCACACAGCCCTGTTTATTTTTGTCATAATGCTTATCTCAAGTTGTCATTGTTGTGTTTATTTATTTACTTTCTTGTTGATTGGCTAGTCCCTACCGAACTCCCCCAAATGTAACCCAGGAGAGCATTTCAGTCCTATTCAATACTGTATCCTGAGCTGTTGGCACTGGGTCTGGCTCAGTTACTCTCAACGAATATTTATTGAATGAATGAATAAATGAGCACTTCCTATGTGCCCAGCACTGCGCTAACCCTCTTTACATGAATGATCATCTATTCCCCAACACCCTGTGGGTAGACACTGTTTCTTGAGAATTGGTTTCCCATATACAGATGAAACAGAGGTTCACAGAAGTGATATCATCCAGCTAGGGAGTGGCTGGGGTGGTGATGAAATAGGACAGGGCAGCAGGGATGGAGAAGAGGGCACCTCTAGGAGAGGCGAGGCCTCAGGGGTGACAAAGAGACTTGGAGATGGAGGCTGGGAGGGTGTGTTGCCATGGTGATGGTGACGGTGGGATGTTTGGTCAGGGAGAAGCTGGGTAAATCAAGGCAGGCAAATGCAAGGGAGCTTTGACTGTCTAGGGGAAAATAGGTAGCAGGTTGTCGAATCCTAGAGGGTCAGAATTTAAAGTCTTCTCAGAATCTTCTGCTCTAATCCCTTTGTTTTACAATGGGGCGAGATCAGCCCTTGGGATCCTATTCAGTTGGTCACAGCCACAGCCTGGGTCATTTGCCACCTGCCTGCCATCCTCACATGCTCTTCACTACACCCTTCTCTCTGCCTCTTTCCAGACATCTCAGATACGGCCCATCTGTCAATCTGTTGGGAGGCAGGTGGTGAAGAACTGAGCAGAACTTTGGAATGAGACAGACAAGGGCTTGAATCCTGGCTCTGCTCCCACTAGCTGTGCACTTCTGGGCATGTTATTTAATATCTCTGAGTCTCTGTTTCCTCATCTGTTAAACAGAAGGAATAATATGTACGCTGCTGAGTTATTGTGAGGATTAACACTAAGGTATGCACATTACCTGGTGCAGAGTGGAACCTGAGCATCCTCATTCATTCCTGACATCGGTGTCTGGCCTTCGAGAGAGTTGGGGCTTGGGGCAGAGCCACTGCTGGGGTGGGGGTGGGGCTGGGGGAGGAGCTCCAGATGCCCAGGCTCCTGTGGATAATATAGTCCAGGCCCCGCCCACTCAGGAGACTTGCAGGACTGATGCTTTCTGACCTGGTGCCTGGGACCCCTGGAATCCCAGGTTGCTCAGCCTGTCTTGGCCAGGTCACTGCAGGGATGTGACATGGTCACCAGCACCAGGTTTCGCTATCCTGATCCCCGTCCTCAGGCTGGTTGGAGCCGCCCTCCTCTCAGCTCCCAGGACCATTGCTCCCAGGCCCAGCAAACTGTGCAAATTCCCAAGAGCCTTCCAGAGCCAGGGCCTCCCTCCTGGGCAGGGCAAGGAGAGGGCTAGGGACCCCTTGCCTATCTGTCCATCTCCTATCAGTCTCAGAGGGGAGGGGAGCTTTGGGCTTCCCAAATAGATTTTCCTATTTATGGAGGGAAGATCTAGGAGCCAGACTGATGGAATATCTCAGCTGGAAGTCCTTTCGTGGTCAGCCCGGATTCAGCGACTTGCTCAAAGTCACGTAGTAAATTGAGGACGAAGATAGAATGGAATTCAGGCCAAAGGATTCTAGGTTTCAAGCATGTTCTAGGTTGTTCCAGCGTCTGCATCCTGGGAGTGGTAGGGATGGATTTGGAAGAGGCTGGAAAGAGAGTTGACTCTAAAGTGTGGGGAAGCAGGTAGGCCTCGGGTGGCAGGGGAGGTCCCAGCTGACCCTTGCAGGTGAGAGAGGGCTGGATCCTAGGTATTGGGTCCCACAGGGGTAGCCGAGGGGACTTCCAGGGAGAAAGAATAATATCAACTCTTCAGTAGGAGCACTTACTATTTTTCACACACTATTCTAAGCCCCTAACATAGATTAACTCATTTACTGCTTCAGAGCCCAGAATATGGGGTTTTTGTTGCTTTCACTTTGCAGAAGAAACTGAGTTTCAGAAAGATTAAGTGACAGGTCCAAGACCTCGCAGCGGGTGGCATAGCTGATGCTTAAACCCAGAGGCATTTGACACCTGGTGCTGGTGACCATGTCACATCCCTGCGCTCGGCCACTGCCCCCCAAACTGCCCCATTCACAAAGTCCTATTGCCCCCATTTCGCAGATGTGGAGATCAAGGCTGATGGGATGGTCGCTTTCTCCTGGGTCTGGCCCAACCTCTGACGCCAGCTCTACTTCCTTGTTGTCCGGCCCCTCTAGCTGCTTCAGGAACTCAGGAAGGTCAACTTCACCCTCCTGGGCCACCAAATCTTCTTCGACCCGGAAGGGGACCTGCCTATGCCCCTGGAGGTCATCCAGTGGCAGTGGAACGTGAGCCGGACCCCATTCCAGAGCATCGCCTTCTACCACCCCACGGAGCGGCTGCTGAAGGACAATGGCAACGTCTCCTGGCACACCCCCGACGACTCGGTCAGCTCTCGGGGGCTGGGGGCAGGGGCTCATGTTGGGGTGGCCAGGGATGTTTTTATCAAGGAGGGTACCCGAGATTCATTACCGATAGCTGCTGTGGGCATCTTGTCTGGGGTCCTCTCCTTCCACCATCGATTGAGAACAGAAAGCTCAGGGCTTTCTGTGCCCGCAGGACCATGGGGATCAGGGGCCTCTGCAAAGTGAACATAATACTGGGCACGTGTGTGCGAGGGGCTTCAGTTCTCATGTCAGCCCTAGGCAGCAGATGCCGCTAGTCTCCCAGTTTTATGGGTTGGAAAACAAAAGGCACAGAGGAATCGCACGACCCACCGAAGACCACACAGCATGTCCATGGTGGAAGTTCTCTCTGTACAGCATTTGGGCTCCATCCTGTCAATGAATACTCATGTTTTTTGGTACGGTAGCTATGCCTTCAACTGTATCTGACATCTGTCAATCTATGATTCCTGTGTTTTACCCTCCTTAGATAATTAGCTGTCAGAGTTCTGCTGGTGTGGGAAGGGTAGGGGAGGGGGTCTAGGGATAGCAAAGCTTCTCAAAGACCTGTCGTCACTCTCCTGCTGCCCCGCACTTTGTCCCCAGTTCCAGAGCGACCTGGTGCTGCTAGTTCCGGAGCTTCTCGGGGATTCTCATGGCGTAAATTGGGTTGGTGTCTTTATTCATTTGCTAGGGCTGCCATAGGAAAGTACCACAAACTGGGAGGCTCAAGCAACAGAAATGGATTGTCTCATGGTTCTGGAGGCTGAAGTCCAAGATCAAGGGGTCGGTAGGGTTGGTTCTTTCTGAGGGCCCTGAGGGAGAGTCTCCAGGCCTCTCTCCTCGCTTCTTGGGGTTTGCTGGTTGCTGTTGACTTTCCTTGGCTTGTAGAAGCATCACCCTGGTCTCTGCCTTCTTCACATGGTGCTCCTTCTGTGGGTGTATCTGTCTCCACGTCCCCCCTTTTTACAAGGACATCAGTCATCTTGGAGTGGGGACCTACCTGCTCCACATGACTTTAACTTAACTAGTTATGATAGGACCCTGTTTCCAAGTAAGGTCACATTTTAGGTACTGGGATGGGGGGGTTAGGATGTCACCACAGGAATTTTGAGAGGACATAATTCGACAAATATCAGTTTTCCTCCGGAAGCAGACTCTGAGGCAAGGGTTTATGTACAGTTGGGTTATCCCAGGATATGATGAAGGGGAACAGGAGTGAAAAACTGGGGACAGTTCAACAGAGAAAGAGGGACAGTCAGCACAGGGGAATGCTCTGAGTTTTGCCAGAACCTTCTGAGGAGCCACTTTGGAATTGTCTCCCAAGGGAGGGAAGAAGAGGATATAGGTCCATTGGCTCTGTACCTTCCCCCATCCCCTCAGGGATCAAGGGTCACCTCATGGGGTGCTAAACCTTGAACTTCCAGGTCACATATGATGAGTGCCAAAGCACTAACCACAGGCACCTCACGCTGCAGCCCAGGGCAGGGCGCCAAAGAGATCTGCAGCGTAGC
>CM053502.1:7959381-7984157 GCA_028627145.1 Eidolon dupreanum | reverse complement strand
AATAATAATAATAATAATAATAATAATAAATTGTGGGCCTGAGTGTATGGTACACCACCACTTGTGTATGAAAGAGAGAAAAGGACATATATGTGTGCTTGCATGAAAAATCTCTGGAAGATACATGAGAAGCTGGTTGCATTGGTTACTTCTAGGGAGGGGGACAGGGAAAGATGCCTTTGTCCTTTTGAATTTTGAATCGCGTGACTGTCTAACATTAAATAAATAAAACTAAAAATTTTTCGAAACTTAAGAAAAACTAACACATTGGTCTTGAAAGCCAAGGCAAATAGGCAGTTCTTCATCACCAGCCACGCGCTCATTAGAACAGGCTCTGAACCATCTCTCCTGAGCAGCTTTTGGGTTTCACAGCATTAGACTTGCATTTCTTCACTGTCAATGCCTGAAAAGCTCATTTGCATCATCAGGCAATTCTGTAAGGGAGCCTGAGTTAGAGCGAGTGAAACCAGCAGTTAACAGAAAACATGTTTAGGTGTTAGATCATAGAGTCTAGGGATGTACGTATAGGCTTTAACTAGATGTTCCAATTGCTTTGGTTGTCATGTAGCTTGTAGTCAAAGATTAAGAAAGCTTGTTGTCATGTCCTAGAGGCCGGCCTGTAAAGCAAGCTCCAGGAGAAATGTTTAAAAGTACTCTTTGCTTCGGATAATAGAGAGATGTAACTAGTTAAACATAAAGCGACGATAGCTTAACCAATAACAAAGATCATAACATGTTTAGTTTCTGCTTTGAAGATAACATCACTGACACACGATCATGAGATGTTTTGCAGAATCCTGTTTCCTCCACCCAGGTAGATCATCCAACCACAGTCATGAAGGCTCCAAACATAATGATGTCAGGAATTAAATTTATCAGACTAAGAAAAACCACTGACGCTTACTCAAGAACTAACGAATCAGCTTCGCCCATGACCCCTAGCCCTCAATCTTTGCCTTTAAAAACCCTTGATAATGAACCATCGGGAAAGCTCAGGTTTTAAGCTACAGCTTCCCCGCTCTTCTGGCTTGGCACCCTGCCAAGAAATAGCTCTAATTTCTCTGCTGCGAAACTCAGTGTTCAGTGTTTGGCTCTGCCGTGCATCAGATGGGCAGACCCTGTTCAGTTTAACAAGAACTGCAGGGTTCCAAGGGCAGGGATGTAGTTGACGGCTGAGATTTGAACTAGAGAAGATGAGGGGAAAAAATAGAGACAAAAAGTTCAAGAACACTGCAAAAATAAATACCATTAGGATTTTGTTCATTCGGCAAACATTACATGAGCACTTACTCTCCCAGAGCTGCGTTAAGCATGGTATGCGACAGGGAAACCATGGCCACAGCTTCTGCTGACCTCGGAGCACTCAGTCTAGTAAGGGCACATGGATGGTAAGCAACCGAACAGAGACTGAAAATAATAATTGCAGCTGTGCTAAGCATGGCGAAGGGGCTGAGGGCTCTGAGAAAGGATGATGGGGCTGAATGAGATGCCTCTAATGTGGCTATGTTGACACAGAACCTGAACGATGCTGAGGAAGGGGTTCTGGGCAGGGGGAAAAAAACTAGTAAGTGCAAAGGCTCTGTGGTGGAGAAAAGCCCTGGCGTGTTAGTCTGAGTCCAGAGCAGGGAGAGAGAAGGGAGCCATGTCAATCTTTTTCCAACAGGAGAGAACAATTGTATTTGATTTTTACTAACACTTTAATTCGACAAGGTGACAGAGGCCCCTTCACCCACCGTTGAAATTAGTCTTCCTACCCAAGCCCATGCCCGTCGCCACTTTGTTGTTCACCCTTCCACATTCCTTTCCAAACATTCGATATGTGTACAGAAATACAGTTTGGGAAGGGTGAAGACGTGGGACCATACTATATGTATTTTTCTACTATTTCTAAGCTTTACTTACTATACCTGAAGATCTTTAATTGTCAGTCCCTGCAACTCTAATTCACTATTTTAGAAAATTTGCTCCTAATTTTTACTCCACAAACATTTATAAAACACCCACTAAAAGCCAAGGCCCAGGATATGGAGATAATAAGATCCAGACTCTGCTTTCAAGGATCTCACAAGCTAGGGGAGAAGCTAGGCGTCAAATTAGGCATTTAAGTAAGTGCCCAGGGACTGATGAACTGGAGAGAGGGAGCAGAGTGTGTGTGTGTCTGGAGGTGCAGGCAGCTAAGCCAATCAGGCTGTGAATGGCAATGGGGAGCAGGCTGGAGGGAAAGGGTGGGCAAGCAGGAGTTTTCCAGGTGAAAAGGGAAAAGCATGGCAGGTAGAGGTCAGAGCACGTGCCAAAGGACGGAGGCATGAAAATGAGTGGCAGGTTCAGGGATTCACATCAGTCTGTCTAGCTGGTGCTTAGGGTACATGGAAGAAAGAAGGGGCAGGCAAGACTGGGATCATAGGTGGACAGACCCAGAGAGCTATATTTCTAACACGTATAGGGCACGTGCTACATGACAGGTGTTTTTCTAAGCTTTACCTGTATTAACATCTTTAATTATTGCAGCCATCCTAGAAATGGCTACTCTTATCTCTGTTTTAAAGGTGAGAAGCTGAGACACAAAGAGGTTAAGAAACGTACCTGAGGGCACACAGCTAGTAACTGGAGGAGCCGGGATTCACACTCAGGCTCTTGGTGCCTTAAATCACTTCATTTCACTGGGTCTCAAAGAGGGTGGGGGCAGGGTGGTGGTGGTGGTAAGTGTCTGGTTGACGGCTGCCAGGCATTTGTTCGCTGATGAAGGAGGTGGGCTGGCAGCTGACCCTTCACAAAGATTGGGGTACACTTGCAGCTGGCGATGGCCTGGGGGAGGGGCAGGGCATCTGCCTGCAAGAACCTCACAGACGTGTGGCAAAAGCTGCTGATTGCAGACCAGGGCAGGGCATAGCTGTTAATCCTGGAGACACTGGGAAGTGGGGGTGGAGGGATGGGAGGGGAGGGCAACTCCCTATGGCCTGCGAGGGAGAGGAGTCTTGTCAAAGAACAGTCTCAGGGGATCAGTAGACAGGAAGGGCCTGGGGTGAGGATGACGAGGTTGATGATGAAGATCTCTGGTTCTCACGCTTGAGTTTGCATCATCAGGAGGGCTTGTGACAACGCAGACTGCTGCGCCCACCTCCAGAGTTTGGGGTTCAGCGGGTCTAGGATGCAGGTGGATAATCAGCATTTCTATCGAGTTCCCACTGCTGCTGCTGCTGCTGCTAGGAACCACTCTGAGCACCCCTGAAGCAGCTAAAGGGGTGAAGAGTGGGAGGACAATAAGGCCCTAGCTCAGGGCCCGACCCCTGTGAAGTCTCAAAACTTGGTGGCTCCTATTATTCCATTTTCGAGGGGGAATTTAGGGCACTGAGAGGCTGAGCAACTCGTCGACACTCCCACTGCTGTCGGGGTGCTCTCAACCCCAAGCTCCCTCTGTCCCCTAGCTTCTTCTGCAGGGGCCTTGTTCTCCCAATCCCTCCTCTAATGAGTGTCAGCATCGTGGGGTGCCCTTGAGCGTGTGGGAAGAGTGGTCAGGCCGAGGGGTGCCTCGGCCATTTGCGGGGCAGTAGGGGAGGGGGCAAAGAGAAGGAAGAAGGCCAGAGGGTGTGGAAAGGAGGAAGAGAGAAAAGGATGGCGGGCATTCTGAGTGTCATTCGACAGATATTTACTGAGCATCTACTGTGTTCTGGGGGCTTGGAAGAGACCTTCTGTTTCAGATGGGAAACTGAGGCCACACAGGGGAAGTGGCGGACATACAGGCAGATCTAGGAGTAGAACGCAGGTCTGTATCTTGAATTCCTCATTGAATGAGGGGTTCCCTAAGCCAGTCCTGGCCATCCGAGGCTAACTCTAGGAGATGGGCGCCCCTCCTTTGGCTACATGGGTGCTGGCCAATGAGCTGAAAGGGAAGAGGGAAGCATCTGCCACTGGTGAGCTTCTATACTACGGTGCCAGTTCTCCCCCAAACCTTGAAAGGTAGGCACTATTGTCCCATTTTATGGATGAGGAAACTGAGGTTCCTAGTGACGCAGTGACTTGCCCGAGACTGTGGTGAATGCCACACTGCGCAAGGCTCCTTGCCAAATTAGCCCTTCCCCTGTATAGTCTCAGAGCAATGCTATTAAGTCACAGCTGACATAGCAGGCAAGGAAGATGAGGCTCAGAGAGGTCCACAACCCACCCACAGTGACAGCCAGCAAACGCGGTCACTTCCACCCTCGCCTGGGGAGCCAAGGATGCTTTCTGGAGGAGGGCGGAGCTGCTTGGACAGAGGGTGCCTGGGTCAGTGGCGTGCATGTTTATCCCCCACTGACCCTGGACACTGGGCCTCGTACCCCACTTCCGTCTTCTACCCAGCAGTCCCTGCAGCTGTGCTTGCCCCCTCTGGCCCCCAAACTGTCACGGATTATCCCAGGGACCCTGGGGACAGGGGAGGGAACATCTGGATCCTGTTACAGGGCCTAGCTGGGGATCTGGGGGTGGGGGTGCTAAGGCAGATCTAAATGAGTTTCAGAACCTCAGCAGGGCCCTAGTGTGGGCGGGTAAGGGGATGAGGGGCTGAGGGGCTGAGGGCCTGCGGTCCAGCCAGCCGAGCAGGAAGGTGGGATTGGAGTGGGCCGGAGAAGCCTTCCTGAGCCGCTGGGCCGGGCAGGAGGCAGGATTATGGAATTAGTTTAGGAGATAGTGTGGGCAGAGCTTGGTGAAGGTGGCCCCAGGTGGTGGCCCAACCAGGCTCTGTCCCCATCTCCCAGGGGGACACTAGGCACTGGAGGCTTGGCGGGAATGTGGTTTGGTTTAGGGGCCAGCTCCAAGGCACAGGTCAAATCAAATTCAGCTTGAAATTCCAGGCCGGTCACGGCAGCCCAGGTGAGGGCCCAGTGCCAGACTCAACAGAGAGGCTGGGAAAGGCTGTGCAGGGCGTGGGTGGGGGTCTTTCCCATGGGGGTATCTGGGGGGTGCTGCTGCTGTTCAGGTTGTTACTTGGCATGCCCTGCTGTGTGCTGGGGGATTGGAGAAGGAATGAAGAGATGAAATCCCACGGCGGCCACCATTTTCAAAGCACTCACTACGTTTTGAGAATGTTTGGTTCTCATGAAAACTCTACAAAGCAGGCACGGTGAGTGTTCACTTGGTAGATGAGAAAGCGGAGGCTCAGGGAGGTCAGGTGAAGGGACTGCTTCCTGGGGGAAGTGACACTCGAGCTGGGAGGTAAGTCAGACAGAGAAGAGGCAGAGGGGGCGTCCCAGACCCGGATGCAGCCAGAGTGGAACCGAGGAGGCAGGACTGCCCAGCTGTTGGGTGGGTGTGGCAGTGGGAGCAGAGGGTTTGCACGGGGCTGTGTAGGAATCAGACTGGACAGAGAGGTTGAGACTGTTTGTGAAGGGCTTTGAATGCAGCGGTAAGTGGTTTGGTCTTCGCCTTGGAGGCAATAGGGTGCCATTGAAGTTTCCCCGGGATAGTGTTGACATGATTAGAGGTGTTTTATCAGAAGAATCATCAAGACAACTCTCACAAAATGCATTAAAGAGAAGAAAGAGTGAACACGGCAAGGCAGACAAGCAGGAGCTATGTTGGCAGGGCCCCAAGTGAATGGGCTGCAGGAAAGACACGTTGTGAAGAGAAGGAAATAAAATAATCCTTATTGTAATTATAGCTTAATGTTTACTGAGCTTCCAAGGGCTGAGCACTGTTTTGGGCATGAACAACACCTGCACAGGAAGTAGCATTATTACACCCATTTTATAGACAAGGAAACTGAGACATAGAGGGACCATTTGCCGGAAGCTCAGAGCTAAGTGGCTAAGTGACTAAACTAGGGCTGGGATTGAGGTCATTTTATTCCTCCAAGGTGTCCTTCTCCCAGATCACACTAGCCTCCCCCACACACACATACACACACATAAGTACAGATGGTAAAGCCAGGGGCAGTGAGGTCTAGGCCAAGGACAATGGCACCTCAAGGGTCAAAGGTGGATACTGAGTCACAGACACTCAGCAACTTGCCTTCCTGAACCTCCCTAGGTCAAGCCTGCCCTCTAGACACTCAGCTCCAATGCACACCCCTGAAAGGCATTGCACAAGGTCTGTGCAAGACAGGCCTCGGACTAGGGGAAAGTGGATACAGATGGTGTCCAGGAGACAGGAGACACTGACTTCCGCTCTGTCCTTTCATCTAGGAAGGCTTCTTAGCCAGGGTGGAAGTTCACGGACAGGAGATGGAGAAAGGTAGGTGGAAGAAAGGGAGTGCATATTGTGGTTAAGATCATGGCTTTGGGGTCACATAGACTTGGGTTTGAGTCCAGACTCTTCCTTATACCCGCTGTGTGACCTGGGGCAAATTACTTTACCTCTCTGAGTCTCAGTATCCTTTTCTATAAAATTGAAATAATGATGCCTTCCTCTCTGGATTTTTGTGAGCCTTACATGAGGTGATAATTATCCTGGACTTAGCCCCAGGACTTGGCACATAGTAGGTATGCAATAAATAATCATCAGATCAGAGCCTGGGGACTGACCCAAGTGAGCGTGTGACATTTTAGGTGACCCCAGTCAGACCTGCATTCTCCATTCCTGATGGCATGGGGCCGCGTCTGCACATCCAAGGTTGATGCGTGCCATCGGCCCTCAGCCGGATGGACCTGCAGGTATTCCAGTGCCTGCATCAGGACCCAGGTCAGTGCTTCTGGGGTCTGGGGTGAGAGTGCAATGACAGTGTGGTGGTGGGGTGATGACCATGAGGAAGGTGGAGGGGAAGGTAGGAGAGGTGATGAGGTAAGAGGTGATGACAGGGGAGCACCATGATGAGCCCTGACCCAAGCCTCTCCCCCAAACCCCTCATGCTTTCTGTGAAATAACCCACTGCTCCGAATGAAAGCTTGACGTGTATCGGCACATCGATCCTCCAAAGGTCCCTATGAGGTGCTACTGTATAACTCCCATTTTACAGATGAGGAAGCTGAGGCCAAGTGGCTTTCTCAAGGTCACAGCTGTAAGTAGCAGATCCAAGATTCGAACCCAGGTCTGTCTGACTGCAGGGCCACGCGCCTCATCCTGCTTCTCGGGGCCCTGGTCCATTCAAGACTTCAGACCAACACCGCTCAGCTTCAGGAGTAGAAATGTAGAAGAGCTTTTCAGCATTTGGTGGACCCAGAAAGACAGGCTGGCTGGCTTCCTGGAGGGGGTACATGTAATGCTGCCTTTTAATGAAGCCATATCAGAAAGGCAGGACGGTCTGGTAGTCACAAACCTGCATGCTAAAGCCATATGGTTTGGGTCCAAATCCTACCTCTGCCATTTACTGCTGTGGGTCTCTGGGCAAGTTGCCTAAGTTCTTCTGTGCTTCTGTTTTCTTGTATGGGGCAATGGGGTTCATGATAATACCTCCACTTCAGAGGAGTTAAGCTTCAGTGTTTTTTAATATTCATAATGTGCTTTTAATGTTGCCCAGCAGACAGCAAGCACTTAGTAGGGATGTCCTGGGCTGGGTCCCAGCATCAGAGGGGCTTTCAAATACCAGGACCTTGTGGCTCTGGAACATAGGTGCCACCTGGCTGAGGCAGAACCATCAGAGAGTGGAGAGACCCAGGCCATCAGCAGAGGTGTTGTCATTCCAGCATCTGGACTTCTCACCCACACTCCTCCCACCAGGAAGCCCAGCTTGCTGACTTCCTGTCCTACAGCCACTGTCTTCCCACATCAACGTCCAGGAGGCCACCCGGGCCTGAACGCAGCCCGAGAGTTCTGAAGAGCCCCAGACACAAGGCCCACAATGATTTGGTGGCCAGCCGCTGGTCTTGCCTCCGGGGCCAGTGGAGTCCAGCAGCCCAGCCTTAGGGTGGCCGTGACCGTGACGGAACCTGGTTAGTCATTCTACACATGTTTGCTAATAGCCTACTGTGAACTAGGCACTATCCTCAGCCCTGAGATCCAGCCAAGAACAGAGTGCCTGCCCTTCCAGAGCTCACATCCTTGTGGACGGTGAACGAATACATGTGAGACACAGCAGAGTGCATAAGAACCTGACGAGTACAATGAAGAAAGATAGAGTGGACCAAAGGGGTGAAGAGGATATGGGGGTATTTTTTGAAAAAGATTGCAGTCCTGCATATCTGGGAAACCAATTTCTGAAAAACTAACCCTTTTGTTTTTCTACTAAGAAATAGACAGATCTACTCAGAGTCATGATGAATATAGAAACTAAATTCTTGGTAAGGAAACAGATATCAAGGACCACTTTCTAAAATGCCCTTCCCTGAGAACGTCCCTAGTGATGGCCCATTGGGAAGGAGCTGGACTATGCCTCAGCCTGTCCTGCTGAGCCCAAGAAGAAGCCTCCCTGTCCTTCTAGGCCTCAGTTTCCTCAGCTGTGAGGTGGGGTCACAACCTCACAGACCCACCTAGTAGAGCAGCTGGCCAGGCTAAGTGACAGTCTATATAAAACCTTCCCACAGCCCGCCCCAGCAGGCAGTCAGTGTTCACTAAGGAGCAATTCTGCAGGATGCACTGCATGGCACTCACAACTGAGCCAGGATCTTCCTGGTCTGCCATCCACCTTCATGTCCTAGGTCTTGGTGGTGCCCAGGGTTCAGCCCCTGCACTGGCCAGGCATCCCCAGGCAAGAAAGGGCACACGGCTCCTTTAAGGCAGGCCCCAGCTGGGCGCCCTGGATATCGGAGCAAGGAGGAGATTAGGTGTCGGGGAGGCCGGGGGCCCAGGCCAGATGCGCCTGAGTGGGGCCTTGTTATGTATTCATGAGCTGTGAGGAAAAGAAATAAAAGGATTCATTATCGCCCAAACTGTTACTAATGACATGTACCTGGAGCCCAAGCACCTCTGGAAATCTAATGCGACACACTCCATGAGAAAATGCATTCCTGGGCTCCGAGCCCAGGCCGATGAAAAATGTCCCCTCCCCGCCCTTCCTCATTGCCATTCACTGGGGCGACGTTTACAATTCTTCTGCCATTATGTCCGACCAGGGCCTCTGAGCCTCTGTCACGACCTGCACATTAGCTGAAAATTGGAAATTCCACAGCGTGGCCGTGGCCGTGGCCGTGGCCGTGGCCGTGGTGGGCTGGGACGCAGCAGGGTGCGGGAATCGGAGGCGTGCAGGACTGAGTAAGAGGGGTACCGAGGGGCATGGGGACAGGATGAGAGACAGGGTCCCACTGGCCGCATCCATCCCCAGCCTAGTCACCGCTGCATCAAGCCTAGCCCTGCGGTGCCAGATCCCATTGGGTGGCCAAGGTGATGATCAGCTCCCCTTTTACATCTTTGCCTTTGAGCTTCCTCCTACCCCATCCTGCTGCCTCCTGCATAACCAGGCCAACTCTTTGTTCCCTTCAAAGGCTCAATAAAAATAGTAGTGACACTCCATAAGAAATAGTAGTCCAGATCTTATTTTGCAAGATTAAGATGTGCTAGGAACATTGCGTAAATCTTATCTCAACTCATCTTCACCTTCACACTATTAAATGGACTCTGTTTTGATCCCCACTATGTGGATAAAAAAGTTCAGCTGGCAGAGGTGAGGGACTTGCCCAAGGTCACACAGCCAGAAAGGAGCAGAGCTGGGACTTGAACCAGGGCTATGGTGACTCCAGGACTTAGGCCTTTCCCTGGAACCATGTAGAAACCCGAAGTTCAAGGCTCGGCTCCTCCAAGAAGCCTTGTCAGGCAAGCCTCAGCCCATCATGATCAGACCCCTAGGATAGGCACCTATAGGCTGCCTTCCCCCCACCGGCTTCCATTCAACAAACCATGGGCTTCTGATTCACGCACTTTTGTGGAAAAGATGCCTTGGCATGTCTGGACTGGTATGCTCATGTGTGCGTGTGTGCGTGTGCGTGTGCGTGCATGCGTGCGTGCACATGTGTGTGTGTGTGTGTGTGTGTATGAAGGCGTAGATGCCCCATCACCTGTGCTTTCCGCCTCCTCCTGCGACATTCAGCACCTACTAGGTGCACAGTTATAGCCTTATGGAGTAGCCATCTGTCCCGTGTGGCTTTGAGGCAGAGCTAGGATGGACTGGGAGGGAGGGAGGGAGGAAAAGGAAAGAGAGAGAGGGAGAAATGGGTGAAGAAATAAAGGAAGAAATGAGTGAATGAGTGAGTCAACACCACATCTTGTCCAGCAAGGGGCAGTCACGGTGTGCGTTCATCCACCCAGAGCTTCCCAGCCTTGGGCTCTCAGGCTCAGCCAACATTGGACGTGCAGTGGCAGCTTCTACCTGAGAACAGCCTCTTGAGTAGGGTTTTTGACAAGTAGTAGTTTGAAGACAAACCTTATGTCCTAGGGTTTAGGAGAAAGAGTCATGGGACAAATAGACCCAGATGACTGCTCTGCTAATTAGGGAAAGAAGATGCTCCCCACCCTGCTTGCTCTCCCGGTTCCCCTAAAAGTGATGTCTCTGAGAACACATCCCCCACCCACACCACCCTGCTCCACTAGAAATGGCACTGGGACAATTGGAAATCCATGTGGAAAAAATGAATCTTAAACCCTTCCTCACACCATACACTGTCGTTCCAGAGGGACTGCAGCTCTAAATGCGGAAGGTGAAATAATGGAACGTTTACAGCAAAACGGGAGAACCACCTTTTGACGTCAAGGCAGATGAAACCTTCTTCAATAAGTCACAAACAGTGCTAACCATAACAGAAAACAATATAACTAGAGTACGTTAAAACCGATAACTTCTATTCATCCAATGACACCATTAAGAAGGTGGAAAGGTAACAGAGGGAGAAGATATTTGTATGTATTTGACAAAAAAATACTCCTATCTAGAATATTTTAAAATTTTCCTATGAATAAATAAGAAAGAGACATCCACAGAAAAATGAGACTTGAACAGACACATCACAAAAGAAAATATCCAAATGGCCAACAAACACGAAAAGGCACTCAATTTCATTCATCATTAGGAAAACGCAGATTAAAACTACATCCCAGATGGGGGTAGGGAGAAGACACTGAGCATCATGGAGGACGTAGACCAATTGGAAGTCTCGTGCTCTGCTGTTAGGGGTGTAAACTGGTACAATCACTTTGGGGACCTGTTTGGCAGTGTCTGGACCAGTGAACATATGTTTTCCTTACGATCCAACTACTCCACTCCGAGGTCTACATCCAACATGAGTGCTTATAGTCACCAAAAGCCATTTGCTAGAATGCTCAAGGTAGTACTCATCACAGCAGCTACAAACAGGAAACTAGCCAAATGTCCCTCGCAGTAGCACAGAAAAATAAAATGGGGTACACTCATACAACAGGACAGAAGACTGCAATGCAATGGGGATGAATGAGTAAAGTGCGATTACACAGAATAGAGATTCAAGTAGAACGTCAAGTAAGAAGAAACCAGACGCAGAGGGGCGTGTACCGTGTAATGCCGTTTCTATGATGTGGTTCCCTGGGAGGAGGGAGCCATGGTGGCTGGCAGGAGACATGAGAGGGGCTTTTGGGAGCTGGTAACATTCTGTTTCTTGATCTGGGTGCTGTCTACACTAGGGCGTTGACCTGGTGAAAAATTTTCCAGCCGTATGCTCATGATTTGTGCCTTTCTCTGTATTTATGTTGTAGTTCAACTAAAAGGTTAAAAAAAAAAAAAAAACCTTTAAAGTCAAAATTTGGCCACTTACAGCTGGGGCTCAGCTTGCCAGCTCCTTGGTACCTTGAGGTGATAACTACTTGTCCAAACACTATTGAAAGCGTAGCTGAGATTTTAGTGAAAACTGACTTTCTTTGTAGTCAGGGGTATGTTTTTTCGAGAATGGATTTGTCCTTTTTTTCTAGAAAGAGGGAGAGATGGAGGGCTGTCAGACAAACCTTGTGACATGGGGTCAGCGGGTAGCTGTGGACACCTCTGGTGAGGAAAGGTGAGTAGGGTTCCCGTTTCCCGTTCCACATACCCCACACTTTGGGAATCACTAATCTAGCGTTTTTCACCCAGTGCTGTTCACCCCTCCATTCTTAGAGCCCACCTCAGTACCTGGCATTTTGAAATATTCTAAATGAACAAGGGCATATAAAATAAGTGAATGAATAAAACAGAGGCACTGCAGCACCTCCGATGCTGGTTACACACCCCCAGTGACGGGGAGCTCATCCCCTCTGGAGGGAGTCGTCCATTGGCAAGCTCTAGTTTTCAGAAGGCTGCCCCCAAATGGAGCAATCACCCCCTCTCCATCCTCTTCCTCCCGTTCTTCAACCCCCCTCTAGCGTGAACCTCCCCCAGGGGCCCAGATCCCCCACTACACACACTCCACCTGTCAGAGCCAGGGCAGAGGGGCCTCGCTCAGACTTGTGGATGGAAGGAGAAAGGCAGAAGCTATTCTGAGACCTCACTGCGTCTCCATCCACTCACTCATGTATTCACTCACTCAGCAAACCTCCTCTGGGCTCCCTTTCCAGGCCAGACCCTGAGCGAGGCATCGAGAACAGAGAAGAATAAGAAGCAGCTTTTTCCCCCAAGCGGCTCCCAGTTCCATGATGGGCTTCCAGCTCCATGTGGGGAGGGTCAGATTAACAGGTACAGCTATGCCTGCGGTGCCTGGGCCACACTGGGAGCCAGGTGGGTGGATGAAGGGAGGGGCGGGACCTGGAAATGACAGACAAAGGGGAGACAGATTCGTAAACAAACTATCCCCATCCACCCGATGCTTGCCAGGGCGGTGATAATAATAATATTGATAATAAGAGCAGGGCTCTAAGCTCTGCATACTTAAGGCCTCAACTCATTTTCATGCTAGTACTGTTATCAGCGCCCATTGGACAGATGGGGACGTTGAGAGGTTAAATCACTTTGCTCAGGGCGTAAGACTGCTAAGAAGTGGGGAGAATGGGATTCAAATCCTTAATAGTCTAAATTAAGAGCTATGACACCTCCATAAGACCGGAGAGCATGGGAGAATGGAAGAAGGATGCCAGCACAGATCGGGATGGAGTCCAGGAAGGCTTCCTGGAGGAGGTGCCCCCAAAACCTGTAGCAACTTACTCGAGAAACCAACCTCCTTTCTACAATAAACAATCCAAGAAACCAGATCCATTGCCATCTCTACTGATAATCTGGGAAGCTAAAGAATAACTTTATAACAATTGGCCCCAAATGGCTAGCATTTGATTAATGACTTAACAGTGTCCCCAGTTTTTATCCTCACTTTCAACTTAGGATCAACCAGAGAAAGCTGTCTGCATCCTTTACCAACCACGTAAGGTGCCCCACTTCCAGTTAGCCCACCTGCAGGTTTCCGGTGCCAACACCTCCAATCAGGGCACACCTGAAGCCTTCCCTTTTCCCACGATAAAGCTTTTCCCCTTCTCTGCCCGCCTTTGAGTCTCTGCCAAAACAAGTGGCTGACTCCCTGCTACAGAATAAATAGCCTTTGCTGTTCTCGTTGGGCTGTTCTTGCTTATTTCTACAGTGTGTCGGCGTTTGCCAGGTGGCCCAGCAGGGGACGGAGGAAGGCAGAGAGAACAGCAGGTGCAAAGGCACAGAGGTGTGAATTAGCCAGCCATGGGGATGGGGAGAAAACAAGAGATGAGGGTGGTGATGGAAGCCTGGAAAACTCCTACTCAGCTGACAAAACCCAGTTTAAGAAGCCTCCTCTACACACAGAGAATAATGAATATTTCTGCGGTCTGCAGAGACCAAGTGCACCTGCTCAGATAGCGCCTACCCAGGAGCCCCAGGAGCAGCTTGCATCACCAGGTGAGAGTGGTTGGGGGTGAGCAGCCCCATTAACCAGATTGGGAACCCAAGGCCAAGCGCTCCTCTCTGGGCTGCTCCTGCCCTCTCCGGCTGCTCAGAGCCTCTCTTGGTCCTGCACCCCAACTTTGGTGCCCCTCTCCCCTCGTGTGTCAGCCACATCTCCACTTTAGCTGCCCTCGCTGGCTGCATGGACTGGCACGGACTGGCAGAGTGTTCTGATTTAATCAAGGCTGCAGACAGAATCTTCCTGCTGCCACTGCTTGTACTGCCTGAGGCCCAGGATGCTCAGATTAATTCACAGGATGTCACAGACACTGTTCTGCTGTGTTTGTCATCTTCCCCAGCCAGGTGCGAGGTTTCCCAAGGCCCTGGACATGAGGCTTCAGCATCTGGGCCCAGGGGCCACCCCTCCTAAGTCCCCTCCCTCCAGCCTTCACATAAACCTGCCCCAGCTCAGGGAGAAGGGCTGCAAGTGACATTTACTAGGCTAGAAGAGGGATTTGGGGCAGGACCCTAAATCAAATTTCTGAATCTGGGATGGGCAGTGAGGTAGAGAGAGACAGATGCTAACTTGAGAGGCCAATCTGGGTTGGAGTCCCAGCTCTATCCCTGGGAATCATTAAAATGTCCTCAGCTCCCAGCCATATCCCTACCAATCCCTCCTCTTCCCATCTTTGCTTCAACAAGCATGGTCTGATCACACTCCATGAGCCAAGGACTGGGGATGCTAAGCGAGTAAGACCGCCTTCAAGTAGTCAAGTTCTCTGGGCCTCAAGTCCCAGGTTCAAGTCTGGTTTGAAGTCCCAGCCAACTGCCAGCTAGCTGAGGGACTTTAGGCAAAAAATCTGTCCCTCCCTGAGCCTGTCTGCTAAGCCACAAAATGAGAAGAGTACAAATAATCAAAACGTTTGCCAAGCACTTCCTACACGCCAGGTATGGTTCTAAGCACTTTACAGGTATGAATTAGTTTAAGCCCCACCTCCTCCCGTTTTGTAGATGGAAGAAGCTGAAACACAAGAGGTCAAATAACTCAAGGTCACACAGTAGCGGGTGAGCAAGGCCACACAGTAGTAGATGCTCAAGGTTACACAGTAGGAGGTGCTGGAGCCAGGTACAAAGCCAAGGCGTCTGACTCCAGATCCTGTTCCCTTAACCCCCCGTGCCCCATCACCTCTCACCACCAGGCGGATCCCAGGTCCATGAACAGCATGTCCCAAACAGCAGGTCCCTCTGTGCGAAGTTCATGTACAACAGAGCATCTGCGATGCTCCCTTGGAGCCTTGATTTCTTTCACAAATTTCTTGGTGTGTGTTGGTTTGGTTTTCAAAACCCAGACTGAGAACTCTCCCAGGTGAGCACTTTGCCTCCCCCAATTTCTCCAGGGCAAGTATTATATCTTTTTCATCAGACAGGGAGCTCCCCAAAAGAGGGGTTGTGTCTCCTCATTGTTCTGGGAGTTTCTGGAGGTGAGGACAGGAGGGGAGCACTGGTTCTCACCCCGGTTTTGCACCTACCTATCCTTAATCTCCCCAATTCCCATCTGAGGCCCAGCCATTCTTAGAGACATCTGGTCTACCTCTTCAGGGGCTCCACCTGCCAAATGACTTTCTCCAGCCACGCTGGAAAAATGGAATATCCTTTCCTAAATCTCCACCAGAGTTGGCTGGATGTGAGAAACCTAAAGCTGAAGGCACTGGCTGCTAAAGTGCTAAGAGTTAATTCAATTAGCCAGGGCCTGTGAAGCTGGGCCCCCATCCTGCCTGTAGCCACAGGCCAGCAGGCTTCTGGCTGGACTTTCCAAACCTCTGCCAGAGCTACCCAGCACCCAGGTGAGACCTCAGCTCCCCTTCCACCTCCCGTGTGGCCCTCAAGGCTTCCACTGACACAAAAGCGAAAGCTGGAAAGAATGAGCAAGTCTGACCTCATCAATAAAGCAATGGCCATTCAGCAAGTCATGGCTGAGTCCAGCTTTGAATCCAGGCTTTCTGACTGCTGGTTCCCAGTTCTGCCTTTGCATTTATTTACTATTCCCTCTTCCTGGGATGCTCTCTCTCCAGATCTCTGTTTGGCCCTGTCCTTCTCATCCTTCAGGCCTCAGCTCAAACGTCACCTCCCCTGATCACACCATCTCAAGCAAAGGTCCACCATTCCACCCCTAAAGCTTCCATCCCCTTCCCTGCTTTATTTTCCAAGTGCCCTTGTCACCAGCTGCCATTGCCTTGTTTACTTGCTTCCCGTCTGATTGCTTTTAGACTGTCAGCCCCATGAAGGCTGGGCGTGACTGTCTGAGGCACATTGTCTTGGCTGCTGTACGTCAGTACCTGGCATATAGTTGCCCAATAAATCTTTGTGCAATAAATGAATAAATGTCCATAAAACCCATGGTGAGACTTCAGCACTTCTATGTGGCAGCAGGAGAGTTACCAGGGAGGACCAGCACTGTGGGCTATGCCCTTTCCACAACCCAGCTGTGGCTGCAGCCACCTCTGATTAAGCCCCAGTTAACAGAGAGGCCTTTCAGCCATCAGCTTCCATTAGTCACTCAGATTTTAGCTGTGAAATCTGGCCAATGGCCAAGACAGTGGTCTCCAGAGAGGCTGGTTGGGGAAGAAGCTTGGGAGGTCTCAGCAAGGTAACTGGGGGAGCTCTGGTGGAAAGGCTGGAGGTCATGTGGGGAAGGGGCACAAGAAGCTAGGGGCTAGGTGGGGTCCCCTGGGCTGCTGCCTCTGCCATCTATCACAGGCCAGGAGCTCACTCAATCTCCCCCTTCTTGGCTCTGCCACGACCGTGCTGTGTGACCTTGGCCTGATCACTTGCCTTCCCAAGGTCTTACTTCCATGGCTATAAGTGAGAGGGCTGGCCATTTAGGGGGTTCTCCCCTAAAATAGGGATTCTGAGTTGCATCTGGCTCTGATTCACACATTGTCTGAATGTTCGAGGGTCCTCATGATCTCCCTGCCTCTCCTCCCACCACACGGGCCCAACATCCCTGCTGTGGCCAGAGTCAAAACTGCCCGTGACGTGTCCATCCTTCACCCCTGTCCCCTCTGCCGCTGAGTCTCTAACCACCAACCCGCCCATGCCCCTTCTGTCTTGCCCACACAACCTCCCTTTGCTGGTCCGCCCCCCACCCCGCCGGAATGCCCTCCCTCCTTCTTCTGAAGGGCACACACCACCTTCCTCCCTCAATTTGTTTGTGATGCTGTCCCCAGCTCCCCCCCAGCTTTCCTCCTGCCCACCAGATCCAGAGTCTCTCCCTTCTCTGGCCTCTCACAGCACTTTATTACATCATCCACATAACTGTTTATCACATTGCTCTTGACGGCTATCTTGAATACATCACAGTCATTATATTATTCATCTCTGTGTCATTAGTGCCTGGCAAAGGGCATAGCAAATAGTGCTGCAGCTGCTGCTGCTGCTGCTGCTGGTAATAAACATTGATTTGTGTAGCATCTACTATGTGCCAAGCACTATGCTGTAGTCTTTATGATAATATTTCCTTCAGCCCCTCAGAATAACCCCATAAAGGAAGTTTCTTTAATTACCCCTATTGTACAAAAGAGGCAATGGGGGGCTCAGAGCAGTTAAGTAACTTACCCAAGATCACAGAGCAAGTGGATGGTGGAGCCAGAATTTAATCTCCAAAAGCCTGGTCCCAGGGTATGACCTGTTTTTGAGAATGCTGTATGCTTCCTTATGCTCTAAAACAGTTAGTTGTTGCTGAAGAGGTCACGGGAAAATTGAGGATGGTAGCATGATGAAACCTCCCCTAGGATGGTTTAGCAAAGCTTTGGAAATGGTCCACCTTCTTCAATGCAGGAAACCTACTTCTAGAAATGTTTTATGGGAGTGATACGGTATGTAGATCAGTATTTATGCAGAGTGACGTTCACCATAGCATCGTTTATCACAGGTAAAAGTAGGAGAATGGTGGGATCAAATGTGATGAAGGGTAATGCAGTCATCGCAAATGATATTTATGGAGAATTGGCGATAAGACTGGCAGCAAGGGCTAACGTTTAATGTTGGGTTAAAAAAAATCAGGATTCAGGGTAGCAATGAAAAGATGCTCAACATCACAAATCATTAGGGATATGCAAATTCAGACCACAACAAGATATCTCTACACGTCTTATTAGAACAGCTAAAACAACAAATAACGACAATCCCAAATGCTGGTAAGGATGAGGAGAAACTAAATTTCTTATACGTGGCTAATGGGAATGTAAAATGGTGCAGCCACTCTGGAAAAGAGTTTGGCAGTCTCTTAAAAAAAACTAAACATACACTTACTACCTAGCAATTACACTTGTGGGCATTTATCCCAGAGACATGAAAATAGGTCCACACAAAAACCTGGGCACACATGTTCATAACAGCTTTATTTGTAGCAGCCAAAAGTTGGAAACAACCAAAATGTCCTTTGATAGGTGAATGGCTAAACAAAGAGGAGTACATCCGTACTGAGGAATGCTACACAGAGAGAAAAAGGAATGAACCATTGATACATGCAACGACCTGAATGAATCTCTAGAATCTTACGCCGTTTAAAAAAAAATTCAAAAGCCAAACCCAAAAGGTCACATACTGTATGATTCTATTTATGTAACATTCTTGAAATGACAAAATTATAGAGTTGGAGAACAGATTGGTGGTTGCCAGGGGTCAGGGCTGGTGCGTGACGGGGGGGTGGTGTAGCATACGGGAGAGATCTTTGTGTCCTGCAACTTGAGTGTGGGAGGGGTTACACCAGCTCAAAAAAAGCTGAGAGTGAAAAAAATGTAACCTTAGACTAACAATGAAACGACTGGGAGAGCAAAATTATGTTGAAAAAGCAAAATAGTGGGGAATTAAGCAAATACAAATAGTATTGTACCTTTGTGCAGAAGGAAGTGGGCTGCAAAGCAAAATTCTGTAAGTAAATACCCAAAGCTTTGAGTTTCTTTAAAACTCAGAAAAAGTGACAAAATGGTGGAGAACTATACAACACATTAGACAAATGTTAATTTCCTAGTTTCGATCCTGAACTATAGCTGTGTAAGATGGAACCGCAGGGGGCAACTTGGGTGAAGCGGACACAGAACCTCGGTATTATCTTTGCACCTTCCTGTGAACTTATAATTATTTCAAAATTAAAAGTTTTTTTTTAAGCAGGATTCTAAAGAATATATAGCACGATCCTCATAACAAAATAATAGTTGTGGGGAATAATAAGAACAGTTGTGGTCGTTATTATGGAATAAAAATTCGGTTAACTTGTTGAGCTACGACCACATGCTCTATGCAAGATGCTTTCATCACCAGCTTCCCGTGATGTCGAAAAGAAATTCTGATCCCCATCTTACAAAAGAGGACGCTGAGTCTCAGGGAATTCGAGTGCCTGTCCCAGGGGCAGAACAGAGATATGGCTTCCACTTTGGTACATGTGCCATTGGGTGGTGGCATTTATTTTCTTCTTCATGCATCTCTGTATTTTCTCTAATAAGCATGTCTTACTGTAATAATCAGAAGAAAAAATAAGCAAACATTAGAAAGTGTTCCTTGGTGGGTTGCCTGTTTGTTCTGGAGCCTGTGGCACAGCAAGTCTACAATTTCTGTCTCAAGGACACTCTATTCTGGCCACTGTTGCCTGCGTAATGGGACCCGCCCCCAGGGCACTCTGGCCTGTGTCCACCCCCCCATGCCTGCATCATGGACAGTGGGATCTGCAGTTAGAGTCTGAGGTCTGCTCCACACCAGCTAGGAGCCGTTGGGTAAGACTCTTACTTGGAAGCCTCAGTTTCCTCATCTGCAAAATGGGAGCCGATAACACTCACCACCGCTGGATGTTGCTATGGGGACCGTGGAATAAGACAGTGTGTTCCTTCCACTTGTGTTTATTGCATACCCAGTGTGTGAGAGCATCCGGTCGTTCACAAAATGGACTACAAATTTAACAAGCTGCCTCAAATCCTGCCCGGAATACAGCGGGGTAGAAAAAGCTGAGCGAATGTCACGGGTTGTTATTGTCCTTGTCTCTGTCTTGCTGGCTACAGCTTTTCACATCCCGACAGGGCGCGGTACCTTGGGAACTGGACAGACCTGGGCAGAATGGAGCCTCTCTGGGAACGGCTGTCCCCACAGGACCGAGGGGAATGCACCACAGCCCGCAAGCTTGCAAGACCCCAAAAGACCCCGCTTCGCCCATTGGCGTTCCACACTGCGAATTGATTTTCGAGGGTGTTTCCCAGAAGTGGTCTGGCTCCTCTGGTGTTGTTATTCATTTATCCGCCCTGGCCTCCGGCCGCCTGCTAGCCAAACCCTCTTCACCCTCACAGCCTCTAGCAGTGGGGGCCACCGTCACTACCGAGATGAAGGGCAGCTGGGGCAGGAGGCTGGTTCCCGTAAGTCCCCCCACCCCTCTGTGAGTCTGGATGCCAGCACCCCACCCGCCCACCCACCCCATATCTCTGTCTTCACCAGCTGAGGCCCTTGGCAAGGCTGGGCCAGGAATGCCACACTGGGGCCAAGGGAGGCTTTCCCAGGCTGGGGCTTAGAGGAGAGGGGTCCGGGCCAAGTGGCCAGAGCTGATGGGAGACTTCCTGCACCCAAGGGGAAGACGAGACTGTTGCCAGCTTCCCATGCCCATCCCAGCTAGCAGATGCTCCAGGGAGTGTCAGGGAACGGCAAGGATTAGGGCAGGGAGGGGGGAGGGCTCCCCAGGGAAGATGGTGAGGAGTCCTGGGGAGGTCACAGGGAACAGTGAGAGAGGCACGGGGCCAAGGATGCAGGCTTCTGTCACCGACCCGACCGCTGTGGGACTCCAAGCCACGTCCCTCTCTAGGTCTTGCTCCTCCATCTGCACCCCAAGAGGGCTGGACAAGATGGTTTACTTTACAGTATTCACTGAGCACCTATTGTGTGCTGGACTAGACCCCAGGGACAGAGCAGCAAAGGAAACCAGCTCCCTCTACCCTCCAGAGCTGTCTGTGGAGAAGACAGACATTGAAAGAATTCAGTGAGGAATGTGGGACATTTTGAGCAGTGACAAGCCCCAGGGGAAGGTGTGAATGACAGGAGGCAGGACCTCCCTGGAGGACCTGGATGAGCAGTAGGATGGCAGATGTGCCAGAGGAGGGAACAGCATGAAGGACAGAGCATGGTGCCTTAGGGACAGATCTTTATCCATTAACACCAATAATTTTGACATTACCAACAGCAACAGTACCACCAATAACTACAACAAGAACAGCCTCTGCCCCAACCCCAAGATGGCTAGTGAAAACGTTAACCCCATACCATCACCGTGGCCACCAATAACGACCTCAGTACCAACACCAGTTACTTCCACACTGCTGATACCAAAAACAACTGGGTAGCCATCGAAAGTGAACCAGAGATAAGAGCTGCATTTTGACAAGTGCTTACCCAGAATCAAAGTGGACAGAGCAGGCAAGAGAGGTGCTAAGGGCCCATCCAGCCCTGACGTGTCCTAGGCTCTATGAGGAGTTTAGGACATTCTCACGTGGCACTTTGGCCACGCTAGCACCCACACACAAGGCTCTGACCCAGCCCCCACCCCACCCCGTCCCAGGAAAGCAGCTCACACACCCTTGGGCCCAAGACTTCCACCAGTTGTCTCAGGAAAGGAAAGATGGAGAAGCCAGGGTGGGCGGTCCCCAGCAAAGACGGTTCCTTCAGCCACTGCTCCTCTGTTCCTCACTTTGTTGGCCTTTGAATGCCAGGTCAATTGTCACCTCTAGGTAAAGTTTTCTCACAGCCCTTAGGCAGAATTGATCCCTCCCTCCCTCCTGCTCCCAGAGCCCTGAGTGTCACTCCCACTGTCCTCGCCGATCATCTCGCTAGTCTGTGAACTCCCTGAGAAAAGGGATGGCATCGGTTCGTCTGTGCATTCATTCATTCATTCATTCATTCATTTAACAGGTGCTGGGAATTCTGCGATGTTAGACAAGCTCCCTGCTCTCAAGGGATGCACGGTCTAAAGTAGTGTCGCCTTCTTCTCAGTATCTCGGGTGCCCACCCTGGGCCTGACGCAGAGGGTCCCCAGTGAGTCTTTGTTGAATAAGTGATTCAAGAATGAAGGAGGGTGGACAGAAAGAGAGAGGGAAGGAGGGGGAGGAAAATCCTGATGGGAAAGGCTTCATGAGCTCCACCTTTCCCAGCCTCGTCTCCACCTCGCATTGTCCCCCTCTCTCTCCTCCCTTGCCAGACACCCCGATCCCCTCTCTAACCCAACTGAACTGTGGGCAAATGCTTTTTCACTCCAGGCTGGAGTTTTTCAAAAGGAAAACAAAGAGAGCCAGATGCCAAAGCACACAGGCATGTTCACGGGGCACAGACTCCTTAAGGAATGTCTGGCTGGAACAGCTGAAGAGCCATTGACCGTGGCATTGTTTCAGCCCAGCTGGGCCAGGTGCCGGACCCAGAAACCAACAGTATCCGCCAGACAACCACCATCATCAACACCAATGCCACCAGCAATAACTTCAAAATTACCAACAGCAAGAGTACCACCAATAACTGCAATAGTAACCGCCCCTCCCCCCAACCCCCTCCCCAAGACCACTGGTGAAAATATTAACTCCATACCATCACCGCCGTCACCAATAATAACCTCAGCACTGACACCAGTTACTTCCACTGGCCCATACCAACGCTACTCTTCCCCTCTACCAACACTGCTACTGGTAACAACGTTAACACCAACGCCGTAAGACCACCAACATCACTGCCACCAAGGCCGACACCCATAACAAGACCATGACCAACACTGCCACCACCATCAACAACAGAAGCAGCACTAATCCCTCCCACAGCCACAACTACTCCGTCGGCCCAGCACCACCGACTTCTACACTGGTTGGAACACCAGCAATTCCATTAACACCAGGAACAAACCCCCTACGGACATTCTGCCACCAGCAGCCCTCACTCGGAGCCAGGCGGTCTACACACACGATCGCAACCAAGGCTCATCCCAACTCCACACAGTACCTGCTATTATTGCCTCTACCTTGACTGTGAGAAGACAGAGGCGCGGAAAGGTTAACCCAGGGTTAGAACAAGGGTACTGCCCCCTGAACCCCAGTCCAGTGCCTGCCTGTCTCCTTTGCCTGGTGCTCTGTGTGGTGGGCCTGAAATTTCTCCCTGGCACTTACGGGCTGTGAGGCCTTAGGTGGGTCTCTACATAGCTCGGGGTCTTTCCTTCCTCACCTGTCATAATGGGACCATAATCATTATATGTTTCCCTGAGTGGTGGACAGACGCCCGAGACAGTGTATGCAAGCCATCAGACAGGGGACCCAGCGCTCAGAAGGCATGGCTGGGTAGCAGCTGTTATTGTCATTGGAGTTGGCAAGAAAAGAACGTTCCATTCTATAGATCGGAGCCCAAAGGATTCATATGTTGTTGGTAGCAATAATCGTAGTAATAACAGCTAGTGCTTCTTGAAGACTTACTACATTGCCACGCAGCATCCAAGAGGAAATTGAGGCTCAGGAATGCTAAGTAATTAACTGAGCCAGGAACTGGCAGAGGTGGGATTTGAACCCAGGCAGTCAGTCTTGGCCTGTGCTCTTAATCACGAGTCTATATCCCCTCTAGTAACATAACTAGCATCTATGGAGCACCTACTATGTGCTGGTGATTCTCATATATTATCTCTAATCTTCCCAACACCGTTGTAGAGCAGATAATACTGGCTTTGAGATAAACTTGAACTTGGGCTCTCAGCTTTGGCCAGCTCCAAAGTGAGGCTCTCGCTTTACCACAAGGCCCCCACCTTCCTGCCTCCTAGGCTGTGGCGCCCTGGAGAGACCTCAGCACCCGGAGGCAATGCCCTCAGGCACAGGGCAGATCATTGCCAGAGGCTGTCAGTGCTGAAGGTGACAGATTCTGCCTTACCTGCTCCCAGGGCTATTGGGGCTCCAAGTGGCTCCCCAACACTGTCACAGCCCCAGGGGACAGCGGGGGCCTGGCCAGTTGGGTTTTTGGCATCCCCAAGAGCAGCTGCCCAGGCAGAAGGGTTTCGTCTTTCCAGGCTGGATGGGAGAATCCTGCCCTCCCCCCTCCCCCGCCCCAGTTCTTGTTCCCAGCGAAAGACCTTGGCAGAACCCCTGATCCTCTCTCCTTCCTCGGACGGACGGATGGCTTCCAGCTGCCTGTTCCCTGTCCTGGGAAAATTCCTAGGAGCTCTGCAGGTCCCAGGATCTCTGAAACCTGAGTGGCTCTTCCAGAACCCTGGCTTCTCCCTCTGCCCCACCCAGCGCCCCCTCAGACACCATCTCCTTCAGTGCCAACCTCCCCCGCCCCCCATTTCCCCAGCAAGCCTCTAGTTAGAATAATCACAGAAAGGGAGCAATTTCAACCTGGGCAGAGCTTAAAATAGAAGAATTCCCAGGCACCTAGGTGCCTGGCCCTGTGTTAGGCACCTAGAAATGGAAAGCCAGTACTCCCAACTCACCTGTGAGTTTGGTGCTCTACAAATAGGGAAACTGAGGCTCAGAGAGGGGAGTCCTTGTTCCCATCACTGATAAAGGGCACAGGAGCTTGGGTTGGGCTAAGCACCTCCACACCTTGCCTGTCTGACTTCCTCATTATACAGGTGGGGAAACAGAGGCCAGACAGGGGAGGGGCTTGCAGGCGGGGACGCTGCCTGGGGTACAAAGGCCAGGCAGGAGCCAGGGGAGTCCGACTCTCAGGCATGTTCTCAGTACGCTCCTCCTTACTGCCTTCAAGCTGAATGCATTTCTGGCCTCAGCTACGTTGCTTCAGGCGCCTCCATCTCTGCCTCACTGTCCACCTTCCATCCCTCCTCCACCCGGTAGCAGAGAGGTTCTCTGTAGGATGCAGATCTGAACATGTCGCTCCCCTGCTTCAGAAGCCACAGTAACTCCCATCACCTTCGGGAATCATCTAAGCGCATGGCCCTGTCTCTGAAAGTGAGGCCCCGTCTACCACTGGGGCAGGACGGGTCCTGCCCCCCACCCGCCTCACACCCTGCTGTGCCTCTGGGCTTTCCCACACGCTGTTCCTTCAGCCCGGCTTGCTCTTCCCCTCACTGCTTGTGCTCCACGCTTCA
>CM053502.1:7925210-7958881 GCA_028627145.1 Eidolon dupreanum | reverse complement strand
TTTCCCTTTCCTTCTAGTATCAGTGACCAGCAATGCTGGAGGTGATGCTCATTCTCCATCAAAGAGACTGAAGAGTAGTGAACATGAAGATAATTGAGAAACAAAAATAAACCTTTGGTGTTTTAAGCCACGAGATTTGGGGTTGTTGTTTCCTGCATTCTAACCTGATCCAGTGGGACAGACTTTATTTCCATTTGAAGGATGAGGGCAAGTGGCTTGCCTAACATCACACAGAGGGCACCTGGGACCATTGGCAGGGATTTACCTAAGGGAGAGAGCAGCGGTGACCAGAGCCCTGAACACCCTCTCCCTGGTGCATGGGGGAAATGCATCCCTGCTCCCTGCCACCACCGTTTACACCGTCAGAAGCAGGAAAATGATTCTCTGCTCAGAGTAAATCAATGGCAGCCTGGGGAGTGGATGAGGTGGTTCTAGAAACTGTACTCTCAGAAGGACCAGCTATTCTAGACTCAACTCTGCAACAGACGGGATTATACACAGAAGCCCCAGTCTCTCTGTCCTGTGTGTCCCTCCCCACCTCAGTGACTCCATTTATCTCATCTTTCAGGAGCCTCTTTCCTTCACTAGTAAATTCTGCTCAGGGAAAGGCTACAAAACTTATTCACCATAAGGTGTGCATGAGCAATGATACCAGGAATAGACTTCTATGTTATGCAGCATTATTTTGACAGTAGCTGACTGATACACTTGTCTATCCAATATCTATTTTCCCTTTTATCCTGTAGAGGACAACACCTGATTTTATTCAGGGCAGTAGTGTGCCTGGGCAGAAATGTATTTCTCAGTTTTCCTTGGGATGTAAACGAAGGTTGTTGGGTTAGACTCCTAAGAAAGTTCCCTAAGTGAGGGGCATCAGAGAGAATTTTGGGGGCCCCCAAAGGGCAAGGCTATGTCTGGGGAGCTCTTTGGAATCAAACGATAAGCACTCAATATGTTGAGTTGCCTTCCTAGCACTGGTGATGGACAGCTTTAAGCCATGCAAGCACTCTCTGGGCTGCTGCAAGACCAGCCTTTGGCTCAGTTTATTGTCACAGGAACCTGGAAGATCCTTAGAGCTCATCATCTAGCTTTCTTTTAACAAATATACAGAAATAGGGTCTGAGAAGGGAAGTATATTGTCTCAGGATTCGTATGTGAGTCAAACACAGCTAAAAGGAGAAGCTGATTAGTTCTTAACTCTCCCTCGTATCTTCCTGACTTACTAAATGATAATTACCTGGTTGGGGTGGGGGGAGGTGGGGTGACAGACATGGGTGAAATGTGGTTGGGAGCCCTGATTCTGACATGAGCTGCCTGGATCTTGTAGACTGGTACAGAGTTCCTCACGCTGCAGTCACTTTGCATGAAGGAGGATGCTGTGACAGCCCTCTGATGGGTCTCAGACCCTTGGAGACCCAGCCTTCCCTCGGTGCTGCCCTGGAGAACTTGGCTGGTTGGATGGACCAGGTCCACAGGAACACCTTGGCAATCCTTCAAGTGCAGTTTCTCCCAACAACTCCCCCACCATGCCTCCTGCTTGTTCAGATCATTCAAGTAAACTAGCACCCTGGAATGACATGAGGACCTTAGTTTAGAGCCAGGGGGACATGCGTGGGGTAGACACTGCTGGTCATTGCCCAGACATCCTTCACTGGGCCAGTGCATGTCCCCTAACTGATGCGAACATTTCTGCTAAGGGCTCACTGCTGCCCCTTTCTCTGGAGAACTGGCTTCAGACCAGAGGAGCCATTTTAACTGGGGATGCTCAAGCTCATAAGCCCTTTATGCACCCACACACATCCCCAGGGACAGCCAATAGCCAATGAATGACAGATACTGAGGAACAAAAGGCCAGTCCCCTGGTTTCAAGGTGAGACTAAGTCTGTGCTACAATTCACGCCCAGAGCTCCCTGCAGTATCAGATTGAAGCCAGACGTCAGTTAAAACCCCTCTTTGCTCCTCTCCTTCCCGTGCCCTATCTTACTTCCTTCACCCCTTCACAGATTTTTCTTGAGGGCTTTCCCTCAATAATTCACATGCCCAAGAATCCTCATATCAGGCTCCACTTCTAAGGCAATATGTAAACTTCTGAGCTCTTCCTCCCGCCCCAAATTCTGTGTCCTGGGAGGTGACCATAGATAGTTCTAAGCTTAGCAGCAGGAAAAATCTGTCCTGGTGAAGAGAACTGAGATTTCACCAGAGAGATGCTTAAGCAACCACATCCATTGATCAATATTGATAAGGCATCCACTATGTGTCTAGCAGCTGCTTGGCACTGGGGGACCCAGTGGGTCACTAGAGAGATGCAGGTCATACTCTGACCTTCTAAATTAGGTCAAAAGGCTTCCCTACCACCCCTTGATCCCACATAATGGTGACCAACTGAGCACACGGAACCTTGGAAATGCTTTTTAATTTCTTTTAATGTATAACAGTTACGCCTGAGTTACAGAGGAAGCGCTTACAAGCAGGTAGTTAAAGCAAATGCCAGTTTCTCTTTCTAGTCTACTACTCCATATAGCTGAATAAATTATGGTGCGATTATATTTAAACACACACCCTCACACCCACACGCCCATGCACACACCCCACTCACTCTCTCACGCACACACACTCACTTCCACATGGAAGAAAATGGCTGCAAGTCAAACACGGAAGCAACCAAGTTGCAGTTACTAGGAGGAAGGAATGATCTAGATAGAGTGCTATTTCCCGGGTAGGGGATTGGCCATGTTAGAGTTGACAGAGAAAGCATTCAACACACGGATGTCTCTGAGCGTTTCAGGATGGCAGCTGGAGAACCCCCATTTGGTCTCGGTTTGGTGCCTCTGCAGGAGGGGAGGAGAGAAGGCCTGTCCATCTTAAAAACCATCCAATAGCGAAGGGCACATTCGGGAGCTTGAGAAGAACATCAACCTGAGAGAGGTCCCAGAGAATGTCTTTTTTTGGGCAATCATGGAGTTTCACCAAGTTCTAGGATCCAAAACTCGGAATGCTTCACCAGCTCCATCCAAAACAACACCGGCTTTCGGTGGAGTGGTCAACGTGTGGCGTCTGTCCTGTTCTCAAGCCATAGTCAGATTGGAAATCTGACCTAATTTTTCTTCTGGTCAAATCTCTCTCTTCATTCTTCCCTTCTCTCTCATCCCCCTATCTCTCTTCTCCTTCACGTTCCTCTGGCAAAAGACTGGCAAAGGTAAATCAAGTAGAAAATAAGAGTATAAAAGCATAGCTTGGTTCTTACACATCACTTCTTTTTTTTTTTTCATAGCAAGAGACAAATACCAAATGAAAAAACAAAGCAATAAAAATGAAAGAACCCAATAGAGCCTGGAATGTATAATTTGAAACACACGATATGCAGATATATCCCTACAGATGGTCCCTGGCACTAGCACGACACGCACTGTGGGGGTTTTCTTTCCTTTTTTAGTATATATATTTATATATATAAAAGTCGACTTCCTATAAACGAACAGCACATCACCACATTTCCAACTAATGTACAATGAGCTCAGAAGAGGGGCCGCCCGTAGGTAGGACCAACAGCTACTTGTGATAAGTTGGAAGAAACATCTCTTATTTTGCTACGGACTCTATTTACAGGGATGGATGGGGATTGTTTCTGGGCTGGTCTAGCCGCGGGGATTCAGACCTTCTTTCTCCGGCTGTGGTTAACCCTCAAGAGTTGGAGGCCCGTACCTCTCGTCCAACATCATCTCTCTGGTGAAGTTGTGAGCTGCCGACCAAAGACTGAATTTTATAGACGGAGTTGGCTAAACACATTAATCCATGAAGTTTTAGGGAAAGCCTATCTAGGTCAGGGTCTCTTTCTTAGAGGGGGTGGGATCCCTGGGGGAATAAGTCCCATTTTCTACCAAGATAGTGGCTTGGGAGAACTCCCAAGAAGTTGGACATAATGAGAAGTCATTTGGTCTATTTCCACTTCACCTTAGGGGGCAGAGCTTCGGATTGGTCCTAGCATTGGAATGTCACTTCTTAGGGGTGGGGCTGACCTGTTTCGATGTCACCTGCCTGACGTCCCTCTTCTTGGGTAACACAGGGCGTAAAGAGACTCCATTGATTCCTGAGCCAGGCCACCAGAGAGGAAGGATTGACTATTCAAGGAATGTGGATGAAGATTGTGGTTGATTTAAGGAATAGCTGCCTCCTGTATGTGATAGCTACAAAAGCAAGGACTGGGTCGCCAAAGGACAACACAGTCTTCTTTTTTTTGTCTAGAGTATGAAGAACCAGAAGTTTCCTGCAGGGGATGTGCCAGTTAAACCCTTGGTTAAAATTAAAGGGCCATAGACAGCTGGATGTCCGCTGCTATTAGTCTGTCTGTCCCCATTATTAATAGCTTCCTCTCAAACAGAGATACAAGCAATCCTGGCATGGTCCAGGACAAGCTTGATATTACCAGGTCTGAAGATGAGAAACAAGTGAGCATTTGTCACAGAGGTGACGTCCATGCAAGAGAATGTCCTAGCATCTTGCTGACCTGGCTCCCTAGTAGGGAGGAACTTGGCTCAGCCCTTCCCCCTGGAAATGTCTTGTTGGCTGAAGGCAAGAGGCATGGTTGAATAAAGAGGTGGCCTCATGTGCCTAAATGGGGACAAGCAATTTGGTCCGGTCTTTGTGGATTCAGTGCTGTGTCTCTCATCACAAGGGCCTTTTGCCCAGCAGCACTTGATAAAAGTGATCCAAGTATAGATCATAATGATGGTGATGGTGAAGATGAATTTAATTTTGATAAATAGGTCAAGATGGTGCCAAGCTCCAAGGGAGGTATAGTCAGAGGCTTGAAACATTCCCCAAAGGTCTCAAGTCCTAAGGAGAAGGGAGCCTGAGGAAGCCAAGGAGTGGCCAAGGAAGGTGCTTTTTCCCTCTTCTCCAGAACTTAGTGTCTCCCTCTGCCCGGGGTGGCGGCTTAAAGATTGGCCACATCTGTCCCCACCCAGCTATGCTGGATCAGGAGACAGAGGTCTCTGAAATCGACCCTGAAAGATGCCACTCTGCATGGAACAGGAACATGTCCCCTCTTCCCCAAATGCCAAAGGGAATCGGTGGTCTTTTCTGTGGGACAAGCAGTCCCTGCCAATCCAAGAAGCCTTCTCCAGACCTCCAAGGAAAGTCCTCTGCACTCCAGCAGCTTAAAGGGATTCCCCGGGCAGATGGAGACCCCCTGCCCCCCTTCCTAAAGGAATGAGCATGCAGAGGATGGGTTTAGATCTCTGCCGAGGCTTCGTGAGAAATCAAAGCTCCATCGAGCTGAAGCCCTTGGCAACAAAAGTTTGCTACCCATAAGCAGAGGGGTCCCATCTACCCCCCTCTGAGTGTGCCCTATGCCCCTTCACTCAACACTTGATCCCTCCCCCTCCCATCTGATCCAGTGAATGAGAAAACCGAAGGGTTCTTCTGCAGGCTCCCCAGGCCTCACGTGGGGTGGGCAAGGTTGGAACTTGGCTTTCAGTTTAAGAGCTTTTGGATGCCTTATTGGGTCCTTGTACCCTGGGCCTGTCCACTGTTGACAAGCACCCCCCCTCCATGTGGCCCTGCTCCTGGTTAAGCCTCTTCTGGTCCTCCTAGTCCCCTTCCTGCATGGGCTAGATTCCCAGTAGAGGCATGTAGGGAGGGTCCTAAAGTTCTCAGAATTCCAGGGCGATTTGCTTAGGAAAACGCCAGGGGTAGGGTCCCCTCTCTGCTGGAATCCCAGCATCCAGAGGAGGAATAGGCTGTGGTTCTGGCCCTGGGCCAGAGACCCACCTGGGAGAACTGGCTCCCAGCTGCGAGTGGCCCGTGAGCTCCACTCCGCCTCTGGCCAGGGTGCCCCCTGGAGTTAGGTCCAAAGAGTTCCAAGACCTCACCCCAGACACCTTCAGGTACCCACGATGCTCTATTCAGGGTGAGCTTCGGCCTCTGCACCTGAATGCACAGAGGCCACAACAGGACCTAACTGGGAGAGGACTACAGGCTGACCAGAAGCCCGCCTAGGGACCGAGTAAAAGGGCCAACTCCAAGATGAGGGGAGGGGGCCGCACTAGGTCCCTAACCACAGGTGAATGATAGACTGACTGCACATCTCCAGAGGGCTGGCTACGAGAAGGAAATGGGCTCCTTTCCTTGCCTCCTGGGACCCCAGAGTGATGAGGGGACTGAGGCTGGGAGGTTCAGGGGTCAGTAAGAGTTGAGCTAGGATCTGGGCTGGGGCAAGTTGCCCCAGGGGCCCTAGTAGGCCTGGCCAGTTTCCACCGGCAGGAGTCCCAGCACAGCGGAGTGCTCCCCGAGCTTCATGCGACGCTGTGTGGAGAGGCTCACGTTTTTGGCCAGGTAATCAACAGCAGCTGGAAAAAAAAAAAAAAGAAACTCCTAGGAATTAAAGTTCTTTTTGCCTATTCTTTTATCTGTCCTATATCTATCCATCCAACTATCTATATCCATCCATCCATTTATCCGTGTATCCATCATCCATTCATTTATCTACACATCACTTATCTATTTGTCCTTCCACCTATCTATTCTTCCATCCATCAATCGATCCACCCATCCACCCATCCTCCCATCCACTCATCCATCCATCCATCCATCCATCCATCCATCCATCCATCCATCCATCTCTTCATGAAGCTCTTTCTTTCACCTCCTCTCCAATCATTTGGCAACTACTTACTTAACACTTAAATACAAAAAAGCTCTCTCATGGGTTCTTTAGGGAGGTCCAAAGGGTATCCACATTGTTGAGTGAAGAATTAGTTTCTCTTTCCAACACATCTGTACATATCCCCTCTACGGGGTGTGTGTGGGGGGTATCTGATGAGTCCCATTGAGCCCAGCTAGTAATGAAGACAAGGTCCTTCTGCCTTCTCTGAACCTCAAGCCCAGCTCATTAATGAGGCAAAGCAAGACCCCGTACTCAAAGCCAAAACAGCGTTTGCAGGTGAGCTGAGGGGTCCATGCAAAGGAGGAGCCAGGACCCTGGTATTCAGGGAGCTGGGACCTTCAGCCTTGTCAACTCCGGTCACCCGGGGGAGGGAGATGAGAGCCTGAGGGTGTGTACTTGTGTGTGTGTGTGTGTGTGTGTGTGTGTGTGTGTGTGAGAATAGTGGAAACAAGAATCTCTATGAAGTAGTAATGAGCACAAACATGAATGTTCACGCATGAGCAATACTCATGCACGTGTATACAGATGTGGATGACTTGTGTGTACCTGTGTGAGTAGAAGAACAGTGGGAAAGCCTGTGCATGTACAAGTAACTGTACAGGTGAGTTCCACCTAAGCCAGGTACGTGTGTCAGTGTCCGTGTGTGCGTACAGGTATGACCACTGGGCTTGCATGTGCATGTGTTGTCTTGACTGTACAAATTGTGCCTGTCTCAGGCTACAGCAGAAATCAGCCCTGACCAAATGATTTGACTGGCATGTGACTAAGACCTCTTGAGGCAACAGAGATGCTGCTTTCCAAGCCAGAATCAGAGGCCGTGGCCAATCTGATCCCTTGGGATCTCTCAGATCCAGAGGTGAGGGGAAGACAGAGTGCTGCACTAGGAATCACAAGGCCTGGCCCAACCTGCTTTGTCACCTGTCGACCGAGGGACCCTGTAACACTCTACATGCCTCCCCAAAGTTGGGGGCACCTGCCTAGGGCAGGCAGGTGGAGTCAGAAGGTGATGAGCACGGCCAGAGGGCAAGGCCTGGAGAGGTGAGATGGGTAGTATCAATAATCGAGCTATGGGAGGCCATATTGCCTAAGGGTTCAAATGACCTAGGTTCGAATCCTGTGTCTGTCAACCCACCTCACCTACCCAAGCCTCAGTTTCCTTGTCTGTAAAATGGGATCGTACTAGCACCTAGGCTAAAGAGTCGTTGTGAGGATTAAATGAGAAAATGCCTGGCATGCAGTGAGCTCAGTAGACTTGGGCTCCCAGGAATGGCCGCTTGCTCTATGCCTGTTCTCTAAGCAGGTTATGTGTATCATCTCATTTAATTCTTACAACAGCTCTCTGAGGCTGGTAGTATTATTATTCCTATTTTACAGGTGATGAAACTGAGGTCCTGCCCTGAGAGACTGCATAACTTGAAAGGTCACACAGATCTTAAGTTGTGGAGCCAGGATTCAAACCCAGGCTGTCTGATGGCAGCTCCTAACCACCCCTATGAACTTCACCCCTACAAATTTCACTCAGGAAATGTGACTTCTCCAAGGGCACATTGGACAAGTCAGAAGACCTTTTGCAAGTCACTGAAGGCTCTGCCTACCCTTTCTTATTCCACATCATGCCAATCTCTGATGCTAACCTCTCCAGCTCTTTCTGTGGGTCAGACAGAAAGGTCTGGCTTTGAATAACAACGGTGAGAACAACAAAGCAAGAGCCCTCATACACGAGCACCTACTACGTACTAAGTGGACATGATCTCACTGAATTCTTTAAATATTCCTGTGCTTTAGGTACAACTGTTTCCATTTTACAAAAGTGGAAACTAAGGCACAGAAAGACTGCTGGCCCAGAGTCATGCCGAGCACGTGAGATGGTGGAATGCAAATTTGCACCCCTGGTGTCCTGTTTGTACTCCTGGTCAGTCTGAGTCCCACAGCAGAAGCTCCTTCAAGCTGTCAGTTGGGCAAGGAAACACCCAGAACCCAAACTTTACCAACAACCCAGTCCCTTCAAGGGCACCTTTGGCACTGCAGAGCCCACCTCTCCCTGGGGTGGAGCTGGGGCCGGTGAAGGTGAGGGCAGGGCTGTGACATTCCTCATTACAGCCTCTGTCAACGACCCTCCCTGTCCCTCTGTCTCTCCGTGTCTCCCCTTCTCTGTCTCCAGCTCATGCCTGGGCTCTAAACATCTCAAATTAGATTAATTGGGAGTTGGCAGGAGAAGCGGCCGTGATGCCAACCAGTAAACGAATCTCAGCCGTCAGCGTCTCGTCAGCCCGCGGCCCCAGAGGAGGACCCTTCTAGACACAAATTCTTATTAGACTTGTCAGATCTATTAAAATTCTTTTCACACTTCTGCGTTCTATCAGCCCCATCATTAGTACGGCCCTGGCCTCTGGGAACACCAGGGCCATATTAATCTTCTGTGTGTCCTGTCCCTGTCCCCCCGCCTCCACCCCGACCCCTCCTAGGGACAGGAAGGACAGACAGACAGATGGACAATGGCTGGGGGCAGGAAAGGTAAGTATGGAGGCCCCTGGGAAGACACGAGGCCTAGGGAGCGGAGGTGGACTCTGCTATTTAGGAGTCTGGCCCACGTGTACACGCCATGCACACCTGAGCGAGGCTCTCCAGGAGCGGAGCTATAGACGTGGCTACGCACACACTGATACACACTGCTGCGTCATTTCAGGCAAACAACCTCTCCGGAATCCCATTTCCTCATCTGTCTGGTGGGAATAATCATGTACCCTATACAGCAGTGGTCCCCAACCTTTTTGGCACCAGGGACCGGTGCTCCTACGAGAATCTAAGACCTGATGATCTGAGGTGGAGCTGAGGTGGTGATGCTAGCTCTGGGGAGTGGCTGCAAATAACAGATGAAGCTTTGCTGGCTCACCTGCCACTCACCTCCTGCTGTGCAGCCTGGGTTTCTAACAGGCCACAGACCAGTACCAGTCCATGGCCTGGAGGTTGGGGACCCCTGCTCTACAGGGTAGCCATGAAGATGAAATGCCGGACTCACAGCAGATGCTCAATAAACAGTCATTTCTCCTTCCTTGATACATACACATTTGGTATATTTATACTTCGAAGCCACATATGTACACACATTAGTGAACACTCACATAGAAATAAATCTCTGTGTGTGTGCATGTGTGCATGTGTAGGTGGGTGCGAATTTGTGAATGTGAATTCACACACAGGTGGGTCTAGGTGTGTGTCATTACTGGGTGTCTCACACAAGTTTATGGTTTGGCCAAAGAGAAATGGGTTTGAAGTTAGGAGACCTGAAGTTGCCCATTCACCTGCTGCGTGACCTTGGGAAAATTCCTAGCCTCTCTGAGCCTTAGCCATTGTGTCTGTAACCTGAGGACAAACAACATCTACCTTGGGTGAGTTTTTTGAGACTCACATAAAAGGAGCAACGTGCATTTTGCTCAGTGCCTGGTGGGCTAACGCATGGGACAGATGTGAGCAGATGACAGACAGGTGGCTCTGAGCACACGTGAGGCAGTCTGGGACATGTGACTCTTGCACATGGACTATGGGAGCCCAGTCACAGGTGTATTCAGTTGTCCATGCACATGGGGCAGGTGGTCAGTGGGAACGCAATTTGTTCCTCATCTGTCCCAGAATGTCAAAGGTGAAGGACATATTATAGTGGAAAAACTTTGAGAAGACTGAGTCTAACCTCTGGGTCCCCATTTCACAGATGGCAAAACTGAGGCTCAAGGAGGCGGGGTGCCTTGCCCGCTCTAATGGTGACAGGGGGTGGGCTTTCCCTCAGGCCCCTGCCGCCCTCCCCTGGAGCCTCTGTGGGGTTGGCTCTGTGCTCTAGTCTGGGCTGGAGAATGTGACTCAGGAGGAGGTCTGAGCTACCAGTGGAGGACAGGGGAGCAGGGATGCAGCTAGAGGGGAGCGGGAGGAGGGAGAAAAGATGGGGAGGGAAGGAGGAGGGAGAGACGGAACCGCCCTGACCAGCTTTCCTAGCAGAGGAAGAACAAACGCTCCTTACAAACACTCCTTTCTCGCCTCCTGGGCCCCTTTTGATTCCCCGTCCTTGCCGCCCTGTGCTGACTCTGGGGTTAATTTTATTTCCGAGCTGAGCAGGCGCCCCTGGAGTGGGGCACGGGTGTGACTAACGCCTGCCCCAGGCCGGGGCTCTAAACTCTTTATCAAGAGCATGTGTGTCCCTCTCTGTGTGCGGGTACATGGGCTGGGGCAGGGGGTCGTCCTGGGCTCCCCTGGAAACACGCCCGTGCACACGTGTGCACCCTGCTCTCAAACACACATGCACACACACATTATATACCCCTGTGCACTTGCTCCCCACGCACACACATTCACAAAGACACAGTTATACACAGACGACATCGTGCGTGCATGCTCAGAGGCACAACTATACACAGGCGCACACAACCGCACCTATGTACACACTCAGCATACACATATCCATATTTACACACAGTTTACATGTCCACGTACACACTCCCAAACACACAGACACACTCAAGCATGATATATACACGTACATACAGTCACACATATTTGCACACACACACACACACACATCTATACACACGTTTATTATACATGTCCACACAGTGACATCTACAACTCACATGTCAAACACACAGGCACATGCATAAACACAGCTACACGTACATACCTGAATGCACATTTAAACACACGTATATGTGTTATAGCCACATGTGCTAACATGGCCAAACATGCACACGTGTTCGCACGAAACCCATATGTATTCCACATGTGCACAAAATGCTCATTTAAACTCACACATATGTCAACAGTCATATGCACATATGCTCACACGTGCCACGCATATTCACACATATATACACATCCACCTGCACGGGGATGTGTATACTAGCACATAGATGCTGAAATACACAATACGCACGACACACCCACGAGCTGTAACACATCTATGACGCGCATTCACACTCATGCACGTACAGGTGTGCGTTCATCTCGTGTGCAAACGGGCACGCACACGGGAGGGGGCCAGGGACGCAGCTGGGAGGCGGAGGTCGGCACAGCTGGCGCTCATTTAGCCGTGGAGGCCAAGGCCACATGCGGAGGAGTGGACTGGGATGGCGGACAGGAAGCAGAGGTCAGTGGGGCCGGGCCAGGGCTGTGGCGAGGAGAGAGGACACCCTTGGGCTGGGAGGTCTCACCCTCTCGCCACACGCCCTTCTGATTAGTTTGACACCAGCAGGTGAGGCCTTTGCCGGGGGGCGGGGAAGGAGGGGCAGCCGGTGACCTCGGCTCCCCGTGCCCTCTTGACCTGCCCTGCTGCTGCCCCGTCCGGCAGCTGGACGCTATGGCTGGGTCTGCCTTTTGCAGCTTTTAGTCTGAGGACCCGCCGTTCTCGTCTCCAGGCAAAGTGCCCAGGGGTCAGCAGCTGGGGTGGACATATGAGAACAGCTCAAAGTTTGGAGAAAGCAAGGCTAAGGACGAGGATAGGAGAGAGGACTCAAAATATAGCTGTCCCCCACGGCCAGGGGGCAGGAAGGGGCAGGACCCCTAACACTCACTGTCCGGCTCGGCAGCCCCAGACACACGTGGCTCTCGAGAACCTGCAATGTAGCTAGTGAGACTGAGGAACCAAACTTTACATTTTTATTTAATTTTAACTAATTTAAATTTAAAAACTGAAATTTATCTCGTTTAGTGGTTGGGAGACTTTTCAGTGTGTCTGGAACAGCTTGGGTCTGTAAACCTACCGCCTCAGTACTAAATTTTATAAAATTTCAGTGCGGATCAAGCATTTCCAGCGAAAACTTAGTCTGAATTAAAATGGGCTGGATTTCAAAGACATAGTATAAAAAAATATATAACATATCTTATTAATAAGTTTATATGGCTTACACGTTAAGATGATCACCTTTTGGATATAGTGGGTAAATAAATATGTTAGTAAAAATAATTCCACTTGTTTCTTCTTAGGTTTTAAAATGTGGCTACTTGGAAATTTTAAATGACATTCGTGGCTCATATTATATTTTTATGGGACAACACTGCTCTCAGGCAGCAGAAGCGTGTGTACAGGATCCCAGCTCCGCGTCACCTGAGAACCGCTCTTTCTCCTTTCTGGACCTCGATTTCCTCATCTGTGAAATGGGCACCCCCAAACGGGCACCTGGCAGCTCTCTACACATAAGCAGGGGGGCAGGGGTAGGGAGGGCGATGCTGGGGCACCAGGCACTCACTCTGGCCGTACTGGCCGTACTGGTAGCCAGCCACGGGGTCCACGCTGTAGCCGGTGGTGCTGTAGGTGGGCGGGCAGTAGGACTGGGAGGTGGGCAGGCTGTCCCCTGGCTTGATGGAGTCCGCCCGCTGGCTGCAGCTGGCCGAGATGGAGGGGGCCGAGTCCAGGCCGCCGTGCAGCGGGGAGATGGAGAAGTCGGCCTGTGGCTGCGGAGGCACTGCACTGGGGTTGCTCAGGATGCTCATCACCTGCGGGAGAGACCATCAGTGGGGCTGGGCAGCAGGGCAGGCGGCTCAGAGGGCCCTGCAGATGCCACGAGTGAGGGGATGGTGCCGGGCTGGCCCTGGACAGGCCTCTGGGAGAGCAGCTCCCTTGGGGTCCCTGCAGCATTGATATTCTCAGTTGACTTGGCTGCCTGCCCTTGTGGGTAAGAAGGTTAGTGGTTTCTGCTGGTTAGCTCCTGACCTAGGGAACTGTCCTCCACCAAGAGGTCTAGGGGCGGGGCGGGACCTTGTTCTCTATCCCCAGGCCTGGCAGAATGAATGAATGCATAAGAAAATGAGTAAACGAATGAACTAGCTAACTGTCTCTCCTATCAGACAGGGAGCTCCCCTATGACAGGGAATTGTGCCTTCGCCATCAGACTGAGATGCCCCCTTCTTCCAACACAAAGGTTACAGTAGGACTCTGGATCTGTCTGGCTTCACCCCTTGTCCTGTGCTGGGCCTGCTATGCTCTTGACTTTGAGTTTCTGCCCCTACGATACCAATACACATTGCCAATGTTGTCCAATAGCCTCCCAGGCAGCTCCTGTCTGTGACCGTCACCTACTTCCCTACGTGGTCTGTTTCAGTAAACAGGAACTCAGCCATCAGTGCTGGCGACTCGGACTGACAAGGAGAAGCTGGTCTCTAGAAACTCAGTTTAAAGTACCTGGTGTTGGTTCATTGGTGTATTCACTTATTCATTCAACAAACATGTGTTGATGGTGACTATAGCCCTAGGCCTCAGGCTGGGCCCTAGGACTTCAGAGGAGAAAGAGCCATGGTCACAGCCCTCAGCCGGGAGAATGTTTGGATCAGGGGTTGGGGTGGGTGGGTAGCAAGAGATCATCAAGATATGGAGTGATGAGAGGTGCCACAGAGACAAGTCAGGGGGCTGTGGGAGCCCAGAGGAGGGCACCTAGCCAGCCAGGTGGTCCAGGAAAGCTTCTGGAGGATGTGACACCTGCTGTCCAGCTATCCAGGAGAGAGAATGGCTAGAGGCAGTGCAGGAAGCAGGGGTCCCTACAATATGAGAGAGCACAGGTGACCTGGGCAGTCCAGGGGAGCAGGTGGAGAGGCAGGCCTTTGTGCACTTGACCTGCAAAGCCTAGGACCCTGATGACCTCCTGGTAATGCCGCCACTATGGAGGGAGGTCACAATGCCAGGTGGGGTTAGGCTTGCTGACACTCTGCCCATTACCAAGCTGAAGAATGACGCCGCCATCCATGCTGGGCATGTGGAGGTGTTCTCTGAGTTCCCCACACGCCTCCTGGAAGAAGGCAGGCTGCGGCGTCCGAGTGAGCAATAACCTTGCAGCCGACTAGATATCTTCTGAAAATGTTTGCTTCTCACTTTTGACTCGTCCCTGCCATAGGCACCAGGGCATGGCCGGGATTGACAGTCATAAGCCAGACACTGAGCTCCGCCGGGTCCTAGCTATGCAGCCTCAGGGTGTCCCTTACCTTCTGTGACCGCCTTATCCTGAGAGAAAGAGATGATCCTCAGCCTGACTAGAGGGTGAATGGAGGGTGAGATGAACTCTGCACCGAAAGAGCTGGGTACCCAGCCTGGCACAGGGCGAGTGCTCAGGAACTAGCGGCCCCAGCCCCTCTAACCCCCCTCTTCCTGTCCATCTTCTTACCCATGAACTCATGTGACTCTCCTGAGCCAGTGCCCTACGGAGACATGTGGGGCAACACTATGAGGCCCATTTCTCAGATGAAGAAACTGAGGCCCCGGGGCTCCCCCAGATCTCACAGCAGGTCCAGCTGGCTCAACCCTGCTTGCCTGATAACACCAAGACTGACTCTCAAGGATGAGTCGTAGGCACGTGACCCCTTTAGAGGTTCTCCCTGCGGCCGCAATTTGCTCCCCAGGAAGCTACTTGGTGGAGAGGGGGTGAGTGGGGGATGGGGTCCCTCACCCCTGGGGGCCTGGCTCCTCTGAATGGCATTAGCACAGCCTCCCTCCAACTCTTCCCTCAACGCTCCCAACACACTTCCCCTCTGTCCTAGGGCTACCCCTCCTCTGTCCTTTTACTCCCCCACCCCTTCCCAGAGCCAGTGTCAAGGGCACAGGCCTGCTGGGGCTGGTCTTATTTCCACCGAGTCAGGAGTCAGGGGTTTAGGTGGGACTTAATGGTGTGTCCACCCATTAAGATGACAAAGACACATGGGTGTAGGACAGTGAGGAGGAGAGAGCCTGGGCAGGAGATGTCTGGCTCCTTTGGGCAGTAGCGCTGTTTTAAGGAGCTGAGGTCACAACAACTCACTTTGCACTTGAAGGTGCTTCAGAGGTCTCTGTCACGGTAGGATCCACACAGGGGTGCTGGGGTGGTAGCAAGAGGGACCCCATAAAAGGCGGTCCCTATAATGGGGTGGTGTGTGAGGATGTCTGACGCCATCAGGCTGTGTTTCTTGCTCTCTGACTATGGAGATGGGGTGTCCTGGATGGAGAAATTTGCTGGAGTATGTGGGTGTGGGGATTCTGTGGGAAAATTCAGGAATTTTCTGGGGGTTAGGAGACCCCATTCTTTTCTAGGTTGCCTGTTGGGTTCCCAACCTAGACCTTGCTTTCCATCTAAATTAAGAAAATTACCCCCCACCCCATTCCCCTAACCCTGCTCCTCCCTCAGAGGAGGCCTGGGCCCCAAGAAGAGACTCAGAGGCTCAGGGGAAACACACAGGGCTAGTTCCCTTCCTTCAGAAGGACACTTGTGGGCATGAGAGACTCTCGGGAGGGTGTGTCAGCTTGGATGAGACCCCAGTTTCATCCTTCCCTTCTGCATATCACTAAGATACCATGCCCAGAAGAGATGATGGGATGGGGGGAGAGAAATGGGGTGGGTAGGGAGAGGACGGAGGCATTCTGGGGATGGGCCGGGAGCTGTGCATAGACTCAGTACTCATCCTGCAAGACAGACCTGCCGAGAACTGCCACAAAGCTGCTCACATCACTCAAGAATTACTGGTAGCTCCAGTTCCTCCCAGATAAACAGGACAAAGGCTTCTTGTGATCTGACCGCTACCTGCCTTACCAACTCCTCCCACCTCTTCCTACCTTGTACTTTATGCCCCAGCTACACCAAACACTGTGGTATTTCCTGAAGAGAGCCTTCATTCATTCATTTATTCGCTCAACAAACATTTCATAGAGCACTACCAGGTGCCAGGCTGGAGACAGGGCTGGACTGTGAGCTCTTTAAGGACAAGATGGAACTATGTTTCATCTGTCTCTGCAGCCCCAGTGCCTACACTATAACTGCTACATATCATGGGCTCAGAAAAACCCTGTTGAATTCATGCATACTCACTTAACAGATATTTATGGAGCACTTATTATGTGCTAGACACTGAGCCAAGCACTGAGATGTAGCAGTGAGCATTAGTAACTTTGTGCTCTCCTGGAGCTGTCAGTTTTGTGAAGGAGGCTGACAACAAACAAATAAACAAATAAATAATTTCTGATACTCATAAACACTATGGAGAAAAAATAAAGAGAACTGTCAAAGACCTCCCCAAAGAGATTATAGCCAGCAAGATCAAAAAGAAACAGCCATGAGAAAACATAGAGTGCTTTCCAGGGAGAAGAATCAGCAAGTGCAAAGGTCCTGAGGTGGGCCCATGCCCAGACGGTTTAAGAAATAGCAAGAAGGTCAATGTTGAGAGTGAAAATCTCAGACACTGCAAGGCCTCCCAGAGTCCTTTATCAGAGGGACTTGTGTGGTGCCCAGTGGCTCAGGAGGCCTTGGACCCTGGACAGCTCCGTATCAGCTCAGGCCCAGGGAGCTTTTACTGTAATGGGATTTGTTCAGTGGGATTTGCCCTGGAACATCAAATCAAATCCGCATCTGGAGTAGGTGTGAATGGGGAGGTGTGGCATCTGCTTACTCTCTCCCAGAGTTTCTGGAGGCCTATGGATCAAAAGGCTTCCGTTTCATCCATCCCCCTGTCTCTGGGCATGGCCGCTTCCAAGCAAATGGGACAGGACCCAACTGAAGAGAGGTCGGAGGTCGGAGCAGTGACTCCTCATTGAAATAGACTATTATTACCCCCATTCTGCAGATGGGGAAATTGAGGCACAGGGAGTGAAAAGGTGGACCTGAGATCACATGCCCAGTAAATGGCAGAGCTGGGATTTGAACCTGGATCTCCCTGACCTCTAGCTGTGTTCCTTCCCCCACAACAGCCTGTGCTGGAGAATATGGAGAGAGAGAGGCCCTCAGCAATCCTATTGCGCAGAGCCCTGCAGATCTTGGTGGCCCTCTGGGCCTCTGGCTGGCCCACAGACCCCCAGGAGTCCCTCTTTGCCCGAAGAAGCAGGAAGCTTTAGCCCACGGTTAGGGGCCCAGCTGAGGTCTGGGGCTTGCAAACTTTTGAACTTGAGGAAGTCCTGGTCTGATGTGGTAATCCACCCCCCTCAAGAATGCTAAGGCCTCTCCCTGGTGGGTTTTACTTTTTTCCCGTTGACCTTGCTTTCACTAATGTATTACTTCTTGGTACGTTACCGTTACTAACTCAAAATCAATACCGACCTCCACATCTGTAAGGTTTTATCTGAAGGCAAATCTCCGGGCTGTCCGTCAGGCTGAGTGACAGCCATCCCTTCCTCTCCCCCCACCACCCGCCATGGCCCCCCGCCTCCCCCCAGCCCCTTCCTCTCCCTCTGCTCTAAATCAGTCCCAGCCTCCACCAGACTAAATCAATAAGGGGCCGGCCTCACCCCCCCTTCCGCTGCTGGGGAGAGACTTGCAGGTTTTGGGGGTGGGGGCCAAGAGAGCCCCATGCCAGCCCCCCTTCCACATCCTTTGCTCACCGCCCCCCTCCCCCAGGAGTGCCGTGGCTCCCCTACTTTAAAAGAAGGGGATGGGAAAAATGTAATTAATTCCCTCCGTTCCTGAGCTGGCCCCAGGGCCTGGGACCACGGAGGCTGAGCTTGGAGATCTGCGCCCTCTGTGATAACCGAACGTGGCTTTGGGAGCGAGGCTGCAATTAGAAGGGGTGATCGCCATCGCCATCGTCGGGGCTCCCTGGCAGGGCTCGAGTGGGTGGATGGGGGCCTCGGCAGGACACAGAGGGGGTAGGGAGGGGCAGAAGCCGAGACTGGTGAGGTCGAGACAGCGAACCTGGAGATGAGACGGGGGCTAGAATGAGGCCAAGGACCACGCGGGCCAGCAGGCAGGCCAGGAGCCCCACCTCTGCAACACCAGAGCAAAACCTGGAGCCCTAGAGGGACTGCAGTTTCACCAAGGGCACTGGGTCAGTCAGTGCTTTGAGGGGCACCCCTACAGCATTGGGGGGCAGGATGTCTGTATTAGCATCTGCTCTGCCATTGACTAGCTGTGGCCCTGGGCAATTTCTTTAACCTTCGGTACCTTAGTTTTCTCATCTGTGTAATGGGAATGATAATAATTATAGTGACCTATAGGGTTACTGTAAAGATTAAAGGAGTAAACACACATAAAGAGAGTAACTGGCACATCATTTGTGCTCAAATGCAAGCTCTCCTCTTCTCTTTTTCTCTCCTCTTCCTCTTCCCCTCTTCCCCATTCCCCCATCCCCCTTCCTCTTCTACCTGGATTAGAAGGGACCTGGCTTGAGGTAGTAATGATCACACAAAGGCAGACTCAGGGGCCTGCTCTCTGTTTAGGACTGTGTCTTTTTCATCTCTTCTTTCCTCTGGAGCCTGGCACACAGTGGGTGCTTTCTGGTACACAGTGGGTGCTTTCTGAATGAAGAATTGCTCTGCCTCCACGCAGAAGCTGGGGGCTGTGCTCTAGAGCGAGCTGTACAACCCCTTTGGCCTGAATGTGCTCATCTGAAGAGAAGGGTAGCATCGAAGGACATGGGCCCTGATGGCAAACCTGGGAAGGCTCAGAATTCACACACGTACGCAACACACCCCACACAGGGCTGCACAGGGCTGCACACACCACACCTGTGCAGGATACACACCTGAATCCAGGAAGATGAGCCAAATCAAAATGTCTCTTGTCTGAATTGCCAAATAGCGTTTCATCAAAACCTCAATAAACCGGCATGAAAAGCCTTCGCAAGTGCACACCTGTTTTTCCTAAACTTGTCAGTACACTCACAAGTGCTCACACTTACATGTGAACACACCTAAATACAAACTTGAAACCTGGACGAGCCTTGGAGATGGCCACATTTTCACAGATGGGGAAATGAAGGCTCAAAGAACAGCAATAACTTGCATTCACGGGGAGTGTCCCCACAAACTCATGGCAGTGGCACCATCGCGGAAGCTCACTACTGCCACTCCTCCTGTCCTGGTCTCTGGTTTAGCTCTAAAAGGATGGGCTGGCTTGGCACACTGATGACGTTCATCTCCAAGCCTCAGATCCACTGCAGCCCTGGTCCATTCTCTCACTAACGCTTCCTCTTGACTTCCCTAAGAGGTAAAAGGAGGCATTTTGGGGAGCACCCTGCTCCCACTGTCAGGCAAGAAAAGGCAAGGGCACAGCTTGCCAGGAATAGAAAGCAATTTTTGCTTGGACTGGGTGAAATATGTATCTGTGGGCCAAGAACTGTCCCAGGCTGGCAGGTAAACTGGGCTGCCCAGTTCAAGACTTGCTCTTGTCTCTAAGGGTCTGGGGCCTGGAGTCTATCTCTGCGTCCAGATGGACCCCACAGAGCAGGCCAAGGGCTGAGAAGAAGAAACAGGGTTACTCCACTCGGATCTGTCTGCTCAGTCACTGTTTACCATGGTTGCCCAAGTGCAATCACCAGGGGAGCTGCTGAAAATGATGCTTCCTGGATCCCACCCGTGAGAGATTCTGATTAGTTGGTCCAAGGGTCTGGGCACCAGGATTTTTCTAAAACTCACTCCAATTCATCCTGCTGTGCAACCAAGTTTGAGAACCACTGCTCTCAAATCATCGCTATTATCGCTACACACACAATACGACTTTACATCCACATCCAGATGGGTGAAGACACAGGCACAGAATATACGCAGACACTCATTCCAGAATGCACACGGCATTACACGGACTGGTCAACAAGAAATACAATGAATGATACACATAAAAACTGCATCCATGCATAGCGCTGGACCACACACCATCCACAGGCTTCACAGGTGCACACACAGGCAAAGACTCACACACATTCACACACAGCGCAGCTTTATAACTCCATAATCACCAGCTCACTACTGCAAGCCTATGTGCCTATATTCACCACCACCCCCAGGCCCTAGCGGACACCCAGACACACATCACACAAACGTACCCCGCCCATCCCACTGCCTGCCCCAGCTCCATGCTGGGATTAGTGCAAGCGAGAAATCACCCACCCAGGCAGCAGAACACCCCTGCTCCCCCCTCTCCTGCTCAATTCTCTGCTAAGAGGATCTGGGCCCCCTCCCCTCTCGCTGCCCCCCGCGGACAGCAGTAATGGGCTTCGGGTGCTGACTCTGAGCTTCCAAACAAGATTTCCTGCAGGTCTCCCTTGTCCCCGCTCCTTTGCCTTCCATCTCTCTGCTAATGGCCCTCTCACTCCACCCCCTCACCTTCCGCATCCCACATGGCAGCCCCCCCACCGCACCGCCCAGTGGAAGAGCTGGTGCCCGGGCATGGCCAGTGAGCTCCCTTCTCCTACTCCAACCTCAGCCCCAGCCCCCTAACGCCTGTTACCCCCTCCTTCGTCACCACCCAGTCTTCAAGGAAGGCTCTTCGAAGGCTGGCTGCTGCCAATCTCTTGCTAAGTGTAGGATTTTACCATTTCCAAAGCATTTCCCTTTAGGCCTTGAAACTGCTCTATGAAGCACTGTTACCCCTCTTTTTCAGATAAAAATCCTGAGGCTTAGGGGCACACCCAGAATTTCCTAGGGAATGAGTGGAAACACTGGAGCAGGAACCCTTGACCCCTGGCTTCGAGTCTAATACTCTTGCCCTGCGCCTGGCTCTGGGTCGTTCTTACCTCTGTATGTGCATGTGTGTGTGTGTGTCTGTGTGTGTGTGTGTACTGTGTGGGTGCCTGTGAGGGTCTCGCATGTATGAGAGATTAGTGTGTGTGTACATACACACATATGCGCATGAGTATCGTGTGCATTCCATGTGAATTTTATATGTGTGCTTGTCTGTGTGTGCATGTGTGTGAGTTCAGGTGCATGCATGTGATTATCATGCGTGAGTAATGTTCATGCATGTGTGTGTGTACTTCACATGTGTATGGGCACGTCTTGTAGGCCCCTCCAGTCGATCTCACCAAGGGTACACACTGGGACCTGGGACCTCAGAAGCTTAGAGGGCACAGTGGGAGGTCAACATGCCACTTGTGACCCAGAAAGGCTCACAAGACAGGCTCTGTGGGACTGAAGAGAAATTCAGAGAAAGGATTCAGCCAAGACTTTGGTAGGAACCTCCTTGTGTGTGGTGGGAGAGACTCTGAAAAGCTAAGCCAAAAAAGACTGTGAAGTCTGGGGTTTAGACCTCATAGAGAAAACTTTCAGCCATATGGTGGCCCCACCTTCTGCCCTGGGCACAGACTGACTCTGACCCTGGATTTAGCCCTGAGCTGCTAGTGGCAGACCTAGTATTCTATTCTCAGTGCCTGGCACACAGTAGGTATCTAACAAACATTTTTTGAGTGAGTAAATTCCTGAATGAACGAATGAATGAATGATTCTGTTTATCTCTAGCTCAGGGCTTGGCATAGAGTTGGTTGAATGAATAGAATAAATGGAGGGTCTCATGGCCTATTCACACCCAGCCCTCAATGCAATGGACTTCAGAACCCCCTCCCCACCACAGGGGTCCTTGGAGGCTTAGCTAAAGACTGTGTGGAAGTGAGCGGTTGGACAGAATGATTTCCCATTCATTTCCAGAAGCTAAAGACTCTGATACACACACACACACACACACACACACACACACACACACACACTTCCAATGTTTGCTCTACAAAATGTCAATCTCAGTATCTGGAAACATCTAGAAATATCTGGAAACACCAGAGGGGGCCTGGATTTGGCCTCCCCCTTCCTGGGAGGATCGTGGGTTGGCCCAAGTCTGAAGGCGTCTGTGCCAGGATGGGTCCAAGGGCTCCTGGCCCCTGGCTGGCGCAGGAGCTGGGTGGGGCGCGGTGGGATTCAGAGACCATCTCCGATGGCGCGATAATGGCGGACGAGGGATTAGCGCGACTCTGCTCAGAGCAGCGGCGGGGTTGGAGAAGGAAGGGGCCGATCGCCGGGAAAGATATGACTATTTAAAGATAATGATTGCATAAATTTAATTAGCACACTTTCACGCGGCAAATGGCCGTTTTGTAATTAATGTATCTGGCCTTACTAAGCATGAAAGATCCCATCTCCTCCCCCTCCCCTCCCGCTCCCCCTCCTCCTCTGCGGGCCCCTAATGAAAGACAGAGAGCAAGTGACAGAAACAGTTTGTCAGCGGCTCCAGGTGTCAGGGGCCTAATTGGCTGCGCGGAGGGGAGGGGAGGGGAGGCAGGAGGGCTGAGAGGGGGAGAGGGGGGACCTCTTTGACTTGGCCAGGCCCATGTTGGGAGAGGAGAAGGAAGAGGATGGAGAGGCCTGGGCTCTTGGCCCCTTGGCACGAGTGGGTGGGGAGTGGGGGGGGTCTCCTTCTCGGTAATTGCCAGAGACGAGGACACAGATTGGCAGTGGCAGGAAGTGAGTGGTGGCAAGGAGGCCTCGTTAGTACCTGGGCAGACAAGCTGGCACATATCACAATGCGTTAGAGACTCACAGCCATGATAGCTCAGGTCCTGCCTGCCCTCTCCAAGGAGCAAAGTCTCTTAAGTGCAATGAATGAATGAATGAGCCTCAGTTTCCTCTTCTATAAAGTGGCCCCCAGTGATTGAAAGGCTCAAAAAAGAAAAGATTATAGCCTTCCATTATTAAGTACCTAGCATGTGCCAAGCACCTACTAGGTGCAGGCAGCACCACCATTCTCTCCTTACCACGGCTGTCAGAGGATGAGTATTTTAATCTTTCTGAAATTGGAATGCATTTTCCTGTCTCTAGTGCCTTTCTATGCCTGAGGTAGCAGCCAGGTAGCGTCACTGTGAGGTAGCAACGATGACAAGGCTGTGTGCAAAGCTTTTGTTGACATCTTCTGATAAGATCTAAAAAGGGCCAGCATCAAATTATCTTAGATCCAGTGAAATATGAGCATTGGCTGTTCCGTGTTAGAGATCAGGAAACTGAGGCTCTGGGAAGCTAAATAAATTGCCCAAGTCTGCACAATTAGTAAGCGGTGGGCTGGGATCTGAACTTAAGAGGCATGACTCCAAAGTCAATTCTCTTTCTAGCTCCTACGGAACCCACTGTAGGGCCAGCTCAGCACCTTTCCTACCTTCACGGCCCCATCCCCTTCAGGCTGGCTAAGGCGCTTGACTGGCTCCATGGGAAAGCCTCTTTGTTAGGTGGGTACAGCTGTCAGTTGCAATAATGTCCACCAAAGTTAGAACTGCCTGATTTTCTTGTGAGGTGACCAGGAAACAGGGTTGAGAGGGTTCCAGCTTCCATGGCTGACCCTTGTGCCGTGGCTGCCTTGGGGTTGTATGTACTCCGGCCTCTCTGACAACGACCCTCCATCATCTTCACCAGCTGCCCTCTGCCAGCCTCGGCCACCAGCTCCTGCCCCAACCAGCCTTACCCTGCCCAGTTTTCTTGAAAGAAGGCAGGGCAGGGAGGCCTTGAGCCAGCCTAGGTGGAGCAGGGCCCAGCCAGCCCTCTCCTAGGCCAAATTCAATTTCGAAGCTTAATGAGTTTGCAGAGAAGCTGAGTGAGCTGGCTGACGCCACTCCTTGCTGGCTGGGTGGTTCCGGCCCGGCCACCGAGCGCGCAGCAGCCAGAGCGGGGAGAGCCCTGGGCTCCATCGAGAGTGGCGGGGGCACTGAGCGAGTGAAAAATGTCAGAGCAAATTGCTCTTGACAGCGTTAATATCTGCACCTCATAGCAATAATTACATGTAAATAAATAGCAAAATCACACTCAGCTGGAGGCAGCTTGGGGAGGACAGACACTGCTAAGGACCAGCTGGGGACCCGAATGCTCTGTTTCATCCTTTTCTTTCCTTCTTAGAGTCTCGGCGCACCCCCCTCCCTGCCCCCCGCCCCCGCCCCTCAGCCAGATTCTTGATGCAGCACAGAGCAGGAACCTCAAGATCCTTCAATGTCCACTCACATTAAAAATGGAAAGGACAAAGAAAACATTTGGGTCCCTATGGGGGCAAACAGCTGGACGAAGCATCCTCCCAGCCTCTTTCTCTCCCCTCCCCCTGAGCATCTTATTCCATCTCTGGGTCTCTGTAGAAAGATGCCTCCGAAATCCACATCTCTGCCCTGACCCAGCCTGTCCTGGACACCCTCTTGGCTGCCTCTAGGCCTTGACCTCCACACATCCACCCCTGATCCAAGTCCTCCTCCTGCACCCCCTGTTTCTATGACTTCATCACCCTTTTGGCCATCCAGACTCCACTCGTCTCCACCTCCTTCTTCAGTCCCAAAATCCATGAAGTTGCAACATCACGCACCATACAAAATCATAAGTTAAACACGGCACAACTTCCTGGAGAGTCGGCCTGACCCGATACTAATTACTTTTACCAACAAATATGGCTGCACAGTGGCAAAGAAGGCAAAACGAGCATGTGTTTTAAAGATAAAACATGCGAGTCAGTGTTATACCCTACCCCAGGGCCTCAGGGGAAAGACAACTATTGTCAGGAGTACTTTGGAGAGAAGTTTAAGAAGCCCGGTGTGCAACCAGAATTGCCTCCTGCACCTTGTTTGGGGGCCTGTTAATTCATTGGTCCGGTTTTGTGCTTTCATCTGCAAAAGCAATGACCGTGTCTTAACCCGTATCTGGATTCACAGGACTTAGCAATAGGCCTATGGTGGTGTTCGAGGGAGGAAGGAAACCAAAAGGAAGTGAAAGGCTAGGAGGAAAGGGAAGGAACGGTGGGCAAGGCATAGGAAGGTAGAAGATAGGAAGGAGGAAGCTGCTGCCCAGGGAGGTGACACTTTCCAAATGATCTCAGATATACCAGGTGGCTGGCTTAATGCGGAGATCCACTCTCCCCTCCCTGGAGTGACTAGGGGTCTTCCTCCTGGGATCCAGTCTCCTCTTGACTATGCCTGCGCTGTAGAGAGTTCCCACGAGTCAGGGCTCCCCCACCAGGGAGGAGCTCAGAGAGCCCTCTAGCTACCTGGAAGCCCTGCCTGCCTCACCTGCACAGGGCAGGGAACACAGGCTCATTCTTTGCAAAACAAATATCTTCTCTGGAGCAGCTCCTGCGTCCCACACCATCTTGTTTAGCTCACTGACTAATCCACTTATTGAGGATAAAGCGCCTATGAATCCCTGTTTGATAAAGGCAGCCACAAAATTAGCAAAAATGTGCCCACGGCTCCAACGTACCAAACAAACAAGAGGCTGGGGATTGCGGGGAGAGATGTTGTCTCTTTTCAGTCCCGGGGCCAGGAGAGATGCGGGAGGAGATAGGAGCTTTCTCACCGGCGCTGGTGCTGTGGGCTAAGAAGGCGCTGCCATGGGGTGTACGGGGTGTACGGGGTGTACGGGGTGTATGGGGTGTGCGGGAAGGGGCTGGGCAAGGTGGGGGAAGGAACTGGAATCATATGCTGCGTGTACGCCCACGCCAGCCTGGATCCCCAGCTCCCATCACGACCCAACTCTCTGACTCCGGTCTGATCACACTTCCAAGTGCACCCATTCATAAACGTCACTCGTCCCTCTTCAGTGTGTCCTCCGTGCCAAGCCGTGCTCTAAGCATTTCGTGTGTTGACCCATTTACTCCTCACAACAACCCTCTGAAATAGGAATTACTGTCATCCACGTGTTATAGATGAGGAAACTGAGGCACCAGAGAGGTCAAGTCATTTGCTGAGGATCACACAGCTGGTCACTGCTGTCCCCAACTGGAGAGTTTTATAATCTATTATCTAACTTAGATAATAACTCTCCAGTTCAGTCACGACCAACTCAAAACTCAACCCACATCTCCAACCATGGTCCCTAACACGGACAGCAGTCCCCTAAACCACCTTGCTTGACCCCCAACTACCTATGGCCCCCATCCCTGCCGTTCTGCATAGGGTCTTCAGGTTGCTGGATCCTGTGTGCCCCATAAACGACCTGACGACTGTCAAGTTCACCAACCTGTGTCACTGACAGAGCCGAAGTTAGCCCACGTCCACCATTATTGGCTGTTATTGGGGCTGCGGGGGGCCCCCCAGCAGGCCTCCAGAGGCCTCTCTGCTTTGCTCCAAGGGGCTCTGGGCACTTCGCTGACTCGACCTCCTGATCATGGCAGCAGGATACTAGGTAACACTATCACGCAGATAAAAACTCAAAACAGACTTGAACAAAAACTCAGCAACAGTTAACTGGCTCATCTGAGGGTGGCTTTGAGGAGGGGTCTCTTCTCTGCTCCTGGTGGCTGGGGTAGATTCACAAAGAGGGAAGGACCAGGAGGGGATTCTGGAAGGCTAGGTCCCTGTGCTACCCACTGCCCCCCAACTCTGGTTTGGGGAGGAGGGGCTTGTCCCAGGCCTAGGGGTTGGGGACATTAATCACAGGGGAGCACCTGTCAGGGTGGCATCTGGAACTAAAGGGAAACACTTGGCAAAAGGGCAGGACTTCTCGCCCTGGGATCCTGGGTCTCTGAGACCAACCACTGCCACACCAGGAGGCCAGGGCTGGGAATGGGGCATCTGGAGTTCAGGCCCAGGCAGCCCCGTTTGCCTGGGTAAAGGTCCCTGCCAGACACCTGGACTGTGAGGAGGAGAAAGAAGCATGGAGAGAGGTTGGGCTCTGGCAGGTGGAGGACGAAGGGACCATTCTGCGGCTGCTGTTCCCATGGATGGAAAAACCCAAGGCCAAGTTCCTTTCCTCCCCAAGGCAGCCAGCTAGGGGGTGGTGGGGCCGGATTCCAACTCAAATCTGTCTGACTGCAGAGCTGTGTCTTCGTCTCCCTCTGCACCCAGTCCTCTCCAGCTTTGGGGTCCTCCTTCCTGTCTTGGCTCCCTGCCCCCATCCCATTGCTGTAAGTTCACCTCCCTTCAATTGTGTTCTTGACTCTCCATCACTCCTTGCTTCTGTCATCTACAGCCTTCCCCTCCCCCATCCCCCCGTTTCTCTTTCTCTTCCTTTTTCTGTCCCTCTCAGTCTCTGGGTATATCTCTCTGTGCTTCTCTTTCAGACTCTCTCTCTGTCTCCCTGCCTGTCTCCCTCTCTCCCTCCGTCTCCACCGCTCTTCCATTCTCTCCCTTTCCATGACTGTTCTGCATGGACCCACCTCCCTTCTCTCCACCAGCATCTCACACCCTGATTGTCTTTCTGGGTCTGTCAGTCTGTCTGTCCACTTCCACGCCCCTCTGCCCACCACTCCTGCGTACCTCCAGTAAGACGCACCTCCTGAATCACCCCCAGAGCTCAGAGCACCTAGGATGAGCACTCCAGGTTGGGGTGCCAGCCTCGTACCCTGGTCTCGATGGTCGTGAGCACAGAACTGGAGGAACTCTCAGCCCACCTCCCGCAGTCCCTGCTTCTTGCTCTGGGCTTCTGAGGGATTTTGGCTTCTCTCCCAGGCCCCCTCCTTTCTGCTCCTCTGCTATCCAGGGTGGTCCACTCTGAAGTCACTGCAGGCAGCTAACGGGGTATCTGAGAGCTGGGGAGTGGGGGAGGGCACGGCCAGTGCTTTTCAAACTTTCCTAGGCATGCGAGTCCCCTGGGAACTTGTTGAAGCACAGACCAGACTGAAGGGAGAATTTAATCTCTGGCATCAGGCAGACCTGGGTTTTGGATTCTGACATTGTCCCTTGCTGCTGACCTTGAACTTTACTTCTCTGAGTCTGCAAAATGGGCATGATGATTCCAGGCCCTCAAGGCTCAGTAAGGATCAAACAGCTAATGTGCTGGGTTGACTGCCAGGTTCTGAACAAATTAAGTATGTCACCATATAGACAGTAATGACGCTGCTTTAGGGGCCGAAGCAGGGCAGGACCCCAGCTTGGACAGCTGCTTCTCCCCAGAGGCTTAGAGAGGGAGAATGGAGTTGGCTGGGGTTGGAGTCAGCACCCAGGGGCTCAGGGAAGGATGCTTGGGGAGTTCAGGGATGGAGAGGGCATTATCAGTGGCGGGGAACCGAAGGTGGCCCCTACGGTTAGGCTCAGGAACTTCTAATCGGGGGTGTCACATCTCAATTTCAGCCTGGATGTATCCCCTTTGTGTAAGACACTTGCCAGAGCCCTCACAGAACCTTAATCCCCCAGCAGTCTCTGCTGGCCCCCCAACAGACAAGCGGGATGGAGGCCAGGAGCTGGGCAGAGTGGGCCTCGCTTGCACACCCCTCCCAGGTCTTCTCCTCGTTGTCCCCTCTTTGGTGCTCCAAGCTTCAAAAGATTTCCCAGGGCTTTCCGTCAAAGCAGGGGTTGTGCACTCCACTTGGAGCAGAGGCAAAAAGTACTGTAAAGGCTGTGCACTGACCGTCTGAAACAATTCGGCCATTGCCACAGCCACCGTGCCCTCAGAAAAGCCCTGCTGACCCGAGTCTTTCTGGGCAATGTGCAGGCTCTTATGGGAGTCTCAGTCTGTAAAAGGAGGCCATGGTGCCTTCTAACTCAGAGAGTGCTGGTGAGGGGCATCTCAGTTCAGCTCAAACACAGCCTCTTGGGCACTGGTTCCTAAAGAAAGTGTGTGTGTGTGGCGGGCGGGGGGGCGGGGTGAGGGTCAAGGTGTTGATTCAACGTTGACAAGGTGAAGGCTCCCTTATCCTGTGCTTCCAGTGGGCCAGCCTCAGACCTGCGGCCCTGGGTGGTGCCTTCTTTAACAAACAGATTCCCCCAGCCTCCCAAAAGACCTACTGTGTATGCCCATCAGGGTGGAGCCTGGGAGTTAGACTCTCAACATCTAGGCATCCCAGGTCATTCTAAGCACAGGTTTGGGAAACACTGACTCTAATCTAACCCCCTGCAAAGAATCCACTCTTCCATAGTCTTGACAAAACCAGATTCTGCTTGCACTGCCCCGCCTGCAGCTCCCCGCCCCCCTCCCCAGACTGGGTGCTCACTGCTTTCCAAGGCTGACCCTTCCATTTCCGGTGGGTTCCACTGTTGAAAGCCCTTCCTCATCCTGAGCTGAATCTGCCTCTCATGACCTCTGCCCCCTGTCATCACTCCAAACATGCTGGCTCCCTCTGTTGCCAACAGTCAGCCCCATAGAGGCTTAGAGTGGGTCAGTGAAGGTTCCCTTTGGTCTCACTTTAATCTGACCTCCTGCCCCCTCGTGAACCTCCAGGCTGGATCCCAGCTTGCCAAGGAAGGTGGTTAGAAAGCAAAGGTGGACCTCCAGGTGGTCCATCCAGCCTAGCCAAGCCAAACTTATCCCTGCCACAGCAGGGTGGGGGGTGGGGGGCCAACTACTCCCTCCCCCCGCCCTTGCCTGGGGTACCCCTCTTCTCTGGAGGCATCTGGGTCCTGGTTTGCTTTCTTGTCTCTTCCAGAACTAACTGGAAGGTCCTTAAAGGCAGGTGCCACGTGCCAGACACAGAATGGGCCCTCGGTGTCTAATGTGTCCCTACAGCTGTTCTTTGGCCCCTGGTACATGCCAGGCTTTGTGAGGGAAACCCATCCTTGCCTCAGGGGGAGAGAGCAGTATCCACAAAGTTAGAATTTAAAGGCAAAACTGCTACCGGGGGAGGAAGTACGGCCACCTGGAGAGTCAGGGAAGGCTTCTGGGAGGAAGTGACTTCCGAGCTGAGCCCAGAAAGAGAAAGAGGCTAGTGAAGAGAGAGGGGAGGGTGCGAATGTTCCAGCAAGTGCGCTGGTGAAGGGGACGCAATGAACGGATGGGGGATGGGGAGGAAGCCCTCACTGGAGGCGCTGCCAAGGAAGTTAAGTGCCTGTCTGCTCCTCCCCTGGAGCAGGCTCGCTGGCTGGGCCTCGCTAGCCCGGTCCCTCAGCCACCGTGCGCGCGGGGACGGATGGAGCGGATGGCGGAGAGAGGACCCGCGACCTCGGGCCCGCGCGGGGCCCGGCCCAGGAGGGCGGCCGGGCGTTCCGGGGGCGGCCGGCTCGCTGCTGCTCCCCATCCCGGGCCGGGCAGCGGGAATTAAACAGGCCGCCGAGCCCGAGCGCTTCCTTATCTCGGGGAGACAGTTGTTGGGAATCACTTTGACTGAGTGGTTTTGTCTCCCCGCATTTTCCACTGTCAGGCGGCCTCGGGCCATGGATCAAAGGCGCGGCGGCGGCGGCGGCGGCGGCGGCGGCGGCGTAGCGCGGGGGGGGGGGGGGGGGCTGCGGCGCAGATCTGGCCCGAGACCCCCCTTCCCTCCACCCCCCTCACCGCTCCCACCCCTGCCGCGTCCCTGGTCGTCCGGGTCCCCCAGAACCTGCGCCCAGCCCAGCCTCTGAGCCCAGCAATAGCGAGCTGCACGGGTCCAAGAAACTCGAGGAATTGGGAAAGGAGAAATGGGAAGCGGGACGCGAGGAGGAAGAGGGTTGGAGGGGCGGGGCGGGGCCGAAGATGGAAGAAGAAGAGGTGCTTGCGGGGGAAATCGGGACGAGAGACAAGAGCTTGAGAAGAATGACAGATTAAGGAGAAGAGAATGGGAAGGGGGGCTGGATTTGAGGGATGGAGGGAGGGAGAAAAAGAGGGTCTGAAAGAAGACAGGAGGGGGAGGAGTGGGGGGGAGGGGGAAGGCTGGGCCCAGGGGAGCCGGGCAGAGAGGACCCTGTCTGGGGAGGTATAGGAAGGAAGCTTAGGAAGGGAACGGGGAGAGGATGTCACGGGGTGGCACAAATGGGGTGAGGGGAAAGGGGGCTGAAGGGAGGGAAGGGGCTGGGGGACCTGAGAGCGGAGGAGGAAAGAGGGCAGGAGGGGGAAGGGGCGCAGGCAGCGTGCGGGAAAGAACCAAACGTTCACTTCCCATTGCTGGGCCCAAGAGAAAGTTCCGGGCTGAGTGACAGGACCTGGAGGCGAGGCTGGCTGGAAGAGAGGGAAAGTCGGGGGACACACCTGGCTGGGTTGGGGGAGGAGGAGGAGCTGTCCCCCTCCTCCAAAGAAAGTGCTGGCGTTTGTCACCCAGAAGGAAACAGAGGTTCAGAGTGGGGTGACTGGCTGAGACTACACAGGTGTTGGGGTGGCAGCCAGGCCCAGCCTTCCGAAGGTCCCTGGTGATCCTGGAGGCCACTTCTGGGAGATACCTGGTATTTCCAGAAGCCCCAGGGGAGGAGCTTCCTCTGGCTCCTCATCAGCTACCACCACCCTGGGGTGGCTCAGAATACCTGTCCCCACCCCTGAAGGTACTGGAGAAATGTTCACAGCTGGGGGGAGGGCCAGCAGAGAGGGGGGCTGGGGGATGAGGTTGGTGCAGGGCAGATGCCAAGATGGGGAGGCAGGAAGGAGCAGGGGAACTCAAAGATGCTGGGGGGAAATTCATTCTGAAACAGGAGGTCTGGGCCTGGCCCCGCCGCCACCCACTGTGCAACCTTGAGAGACCCCCTCTGTAAATGACTACTCTGAATTGATTGTGCCAGACACCGACTTGCTTTGCATATATTAACATGCTTACCCTTCAGACAAACTCTATGAGATAGGGACTATTACTAGCCCCATTTTACAGAGGGGGAAAGTGAGGCAGAGCACCTGTCTGGAGTCACAGTGCTGGAGACTCCAGAGCCTGGGTCTTGACATCCCTGGGCTCCTGCCTGTCCGGGAATGGCAGAGATCAAAGAGTCGTGTTTGGCCCTCAAAGATCTCAGCAGCAAGTGGAAAACAGACCATTTCTGTGACATGTGCCGAGTAAGAGCATGGTCCCTGGGACCAGGCGGGCGTGGGTGGGTAGGTTCAAGTCTAGGCTCTGCCACTCGTTAGCAATTTATCTTAGGCAAATTATTTAAACTGCCTGGCACCTCTGTCTTCCCACTTGTAAGACAGAAGTAACATCTTCCAAAGGAGATGTTAGGAAGATTGAATGAAATACCCATGTAACGAATTTAGCACAGCACCTGGCCTGTGGTGAGTGCTCGAAAAAACTGAACTATTATTATTATTACTTAATATTTGTCTAGTAACACGGGTACTTTTAATATGCCAATAAAGTGTGATAAATGCACAGTGAAACACAACTAACCCACCATGAGGGGCTGAGAGAAGGCTTCCTGGAAGGGGTCAAGTCTTAAAAGATGAGTAGGATTGGAACTGAGATGGTGACAGGATCCTGAAGGCTTGGAGGCAGGAGAGAGCATGGACCTAGGGGACCCTCGAAGTCTCCCCTGTCTCTCCTACCTGGGGCCTTGCCTGTCCTCTGAGGTCCAGTTGCTGGCCATCCCGGCGGCCTCCCTCCCACTGGGGACCCCAGGGACAGGCCTGAGCAGCTCTGAGTCCGTCTGCGGTATTAATTGCTAATCTCCCTCATTTTCTTCCCCTTATCTGCTGGGACTGTCTCATTCTGAGCCCCCTTGCTAATCAGGAGGAAGGACAAATCCGCTATTTGCATTCTTTCCCACTGAACCAGGCATCTCTGGACAGCTAAACCCCCAGCCTGCTGGGAAGCCCAGCAGGCCCAGGCTGAGGCCCCAGGAGGTTTGGGAGGAGGCACAGGACACAGAGGAGGGCTGGCCCCGCCTGCAGAACTAGAAGCTATGACTCACGTGCTTGTACAAAGAACCCACAGAAATCACAGACTGAGTAGGAAGCTTCCTTCCTAGTTCATCTATCTCCTTCTTTGTATAAACAGGGAAACTGAGGCCCAGAGAGGGGAGGTCACACAGTGGGTCAGAAGCAGAGCCAGGAAGGAACTCAGCTCTCTCAACGTTCCAACCAGTGACCAGGGCAAGGAGAAGCAGAGAGGGAAAAACTGTCACTTATTAAGCTCTTCCTGTATGCCAGGCATGTTACTCCATGTTTTATATAAATAGTCTCATTTATTTTTCATAATCCTGCAAGGTGAGTAGTATCACCCCATTTTATTGATGAGGAAAGTGAGGCTCAGAGAGCTCGTGTAACTTGCCTGTGGTCACGTAGCAAGTAAGTAGAGGACCTGGGCTCCAAACCCTAGTCCATATGGTCATTCCACTGACTCCATGATGTATCTGAATTAGACACTGTTTTAGTATTTGCCACATTATTTGCTGCTGTCTGGTCTGCATCAATCTCCTGTCCCTATTTTCCCCCGAGCCAATCCTACTTCCCCTTTGAGACGCCTCCTCCAGGAAGCCTTTTCTGACCACATCCTCCCTTCTCTAAACTCTTCTGCTCTTCCTATCCTGTCTGACCAGAAATCCCACTGAATTATCAAAAGCAGACTCTCTCATTGCTCTTGGGGGGTGGGAGGGAAACTGTCTTCCCCAAGATATATTTGGTAAGAGTAGAGACAGCTGTGTGTATTTCTTTTTTGAGCCTCCCTATATGCTGTTAATAACAGGAGCCAGATAAATGAACTTGAAGGGAATGGTATGCAATGACATTCAAATGCAAACTAAATGATCAGTTGCCTCCAAA
>CM053502.1:7874583-7924710 GCA_028627145.1 Eidolon dupreanum | reverse complement strand
AGGGCTCGGCGGGGCCCAGTGGAGCGCTCGGCTGGGGTTAAAGCCCCGTGTTCCTACAACCCGCTAAGCCGGAGAAATGAATTCTGATCCCTCCAAAACCCAACCTCAGAAAATGTGCGCGAGAAGGGTCTCCTTTCAGGGGAGCAGGAAATCCTCCACACCTCCTCCCGACGCCCCGGTAATGCCAGGATGTCCCCAATCTGCTTTGAGGAACGGAGAGATTAAGAATAATAAAAAAATTGCAATAAAATATGTGTGAAGGAGGGGGTAATTGTGGACAAACGCAGCATTCAAATTCATTTTTCAGCTCTTTTACACACCATTTCAATCTTATTTTCTGCTTGTTAATGAGATCTTGTTGCCTGGGCTAGGCAAAACCTTCCAATATCAGGACGTAATTGCACATAATTTTCTCTCCTACCAGTGATTTGCATCAGTTTTTAAAAAATTCTGGGCTATTTAACACCCCACAATCCCCCTCCCCGTCTTTCTGCCTACAAATCTCTTACTCCCTCCTCCTTCCTCGTCCCTGGTCCAGCAAGACTCATTTTAAATGCTTATTATAAACGCAGTGTGCCAATAAAGGGCGGGGAAACACAAAGAGATAGTGAGAGGAGAAAGAAGCAAAGGAATTTCCAGTGCCCGCCCCATGAGGGCACAGCTCAGCTCCCTAGAAAGAGTGGACTTGATCTTATCCTGCTGAGGGTCGCCGGAAGGTGCAGTGCATGGGTCAGGCAGATCCACCTTAGGATCCTGTCTCTGCCACTCATCTGCTCTGTGGCCTTCAGCAAATTACTTAACCTCTCTGAGCCCGTTTCCCCAAGTGCAGAGCTCCTGTGGGGCTTGAATGACTTCACAGAGGCAAAGTGCTGGCATGGGATCTGGCAGCTCATAGGTGTTTAGCTGATGGAGTATCTTCCCTTGCTGGATTAGCTCCCCTGGAGGCCTCGAATGACGCCAGGTGGGCATCGGTGGGAGTCTGCTGTTGAGAAACATTCAGGAGACCTTCATTCATCCAGAAATCGAAAGAAAGCCTTGAGCCTTATTCCTCCTGGTCTCAGAAGGAGGGGAAAGTCTGAACCTGGCTATGCACCCAAGGCTGCAAATCTCAGCTTCCCCATAGGGACCACAGGACCAACCTCTCTCGGTGGATTAAACAGGGTAACACAGTGGGCTCTGGAGCCAGACCATTTGCATCCTAGCTCTGCCACTTTCCAGAACCTACTCAGAGCCTAGCATATGGTAGGGGCTTAATAAATATTTGTTGGATGGATGGATGGATGGATGACCTTGGACAAGTCAGTTTCCTCGTCTGTAAAGAGAAAGTCACAAGATAACTGCCAAGATTCAATAAGTGAAAGCATTTAGCCACTTTCACGGCTGGCCCACTGCACGTGTGCACTCCATGTTGGCTGCCGCTGTCATTATTATGAGAACGGGAGGAAAAGGAGAAAAGGAAATCAAGGAGTGGGAAAGGACAAAAAGGCTTGGTTTACCGTGATCGTGGCCAGGTGATTAACTGTACACATAGAGAATATTTCTCATTAGTTCAGTGTGGGGGAAATTGTAAATATGTAAATCCTTTTTACGGGTTCCTTCATCTTAAGCTCCAGAGAGGAGCAAAGAGGATGACGAATGTGGGGCATGATGAAGGAGCAAAACGAGTGGGAGTGGCAAGACAGAAGCACCCCCTTTCTAGGAGGCAGTGGCAAGGGCCCTGGGCTGGGGCCTGGGTCCCCGAGTGCCAGCTCGGCTGCTAAGTGACATGTGATACTGTGATTTGGGACAATTTTCTCCCCTTCTCTGGGCCTCAGTTTCTGCTTCCACTTCCAACTCTGGTAGAGTCTGCATCTTAAACAGTTGGAGGGAGAAGGAAGCTTCAGCTAAGGGCGGCCCCCTGGGGACACACCCGCACAGGTCCCGAAGAAGCCTTGAGCCCTCGGCACCCTGCCTGTGGCCTCCAGCCCCAATGACCCTTGAAATGGCAGAATGTTTTGCTCCCGGTTCTTTGCCTGGGAGCTTGGACTGGCAAGCGCCGCAGCTGTGAATGATTTCCTGATGCCCGCCTCCCGGTCACACCGGGAACTGTCGAGAGAGGGCTGTGCCCCGCTGCCCATCAGGCTAGGACATCTAAAGACAAGCGGGTTCCCTCTTCCATCAGATTATGGGCTCCTGAGGACAGGAGCCGGTCCCTCCTCTCAGATCGGCAGCTCCTCGAGGCAAGGGCTGTGTCTCCCCTGTCAGACTGGGGAATCCCTAAAGACAGGCCTGGGCATCTCCTTTCTGTCTCTGCTCTTTACCTCTAAAAGGGTGCCCTGCCTGTGATTTCTAGACAAGGGCTGCTATAAAGTGACCGGTCTGCAGGTATCAGATTACTCAGAGTCCTAGTCAGGCTACAAAAGCTTCCTTTTGTCTAAGCTGCCTGGAGCTGTTTTCCAAGTACCTGACCCTCTCAGCATGGAGTGAAGGGGACAGAGGGGGCTCTCATGGGTAGCTGTTCTCAAACCTTTTCAGAAGGACCAGTGCACAAAGCTGGGGACATCCACGTGTGTGCTGAGTGCTAAATGCCTGATCCTATAAAACTGGGCTTTGCGAGCCGGTAAGGGCTGGGTACGAGGGAACCAAGCCTCATGGTTATTCAAACCTCTAGGATGGCTTTTACCCCGTTTTACTCAGCTCTGCCCATTCGTCCCTAACCTGTGGTCCCAGCCTCAGTCTTCTCATCCATATCATGGGTTAAATAAGTTTTCCCCTCCCCTGAGCTGAAGGGACCAGCTTCCCAAGAGGGTTTCTTCTTGCGGCCAACCGAGCTCCATGAAAGAGACCAACTGTGGGCATTTCTGAGGCAGGAGGGCAGCGTGAGTGGTTAAGAACTCGGGCTCTAGAGACGAGGGTTGAATCCTGGCTCTGCCTCGTAAATAGGTTAGCATATAGGATGCACTCAGAACAGTGTCTGAATCATAGGGCCTCAGAAAGTTTCGTCCTCCTTGTCAATGTCGGTGTGAAACGTATGGTGTGACTCGCTGTTCTCTGATGTTTGTTGTCTCCCTGCCCTGGTACACTGCCAGCTCCACATGGACAGGAGTCTTCATCCCTATGCTCACTGCCGGCACACAGCAGGCACTCCGTAACCATTTGTTATCGTACAGTCAGGGGTCGCGTGCAGGGCTGAGATGACTGAATGGCTTTTTGGTGCAATGCTGCTACTGGGCAGTCTCTCCATGGGGTCCCTGAGACTCACAGCACCCGCTTCCCAAGCTGGGTCTGAGATAGAGATGGGATCAGTCCCCAGGAGGGGGGCATGTCTTCCCCAGGCAACCGCAAGTCGGCCAGTGTAACGAGCAGGCGATCAGTAGAGCCCTAACTTCATCCCCTGACGTAATCCCCTTGGGCTTTTGCAAAAACAAGGCCAAGGCTATCTGGGTGACGATGGCAGGGAGCTGCAATTCTGGGTGAGGGGATATGTGCCGGCCCCACAGACCCGGCGGAAGCCCCATCCCAGACAGGGCCCATCCTCTCCTTCTTGGACAGGGGAGCTAGGAAAACCCCTCCTGTTGGGGAGACAAGGCAGGGGGAGTGGCTCTGTCTTGGTGGAGGACCCTTACCCCTCCCCAGACCACAGAGAGATGGGCTCAAGATGTCCAGCGAGGCTTCTAAGACGGAGGAGGGAGTATGCTAGGTGTTGGAGCTCAGAAATGTACAAGACCCAAAGCCCCCCTCGCTGCCCCCTTCCTTCAGGAAGTGTTTGGAGCTTAACCCCGGAGGGTCACACACACAGAAGCACCCACGGCCTGCCCTCGCATCCGCCCTGCACACAGTCCCCCCTTCCCCCACCCCCAGCAGCTGTTCACCTCCTGGTCCCCTCTGCCCCTGTCAGACCCTCCATCTGTCTTCACACCTTTGGTGGGAACTTGTGGGCAAGTCTCCGAAATTCACCCAATCCATCATAGCCTCCCAGCCTCCCAGCCCTGAGGAATGGGGAGGAAGCCGCTGAGGGTCTCTGGGAGGAGGGGTGAGGGTCCAACTCAGGCAGCAGAAGGCTGGGCTGAATCTGGCTGCTCACATTAGTGAGTCAGTTTCTTTTCCTCTTCACCCCCTCCCTGAGGTTCATTTCTGGGCCCAGACAGGCATGGAGCATCTTCACTCTGTAATCCCCTCGCTGAACCACGACCCAGAAGCCAGCGACCCCTGATTCGCTAGTTTCTCCTTTGCCCTGGGACAAAAGTGCTGTTTTGGGAATAAACTTCAGCCCACATCGAGACAGGTGGGCTGGGAGAAGCAGCGGTCAGGGGACCAGGTGCCCTGGACTCAGCCACGGTGTCCTGGGCCCTCCGTCTATAAAATGAGGTGTCCAGCCTACATGACCCCAGTGTCCTTCTTCAGATTACCAAGGGGGACTCTTCCATCTGGTTTTGTACCATAAAGCCAGACCTGGACCACATTCTTGGGTGTGGACACCCAGGGTCTCTGAGGCCGTCCTCATTTAGCTGGCTCTGGAATCCTGTCATATCTATCTCCTGACTCTGGAAGGTGAGCTCTGCCTGTCAGTCCTCAGCACTAATGAGACAGAGGTCATGGCCTTGAACCCCAAAGAAGCTCCGTTGGGTTCCAGTGCGACAACGTTCTAGTCTGCAGGCTGTGTTACCCCCCATAATGTGGGCCTGGAGGAGACTTGTATCACCATTAGGGATTCTGCACTCAGCTGCTCATGGTTCCCGGGCACTCAGCTCCACAGGGGCATGGGCGAAGGCTTCACCGAGATTATCTCATTCAGTCCTCAACACCCCTGTGAAGTAAGTGCGAGCGAGTATCACGCTATTTCATGAATGAGAAAAATCGAGGTGTAGAGAGGGGAGGGAACTTACTTGCAGGTAAATGATGGAACTGAAATGCAATTAGCCCTCAACTACACATATTAATAGAGGCAAACAGGAATGAACTCAAACATGCAGAAAATTAACGTTTTTGGAAATGTTTTAGACCAAGGGGCTTTTTGGTAAGGGCCAAAGAATAAATATTTTATGGCCTCTTTTGAAACTTCTCAACTCGGCTGTTTAGCACAAAAGCAGCAATAAATATGTAAATGAATGGGCATGGCTGTGTGCCAATAAAACTTTTATTTACAAAAACAGGTAGCTGGGTGAAGGTGACCAGGAGATGTAGCTTACCTCCTCTTTGGCCCCCTTTTTTTGTTTTAGGTAATAGGTCCTATGCTAATTATATTGTCTTGGCCATGCGGGGTGGCTACAAAAATGAACCCACCCATTCCTCAAACTCCCTAGAAGTTCCAGCATCATCCAGTCCTGTTTGCCAAACATTGTCTCCTTAGTATTGTCTTTCCAACTTCATCTAAAGTAGGTCCCAGGACTTCTAACAGCACCACCAGACAATAAGTGACTTAACCAGCAACCAACCCACACGTGAGCGAACAGAGTTCCAAGACCCCATGGGACTCGAGTTTCCAGTCTAGACTTTCAGATACAAGTCTCTCCAGCCACAAGATGTGATCTTGCCTTTCACTGATTGGTCACTCCTGGTGAAAGGCGGGACATAGAGCACAGGACAGAATCCAGGAAGGACTCCTGGTTTTGGAGCAAAGCCCAGTCACAGTCAGCATCCCACAGGAAACAGTGCAAGGCTCCCGCCGATGTGCTGTCTGAAAATGCCCGACTTTCACGGACTGAACAGCCACGAGACGGGTGGGGGACCAGTTTCATAAAGCTCTGGGTGGCTGTCGGACCAGAAACAAGTCCGTAATATACTATCTGTGTGTTTCTAGGTGGTAAAAAGTACAGAAAGCTTTTCTGGAAAACCCTTCTCTGCATCTACCTATTGGGTCACCCGAGTCTGCAGCTCGAGAAGACAAACCCAAGGTGGAGGGTCCCAGAATACTCACAAGTGAAGGCGTCTGAACTCAAGGTCCTCAACAGCCCGCAGTTTTGTGGAGACCAGTGAGTTCTTTCCCCAGGGAGAGCCAGCCTACAGCCCTTGCCGGCTGGACGGGTGGGCATCTGGCAATGGGCCCCTGGGCAGAGGGACGGGGCCACCTACCTGAGGAGACAGACCGTTGCTGACAGGATTCATGTGGTTGGACGGTGCCGCTGGGTTCATGAAGCTGTCCGAGTAGCTGGAGAAGCTGTGGCGCGCTCCATAGGCAGAGCTGGTGTCGGCGGCTGCAGCGGCCGCAGCCAGGCCCCCCTGGTGCATGGTGGACGGCGGGAGGGGCTGGGGCCGGTGCACGGTGCTGCCCCCATCTGCAGAGAGGCCCAGGAGAGAGCCTGAGCAAGTGGCCTCACCGTGGAGGGTGGGCCTCCCCGGTGACTTTGATGAGCCTCCTTCGGCCAGTCCTCATCCAGTGGAGGGAAGGGACCCCGTCCTCTTGAGACTTGGGATGGGACAATCTGGCTTCTGGGCAGGGCACCACGGACGGGCCAAGTCTTGACCAACAGCCAACCAACATGCAAGGCAACTTTAGGCAACTGCAGGCTGGCTCTGTTACTCAGTACTCGGCGCACAGTAGGTGCTCAATAAGTGCTACCTGGACTGAAAGTCAGGCCTCAGTGGGGACTCCATTAACCTACCCAGGCTGGTCCTGATAGTGTTTTGTGAGCACCAACCACTTCCCAGGTGCCTTTGCAAACACTGTCTAAGGCTATGAAGCGAGAACATGGTTCCCATTGTATAGATAAAGAAACCGAGGCTCAGAGGGTTGGGGCGCTTGTGTGAGGTGATGAGACCAGCGAGTGACGGCGCCAGGGTATGAATTGCTACATCTGTTCCTTGCTGTTCAGCTGCTATTCCACTCTGTCAGAACCCCTCATGCAGCCTTCCAGGGGGAGGGACCGTTATCCTTGGCAATGGTTCAATTTCTCATCGAGAACTCCGGGGAGAGTCCCCTGCCTCTCTCCTAGGTTCCCGGAGCTCCAGCCTGCCAGCTCTTTAAAAGAAGGCCGCTGGGGCTTCATGAGGCAGATGTACTAACCTGTGCTGGGAGTCGGGGTGGAAGGAGGAAGGGGAGGGCTAAATCAGGGACTGGAACCAGGGAGGGCGGGAGGAAAGCTTCCCCCTACTCCAAGGGTCACCATCTCTTCTGCGTTTTAATAAGACCCCAGGAGATGCATGTGACCTTGCAGTTTGAGAAGCTCTATTCTGAACGTGAGCATGGAGGCAACCTTATTAATCCCCACCTGATGCTCTGTGACCTATTGTCGGAGCCAAGAAGTTCAAGGGCAGGACCTCACCTTTTTTGTCTTAATAATCTGTCCAAATGAAGGTAAACGAATAGTCGTAAATATACAACCCTTATTATTCCTACTTTGTTAAGAAAGGGAGAAACGGATGGGGCGAGGGGAAAGGGGCAAAGGGTACAGCTGAGATGCAAGAAGGGACTCGGGCTCACCTTGGGAGATGGTGGTGCTGGGGTAGGTGGAGTCCGGCAGCTGGTAGGGGGGCAGCGTGGGCATGCCAGTGGGCGGGAAGCCCCCTGGAAGGAGGTGGTTGAATGCTGCCAGCTGGTTGGCTCCCGCTTGCTTACGCCAACGAGCACGGCGGTTACTGAACCAGACCTGGGGGCATCGAGAGTGGAGAACGGAGGTCTCAGCCTGGCTCCGGGCGGAGAGCTGAGATTCAGCTAGAACCGTCCCCTCCCCCCACCACCAGCCACCACCCTCCCCCCAGCCAGCACCACCCCACCCACCCAGAGGACATCCCCACCTTGGTGCAGCTTGGGACAGTGCGCAGAATGCTTTCATCGACATGGTTCCATTCCGTCCTCATGAGCACCCACTGGTGGCGTTACTGTCATTATCCCCGTTTTACAGACAAGCAAACTAAGACCCAGAGAGAGTGGGTGACTCGCCCACATTACAGGCTGTGTGACTCTTGGTCCAGTGCTCTTTCCGCTGCAGGGTTTCCTGCCCCAAGGGATGTTGATCGGTGACTGTCCTTGTTCTGACACACGCTCTCTCCCTACCTCCTTCCTCCTGGAAGCCTCCAAGGAAGGAAGCCACACACCTGGAAACCGACTTAATTAACCCACCTGCCGGACTCAGATGTGACAGCCAGTTCTGGAGCCGGAGACCCCACTTGGCTTACCCAGCACAAGGCCCCTTGACTGGGAAGGCCCACCTCTGTTAAGCACCAGCAGAAAAGTAATATCTTTGAGTCTCCCCTTCCTCCAAGCCCTGCGAAGACGCTTCACCTGTCTTCCCATACACAGACCCATGAAACATATCATAGAAGGGGAAACAGAGGCTCACAGAGGTCAAATAATTTGCCCAAGGCACAAGGCTAGTCTATAACAGATCTAAGGTTCAAGCTTAAATCAGTCTGACTTTCTAGAGTCCAGATTTGCAACGAGTTCTAGGGCAGGCCAGAGAAGGAGAAGGATGACTGTGTGAAACAGGGGCTGCTCTGAGGGGACTCTTTTCCACGTTTGGACTTTGCATATGCTGTTCCCTGTCACCGGAACACTGTTCCTGCAGCTGGCTACTTGGCCTGCAGACTCAGGGGAAACGCCTCCTCCTGCTCTGATTCCCTAATCACTGGCTGGAAGCAAGTTCAGGCAGCTCTCTCTGTCTTTGCCTCACGGGGGCACTTATTCTATTTACTTGTTTCTTGGTGGTGCTTCTCTTCATGCCTACCTCAGGCTCCTTCCCTGTGGGCAGAAACCCTGCTCACTGCTCCATGGGGGCTCACCCAATACTTGCTGAATGAACGAATAAATGAATGAGTAAATGAGTGAATGAATGAGCAAGGGAAGGTAGACATGGCTCTAGGGTGTCTTTGCCAGGGCTGGGGCCACAAGGCTCACTTGGGACCCCTTCCCAGTAGGGCAAAGACCCCAACGTTGCCTGGCATGGGATCATTTAAGACCCCCCACATCTCTAGGTCTTATCTGCTGACAGGCGGGATGGGGTCTCGGCTGGGCAGAGGGGTGAGCATGTGCCCCTGGTATCGCCTGTCTTTTCTCCCAGGGGAGAAATGGCGTTGCGCTTCCCAAACTGGATGAACCGAACAGCCAGCTTTGGCCTGTTTTAGATTCACGGGAAGAGGCACCCGAAGCAGGAGGCCTCTGAACTGTGTGGGGAAGGGGCAGTGTCCCCTGTTCCCTGCTTCGGGGAGAGTGTGGGGAACAGTTTTGTTTTAATCCAGCATTCCTCTAAGGGTGGGACTCCTATTGCTCCTAGTTGGAGAGATGACCCAGATGGCGCGAGTTACACGGACATTAAACAACCCCTAACCACTTCACTTCTCCCAGTGAGAAGGAGGAGGTCTAGATTTGGTGCTAATACATCATCCTTCCTGCCTTCCTGACACTTGCTAATCTCCCTTTTGAACACACAGAGAGGTGTCTTTGCAGGTGACCTTTTCCTGCAGGACTTTTTCCACGTTCTTTTGTTTTCCTTATGTGCGTGGGTTTCCAATTGCCTTCCTTTGTGAGACTGAGATCCACGTTTACTTTAAAGTACCTTGATTTCATTAAAAAAGCAAACAATATGGATAATGCACAAATGTGGCAAAAATCTTGAAGATGGTCAGAGAGTCACTTAAATGTGTTCTAGTTTGTTATGAGGCAGCTGTTCCTCAGGCTTGGGCCATCTGTCCCTCAAATGAAGAGTACGAAATAAAGTTGGAGGCATTTTGCCTCCTGTCCTTCCTTTCCCTTCTTTCCTTCCCCTGCTCACCTTCCTTACTTCCCTCCTTCTCATCTCAAACCTCTACTGGGACTCTGCTGTGCCACTAGAAGAGAGAGATAAATAGGACACAGTCCCTAACCCTCAAGCTTCCCTCTGCCTGGGCACGCAACAGACATGTCCAAGAAGAGTTGCTTTCCAGTGACAAAGTGGCATGCAAAGTGCTCTAAAGAGGTCTGAGGAGAGGTTTCCTGCTTCACCTCTCGGAATCCAGGAGGCCTTCCTGGAGGTGATGACATGCCCTTTACTGTCCATTCTCTCACCTCTCTTCCTTTGTTGTTCCTTCCGGGCTGCTGCCTCCCGCCCCGCTCCCCGCCCCGCTCCCCGCCCCCAATAGGCACCTCCTTTCTCACAAAGCATAACATGACGGTTAGTTAAAATCAGAGATCCTGGAGCCCGACCCCCTGAGTTCAAACCCTGCCTCTGACTCCCAGCTAAGATGAGCAAATTCTGTTGTCCCTCTGTGCCTCAGTTTCTTCGTAATATGTGGCTAATAATAGTACCTGGTTCCCAGGCAGTTCTAGACTTCAAATGAGTTAACACAGGCAAAGTGCTTAGAACAACGTTTACAACTATTATTCCACTGGAAACTCTGACGGCTGAGCTGGGCTGAGCTGGGAGGGTTCTTAGCCAGCAGCTGGTACAATGAAGAAATGGGGAAATGGAAGCTCTGGAAGGGACAGTGGCATCCCCACTACCCTGCCCAGAATCCCTGGTCAGGGCGGAGTCCTTTGAAAGCTGAATTTTATTATTTGCCTTTGATCCTTCCCTCCATACCTAGCAGGGCAGACACCATAGGAAGTATTTGTTTACTGAGTTCAATATTTCCTCTGGCCCTTCTTCAATGGAGCACAGAGAGAAAGAACATGACGGACAGACAGACTTGGGTACAAGTCCCAGCACAGTTGCTTACTGACTGTGTCTTTAGGAAGTTACTTCTCTTAGCTAAATCTCAGATTTCTCACCTATGAAACGGAGAAGGGACTAATAAGACCTACCTACCTTCCTCCTGGGATTATGGCGAGGATGATAATGTATGTGAAGTGTTGGGCACCGTGCCTGGCATATAAGAAGTGCGCTGTTATCTAGCGTTATGAAAAGACTCGGGTTAAGTTGCTACTTAGCAAGTTCCTCTATAGTGCCGACGACATGGGATTCTGTTCAGGGCAGGCTCTGCTTCTAGAAGAAACACAGGCTCAGGGATATTGGCTTTGGGACACAATAGATTTGTTTACCTCTGAGGAATCTGTATGCAAGGTTGGGGTCAGCCCCTAGCTATTTAAAACAAAGATTCCTCTAGAGAAAGGTCCCCCCTGGCATGTGTCCTCCTGCCTGACACCCCTTCTCCGGCTCTTCACAGTGGCTTGGGCTTTCTGCAGGCTGAGACAGGGGTGTCTCCGCCAGACATCAGGGGTGCCATATAACACCCTGCGGGCTTCAAAAGCAGGGCTGGAGGAGAGCCAGAGGAAGGTGACACACTTGAATTACTACAACTTCGTCTGACATATGTTTACCTGTAGACTTGTTTATTCGAACATCAGCTCCATGACAGCAAAGATTTCTGTCTGCTGAATCCCCAGTGCCTAGAACAGTTGGTGCTCAATAAATGAGTGTCAGATGAATGAACCTGGAGTTTCAAGGTGGCCAGAATTGGAACCACCAAGAACAGGTGGAGTGTTAGTAATAACCCCCCTGCTTATGGCACGTCTGTGTGCCAGCCACTTCCTCACGTTGCGTGTGTGCGTTTCCACATGTTCATTTAATCCTCAGCATGAGGCAGTCCTATTCCTGCCATCTTCATTTTGCAGATGAAGAAACTGAGGGTAGAGCGAGGAAGTGGTGGAGCTGGAATTCACACCTAGGCATGCGACTCTGAGACCACTCTGAACCACTCCGTGATCCCACCCATCTCCCAAGGCCACCGAGAAGGGATGGCATAGGCTTGCAAAGTCCCTGAGTTCTGTACTTAGAATCAGAGGCCAAGAGAGCTCAAAAGTAGAGAGCCATAAAACCTCAGCAGTTTAGCCACACTTCGCGGCGGGTCCACAATTGACTTGTACTTTTGTCTGAACATTCCGGGTAACAGGGCTCTCCCCACTTCACAACATAGCCCTGACTGTAATAAGTAAGGATCCCAGAACTTCGAGGGGCCTTAGAGACCATTTGGTTGGATCCCTTTATTTACATATGGGAAACGAAGTCTCAGGAGAGGAAACTGGCCTGTAGAAGGTGACACAGCTGATCAGAGGGCAGGGACCCATGGGAACCCAGACCTGTGGCTCCTGGTCTTGTGCTCTTGCCCCCACAGACCTTTATATGGGACTTGGGACATTTCCCTATTGGCCCTGGTCCCACCTTCTGAGGCCTCTCAGAGCAGCTCTTCCCTCCAAGTCTCCTGTCCTCCAGGCCAAATGTTTCCCCATTCCTGTCTCCATTGTTTTAGTTAGCCTTTGTTCATTCTTTAAGAACATCAACATGTATTGTTCCTTCCTCCACAGGGAAAACTTTCGGGCTAAGGGAGGGAAGGTCCAGCCCTGCCCCGGGGAGCTCACAGTCTGAGAAGGGCGACCCAGCCCTGCCCTGGGGGAGCCTCACGTCTGACAGGGGAGGCAGCATGTGGAGGATGTCTGCCTGAGCCTTCTCCCTGTGGGGTTGCTTGGGCTCTGGCTGTTCCCCCTGTTCCCAACTCCTCTCCCTCCTCGGACCTTGAGTGACACCTGTTTCTGGGTCCCCTGGGCCAATAAAAGCACTGCCCTGACAGCCAGGAAATTTTACAAGGAGCCGTCAGGCTTCAAGGTGGTGGGAAGCAGCCTCAGCCCCCAGACGTGGGAATGAGAAAGCACCCAGGAATGTGCCCACGAGAACAGCTGCAGGAGGATCAGAGCAGGGGAGGGAGGCCCGGGGCTGAGCAGGCTCGGGTATCAGCCCCAAGAGGAAGGGAGGGAATGAGATGAGCTGGCTGCTGCCGCCTGCCCCTTGCCCCTTGGGGTTTCCCTCAAAGGCAGCCAAGGGTCCCCCACTCCAGGAGTAGGGGTGGGGAGGGCAGAGGGAGGTACACTGGTTTCTGGAATGCTTAAATGCCACTTTCCTTCTAGAACTTTCCCTATTGCTTTACAATTCCAGGCTCTTCAGTCAAACTTTCTCCCAGATGGAAAGAACCTGGGCTTTAGCGTCCACCTGGCCAGAGCTCCAAGCCCAGCTCGGCCCCTGTTGAGCTCTGTGCCATGTCATTTCTCTGAGCCTGGGCTTCCAGGCCTGTGGCTCGCGGGTGACCATGCTGACCTGCCGAGGTGGTCTGAGGTTCTCCCGGGTCATGCGTGAGAAGCCCCAAGCCCCGCGACTGGCACAAGGCAGGTACCCAACAAAGGCTGGTTCCTTGCAAATGGTAGTGCCCTCAGTGAGAAGTTTGGGGGGCCCCGCGGCAGACCTGCCTCCCCAACTCGGGAAGAAGACAGGCCAGGAACGGGTTCCCACAGGAGGTGTTCGTCATGATCTTCCTCCTCCACCACTCAGCCCGAGCCCTTCCCAGCCTGGCCCCTGGAGACAATCTGGACAGTAGGTCTTGGGACCTGATTGCTCAGCCTGAGGGAGTCAGGGGAGTGGAGGGGAAGCCCTCCCCCTACTGCAGGTCTCGAACCCCAGGCAGGTTCTGCTCTTTCTGCACGCTCCCTTCCCCCAGCCCTGATGGTTAGGAACCACACACTCCAGGGTGTGGAGGGGGTGTTCTCAGTCTGCCCAGCCTCCCTCTGATGCTTCCAACTCACCAGAAACACGCCTGCCCAGTCTGCTTGCATGCTTCCCACGATGGGAAACTCATTACCCATCTTAGGAAGCTAGGCCTGTTCAGAAATTTTCCTCCTGACTACTTCCTCCCCTCGTCAGAGAATGGGAGAGTTTTATACCCGCCGAGCCCTCTCTTCCGGCTGAACCACTACCTTTCCTCCCTTCCTCCCTTCATACATGTCTCCCTTCCCCCCCTCTCCCTTTTCCTTTCTCCCTTTTACGCTCTTTTCTTCTCCCCATCTCCATCTCTCCCACTATCCCTTCTTCCCTCGTTTTCCTGAAGTCCTTGTTGCCTGCAGAGGTGAATGCAATCCAACAGGCCTCAGGCCAGCTCCTGGCTACCCTGGGGCATCCACTACTGGTCAGTCAGCCAACCAACATTTGCCGCCCACTTACTCTGCACCGAGTGCCGGAGGCACTACTTGTCTACGGTCCCCAGGACATCTGCTGCAGAACCCCGCCACTGAAACCCCGGACCCTGGCCTCCCCCACCTTCTCAGTCCCATAGTCCCTGGGTCATGCCGACACCGTGAACACCGGAGACGCCTCCGCACCTGGACGCGCGCCTCAGTCAGCTTGGTCCGCTGCGCCAGCTCCTCGCGGGTGTAGATGTCCGGGTAGTGCGTCCTCTCGAAGGCCTTCTCCAGCTCCTCCAGCTGTTCGGCCGTGAACGTGGTCCGGCTTCGGCGCTGCTTACGCTTCAGAGGGAGGTCCGGTTCTGACTCCACGTCCGAGCCCTCATCCAGCCGGTTCCCTACGGTCAGGGGAGAGGGAGGGAGAGGGCGGGGCCTGGTGAGGTGGAGGGGTGCTTCGTGCCCACCTTCAGGCACCTTCACGGCGCTGAGGGTCAGAACCCTCCTGAGCACAAGGAGAAGGGTGCTCCCCACGGCACCGTTTATCAGAGGGCAGGGTGGGAAGCCACCTCCATGCCCAGCCCTAGGGAATTATTAAATGCTTTATGGTGCAACCATGCCTTTTAAAAAATCTCCTACGGTTGGGCATTTAGGTTATTTCCACTCACACAGAAAGATGTCCATTACATAGGACTCAGGGAGCGGTTTCATGATGAAACACATTTGTCAAAATTCCTAGAACTATATTCTCCAAAAAAGGGAGAAATTTGCTGTATATTAACTATCCCTCAATAAACCTGACTTTAAGAAAAAGGCAAGGTACAAACCAGTGTGCAAAGATCAATTTCACTTTTGGAAAAAGTGTGAATGACATATTACGGAAAACTACAGTCAAAAGATTAAGCAGTGTTAACCTTCAGGGTAACAGAACTTTTGTTTCCTTCTTTACACATGTTTATTGTTTAGTGTTTCTTAAAGGATGATCGTTTAAACAATGACACTATTGCCTTTTGGGAAAATATTGCGAAAACTAAGGAAAGAAGAAAGGAAGCAAAGAAGGACGAGATGGAGGGAAGAAATGTAATGGTGTCCTACCTATTCTTACTCAGTTACTTCAAATGTTGGCTACATGAATAGGTCTAAGCTCCTCCCACAAGGGACAACCTCCCCACCCCATCCTTACCCCCTATAAACCGAACATAGCCTCTTAGACGTCAAGTGGAAATGAAGGGAAAGGCATTCCAAGCAGGGGGAAGAGTGTGTGTCTGCAGTATCAATGGGCATGATGGATCACGTTATCACGGGGCTGCAGCCACAGCTGGAATGTCATCCCGCCTCAGGCAATGCCTTCTGTCCCGGGTCCCCTTCCCTCCATTCTGTTGTCTTGGCCATTGGGCAGTCATCCCTGCTTTTTATTGGTCACTGCCAGGCTGTCCCTGATTGTGATGCCACACAACAAGGCAACCAAAGGCAAGAGAGACCCCCTTTCACTGCTGCCTGCCTCGTCCTTAGTCAAAGCAGAGCCTGTCCTTTCCCAGCTGCCCAGTAATCCGTCACCGAGAGAGAATCCTGGGCCACCTTCCCCGGCATGTCAGAGGCTCAGAGCCAAGGACAACTAATCACAAGGATTCATTTCCTGAATCTCATTGCATAACCCTAGTTTTCTGATGGTGACAAGGAGAATGAGCCATTGGGGACTTAGAAGGAGGCGTCGGGGCCTGTGGGCAGGAAGGGAGGGCAGTCCACAGACAGGGAACTGGGCACCAGGCTCCATCCTCCAGTGGGGACCCCTGAGCCCAGACAAGAGCTGAATGAGATGGGGATCAAGGTTGTCAGGAGCAAAACCTGTGGCAGGTTTTGTGCTCAGAACTGGAAGGTCAGGCTGAGGAGGAGATACAGCCCTGTCCTAGAAGAAACCCCAGGCTGATTAAATCTCAGTTCAGTCTGGAGAACTCTCTGTCCAATAGAACTCTCTGTGATGATGAAAGTGTTCTAGATTCAAGTGGTTTGATGTGGTATAATAGACCCGTATGGCAATGAGCATTTGAAATGTGCCTAGTGCAGTATGTTATTTATTTATTTTTTTTTGCGATATGTTGCTTGAATTCAGATTTCCATAGCCACATGTGGCTGGTGGCTACTACACAGGACACCGTATCTTTTACACTGTCATTTCCCTTTTTTAACAAGGAGAGGGCCAGCCTCAAGCTCAGAGCTTTCTACGTGCAATAGTCTCTAGATAAAATTAACAATGCCATTTGTTTTTATGGTTCCCATCTATTTATGAGATGCGATACTCATTTCTCATTTACAAGGGCTTCCTCGAATTCAGTTTTTTAAGATGCTTTTGTATAAAGTAAAATGTTAAGAAAATAATAGGACAGGCTATCCATCCGGCAGTAACCAAAAAAGTGTGAATACCGTTAGCAACTGACTGTGGGATACATTCAAAGTGCTTCTGATTTTGCCTTGCCCAGCCTCAGTGCCCACTCAGGCCCCATATGCACCCGATGCCCTTGCCCTCCAAATCATGCTCAGCTTTCTAGGCTCACCATGGAGTTCTGAGTCTATTTCTTTCTCATCTCCCTGTCCCTTCCACCTTTTATTCAGCATGGATCTTGCAACTCTGGGGCCAGAGAGAAGCCCAGACCAAAACCAAGACTTGAAAAAGCAAAGCAGAGCCCATAGTTCTCTGTTTTTTGAAAGGATCTGGAATGATCCTCTAGGATGCTGGTGGTTGCCATAACAACCCCCTGGATGCTGAGTGTGGAGGGCAAGGCTCTGTCTCACTAGCCAGGTATAGTCTGTATATAACCTCAGGCCTCTGAAAAAGATCTCTTGCCTCCTCCCTGGGCCAGTTCAGGGGAAGAGACCCTCCTGGGGCTGTGCCAACCTCACAACAGATCTGGGGCTATTGGCTCTTTTCAAATAGGGAAAACAGGGCTCAGAGAGGTTCAGTAACTTGATGGAGGCCACACAGCCAGGAAGGCCATGCTTATTCCTGGACAGGGATGGAGAAGAAGAATAGATAGGGAGAGAGTTTGGGGGCCCCCTTGGGACAGCTCTGGTCTAGTTGAGAGTCCTGGCCTGGAAGGCCTGACACCTGGACTCTGGGCTCTGTCTCTCCCTCGCTGTGTGTCCTGGGACAAGTTGCTATCCCTCTCGGGACCTCGGTTTTTTTCAGCTGTAAAAATGAAGATAATGATACATCCCTGCATGCCTCACTGGAATGCTTTGAGAATGGAATGAAGTGAAGACCATGGGAGTAATCCGGAACCTGGAAAGAGCACATGAAGGATGCTGATGTCAGTGCCCAATGATGATGATAGAAAAAAGGTGGGGTGGGGGTACAGGGCTAAAGCAGAGTGAGTGAGGGTGGCTCACTCACAAAGAACCCCGATGCTACCACTTTGCCTTCACTTCAGTTTCCAGTGATCCAGTGATGCCCTCCCCTCCCCCTCTGGAGCCCTTTAGTCTCAGAGTTAAATTAATCAACAGGATTATATGGACTTGGCCACAGAGAGGCCCTGCGGTTGGGGCTGAGTCCTCCGTGCATCGAAAGCCTGGACAGCTGGCACAAGGAGGCGGACCTGTGGGGAGAGTGGACATGGGAGCGCATTCATTAAGCAGAGGCTGGGTTCGGGGGTGGGGGGGGGGAGCCTCCCGGCCAGCTGCAGCTTCTGCCCTCCTGCTTTCAAGCAGCTGTGAGATGGAAAGGTCCCAAGGGTGGGAGTGGGGGGGGGGGGACAGAGTTGGTGCTGGTCTGGAAATAGCCCCAAGAGAGAGGGTTATGGTAAGGAACATCTCTCTCTCTCTGGGTTTCTAATTCCTCTTTCTGCTTAGGGATGATATAGGGAGTTCAATATAGAGAAAGGAAGAAACCCAGTCCTACCTAAGGCCCTCCCAGTCTGATGGAGGTGGGGTGTGGGGGAACAGTCTCTGTCTTAGGAAGCTCCCAGTCTGATGGAGGAGATCTCAGCCCTGTTCTGGGAAGTCCCCCGTCTGATGGAGGAAACACTGCTTCCAGATGAACTGGGGCCAGGGCAGGCGTAAGACACATGACTTGAAAGAGCCACAGAGCATCCTGAGGGTAGAATGAAGATTGGGAGGGGTGACAGGAGCCGTTTGGTTTGTCAGAGCTCAAGGGTAGGAAGGAATGCGGTCTGCTCAGGACAGAGTCCAGCCTGGGGTGACGGAGGTGGAGAGAATATTGCTGGGGGGCAGCTCTCACGGCCTCTGCCCCCATCTCCGCCCCTGCCTTCAGAGCCCACCAGCTTTCACAGCTGCTGACTGGGGAAGCCCAGCTAAGCCTGCGAGGCCCCCCACCATCAGCCCTGCCCACGTGTCAGATTTACCCGCTCCTCCACGTGGTTCCCTGTCCGGCTCGCGGCTTCCTTGAACGACCCAGCCTGGCTGTCTCACACCTCCATGCCTTTGAATGGGAGCCTCCTCTGCTTGAGATGCCTCCCCAGCTTTCACTGGGTGCACCCCTGCTCATCCGGCAGGACCCAGCTCATAGATGCCACCCCCAGCAAGGCTCCCAGGGCGGGTTTCAGTCCCCATCCTCCGGGCTCTTAAAGCTCATCAGGAGACATTAAACTTGCCCATTTATGGTTCTCTAAGTCCCACTGGACTTGGAGAGCCTGGAGTATACCAGGGACCGTGCGGCACACAACAGGTGCTCAGTAAAGTCTTAGATGAGCAGGGCCTAGCAGGACAATCACAAAGTTGCTTTTGAACCCTGGCACACTGCAATGGTCATCACCTTAAACTTGTGCACAGCACTCTACAGTTTACATGTCCTTTCATTGTTCTAATACACTTTCTCCCAGTAGTAACCCTGGAGGGTTAGGCAGGCAATAACAGCCCCATCTTACAGATGTTCAGTGGAGTCCCAGGGCAGTAAGCCTGGGAAGAAAATCCAGGACTCAGGACTTTGCTACTGTGAACCCCCAGGGGATGGAGAATTCCATTTCTGATCATGAAAACCGAGATGGCTTGTCCTCCATCCCCACCCCACCCCCAATCCTTCTCTGCTCTCCCTTTTGCCAAAGGAAAAGCCTGGAAAGGAGATAGTCACAATTTTTGGACCTGTAGGAGGGAGTTGACTCATCCCCAATGCTGTCATTCTGGATCAGGGGAGGCCAGCAATGGCTTTGAGGTGTGGGGTCCCTGTCCCAGGCCCCCACCCCTGCAAAGATGCCCTCGCACCCGTTCCCGTGCTCCCGTCCCCGCCGCCTCCCAACCCAACCTTTATTACAGTTTAACATAGGCCGGCTAGGAGCTGCGGCAGAGAAACGAATCACATAATAGTTGATATGCGTTTTAATCAAGTAATTCGGGCAGAGCCGGGAGCCGGGGAGTGTGGGCCGGTGTCCCTGAATACCAAACAGGCCTGGGCACAGGTCTCGGAAAATGGAAAAGCCATTTACAGCTCAGTTGGGGGCCCGGAGAGCCGGGGCCATGGCGGGCCCTCCCAGCCCCTCCGCTGGAACTGCTCAGCTGTAACCTGCGCGTGGTGCATGCATCTAGGTCATGTCTGCGGGAGCTGGCCCCACTCAGGGCTGGGCAACTGGGGATCAGATGGGCAGGTGGGGCTCCGACCCCAAGTCAAACCGCCCCTTCCGTCTACCTCCTCTGTCCCAACTTTTCTGGGGTGCCTGTCTCAGCACCAGCACCCAGGCATGCCTATGGCAGACCTGGCCCTCATCCTTAACACCCCTTTCTTCTCCCTTCGCACCTTACATGCAACCAGCCCACCACCAAAAGCAGGAGATTCAGAATCCCTGTTAGCTCTGAACCCGCCCCAATCCCCGCACCCCTGGCCCCGTCCCAGAGTCTGTCCTCTCCATCTCTCCCTGGACTCCAGCAACCGCAGGCCTTTGCGTGGACTGTGCCCCCTGCATGCCACACTTTCCCCATGCCCCTCATGACCTGCAGTTTGCAGCTGGCCAGGCCAAGCTGAGTGGGGTCATTTAAAAGCACAGGCTCCTGACAGTTTGCCTAGGTTCTGTGTCAAATATGCATATTAGGGACTCCCCGCCACTACGCCCACTTTCCTTGCTTTGCATTTTTCCGACGTGCAGACCACAGTCAGGTATACTAAATATCTTATTATTGACTGTTCTCAACTCCCCTCCCCCACCATCCTGGCCATCACTAGAGAGTAAGTAAGCTCCGCGAGCGAGAATAGGTGTTGTTGTCTTTTTTGTTCACTGCTGAATCTCCAGTGCTGGGCACAGAGTGGATACCCAAATAGTTGTTGAATGAATGAATGAATGAGTAAATGAGTGAGTCTATTAAAACACATGAAACAGTGCCAGGGACAAGTGAGTGCTCAGCAAACGTGTGTGTGTATTATGTGCTGTTGAGTCGGCTCCAACACCTGCTGAGCCTATGAATGAGTCATGTCCACAATGTTCTGTCCTCAACAGCTCTGCTCAGCTCCTGTACACTCACGCCTGTGGCTTCTTTTATGGAGTCCATCCATCTCACCCTTGGTCTTCCTCTTTTCCTGCTGCCTTTGGTTTTTCCCAGCATTATTGTCTTTTCCAAAAAAAAAAAAAAATCACAAAAAAACAAAAAACAAAAAAACCCCTGCCTTCTCATGATATGTTTGAAGTAGGACAGCTTCATTTTGTCATTTTTGTCTCTGGCGATATTTCAGGCTTAATTTGCTCTAGAACCCCCTTGGCAGTCCGGGGTATCTGTAGAGATCTCCTCCAACACCGGACTTCGGAGGAACCCATTTTTTTCTCCATCAGCCTTCTTCACTGTCCAGCTTTCGCATCCTGTACATAGTAATTGCATACATAGAATCTGAGGATATGGATGATCTTGGCCTTGGTCTCTAATGACACACCTTTATTCTTGGTGGTCTTTCCTGATTCTTCTGTTGCTGCCCTACAGAGTCTCAGCTTTCTCTTCATTGCTTGGCTTTTCCATTAATCGTTATCCCTTCGGACTCAGCTTGGGATCACCCCTCCAGGAAGCCTTCTTCGATGGCGCCCTCCACCACCTGGGTCTGACGTGCCCGCATAGCTGGGACTCAGCAAAAGTGTCCGCATTTGATTCATTCAGGTCCTGCTTTCTGAGAGGCTGCTCTTGGTGTTGGAGGCACTGGCAACGTGAGGATCCAATAAATTCTGTCCGACTCCAAATCCTATGCTATTTCTCAGTTACTGAGATGAGTCAGCAGGCCCCATTTCATTCCCCTAACCCAAAGAAAGGTGAGAGAGGAGGAAAGTGGGTGGAACAAAATCTTTCCTTCACCAGGAAGTCCCAGTCTAACTCCATTGGGCTGCCTTTTTTTTTTTTTTTTTTTTTTTTTTTTTTTTACATTGAACCATAGGTAGTTAATTTGCCTTACAAAATGGGGTGTCTGATCCCGGCTTCTGTGCTAACAGTGTAATACTGTTCTCAGGCACTAGAGGTCACTCTTTATACATTCCTACCAGGAAGGGGCCGATCTAGGAAGAAGGAAGTAGTACTGCTTAAAACGGTACTGTGCAGTTGCATGGTCAGAATTCAGAGCCATGCTTTCTTTTAGGAGATCCAGAGCTTTTCTGCACCGAACTGTGAACCAAGCACAAGTCACGAATGGAAGAGAAGAAAGGGTTTGTAAAGGCCTGGAACCATCTGCGTCAAGGGCACACGGGGAAGACTTCCTGGGTACAGAGTTCAAAACTAAGGTTCTCCTGCCCTTAAGGCAAGAGGTCAAAGCTGAAGATGTTGTGGGGCCCTTCCAACTCGGTCTCTTTAACCTGTTGGCATCACATGCAGCAAATGTGGAGTTTTGGCAGGGGACAGCAGCTGTGGTTTGGGGAGCGGAGATAGCAGGGCATATTGAGCAGGTGCCTTGGAGGCAGAAGCAAGTCCACTAGAAGAGGAACTCAGCTCACCATCCCCTTTTCCACTCTTCCTGTGACTTTCAGTCTTGAAAACAACCAGTTCCCCTTCACTTCCTCAGTGGACTCTTGTCCGATGACAGAGCTCGCTGTGTTGGCTCCTGAAAGGGGGCTTGCCACCTGGGTCCTGTCTTATGGAGTGTGGCCCAGGCAGCCACACTGCCTGGGAGAGGCGGGAAGAGAAGCTGTGGGTTAGCTGGACCTTGGATTTGTGTGAATTCTGGAACTGCCTCTAACAAGCTATAGATGCTGGACGTGTTTTTTTTTTAGATCCCAAGCCTCACTCTTTTCATTTTTAAAGTGGGGACAGTAATGGGAATCAAGAGAGAGAAAAGGAAGAGAAGAAAACTGTCTGGAAGCTATGGGTACAGGGCACCCAGCCTGCCTTCCTGACTCAGTCTCTCTCATTCAGACAGAAGCATGGAAGGTGGGGACCTGGCACTCAGGCTCAGTTCCTGACCCTCTGTGTGACCTTGAGCATGTCACTTGTCCTCTTGGACTCTCTGTTACCCCACCCACCCACTGGAAATAAGAACTGCCATCCACCTACTTCTCAGGATATTAGTGTGGCTGCACAAATGGAAACCTCAAGAAATGCCAAGTGGTGGCTTTGATGGAATTACCACAGCCTACTCACCGCACCAACTCAGTTACCTCATTCCTCTGGGCCACAATTTCCTCATCTGTAAAATGTGGGAAATAATAGTACCCACTTTATAGGGTTGTCATGCATAAAGATTAAATCAGGGGTCTTCAACCCTCGGGCCACAGATAGGTACTATCCAGTCCGTAGCCAGATAGGAACTGGGCCACACAGCAGGAGGCGAGCAACAGGTGAGCAAAGCTTCATCTGCATTTGCAGCCGCTCCCCAGCGCTAGCATCACCACCTCAGCTCCACCTCAGATCATCAGGCATTGGATTCTCATAGGAGCACTGGTCCCTGGTGCCAAAAAGGTTGGGGACCACTAGATTAAATGAATTATTGCAAGACAAGGGCTTACAACAGTGCCAGGAACACGGGAGGTGCTCAATATGTGTTAGCTGTTATTATTATTGCTGTTGTTAGTGGTGCCTGCATAAATGAGAACTTAATTGGCCTCTGTATTCCCCAGAGGCAAGCACATATGCCTGGCATAAAATGCAAAAGCAAGGAACGAATGAATGAATGAAGAAATGAATGAACAAATGAATGAATGAGTGTCCGTCTGTCATCCCTTCCTTACTCTGCTAAGGTGGAGTCTCTGCACGATCCCGACCACAAATCTTAGGTAAGTGTCGCAATTGGCATGCAGATACGCTGGCAGGTGCCAAGGGCCCAAAGAAGGAGACAGATCTCAGGACGCTGGGCTGGGCAAGTCCTGAGTGAGGCCTCGAAGTCAGCGAAGGGGAAACAGCAGCAGCTGGGGCCCCAGCGGTCAGATGAAGCTGCCCAGCGTGGCGAGGAAAAGGCAGCTCGGCCACCCGTCAGCGCCCCACAAAGCCACTGTGAATGGACCATATGCCTGAGAAGTCAAGCTTGCCCAAACCCTCCTTCTCCCCTTCCCCACCTCCTCTGCCCCCTCCTCAGTGCTGGGCCCTGGGAGGAAGGGGGTGTTGCAGCCAGTTGGAAAGTTGTCAAAGGAGGCGGGATGGAAAGTGGCTTCAGGACCCCTGGCCCTTGCCTGCCTCTGCCCATCAAAGCCCCCTGTCTCCGGGCTCAGCCCTGAGGAAGGGCTTAAACCTGGGGGTGGCTGTACCCTGAAGGCTGAGCTCTGTGATCACACAGTCTCCTGTAGCAGGACCGGGCATGAAGGCCACAGGGGAACGAACAAGAATAGCTGCGGATGTATTTTGAGCTTATGAACTCAGTGGCAGAGAGACAGTGAAACCCAAGCAACTGGCTCCAGAGACGCCCTTTTAACCATCAATATGACGCTGGTGAGCCTGGCATTCCAGGTCCTCCTTGCACTGGCCCAAACGTGCCTTTCCCTATAAGCCACTTCCAAGCCTTTCTATCTGCTGTGGCCTGGGACGATGCTGTCATGTTACTTTCTATTCTCTCACTTCCCCCACTCTTCAAACCTGGACTTGGGGCCCACCTGGTCCACAAAGTTCTCCAGGGCTACCACACCCAGGCAGCTCTCCTTGAATCTTGGTAGCATTTGCCACCCGTGCCACCCTCCCAGCATTTGGCATCGACTCCTGCTAGAAACGGATGATTGACTTTTAATGCAGATATTCTGTTTACCAAATATACCTACTCATCTAGGTTGCAAAAGGTTTATTTGAACTTCTCGAGTGTGGGAACTTAGTTTCCCCCATCGAACTGAGGACACCCCAGAATAGAGGTGGTGCCTTTACAACAACACTGGGAGCTTCCTGAGGATAAAAACCATATTGTTTCTATTACAACTCGGTGTTACCAAGGGCAGGGCGACTGGGAACAGTTTTGTGGTTATTCTAGAATGTTCTTAATAACAGTCTCTAATAGGAACAGCATTGTCCTCACAGACGCAACAAGGAGAATCCGCACAGCTATAGGCTTTCCCAGGACTCGGCACTGATTTCTTACCCTCAGGAGTCACTTTTATCCATCCGACTTCCATCTATCTCCACCTTCATCTTTCTTTAATAAGACAACTCCAAAACCTAACGTCACGTTGCAGGTCGAGGTGCACAGAGAAGCGTGTACTCAACAGGTGTTTACTAATGGGCGCCTCACGGACTCACACTGACAGAAGCTACCGCAATTAATGTCCGCCACAATGAAAACAAGCTGGTATCTCAGGTCCTACCCCTTTTAAACGCAACCACTATCCTAAAGGCGGCAGAACTGCAGGCTGATCCTAAAGCAAGGAAGGATGTGAAAGCAGGATCATTGGAAAAGCAACGGGCACCTTCCAGCCACAGGCGCAAGTGGCCTGAGCGGAGGCCGGCCTCCCTCCTTAGAAACAAAACGCTTTCCCTAGAGGCACAGGGAGCAAAGCGGTCCTCCCCTCTGTGGACCAACACCAAAGCCATCTGCTTGTTACTGCATTACTTATTGCTCTCTCTCCAGAAATTCCAGATTGAAATGCTAATAGTCACTGCCAAAGAGCCTCCAAACTGGCTATGGGCACCCATCACCCCAGCCGGATGACAGGACTATTACCTTGCCCAGAGGGGTGTCCCCAGGGAGCCTAGGGGCTGGCTGGAAAGACTAGGGGGCTCCAGATTGGAATCCTCAAGTTTGTTTCTGACTTAGTTTCACCTTGTTGTGTGACCTTTGGCAAATCTAAACCTGTCTCTGGGCCCCATTTGCCTCATTCCTAAAAAACGAGAGATCCTCCTGGATCTCTAAGAACAACCCTGAGAAAGAGGCCTGGGTTGTACCTGATTTTCTCATTACTTCACATTGCAGAGCCCATTTAAACAGTTCCTGGCACACAGTAGGGCTTACTAAATGCCTATTGCTGGATGAAAGAATGACTGTTGAATGGAGGTAGTAAAGAGCTCCAGAGGGGAACGGGATTCTCGGTTGGGGGTACAGTGTAGGCTACAGAACACCCTGAGGTCATCCGATTCCTGGAGGGGCGGGAAGGATGGATTTTATCACCCTTATATTCTGCCTGGGCCTAAGCCTACTTCCCAGTAGTCCCCAGGCCCTTCTCTTAGAGGAAGGGAGTGGGGAAGGCCTAATCCTCCCCTTTCCTCTCCTTTCCTTCCCTCCCCTCCCCTCCCCTCCTTTCCCTTCCCCTCCCCCTGGCTAGTCACAGCCCCTTGTGTCTCAGGCTGGTCGCTGGGCAGCCAGAGGCCTTTCATGGTGCATTCTCCCGCTGCCCCCTCCCCACAGTCTCTCCCCAGCAACCCCATCCTGTCGTGCCCCCATCAATCTACTGCAGCCCAGCCTCTCCAGCTGGCCCGGCTGGGCTGTTCCCAGGCAGAGCAGGTCCACAGTGGAAGGTGGTGGAAAAATGTGGACAAATTTCTGATTTGCAACACTCTGGGAAAGAGTTTATTGCCATTGTTTGAGGACGAATGTATAAATAAAGCAAGGCGAAGATTGCAGGGGGAGGCTGATGAAAGGCAGAAAACGAGAAATTTTATGGCCATAAGGAGCGTACTCTAATGGTGATTTTTGAGGCACTGGACCATGGTAGTTACTTAGCCAAATGATCGCTGTGAAGCTGGGCAAGGCTGCTTATTTCTTAATTACTGTTACGTATTATGTCAGGGGGATGCCCAGCCCTGGAAAACTTGGTCCTAAAGCAGACAATGGCTGGAGCCAGGTCCCGGAATGCCGGTGGGCCAATAGAAGGGTCATCACCTGCACCCTTCAAGGGCAGGGGGCTCCCTGGGCCTGCAGCCCTTCCCTCCTGTCTGGGATCCTGCCCCTAGAGGAATCGCCATGAGGATAAGAAGCCAGAGAAACACTTGAACTTAGGACTATGCCTTCGAAATATTAATTCATCCACTCAACACACAGTAATAAACACATGTCAATTCTGAGCTGCCTATGACTAATAGAGCAGAGAACGAAATGGACGTGATGTCCAGCTTCAAGAGATATTTGCAGAAAGCAGCTAAGGGCTCGTTTGGGGCTGCCTCCTCGCCGTGAGTCTCTGTGCAGAAAAACTCAGAGGGCAGGACAGAGGTGGAAGGAGGCGCTACGTATTTGAAAGGGGGTGGTAGCAGAAGAGGGATAGCTTTGACATGCCCTGTCACCCGGGCCACTACATGGCCTCCGTGAAGTTCTGTTTCTTCACCTGAAATAAAAGGGGTGAAACTAAATAGTCTCCTTTTGGGTCTACCATCTTACGGTTCTGTGATTTTAAGATGCTCTGATTCTCCTGCTCTCAGAGTTGATGAGGTTGATTTTTCAAAGCTGCTCAGCACTTGCCCTGTTGAACACTTCCGTCTGCTCTCAAAGAGTTGCTTCTGTCGTGTAATGCAGTAACAGAAGGAAGAAGGGGTTGCAGGCCTACTGTGTGCCAGGAACTCAACAGGGGTTGTGTCATCTCACGGTACCCTCACAATCATCTCAGTGGCGGGTGCTCTTTGGTGGATGCTCAGAAAGGTGAGGAGACTTGCTCAGATGCTAAGTGGCAACACTCCCTTCAAACCCGGGTGGGTCCAGCACCAGAGTCAATGAATGCATTTTCAGCAAATCAAGTAGCCTCCCCAGCATCTTCTAAACTAGCAGTTCTCAAGCTTCAGGGCATCCGATTTCCCTGAAGGGTCCGCTGAACACAGATTGCTGGGCCCCTATGGGAGTTTCTAACCCAGAAGGTGGAGTCTAAGCAGTTGATTTCCAACAAGTTCCCAGCTGCTGCTGCTAGTGTTCACACCTGGAGAACCACTGTGCTATAGAACTCAAGAGAAAAATAGCAACAGCTAACAAATAAAGCCATGCTGCTCTATGGAAGAGAAAACCACAAAACTTCTTCCCCAATGTCAGAATAGAAATCGAGGGCCTTAATGAGAGTGCCATCTCTTTCTACCCCTTCTCTCCACTTGGCTCCTTACATAAATCCTCTTTCCTTTCCCCCATCATCTTTCCCTTTGCATCCAGCAATCAGATGTGTCACTGGTATTATAAGGAGAAAGAGCTCTCACAGTATCAGGAGAGTGACCTGAAGTCAGGGACATGCCTGACATCTATCTGCCTTCTGCATTACCCATCTTTAAACCTCCCAGCTTGAATTGTTTCGAGCGGCAATATTCTCTCTCCAGGAGGACAAGGATTTTTATCTTTTTTGTTCATTGCTTCATTCCTAAGGCCCAGAAGAAGGCTTGGTCCATGGGAAAAGCTCAACACACAAGCATTGAATAAATGAATGAATGAATGAATGAGTGAGTGAACGCATTGCCTCCTTCTATATGCCCAGACCCGTGCAATAACTTGCAATTTTCCGACCGATGCCTACAACGGTTTGCTCTTTAAGCCAATGTGATTATGGGTAAGTATGTAAAGATCATCCCCCACAATCATCTCATTAAAGATGTATTTATGCAACACCAGACACCTGGCCCCGTGCTGAAAGCCCCAGCTAGCCAGCTGAACAGTTCCAAGAGGTCCGGAGCATCGGCGCTCTGCAAACCCTCACACAGGTACTCCAGTGAATCCCCCGGCCTGCACCCAGATGTTCAGTCTACTCAATGGCGGCCCAAATGCAAATGCAGGGTCTTAATGATGGCTGCACAACAGCTCCCACTGCCCGTGGAGTCCCTCGGGCCCCCGGACTGTGAGCCTCTCACTGCAGACAGTGAGACATCTTTAGAAATGGGTCGCTGGAGGGAGTCAGTTTTTAAAGGAGTTAAAATTCAATTTGATCCTGCTGCTTATACCTTTTCTAGTTTGATGTGTTTTTGATAAAAAAAAAAAAATTTTTTTTTTTTTGATCAATAAAAATAAAATCTGTTACTCGCACCCTGGAGCGATTATTGCTCTGGGCTCAGTTTGCTGAATCTTGATAGAATAAATAATGATATTTTCCCAAAGAGGCCAGCCAGAGGTTGGTTACGTTAAACTAACAGGGAGGGGGGTGGAATCTGAAAACATACTGTTTCCAAGAGGGCGAATCATGCTGCTAGATGTCGGGGAGTGGGCAAAACATTCTCTTGTAAGAAGCCGAGGATGAGAGGTTGGGCTTCCAGTTCCGAAGAACAAGAGGTCTCTCAGCGGAGATAAAACGGTGATAACAGGCATTGGCGATGCACTTACCTGGTGCCAGGTGCTGTGTTTAGCAAAACTGGTATCATCCCACCATGCTCAAACCTGTCAAGCAAGTTTGACATTAAAGCAGCTCCAAAAATGAGAGTCAGAGGCGGGCAATGACTCACCCAAGTTCACACGGCCATAAGCGGCTGTGCCACGGCGTGAGCTCCGGTCTGTCAGGAGTCTGAAGCTACATACGGACCCCTTTGCCACGCCGTCTCCCTTTCGCTAAGTGAAGACAGTGAAGAGGCCTTGGAAACTGCCAAACATTCCTCTCCCAATGCTTCTTTTTCTACACCCCTTTGCCTTCTTCCCTTCTCTCCCTCCAATGCCATACTGTGCTCGCTCCAAAGAGCCCCCAACAACAGGGGCTGCTGGAAAAGACCAGGGCTCTGTGGCCTGGGGCTGCATTTGGTGGGACGGGATGCAGCGTCTGACACATGGATGGGTGTCGTGAGACGAGGTGTCGTCAGATAGCAGTGGAAGGACACACGTCTCCTGTTAGCCATAGTCCTACCGGGTGTGCGCATGTGTGTGCACGTGTGCTTACAATTCCGGGGACTTGCACTCTCTGTTACATATTTCTGAACAAGATAGCTGATCTTTTACTAAAAGGCTCTTAAGTATCCTGTAAGAGATCGTCGGGAGAAGAGTGGAAAAAGGATGGCTTGGTGGCCTCAGGGGCTGAGCTAGACGTGTAAAACCAGGAGGCGAGGGGACCTGGCGGCTAGCTTCAGAGGGTCGGTGGTGAAGGAGCGGGGAGATGAAGGTAGGTTCTGAAAGTGAAGGGGATTATCGAGGGGCCTGGCGATGTGGAAGGTGTCGGTGTTGGAGATGCGGAAGCTGACGACCGCAGTGGACAAGGAAGGACAGAAATTAAACACCAAGCTGCCAATGTGTGTCAAACTCTGCTCATACCTTCCTTCACTCCACCCTGACAATGACACCAACAAGAAGTTTTATTCCCACTTTTTAAAAAAGGCTCAGAATAAGCCATTAACTCAAAGACATAAGGCTGAGCAAAGATTTGGGATGCCAATCCAAGCCAGCCGAGCCTTCTGTGATGCTGGGTGGGAAAATGCCTCCCAAAGCCCAGCTCCTGCCCCCCGGCCTTCCTCCACGCAGCCCGTAGGGCCTCCCAGCCCCAACATCCAGCTTTTACCCCCTCGCAGGCTCGGCCGCCTGCCCTCTAATTAGATTCCCCTGGAAATAAGAGTGCATTGTGCAGTTCTGCTAAAGGCAAACTGATTTTACAATTTCTTTTCTTTCCTCCTCTTTAATAATTCGCAATGTCTCAAGGAGGTTTTACTTATGGCCTGCACACTGGAAAATTATTCTGTCTCCCATGTGCTCATTTTTCTCTTGAACAGAACTTAAACTTGGATTTCTCCTCCACCACTGGCCCCCTCTCTTTGCCTATCTTGTGCCTAGAATATTCTAGTCCATCCTCCAGTTGGCTCCTTGGCCCTTCTCTAACCTCGAAAGCAAGACCCGTCCTTCCCCAGCCCTCCTGCCCCAAAGCCTGGAAAAACTGGCAGCCCCAAGTGATCTTGGGAACAGCGAGGAGTCTTGCAAAAGTTTGGAGAGCAAGCAGGAGAAAGGGAGGGTGGCATGCGGTGGAGTACAGAGCGGTTTGCTCCACTTTGAGATGTATTTGCCTCCGCAGAAGTGGACTGGCTCCAGCACTTTTGAGGTAGGCATTGGATGAGTGTGGAGACTTTATTGGTCCCATTGGGTTCCCCTTGAGTGTCAGCAAGTAAATTATAAACAAATGGGCCCTATTTCCATTTCTGAAGGCATCTCTAGCCCTGCCTTTGCCCTTCACATTTTAAGATACATCCCCTTAAGTAGTGCCCGATGGGACGAGGACCCAGGTGGATGGTTGTCACACGGGCCTGGGCTGTCATCTAAAGAGCTTGCAGCCCCTGCCAGCAGGCTAGCACCCACTCTCTGGGCCCTGGAGCCAGACCAGAGATGGCATGTGATGGATGGGTGGATGGACAGACAGATGAATGCCCCAGGAGACTGTGGATCTGGATTCTGAGTTGGTCTCATGAATTAGGGTTTGAGAGCTCTGGCCCAGGAGGAAGAAAGAGGGTGGTTGCTGGGGAACGAGGCCTGGGCTAGGGCCGGGCTGAGGGTATGGCTGGCTGGCATGACACAGCCATGGGCTAAGAGGGTGGGGAGGGGAGCACTCAGGATGTGTGGGGCAGAGTGTCTTTGGCGCCCAGAGCACAGTGACCAAAACCCACCCCACCCTGTCCTACCTCTACCCCAACCCCCACTTTCCAGCTCCTACTGCCTCTGCTCCCATTATAGGGTTTGGCAATGCGAGACTCAGCCACACCCATGAAAATCACTGCTTTTACAATAACTGGGGCCATTTGCCAGGCACCAAGGTCCGAGCACTTATCTCATTTAATCCTGGCAATAATAGCACCACCAGGCGGGCCGCATAACCCCTACTTTATAGACAAGGGCTCCGGACCACAGGGAAACCATTGTCGGCGATCACTGCAGCTCACTGGACATGCTTCCTATGTGCCAGGCACCGTTAAGAGCTTCTCGGGGATTAGCTCACTTATGTTGCAACGATTATCACTGCATTTACAGAGAAGGAAATCAAGGTTCTGAGAGGCAGAGTGTGGGCTTGATCACCAGCCTCCCTGTTTACGACGGCTTCCCCAGATGGGCTTGTTCTCTAATGTCTGAGACCTTCGGTGTCAAGACAGTCAGTCTGTTCAATCTGGGTGCAAACCTGAGACACAATTTAGTCCCAACACACTATCTTATAGATGAGAAAAGTGAGTACAGAGAGCAGATGTAATTGGCCAGAGGTTGGTCACACAGCAAGCTAGTGGGAGAGTTGGGACTGGTATTAGGCCCCCTCTCTAGTCCCAGGGACCCACAGACACTCTCAGGGTGTGTCAGCAAATGCTGGAGGGGCGGTGCCAGCAGACCTCCAGAGGCAGGGACCTCTGAGGGTGTTGCCAGTATGGCTGTCGTTTTAGCTAAGTCCTGGAGCCACCAACTCTGGAGGCAGGGTCTGGAGCTCTAATGACGTCCTGTATCCCTCCTGCCCTCTCCCCCCCATCACCACAAGCCTGGAAGCAATGCCATAGGCTGCCACCCCCAGTCTCAGAGTCCTCCAGACCAGGGAGGAGGGGAAAGGAGAAAAGAGAGGCCAAATGCCAGGAATCAAGTGGTGCCTGGCCAGACTGAGTATCCAGAAGCATCATTCACTTGCCCCTGACATGGAACTACAGGCTACCAGCAAGATATGCCTTTGGAAAACAAGAACTGGGGTCTTGAATCCAGCCTGGGTGACCTCAGGCTGGTCACTTAGCCTCTTTGAGCTCCAGGATCTAAGAGGCAGGTGGGTGCTCAGGCAAAGCAAGTGACTGAGGAAGGGGAGGCAAAGAAGAGACCCCTGTCTCTCGGCCCCTGATCCCTTCCAAGGGCCCCCAAGGAAAACTGACACAGGCACTTGCCACATCCTTGTGGGCCGGGATTTACTGCCGAAAAGAAACCTGAGGAAGCCGAGCCAAGCAGGGAAGGCACTCGGCTGCAGCTGAGTTGCTGTTTGCCGAAGGTTACCTAAGACGTGTCCTAACAAGAACCAGCCAGGGTCCTGCCCCAGGGCCCCCAGACATGCCTGCCTGCCCAGAGCCAGCGGGGACCAAGGCAACTAGCCTCCTGCGGAGCGCTGAGCGGGTCCAGGGACCATCCAGGTCCAGAGAAGAGCGTTATGCAAATACATGCAAAACACCAGGCACGGAGCATGAAGGGAGCCATTATTACTTTAACAAGCATTTAATGAGCACCTACTAGGTACCAGGCACTTTCCTCCAGGTCTCTTTTCTGATACACTTTCCAGCTCTGTGAGAAGGTTTTTGCAGGTGGGGACTTTGGAGCTGGGAGGGTGTGGCTCGGGCATCCTCGCGGCTGAAACATCCACAGCTCTGACTGAGCCAGCAGTTCTCAGCCTGGGCTGCTCACTGGAATCACCTGGAGAGCTTTAGAAAGTATTGCTCCCCCATTCTGATGTAATGGTCTGGGGAGCAGCTGGGCATTAGGATTTTTAAAAGCTCCCCACTGTGAATCTCATGTACAGCCAGAGCTGAGAACCACTGCCCTAATGCTCCCCAGTTTTGCTCTGAATTTTCCCATCTCCTATTCAGCTCCCAAGGCGGCCTGGTTAAGAGACGGATGTGGGGAGGAGGAGTCATGGAGATTTCAGAGGGAAGAGGAGAACTGGAGCCTGCGAGGGACATGTGTCCCATTGGCGTTGGCTAGGGGAAGAGAAGAGCAAAAATCAGACCCTCCCCAACTCTTGGTGCTGGGTTGGACTGGCTCAGAATGGTGTGTGTTGTGGTGGGGAGGTGTTCCCAGCTGAAGCTGATGGGTGGACGGGAGCTCCTGGACTGGGCTGGGGATGTCAGTTATACCATCCCCCTGTTTTCTACCACATTCTAGGAGAAAACAGCTCCCCCTGCCCACCCAGCTGATATTCTTCCTCTCCCCCAGGAAGTCGTGACTTGCAGAGACTAAAAGGTGTGCTATTCCTTAAGTCTAGGCTCAGTCCCTCCCACTGCATATTCCGGAATCCATCTGCTGGAATTTGTCCTCCGTGTGCTCCGTTGTCGTGTGAGGGCTTGGCTTCCTGGGAAAAGGGTTCCCTTTATGAGGCTCCTGCAAAGTCGGGCTTGTGTGCAGACCGAAGCATCCTTCCTTCCTTCCCCTGCTATTCTCTGAAGGGTGCAGATGAAGCCCAGCCACAGAATAAGCTTCTCTCCCAACCCTCCCCTTTCTGTGGGGTTTTACACTTGACAAAGTGCCTCAAAGTCAGTACTATTACTCTCCTCGTTTCTCAGATGGGGAACAGGCACAGAGTGGTAAGGCAGCTTGCCCCACGGTCGCATATGGCTAGATGCAGTAGGATCAGAATTCGAACCTGGCTCCTCGCTCAGCTGCTAAGCTGGGGCAAGCAGTTGAGGTCCTGCCATCTTTTGATCTGTACCACATGGGAATGAAGTCAGGCCAAGGGGAGAACTGCCCAGCCTCAGTAGTCCTGAGCTCTAGAACCAGCTGCTACGGGGAAGCTGCAGGATGTCCCAGGGGTCTTTCTTGGTGACTCCTGCCCCCTCAAAGCCAACTGCTAGAGCCAAGCTTCCACTGCCAAGCAGTCTGAATATTTCCCCAGGTGAGTTGGAGGAGAAATTCAATCCAGTTTGCTTTTCTCTGAACTTGCCAAAAGCTTGTTTGCTCTGAGAGGCCCGTGAGGCCTTGGCTTCCCTGGTTTCAAATAATTGACTTTCAAAGCCTGTCTTTGGGTGGAACGCTGCCATGAACCACCTGGGTGAAGGGCTGAACCCTGAGGACTTTGCCCGGGAATGAATGGGGAGGTGTCTGGGCTCCATGATTGGCTGGGTGCCTCCCATAGTCACCTCTTGGCCCCACCAGCCCCTTCCCCCAGCCCAGAGCCCTTCCTGCAGTCACGAGCTGGCATGGACTTGACTCCGACTGGGACTGAGATAGGCAAGGCAGACCCCCTTGTACCCCTGAGGACATAGTGGGCAGCTATTAGAGAAAATGTGGCACTTATAGGTGTGTTCATCAGTGCCATTGGCCCTTCTGCGGCTTATGACAGAGAGTAAGCCACTCCACCCCCCCACCCAGCAACTTCTCTGGAGAGCCCTCGAGGTCCCCACAGGCCAGAGGGCAGTCAGGGTCTCCCCTAGACAGCAACCAGACCACTGGTGTGCAGAGGAGGTGGGGACGGGCCTGAGGTTTGGAGTTGGTCTTCAACCCTGGACTGTAAAGCCAAGTTTTTTCCCCTCCCAATTCAGTTATTATTTTGAAACAGGATGAACTGAGTTGGCACAGTCTCCGGGGAGAGGAGGTGCAGATAACCACCTCTTTTCTTTCTTTTATAGAAAACTTCACCATTTCTGCGGCCGAGACACCATTGAGCCTGCCCACGCCGTGTCTGTCTAGCTCCAGGCACAGGACACCTCGTTCCTTGGCTTTCTATGTTGGCCAGAGACCTCTGAAGGACACGTACCACAGGTGCGTTGTCTAGGCCACTGGGGTTGAGAACAGGTCTAATCTCAACCCCCCTCGGTCTGCCTTGGTCATAAAAACAACTTCCCACATTTACCGAGCACTGTCGGCAGGCTCTCTGCTAAGCTGTGTGCATGCCTTCTATCCTTCTAACACATTCAACCACCATCTACACGGAAACTGAAGCCCAAAGAGATGAGGTAGTTTTCCCAAAATTGGAATTCGGATCCAGCTGACCCTAGAGCCTGCGAGTTTAGCCACCACCCTACGCTGCTGCCATGTTTAGAATCATTGGAACCCAAGGGTGGCATCTCCAACTAGGCCTCATCCAAGGCTGGCAGGTTCCCTGGGAAAGGAAATGCATTATCCTATTTCCCCTCAGAATCTGGGGTTCACCTGTCATGTGTCTCGGGGGACAGCCTGTGTCTAGGGGAACAGACGCTCCAGAAGAGGGAGCTCCTAGCCTCTCCGCCCCTGAGCCTCATCCTCCCTATCTATAAGCCAAGGGCAGAGAACTAGATGGTTCTAAAGCTCAGGTCTGACACTCCATCACTTACTGTATGACTCTGAGCTCCTGATGTTACCCTTTGGGTCTCGATTTCCCCCTGTGTAAAATAGGGATGACAAAGCTACTTCACAGAGGGTGTGGGGATCACAGCCTTGGAAGAGCTTCGAAAACTGTAAAGTGCGGGCCGAAGGAGAGAGCCACGAGAACTTTGTACATGGACTTCCAGCACAGCTGCCTTGCCCTCACCCCTGGGAGCAGCTCCTCTCCTCTGCCCACCCCCCCGCTTCAGGCTTTGTCTTCCCTTTTCCAGGTCACCGGTTCCCCATTCGTTATGCCTCCTGGCCTCCTCCGGGTTTGGAAGTCTCTCAACAGTTGGGAAGGGAAAACCCAGATGTGGCTACAGGCCACGTGGGGGCCAGGAACAAGGTCACCAGGGCCTCGGAGGAATGAGATCATCTTTCCAGCAAGATGGAATCTGTCCTGGCCCTGTCACTAATTAGCTGTGTGACCTTGGGCAAGTCACTTAACCTTTCTGGGCCCTCTGCCCCACCATCTGTGAAAGTGAGAGGGTCAGACTAGATGCTTCCAGATCTGACATATGAGGAGAGTCTGATGCAGTAGTAGCTTTTCTCGGCCCCAAATCCCAGTCTCAGTACAATGATCTGCTGTGAGTTTCGGGATCCTAGATTGTGAACGGGAATTGCAGCCTCTGGATCCCAGTTCCTAATGCCAGTGGGTGAGGGGTGGGTTTCCTAAGCTACCCTTTCTCCTCCCTTCTCTCTCACTAGGCGGGAAAAGGGGAGATGGTGGTACTCAAGGGCCATCTTGGACAGGCTGGTCGCGGCTGGCCTTAATGTCAGGGCCATTTTAAAGTCACGTAACGGTCCTGGCCTGTCGGGACAACATCAGCCCTGCCTGTCCTTCACCATAGGGCCAGGCCACATTCTTATCTGGGGTCTGTCCTCTGAACTGAGCAGTTGTATTTTAGGATGGGGCCAATTCCTAGAATATTCCAGAAGGACTTAAGAGTCAGAAATATTCCAGAGGACCTAAGAGTCAGAAAGCCCAAATTCAAATTCCAGCTCGGCTACTTTCCAGCCAGAGGCCTCCTCGGGTTAACAGATGAAAGTGAAAGGCAGGTCAGTTCTCACCTGACGATCAACAGTGACAAAACCACCCAATGAAACCCCATTGCTGACGAGGCGTCAAGGAGGAAGCAGCCTCTCGCTCCAGCCTCCAGAGAATGGTGTCCTGGACACAATAACTGTTTAAGTCTAGAACAGTGCATATAGCACAAGCCCACTTTGTCAAAATAAACATGTATGGAAATGCACTTCCCTGCAGAGAAATTTCTAGAAGATCAGACTCCCATGTTATTCACAGCATTTAACTCTGGAGGGTGGAAAGGAGGGGATGGCCCACTTTTTACTTTCTATTTTTCTACCATTTGACTTTTTTTCCACAATAAGCTGTCATTCTTGTGTAACGAAGAAGTAATAAAATGTTTTGTATGTTAGAAACCAGGGCTTTTTTTAAATTCCAAATGAAGTCTGACTTGAAGCTGCAGCCTCTCTCACAGGGCAAGAGAATAAGTGAATGAATGAATGAATGAATGAATTAAAGAAGGCACAAAGGAGCCAAGCGCATGACTTCATAAAGGTTGCCTATTATTACCATGCCATTAAGCATCACTTAGTGCATCCTTCCAGGTTGCTCGGGAAGGATCATCATCTTTAGGCCCATTTTGAGGACAAGATCACCTAAGCCCAGGGAGGATGAGTAGCTTGGCTGGTCACATCCTTCAGAAGCACTCATGTCAGGCTTTGGGAAACCAAAGCTCTCTCTCACCTCGCTCAGGGTCCTCCCAGCCCGCCAGCAGCTCATGAAAGAGAGGCTGCTGCCCCGGGCCCCGAGGGCCCACCCTGTCACAATTACCATCCTGTTGTCCAGCCCCAGAGCAGACCACTGAGGACACGGGTACAGGCAGGGACCAAAAAATAAATACTGCCACTCTGAGCTACCGGAGGCTGGTTTCCGCCTCTCTGTGGAAATGTTCTTTGATTTCAAAACAGGCTAGACTGTACAGTCAATAAAGCTTCCTATGCCTATAAACAAATAGGCAGCTGCTTAACCACCCCCCCCCGGCACCCTCTGCCCACCCCCTGCCACTCCAAGGTGCAGGCGGAGGGCAGGCCTGAGCACTGTTGTCCTGGGGAGTTAACTGCAGTGATAAAGAGCTGCATTGAGCTTTGAAGGCCAGGCCGGGCCCCAGGAGCTGGAGCCCTGGCCCCTGTGTGCATCTGGAAGCCAGCATGGGCACCAGGCCTGCCTCTGGCACCAGCACCCACATTCTGAGGCCTTACTGTGCGCAAGCACGGCACCAGACGTTTGGCTGGTTCCAACAGTGTGAGGTGGGTGTCATTCACCCTACTTTACAGGTAAGAAGACTAAGGCTCTGAGAGGTTGCTTCTTGTCTGAGGCTACAGAGCAAGGACAAGAGCTAAGCGGACACAGAATTCAGTCCCATGTAGGCTTCCAGAAGACCCACAAGGAGAAGACCCATGAAGAAGACGGGGGAGAACTGCGCTCAGTGCCAGGAACGTGGACACACCACGGCAGTCCTTGGGTGATGGTAGTGGTGGGGACAGACATCAGAAAATTTCCGGAAAGAGGCACAGGAAATGTGTTTGCAGAAATAAAGGCAAATTCATTTCCACCGCATGGCCCCCAGAGCCTGTGTCTCCCACAGCTCTGTGCACCCCTACCCCAAGCACCTCTCACACTGAATGGGGCGTAATCTGTTTGCTGTCTGTTTCCCCCATCAAACTAGGGGGCCCTGGGGGCAGGGACACGTCCACGCTGTTCTCCGATTTGCCCAGCGCCCGGCATGTAGTTAGTGCTCAACGAAGAGATTAATTGACTGACATCAAATCATCAACTATTTAAACCCACAACCACCCCGCCCGTCCTGTGCCCCTGCTTTAGCACAGTTTTCTTTTCATCTTTCCCCCCAGCACTGTTGAGCCTCTACTGTGTTCCAGGCTCATTCTTTCACCAAATCCTTGCAAAAATCCAGAGAACATTAAATTTAGCTCCATTTTACAGGTGAGAAAACTGAGGGTCAGAGAGAAGAAATACATTCTTATTTGGGGAGTCGGCTGCCCACTTTCTCTCCTTTAACTAGTTCCACCTCCTAAGCATCCTCCCTCCCCTACCCACCCACCCCTCCTCGGCCACGTGCTTGTGGTCCAGCCAGTCCCCACCTCCGAGTGCCCTTCTGTTTTATCGCTCAGGATTCCTGAGCCCAAGGAGCCGGCTTGTTTATAGCTTTGCCTGCCCTGTTGCCTTGGTCCCAGCTCAGGTCACCTCTCTGGGGCTAGTGAGAGCTTTTGAACGTGCTAAATACAGGTTACAGGGGTCAGGGGTCACAGCCCTTTCTTGGGGAAAGTTCGGCTTGAATCATCCATGAAATAAGGACTCTTATCTTGGGGGAAAGGGGAAGGCAGATTTCTTAAATTATGATTCTTCAGCCACCTCCCCACCCCGCCAGCCTCACTCCCCTCCCCTCCTTGGTCTCTCTGGATAGATTTAGCATCTGGATTTCCCGTTTTCATCCCTCTAACTCTGTCCTTAAGCCAGAACAAAATAAGGGGTCTGGAGGACATGCGGAGCAGAATCGAAGGGAGGAGCTGAACGTTTGTTGGAGGGCTGCTTTGTTCTGAGCAGATTTGCATTCGAGCGGTATCACCTCTGTTTCACAGGTGGGGTGATGATCCCCCCATAAACCACCCAGCCAGTAAGGACTGGAACGCAGAGTGGTCTAAATGAAAGGGCCAAGCTCCCACCCCCCAAATCTAAATCTGAGCCCCTTCCCCAACATTGGGGTAAAGGGCACCCCAGTCACCCACGAGAGGAGACCCCACTCAGCCACCCAGTACAGAGCACAGATGTCCAGGGTCCTCCCCAAGGCAACGCCTCACACGTGCAGAGCCTGCCATACTTTTCAGTCCTTTGGTGGCCCCCTTCCCTTCCCACCCAGCCCATTACATCCATTTGATGGTGACATACCTGCATCTCACACAGAAGGGGGTCAAAGGGACTTCTCCCTGCCCCCAGGGAGTAGAGTGACCAACCATCCAATTGTCAGGGACTGAGGGCTTTCTGGGACATGGAACTCTCAGTGCTAATACAGGGACAGTCCCAGTAAGTGGCTCCCCACCCCCGAGGAGGGGGTGGGGAGGAGGCAGGATGCAGAGACCGGGCAACAGAGATTTTCTTCCACCTGCTACTTGCCTAAGCTCCCTTCCCTTCCTCTCACCTTCTCTTTTCCCAGGGAAGAAGCACCAGGGAGGGAGAGCACAAACACCCTCCCCTGGCATGGCTCCAAGGGAAGCTGTTCAGAAGGTGAAGGTCAATGATCATTAGGGACACTCCCTTTTTAGGCCCCACTTAGTACCCCAGTGAAGACAGGTGTGGGATGGGGAGAACAGGAGGAAGGGAAGGGGAAGGGGGGGGGTCGGGGAGGGGCTAGGCTCAACCCTCAGCAGAGGCCCGGTTGCCCCTTTCCCCTGTGCGGCTCAAGAATGTGTATCAGGAAAGTTCTAGATAGAGGGAGCATTTATTGAGCACGTAGTCTGCATACAGCATTGTACCGGCACTGAGTAGAGGAAATCAAAACAGAATAAAATGCACTTAACTAGTCTTTGCCCCCCAAGTCCTACTCTGGCACAGGAGATGGAAGCACGGAATTAAACTCACTAGGACAGTGAATCAGCAGTACACACACAGACACACACACACACACACACGCTACACGTACACACACATACTGTCTACATACTTCACATGCATGCACTGCACACATGCACCACACGCTACACATGCATACACATACACACATGCTTGCACGCACGCACATTTATGCACGTGCACGTACATACGTATGCACACACACTTCCCATCCCAGTTAGAGGGAATTTCAGGTACCACCCCCCACCCCCGAGCTGGAGTCTTGGAGTTCAGGCCCCTCTAACACATCAATTCTCTCTGAGCCGACTGAGTCCCAGCCAGAGATTCAGATACAGCCTGGGATAAGATCTGCTTCACCCCTCAACCCTGTCCTGAGTGCAGCAGCTGAAGACAGGGTGAGGCTCGAGTCAGCCAGGCCTGGGGTTCCATCCCGGCTCAAAACTCTCCTGAGAGTGAGACCTCTTTCTCGGCTCACTTTCCCATCTACAACGTGGGGAGAAGTTAACAACCGCCTTGATGTAGAAGCTGACATGAGCGATGACATACCTAAGCCCCTCCCACAGCCCCCGCACGCAGTAAGTGTTCAGTAAAGGTGGGAGTAATGGCCGGGACAGCCGGGGAGAGACAGCGGCTACACTCCACCCTCTCCTTTTCCAGAAACACCCACCCCGGGGTCCCTCAAAGGCACAAGCTGTCTGCGCTCAGCAACATATGGCTGGAGGGCCACTGGGGAGGAGGGGGCGGGAAGGACTGGGGAGCAGGGCAGGTGGGGGAAGGGAAGAGGAGGAGAAGGAAGGGTGTATTTAGGAAAAAAAAGAAAACCTCACACAAAACCGACAGAATTCCAGCCGATTATTCCTCCTGCTGCAGCTGTACATTAATGCGCGAGAAGGAGGGGGCGGAGCTTCGGGCCGGGCAAAGAAAACGCCCGCAGTCCTTTTAACAAGCCGTTGTCTGGCTTGATCTTGTCACTCTAAAGAGGGCCATTGAGAGGTATTCATGCGTCCGCCCTGGGGGGACAAAAGGGCCCAGTATCTGTACTGACTGCTCAGTTGCCTGCGGGCCGTGGGGCCTTTGTCTAACCTTCCCTTAATAAACTTTCGGGAAGAGTTCATCAATCCCCTTCAATAGCTGATGTTCTCATTTTCAGAGAGAGAAGAAAAATAGCAGAAGGCCGGCGTGGGTTCTTTTTTTTTTTTTTTTAGGAGGCATTCTCAATAAGAAGGGGAATGGGAAAGAGAGAGGGGGAGAAAGCCTGTAGACACCCCACTTTCAAGGGGAAAAAGAACACATCACAACTACAGCCACAAATCCTAAATGGGAGGCCAGACAAAACCGCTATTCATGGGGCCTGGAGTCCACCGCCATCTGAGTGTCCCCGGCCGCTGGAGCCAGTCCCCTTGGCAGGGGTAGGGGAGGCTGGGGGAGCTGTAGCTGCAGGGGGGGCAGGAGCGAGAGCAGGCATTTCTTAGAAGGAAGGTGTGGCTCAGAAGGAACAGCGGGCAGGAGCCCTCCCTCCAGCTTCTTTTTTTCACCTGGGGTCACTTGGTTTCCTTCCCATCAGATGGTTTCAAAAACTACAGGTGTTTTTGTTTGTTTCTTTGTTTGTTTTAATCAAAGGCGCAGGGGGGGGGGGCGTCAATTTTTTCCCCTGCAAGCAGTTTTTCCTTGTCTAAATGAAGCTTCCACTTCTAAGACCGCGAAAACCTCCAGCCTCTTTCTGGGGTGGAGTTTGAATCACCAGCCCCTCTCCTGGAAGCCTCTATGCCCCTCAGCTTTGCTTTGAGTTGTAGGAAAGGACCCCCAGCTCCTCACCAAAGGTGAGGTGCCAGGAGGTGGGGGGTGAGCTGAACTGGGGGAGGGACAAAGAAGAAAGATAGTTCTAATATTCCTACAGTGCCAGACACCACACTAGTTTGGACTCAGTGTTAACTCACTTCTCACCACGACCCTATTTTTTAACACGCATTTTATCGTGTTCATTTTACTTGGGGAGACTGAGGCTCAGAGACATGATCCCCGATTCAGAGTCCCATAGCAAGAAGCTGAGGTCCAAACTCGAGTCTTATCAAATCCATATTTCAAAATTCCTAACTAAGCTGCCTCTTTCTTACATTTTCAGGTATTAGTAATAATTACTACCACCAGTTGCGCTCTTAAAATGTGCCAGGTGTTACAATAAGTGCTTTACGCCCATTATTTTTCCAACAGCAGAGTGAAATGGGTCAGGTCCTATTATTAGCATACCTGTGTTACAGATGGGGTGACTGAGGCACAGGATAAGGAACTGGCCCACGTCAGACAAGCAGGAGGGCAAAGTCAGATTCTAAGTCAAGTTCGACGCTGGGGCTGGCCCTCGACTCCCACACTGTTCTGCCTTTGACGCAAGGCTGATAGAGAAGGAAAGAGATGAACAAACAGATCTGACTTCTACCCCTACTAAGCCTCAGAGGTGGGTCTCCCAGGGCCTGGTCCAGCTTCACAGTGCATGCTCCTGGACACACGTGCGTGCGTGCACTCACACACACACACGCACACATACACACACCCTCTCCAAGTCTCCCCAGTGGCTCTAGTTCAATGTTTTACAGGCCTAATGAGTGTTGACAAGTTTAATGAGTTTGTTTTAAAGAAGGGAGGGGGGACCTGGTCAAGTTGAGATTTCCGAGTCAAATGAATTAGTGGAGGCCGCCAGACTTCAGCTGACAGGCCTGGAAACCCTCCCGCGGACTGCAGCCTTGAACCACAGACCTCGGCTCCCCTCAATGGGAGGCCGGCCCCACGCCAGACACCGGCAGCTCTGGGGGCCTCTGAGCAGCCTGCGGGTGCCTGGGTCCCAGTCGAAGCCCCTCTTGCAACCTCCTTCCCTGCCAGCCCACCCCCGATGGGCCCCTCTGTGCTGGACTTTCCTCCCCCACTGGGTCCCCAATGAGAAATTTGATTCAAACCCAGTTTGGCACTTGTTTGCATATTGATTGCGTGGTAATTAAGTGGCTTCATCTGCGGAGGGGACGCGCCACCTGCATTTCCAAGCTTCCTAGTCATGGGCTGAGACTGGCCATAGCCCTTGTTTCTGACCGTGCAAACCGGAATCCGGGGAGACTGGCTTCTGGCTGCTAGCAGGGAGTTTCGTTCGTGTCTGTTTAGAATAGGAGTCTGTATTTTTTGCAGTGATGAGATGAATTGGGAAGGAGCTTGCACAAACCTGACCAGCCAGACGAAACAGCAGAGTTAAAATTAAATCATAATAATTATATGCCAAAAATAAAGGAATGCATGAGCTTTGGCCCAGGATCTGATGTCACTGTGGCATGGTAGGCATGAACAAAGCAGAATTAGTTGTCCCTTTGGCCCCTCCTGAGCCACCTGGGGACTGACTTAAGTCCTGGACCCAAAGCTGGAGAGGCGAGGGTTCAAGTTCCTTCTGCCTCGTTCTCTAGTCCTGATGTTGGACAAGTTGCTTAACCTCTCTGAGCCTCAGTTTCCTTATCCGTAAAATGGGATTAGTAAGACCTGTGATGGTTCACAGGGCTGTGGGGCTTGAGAGGCTGGTGCCCGGCATACAGTAGGTCCTCAACGATCCCAGAGCTGCATCTCAGCTGGAAATGAGCATGATCTCTAATCATTACAGCCTTGCAAATCAGCACAAGCTACCTTCCAGCCCACCCAACGTGGTCGGAACTTTTTCCTCCATTAGCCAAGGTAGCCCCATGCCGTTCTTAGTTGTCAGCTGTCGTCACCCTTGTTGCTCACCAGGAGGACGTGGGGTAGTGGAGTGGAGGTTGCGGAAGGAGTAAGGCATCGCATCGCAGGGCCTTGGTCTACTTTATCATGTTGCGTTTTGTTGTCCATTAAGAAGAACAGAGTTAGAGCTGACACATCCCAGGCTGGGTCACGGTGTCCAGCTGGGATTCCAGGCCCCCTCCTCGCTCACGTGTGTCTTCTCTCTCTCACGTGATTGTTTATTGGCTATTTCCCCTGGGGGGTGCCCCTCCCATTCTTTAACTTTCCCCTAATCTCTGGTCTAAGGCAGTGGACTTGCGAGAAGCGTTCTTTCTAGTGAGAATTTCTTTACAGACTGTTTTCCCCTTCCAGCTGGGAGCTTGGTGGGAGGGTGGTTAGGTAAGGGCAGGGAGGGGGATGGGTCACTCCAAGTCAAGCACGCAGACCCTGTGACCCGCCTCTCTGGACAGAACTGCTGTGCCTCTCTGGCGATTTCTTCACTTCCTAGGTCTCGCCATTGTTCAAGGCTGCAGCCAGCTGCGGGCGTTAATCTTTGCCATATTTGCAATCCCCAGAAAGAAAGGCCCTCATGCGACGGGGCTGGGCTAGGGGCCCCGCGGAACGGACAGAGGCCGAGATGCCAGAATGAGCAGCATGTGACCGCACACACGTCTTCTAGGCTCCCGAGTGAAGGCAGCATCACTGCGCCCTGGCATTTAAACCTTTTGTTGTCACTTAAACCTTTCTTGGGGAGCAGGGGAAAGAGGCTGGATTCTGAAGGCAGCCCTCGTTTCCCTGCTGGCTCAGCCACTTACAAGCTAGGTGACTTCGGGCTGATGACCTGCCTTCTCCAAGTCTCAGTTTCCTTTCCGTAAAACGGGGCAGATGCAGTTATCTGTATAAACAAATGGGCTGATTGTCACCTGTGCGTCACGGAACTGATGTGGCCCCATTGGCACATATATCCCTTATTCTCCAGTGACACACAGGGACATCCGCCTTTCAGCACCAACAAAGGCATACTCATATCGACACAACCACACACTCCTAAATGCATACTTTACATCACAAGGACAAACCTACACACACCAGCACCCAAAAACAAAGCTCCCCACCCACTATTCCAGTCCTGACTCCCCAGATGCAACCCATCAGCAACCACAGGTATACAGCTCAGTGGCGACAACAACAAAACACACACAAGAAACAATGTTCCCTTAACAGAGATCCCAACATCTACCTTCCAAGACACTCCAAACGCCAACTGGGATTTCTCAGTTCATAATCTCAAGCACTAGTCAAAAACGTGGGCGAGCACCGTGTGAAAGAAGACACATCAGCAGGTCCTCTTGATGAATCCTGTGAAGGACCAGCCTCTTTGCTCTAAAGAGGAAGCCACTCCCCAGGGACACAGGACCCTATGAATCCGTGGAGGACATTCCAAATCAGATGCTGGCCAGAAAGCTCGTGTGTAGCAGCAGGAAGAGTTTGCGGCTCCTAAATTCAATCACTAGCTCTGCCACTTGCTGACCATGCGACCCTAGGGAGCTGAGCAAACCTCTCTGAATTCTGCTTTCATTTGCAAAATTGGGATAGTAGATACCCAAGGGCAGGCCTGGGGGTTAAGTGAGATGAGGCCTATAAAGCACCTGGCACAGTTCATGACAGGCAGCAAGAGGTGCCAGGTTGAGAACAGGCTTCTAATGAGACATACCTGTCCGTCTGTGCCCGAAGGGCCAAGGCACCTGCTTGTGCCTCAGTTTCTGTATCTACAAATGGGCATAATCCCTCTTGGAGGATTTTGCGATTTCATTCTTATAAAGCACTTAACTCAATGCTTAGCATGCAGTCAGCTCTCAATAGGCTATTCTCCTAAGGAGGTGTTCAATAAATAACTGCTTCTTTCCTGGCATCCAGGTCTTAGGTCAAGTGTCACCTCCTCTGGGCAGGCTTCCCTGATAACCCATCTATCATCACTTCCCAGGTCAGTCACTCTCCATCTTCTTCAAACCTTTGTCCGCCTTCTGAAAATATTTTCCTATTTGTGGAGATGATCGTTGCCTACCTGCCTATAGTGTGTAAGCTCTGTGAAATCAGGGCCTTGTGCAGTTCGTGGCTGTACTCCCGGCCCCTAGAACAGTGCCGAGCTTATAGGAGGTGCTCAGTACATTGCTATGGGAGTAAAGTGGGAGTTTAGCTCCACCTTCCCGGGGCACTGGTAGGGGGAGGGGAAGAAAGATGATGGAGGTTGCAGGTGGAGGGGCCCTCCCTTCTCCTGCTCCTGCCCTCCCTGCATACACATCCTGTCCCTCCTGCCCCTCGCGGGGAATGTGAGTCCAGACTGCTGACCAGCCTTTCTGCTATGGCCTGGATTCTACCCCTGCCTCCTGCCAAGGGGCGGGTGAGCCTTGATGGGTTTACCTGGGTGTTAATCCCCCAACAATCCCCCCTGGCCTGACCCGAGAGCCAGCCTCCATTCTTGTCCTGGGTCTAATTAAGCGCCTGAAATGCCACTTCCCCTTTCAAACCAGGCTGCTTTTCTCAGAGGCTAGGCAGGTAAAGCCCAGCCTGTGCTTTGAAACAGAGGAGGCCGGAAGCCTGGCAGGTGCAAGAAGAGGAAGGGGAGGCACTGAGAGGCGTGGGGGTTGGAGGGAGAAGGCTTCTGCCTGCCCCTCCTCAGACATGCCAAACACCTGCAAATCTTCTAACCTGGGATGCTTAACCTTTGGGGGACCCTTGTTCTAAAAGACCCAGGAAAAGCTACAGTTCTCTGCCTAGGGAAATGCACACTACCTTACACATGCACACGATGGAGAATTCCATTCTGGGGCTTCATGGTCACCCCTGAAGCCTCTACAGTTCCCAGGTTGATATGATGCCACTTTCCTTTAAATCTATATCTAGATGGATGGATGGATAGAGATATAGGTCAAGATATATAAATCTAGACTGTTATAGTTCCATATCAAACCAGATTACCTCTGGGGAAGAAAAAGGATTCTCAATTTTAACATTATATACTTTTTCTGGTTTGAAACTTTATAAGCACATATTACTTTTGTAATAAATCTTTCAAAAACGTATGACAAAACTATATGCATATATATTTTAGAACAGTGTGCATTTAACTTAAGGAATTCTCATCTTAGAAACCTTTATGAATTATCTATTCTGCACAAATTACTTTCCTGTCTTTTATCTCATTTTAATCGGGCACTTCCTATGTGCCAGCCACCTCTTCTGTTTTAACTAATTTGCTCCTTTTGTGATTTTTGTCCCCATTTGATGGATGAGAAAACTAAAGCTCAGAGAGGTGAAGCAATTTGCTCAGGGGACCCACAGCAGAAGGCTATGCCTGGTCTCCTGATTCTGAGCTCTTTTTGTGGCCCCCAAGGCTGCTTTTGAGTGTAGGGGCTGATGGTCCAGAGCTGAGATGAGCATGAGTGTGTGGGAGGCCAACCCCATGGTGTGGGTGGAAGCTGGGGATAGCACAACAGGTACCCTCGCAGATCAGACCCTCAACAGGGGCAGGTGACAATAATAAAGGGTGAGAGAGACCCAGTGACTTTGGAAGAACGCTCCTTTCATGGAGCCTGGTTCAATAGTCTAGAGACCTGGCCCCTGTTCTAACTCTGCTCTTGATTTGCAGTGCAACATGGAACAAGTCCCTCCCCCTCTCTGGACCTAGTTTCTCCATGGGTTGCACTAGACCAGTGTCTCTTGACCAGGACCACCGCAGCTTATCCAAAAACCACTCCCCTTAGATGTCCTAAATCGAGACAGCGTCCAGATATGCATTCTTTGCAAAAGCACCTGTGTGACTCTGAAGCACACCCTTCTGCCCTCCTGGCTCATGGGTCTTTCCATCTCCCACACCCTACCTCAGATCCTCCTTCCTGGACGGTGGCAGGGTGGCGCTGCAACCCAGCCACACCACTAGTCCCCTCCCCCCAGCCCCATGAAGCACAGGGAGTAACTGCCTCCCCTGGTCACACAGCAAGCTTTGCAGGTAGACCCCAGTGTCTGGAGGACAGCCTAGGCCTATCCAAAGAGACCTCCTAGCCAGGAGAGAAAGTTCTCTAATCAGGGGAACTGAAGGGGAGGGAATCATTTGTCACCAGATAAGCAATATCAGCTTATCTCTAAAGACCAATAACCACAGCCTGGGGCTGATTCCAGGCATAAACAGAGCGTCTTTCTCCTCTTCACCTCCTCCTCCAGAGTAGCCTCAGACAGGAGGTGGCATCGCTCCTCCCTAGGACAAAGCGCTGTCTCACCAGTGTCCTGTATCAATGCAGAGCACACTGGTTTTTGACTCCTTCCCCTCCAATGCATACATGCCCAGAGTATCAGAGCTCAAAGGATCCTCACCTGCTGCATCACCTCCTGCTCAGAACCCCAAGGTACCATGGACCACAGTTTGAAAACCACTGAATTCCTCATGCCTTGCCATTGTTTGGACAAAGGAGCAAGGACCAGAGAAATTAGGTGGTTTGTCCAGAGTTACACAGCAGTGAGTGCTAAAGCCAGGGCCTCTCCGTGGGTGGGAAGGTCTGAATTCGGACCCGAGCCACCATACTGGCTTCCTTTTCCTTCTGGGCTTTCTTTTTCCTTGTCGCTAAAGTACTTTTCCCAGAAGATGAATAGACCCTTCGGAGGGCCACATCTGTGACATCGGTCAAGTCTCAAGATCCCAGTAAGTGACCATGGGTGCTGGGATTGCGGGTGGTACTGGCTTGAGCCACAGTCTCTCCTGGGCCTGAGGATCTGGGGTTCAAGGAGAATGGGAGAGTGTGTGAGGCTCTAATTTTCCAGATGAGGCAAGGAGAGGGGCTGGATTCATGCCCTTCAGGTCACTTAGGGTAAAGGCATAAGCGTCCTCTAGACCCTGTTAGGAGAAGCCCTTCCTTCTGTATTTCCTTCGGCTAATCTCTGTGTCTCAGTTCCCCCTCTGTGAAATGGCACTTAAAAGCCTGTATCGTGTTAAACGCAAAGGAAGATGGACTGCAGGGCTGGGAAGGGGTCATATTTCCCATGGCCACCCTCATCCCCAGCCCTCGCATCCCTGGCAGCGAGACCTCACCCAGCTTGGTTTGCTCCTCTACCAGTGTGACTGCCAGCAGCCCGGTTACCCGTCCCTCCTTTGGGCTCACTCATGCCACGCCCTCTGGACCTCAGCTCTTCCATCTGCCAAATGGCCAGATGACCTGTAAGGCCCGTTCCACTCTGACTTACCCTTTGGGATCTCAGCCTGGAAAGGGAATCCAAGGTCCCTTTGATTGACCTGGTAGCCAGCCACAGCCTTCGAACACCTGAGCATCCATCGGGTGGGAGGAGTCTGGGAACAGTCTTTTCTCTCCCTCCTCCCATCTCAGACTGGGGATATCCTCTCCTTACACCTCTTGGCTCACCCTCTGTTCTCCACGCCATCTCTCTCACTCCTGGTCGCTCCACACCTCCGTTGCCTTTTCTGCTCAGTGCATCACTCCCTTGCTGAAATCCCCTCCTTGGTTCCCCAGTGACCTTGGAATAAGTCCTAAGTCCTTAACTAGGCCTAGAGCAGCCATGACCCGGACTCTAGGAATGTCATCCCAGCACAGCTCACACAAAGTAGGCGTTAATAAAGAGTTGCAGGATGAACAGATTAAGCGCCAGATGCCTTCAAAGCACTTCTAAGTCAAGTCGTCTCATCAGCTAAGACCTGCCCTATTTCAAGGGGATGGAGACAGCTATGGTTGGGGAGAGAATGTGACTGGGAGTGGTGTCGAATACCCTCACCTGCCTCCTTTACACCTAGATGTTTCCACTTTCTCCCTCAATCACCACATAGTACTCACCCCTGCCATCCCACCCTGCTCACCAAGGTTGCCTGGCCTCTACCTGGAGGGAACAGAACTCACCTAACCATGGCTGTGGGGCCCCAAGAACTGGCTCTGTTTTTTTCTGCCTTCTTCCCCTGGCCTGTTGAATGAGGTGCTATCCACAGGAGCCACTTATTTCCTTTAGACAAGAAAGGATGCTATTTATTTGCACATGGCTGAGCACTTGTCCCCATTCTACTCACCCCAAATATGGTGATTACTTAGAGATTTACAGCCTCTATTATTTTTCAAGTCATAAGAGAGTGGCCTCTAGATTGAAAGCAGCCTTGGGGGAGAAGAGAAGGTAGAAGCAATTGGAGAGTAATATTTATCCAGCCTCCCACTTTGCGCTGTACTTGATATGATTATATTGTTGACTCTTCCCAAAGCACTGCGAAGCTGTCATCCATGGGACCATCTTGCAGATGGGGACACTGAGGCTCTCAGGGCCCCTCCCTCAAAGTTACCCAGATCTTTCAGGCTGGGGATGGGGCTTTTCCTCCTTCATCCGCCCTCTGCGTCCCCCTCTCCCTCTCAGACACCTCCTCTAGAGCCTCTCAGAGGAGTGGCCTCTGCCCACGGGACATCACTTATCCCAGACCCGCAGGTGGCCACAGCTGGGACGACTTTTGGAGACCTTTGGACTCAACTCCCAGGGGTCACAGAGGAGGAAGGGAAGGCTTGAGAGACAGAACGCGTGTCCAAGTCACACAGCACTCAGCGACAGATAACGCCTGCTTCCACGTCTGTAACTTTGTCCACCACCCCCTCCCCAGAAAGCCACTGACTCCCAGCAGCAGGGAAGTAG